>OZ010787.1:261772820-262972820 GCA_963932465.1 Maratus speciosus
AGAGGAGCTTGTGAGTTCATTCGTAGAAGATGCGTTATTTCATCCAATTTTGTCGGCATTAAGCCTAAAATGACAAAATATAGCTCCTAATAACGCAAACATTACAAAAAACAGATAATAAAAAGCCAAGAGATCCAAAGAAAGATACACCTCACACAGGGCATTAAAAATTATAAAAAGTCCTTCCCGCCAGTGCCGGGAGGAAGAGGTAGCTTTCATAATCCTTATTTAAAAAAAGCCAAATTATATCATTTAAACACACGAAGCTCAATTTAGTGGAATCTGAATATAGGAGATTCAATACTAATTTTTATCAATATAATGAATGACTTATATTTCGCTGCCAAATTCGGCAATTTCTTAAAGTGCCTGTCATTTTAAGACAACATGGTGGATGAGGCTAAGCAGTGAACTTGGTCGAGACCTTAGTAATTGCTGTGCACATGCTCACTCAAATCGGAATCGGTTAATATATAGGAGTGCTGTCGCATGCAAAAAATTAGATTTTTCAAAATGTCACCCACAATAGAAATTGAAACTGCTATATCTGAGCCATTTTTTAAGGTAATGACAAACAAAAAATGCTCCTGAATCCTTATATCAAGGTCAAATACTTAAGAAAGAAACCTTTTTCAATTTCTAATTTTTTTGTACCTCACTTTAAATATATATATATTTTTTAATTTAATGGTCGCCATTTGAAACAAGATGGCTGATGAATCTGGCCAGCGAACTTGGTTGAGGTGTTGATGTATACTATCCATATGCCTTCTTACTTTGAAATAGGCGAATACGTGTGTTATCGCGTGACAAATACAAGATCGTTTCAAAATGTATGCTAGAAATTCAAAGTGCTATAAATCAACCATTTTTTAAGATATAAACATAAGAACAAATTTTCAGAAACAAAAACTGCTCCGGAATCTTTGTATCAAGGCCAAACACATAAAAAAATCTTTTTCATTTTCCAATTGTTTAATACCTCATTTTGAATTTTAAATTTAATTTTTTTTTAATGGCAACCCTTTTGAAACAAGATGGCGAATGAAGCTGGCCAACGAACTCGGTCGAGACATTGGTATGTACTATGTACAGACCAAGTTATATCCAAATAGGTTCATAATTACGCCTGTTATCGCGTGACAAAAATCAGGTCGTTTTAAAATGTCAGCCACAAGAGAAATTCAAAATGCTATTACTCAGCCATTTTTTTTAGATACAGACGAAAGAAAAACTGTTCCGGAATCTTTGTATTAAGGTCAAACAGATACAAAAAAAATCTTTTTCACTTTCCAATTTTTTGGTATCTCATTTAAGTTTTTTTATTTTTTAATATTTTAAATGGCCGAAATTTTGAAACAAGATGGCGGGTGAAGCCGCCCAACGAACTCGGTCGAGATATTTGTATGTACTATGTACACACCAAGGTACATCCAAGTCGGTTCATAAATACGCCTGTTATTACGTGAGAAAAATCAGGACGTTTCAAAATGTCAGCCACGCTAGAAATTCAAAATGCTATAACCCAGCCATTTCTTAAGATATAGACGAAACAAAAACTGCTCCCAAATCTTTTTATCAAGGTCAAACACATAAGAAGAAAATATTTTCTCAATTTTTAATTTTTTGGTACCACATTTGAAATTTAAATTTTTCTTAAAAATTTAAATGGCCACCATTTTTAAACAAGATGGCGGATGAAGCTGACCAACGAACCCGGTGGAGACATTGGTATGTACTATGTATAAACGAAGTTACATCCAAATCGGTTCATAAATACGCCTTTTATCGCGTGACAAAATTCAGGACGTTTCAAAATGTCAGCCACGCTAGAAATTCAAAATGCTATAACTCAGCCATTTTTTAAGATATAGACGAAACAAAAACTGCTCCGAAATCTTTGTATAAAGGTCAAATACATAAGAAAATATATTTTTCCATTTTCAATTTTTTGGTACCACATTTCAAATTTTAAATTTAAAAAAAAATTTTAAATGGCCGCCATTTTGAAACAAAATGGCGGATGAAGCTGGCGAACGAACTCGGTCGGGAGATTGGTATGTACTATGCACACACTGAATTACATCCAAATCGGTTCATTTATACGCCTTTTATTGCGTGACAAAATTCAGGACGTTTCAAAATCTCAGCCACGCTAGAAATTCAAAATGCTATAACTCAGCCATTTCTTAAGATATAGACGAAACAAAAACTGCTCCCGAATCTTTTTATCAAGGTCAAACACATAAGAAGAAAATATTTTTTCAATTTTTAATTTTTTGGTACCACATTTCAAATTTAAATTTTTCTTAAAAATTTAAATGGCCGCCATTTTTAAACAAAATGGCGGATGAAGCTGGCCAACGAACCCGGTCGAGACATTGGTATGTACTATGTATAAACGAAGTTACATCCAAATCGGTTCCAATATATATATATATATTTGAACCATTCCAAATATATATATATATATATATATATATCAATTTTGAACGGAGGGTGGTTTCGGGGTCTGGGGGTCATGATTGTTGAAAATATACCAAAATTTTTGGAAATCGCTTTCCTCCGAACGGCTGCAATAGGTAGTTTTTTTTGTAAAGAAAACTACCTAATACACTATGACGCAAAAGTTTAGACAATGAAGAAATTCTTACGTACTTTGAAAAATATTTATTCAATTTTCAAATCACTGCTTGAAATTAATGTGCTGTACATATAAACAATATTTATAACAAAGAAAAGTGGAATTGTGCATATTGCAATAAATTAAATGGTAACAAAAATAAACTGCTGTCTCAAAAGTTTAGACACAAATTAAATAAAATCGAAATAAACAATTTTTAAAACCTGGTTGCGCATCCATGCTTATGTATTACGTCATATACACGAGATTGCATGGAAGAAACTAAATCTTGCATAGTTTGTGGATCGATATCGTACCATGCATTCTCAATAGATGTCTTAAGTTCCTTTTCAGAAGAGTATTGTCTAGCGTTGCTATAAACTTTGAGACACATGATGCTCCAAAGGTTTTCTATAGGGTTAAGACCTGGGCTACATGCTGGCCAGTCGAGAACTCTTATATTATGGGAATTAAACCAAGATTTTGAATGTCTTGCAGTGTGAATTGAAGCATTGTCTTGCTGAAATTCCTACTGAGGACCCCCTAGAAGCTCAGCAAATGGCAGTAGGTTTTCTTCTAATGTCTGTGTATAATGCTGTGAAGTTTGACGACCACTGGTGAAGGTCAGAGATACTTGTCCATTATAGCAAAAGGCTGCCCAAACCATCACCGAGCCCCCTCCTTGTCTGCGACTAAAAAAACGTCGAGGTTCCTTCCGCAAGTCATGCCAATACGATAAACAACCATCTGGACCATCCAGATTCCACTTTTTTTCATCGCTAAATATGACTGACTGCCATTTCTCTCCATATGACATATGCTTTCGAGCCCACATAAGTCTTTGTAACTTATGATGTGGTTTCAGAGCTGGTTTCTTCTGCATCTTGCTATAAACGATTGTTCCTTTTTCCAAAATTCGTCTACGAATCGTATCCTTTGATACAGAGAGTCCCGATGAGCTTTGAACTCCACGTACGCTCATTTGTTGAGTACTCGCTAGTCTTTGTATCAGGCGATCCTCTCGTACATTTGTCACACGTGGCCTCCCAGACCGACATTTTGCTTTATATTCGGAACCACTCGATAAAACTCGATAAATAGATTTTTTTGACCTATTAATAATAGCAGAAATTTCAGAAACGCTCTTCCCTTCACCTTTCAATTGCCAAATCCTTGAAACCTCATTCACTTGAATTTCTTTAGCTCTCGGCATGTCGACTATGAAGCGCAATCGTTTGCAGAACTTAAGTACTCCAAATTTGTGACATCATCGATTCTAAATTTGCATATGCCAGCGAATATTCAAAGAAATTTAGAATAGTGTCTAAACTTTTGCGACAAGCACATTTGAATTTTTATGAAAAAAATTAGTATTATAGCAAATAAAACGACTGTCTTTTATACATAGCATTTTAAATCAGTTTTTGAATATATTTACAGGTTTTTGTAATTCTGACGTCATAATTCTACATTTTAAAGCTGAATGACGTCATTGTCTAAACTTTTGCGTCATAGTGTATATATATCTGACATATGTCACACTGTAACTCTCGTATTTATGAACCGATTTGGATGTAATTCGGTGTGTACATAGTACATACCAATGTGTCGACCGAGTTCTTTGGCCAGCTTCATCCGCCATTTTGTTTCAAAATGGCGTCCATTTAAATTATTTAAAAAAAAGTAAAATTTGAAATGTGGTAACAAAAAATTGAAAATGGAAAAATATTTTTTTCTTATGTATTTGCCCTTTATACAAAGACACCGGAGCAGTTTTTGTTTCGTCTATATCTTAAAAAATGGCTGAGTTATAGCATTTTGAATTTCTATCGTGGCTGACATTTTGAAACGTCCTGATATTTGTCATGTGATAACAGACGTATTTATGAACCGATTTGGATGTACCTTGGTGTGTACATAGTACATACAAATATCTCGACCGAGTTCGTTGGCCAGCTTCATCCGCCATCTTGTTTCAAAATGGCAGCCATTTAAAAAAAATTAAAAAAATTAAAATTTAAAATGAGATACCAAAATATTGGAAAATGAAAAAGATTTTTTTCGTATGTGTTTCACCTTAATACAAAGATTCCGGAACAGGTTTTGTTTTGTCTATATCTAAAAAAATGGCTGAGTTATAGCATTTTGAATTTCTATTGTGACTGACATTTTAAACGACCTGATTTTTGTCACGCGATATTAGGCGTATTTATGAACCGATTTGAATGTAACTTGGTCTGTACATAGTACATACCAATGTCTCGACGGAGTTCGTTGGCCGGCTTCATTCGCCATCTTGTTTCAAAAGTGTTGCCATTTAAAAAAAAATGTAATTTAAAATTTAAAATGAGGTATTAAAAAATTGGAAAATGAAAAATATTTTTTTTATGTGTTTGGCCTTGATACAAAGATTCTGCAGCAGTTTTTGTTTCTGAAAATTTGTTCTTTTGTTTATATCTTAAAAAATGGTTGAATTATAGCACTTTGAATTTCTAGCATGGCTAACACTTTGAAACGATCTTGTATTTGTCACGCGATACCACACGTATTCGCCTATTTCGATGGAAGAAGGCATGTGGATAGTATACATCAATATCTCGACCAAGTTCGCTGGCCATCTTCATCAGACATCTTGTTTCAAAATGGCGGCCTTTAAATTAAAAATATATATATATTTATAGTGAGGTGCAAAAAAATTTGAAATTGAAAAAGGTTTCTTTCTTAAGTATTTGACCTTGATATAAGGATTCAGGAGCATTTTCTGTTTGTCTTTATCTTAAAAAATGGTTCAGATATAGCAGTTTCAATTTCTAATGTGGGTGACATTTTGAAAAATCTGATTTTTTACTTGCGACAGCACTCGTATATATCAACCGATTCCGATGTGAGTGAGCATGTGCGCAGCAATTACCAAGGTCTCGACCAAGTTGACCGCTTAGCCTCATCCCCCATGTTATTTTAAAATGGCAGGCACTTTAAGAAATCGCCGAATTTCGCAGCCAAATATAAGTTACTTTAAATAAAAGCAGCTTGGATAAAGCTGATTAATTTCCCGAAATTCTCATTCATAATGATTTAGTATTGATAAAAATTAGTATTGAATCTCCTATATTTGGTTTCCACTAAATTGAGCTTCGTGTGTTTGAATAATATAAGTTGGCTTTTTTAAAATAACGAAATAAAAGCTACCTCTTCCTCCCGGCACTGGCCGGAAGGACTTTTTTAAAGATGAAACAGAAAATGTAATCACAAATTCTCTATAACGTCTTACTTTCTAATTATATATCTTTAAACGTAAATTATGAAATTAATATTAGAAAAAAATATGTATTGTAACCTATAAATATTTTAACAAATCTATGTTTTAAATATGTGAATCCAAAATTGCAGCTTATTCAGACAAATAGTTTTTGAGTTATGCCTAAACTAGCAGCATTGCAATTCGTTATAATACAAAGGAAAAACGTGTCCGTGTGTAACGCTGACGTCATTTTGATGTCGGTAACAGCAGACTATTAACTTTAGCTTTTACTCGTTTTTTTTTAAACATCGCACAGTTTCAAATTTTACAACCTCGAATAGACAAAGAAAAAAAATATTCTTAAAATTGCAATTGGTTTCAAAAGTCTATTGTGATTTGTTTGAAAACTATATCGACATTTACTAATTTTTTATGGTTCTTGGTATGGCTTGATTTTTTTTTAAATCTCTTTATCGAGTGCAGACGATTATGAAATCTGAAATTGTTTGCACACAAGTTAGACAAATGTCAGACGAACGACTGTTTGAACGCTTGTGTTTTCAACAAGAAAAATAAACACCTGCGCTATCCCGGTCAGACGAGCGATCTATGAACCGTTCCCGCCACACAGAGCAGACGACATTATTTATCGCCGCAACAGAATGATTTCCATTCGATGTTTTCAATAAGCAAAATGGATCTTCTGCAGGAAATAAATGATTTTGTAATTTTATATTAGTTATTCAAGAAATTAGAAAAAAGAAATATACACAGACGGTACTAGGTTCATCCTATTTTAAGTAATTGATAGAAAAGTAACTTTGCTGTACACAAAATTTTACAAAAGAAAAAAAAATAGAAAGCAAAGAAAACAGAACGGCCACTTTACCAAACTTAACTATATTTGCTTCAAAAATAGCAAAGAAGATAGCTTTCCTTTTAACGAGGTTTATCAGATTTGAACCGGTATCAGAAACCGGTATATCAGATTTGAATTAAATCGAATAATTCTGCAAGAAAAACCCATTTATCTAAAGTAAAGGGGAACTATCCCCCGTTACCCTCTTTGTACTTAACCAATAAACCTCCCAACCTAATCAAGGTAGTTCCTTCATATAATAAACCGGTGTACAAAATTTGGAGCAAATCGATAAATTCTGCATGAAAAACATATTTATCTAATTTAAAAGGGGCGGGGGACTAGCCCTCTTTTCCCAATTTATACTTAACTAATGAACCTCCAACTCTAATCAGGGAAGCTCCTTAACATAATAAACCGGTATACCAAATTTGGATCAAATCGAATATTTCTGCGTGAAAAACCCATTTATCTAAATTAAAAGGGAGTCTAACCCCCCCCCCCCCTCTTTTCCAACTTTATAATTACCCAATGAACCCCCAAAACTAACCAGAGGAGAGCTTTATCGTAATGAACGTAGACAATTTTTTTGAAGCAAATCGGATAATTCTGCATAAAAAACATTTATCTAAATTAAAGTTGGAATTAGCCCCCCGTTGTCCCCCTTTATACTGAACCAATGAATCCCCAAAACTAATCAGAGAAGCGCCTTATCAGAATGTAACTAGAAAAAAAATTGCAGCAAATCGGATGTTTCCATCAAGAGTTATCGCGTTACGTACATACGTACGTACGTACAGAACCGGCTGGCAGATTAGTTCTCAAGATTTGATAGCCTGTGAGCTAAAAAAAATAATAAATTACAGTATTTTTAAAACTACATGCTCGCAGTAAATAGAACCGTTACCGGATATGACCACAGAGGCTCTGTTTTGCTGTCTTCTTTCCCATACCGGATTTTCAAAACCAGATCTAACTTGTAATGATCTTAATTTCAAAGAATTATTATTAAGAATTTATTATTATTAAGAAATTCAACATTTGCTGTCTATTTAGGGCCCCGTCACAAAAATCCATTTAATAAAACAGGCCTCTTCTCAAAAATCGTAATTATAAAACAGGCCCTTTCACAAAATTATATTCCATAAAAACATACTACTAATTAATTATTTTAACATTGTTAGGTTTAAAAATCTGTAATTTGTAAAGAAAACAAGTTCCCCCGAAACGAAAACTTTAGCATTTACTTTTCGCAAAATGCCTCCTTCACCCCTTACCCCGCAAAGAAAAACCCCTGCGATTACCCCTGAATTTAATTTAGTACATACTAGGACAAAATAGTATTATTATTAGTAGTATTTGATAAAGATTACATTCAATTTTTCCTTATAATAATACTTTACTATTTAAATACTTTTCTTATAAAACGTTAACTTGCAACATTAACGTAATTTTAAATGATTTTTAAGGTGCGTTCGTAATTATATAAATACGTAGCACCTATAGTCGTCGTTCAGTCCATCTGTCCGCATATAACAGAGCAAAAACTACCCAACCGATAATAGCCTGAAATTTTGAATATATAATTGTTGCAAAAGTTTGTCGAGTCATTTAAAATTTTATGAAAATCGGATGTATAGTTTAATTACAGGGATAGTCAAAAGTTTTTCTTTAGATTGCGGCCAATGGGAAAACATTATTGTAAGTGCATTTTAATGATGTTACATCCTTCCGAATGGTCTGAAATTTTAAATATATAATTTTTGCAATATCTTGTCGTGTCGTTTCAAATTTTATGTAAATCGGATATATAGATTAGTGACAGAGACAGTCAAAATCTTCCGTTACATTACGGCCAATGGGAAAAAAATTATTGCAAGTGTATTTTAATGATGTTACAGCCTTTCGAACAGAATGAAATTTATATGCACTTATGAAGTGCACTCAAATATACAATCAGTACAATTCGGTGCAAAAAATATTTATAAAACTATTTATATTACGAATGCACCCCATTTGCTACGTTTGACGAGCAATGCCCAACTTGTTTGTTTATATGAAACAAAATTGATTCATATAATTTATCGATAATTTCCTAATCTTCTATAGATTTTTCTGATTTTTTTCTTTTTTTTCTTTTTTTTTTTAAATCAAGGATGCCTTTAACCAAGTTATTATATTTTAATTTTTATCTTTATATAATGTAAGCATGAGGTGTCCAACAATATTGGACGCTTTTGTATTTCAAAAATTAATTAATCTACGTGTATTAAATCCATTTTAAATTCTAGCGAAAAAATTCGATACGCAATCAAAACCAACAACTTACGAATCACTGGTAAAGAAAATTAAAGCCAGCGTCAAAACTGCGGTTCGTCTGGACAACATAGAAGAAACAAAAGACTTGAGCACGCCACTAGCTCCTAGCGAGTTGGGGGAAACGCCGAGCTCGACGTGAAGCTTTTCGGAATTTTTACGGCAACGATATATGGGCGCTCGTCTGAACAGACGAGAAGATTCGTATGCTCTCAAGAGAGAGCGTCGATATGGCTGCTTTTCAAAATCGCTCGTCTGACATCTGCCTTAATGTAAATAGTTCAGAATCAACCCCCCCCCCCCCCCATGTTGATATCGCATAACAAAGTTAAAAATTCATCAACAAAATAAAATAATCTAAATGAAACAGAAATTTAACAGGAATGTAATCGAACTACGCCCTTAAACCAATGAAATGATCAAAAGTAAAAAGGATTATTTTAAGTAACGAAATCTTTAGCAATTTCTTCGGCTATTGAAAATATTGCTTTCAATAAATTTCAAAACTTTATTTGAATACATATTGGATACCCCTCAAATAAAAATGTTTTTTGTGTTGTTAGTGGACAATCTTAAAAAAATATATATTTTAATATAAAGAAAATAGTCTTCTTTATATTCTGTATCCCGTGTGGTCTGTGTTTGATCCCCTAGTATTATAAAACATGAATTTAAATTTGGAGTTTTAAACTTTGCATGTGTATAATTCCTAATCTATTCTACAGAATGACTTCCTATTTGCATTAGATGGTAAAATTTACCGAATAATCTAAAAGTGTCAAAATTGGGTGTTCGTATTGAAATTTATAAAAGTTTGTTACAATTTCAATGTGTAGACAGCTGCATAACTGCAAGGTGTAATAGCAAAAATGTGATTTTGATGGAGGAAAGCAGACTATAGTTTCAGATTCAGCGTCGAAGAATTTCATTTATTGCTATTTTAGTTCAGGAAATTATATCTAATTTTAGATTAGTCTTATTAAGATTAAATTTTAATGGCATTAAACACTGGTATTAAAATCTTGCTACGTATATACAAATATCACGAATTATTCACTAATATTAGAATAAAGAAAATTATATTTTTTATTATTTTCTTATCAATCGAAACCTGTTATATTAAAAAATCATGATTCTAAATGTTTTCGGGTATGTAGCCACATAAAGAAATTTGTTTCTTTTTCATATTTTTGAAAATAAATGTTCAATTAAATAAAATAAATTTTTAATATATCCACAAAAGCAGTTTTTTTTTTTTAAAAGAGCATTTACATAAATAAATAAAACAATACTATGAGCACTAAAGTATTTAACTTGTTCAATCCTATAGTTGTCTTAACTTTTTTTTATCTACTTACACAGTATAGAGACAAGTGATCTCAATTTTTATTCAGAACAAGCTGAGCCGACCGTCGTTGCCCAGTTCCGTAATAACATTCTAAAATGAACCAGAAGTTTGTACTGCAAAATCTCATAAAAAGAGCCAATCTCGAACCGAACGAACCTCGAACCAGGTCTCCGATGCCTTCAGTACCATTTAGAAGGCGTGCTGTGCACGCACTACAAAATCTTCCAAAAAAAGTAGTCTCGAATCTTTTAGTTCCTCATTCCAACACCAGCTGGCGAACTCTAGTCTTAACAAAACTGTTTCTGAATGAAACTCTGTTAAACAACTACCCGTAGATATATTTGTCAAGGAGGTGGCGGACTTAAGCAACAATTTAAGATATTTGTTGAAATTACTATCGAAAATAGTGGTAAGTACAGTTTTGAAATTTAATATTAAATAAGCAATATTTATCGCAGGGTTCTGCCAAAAAGCTGAATCAAAAAAGGTAGAAAATGGTACGGTTTTAAATATTTGATCGCGCAGCCCTAAAAAAAAAATTAGCAAGAATTTAAGATGTTTTTTTAAATTATTATTCGAAAATAGGGGTAAGTACAATTTTGAAATTTTATTTTAAATAAGTATTATTTATCCCAAGCTTCTGTCAAAAATCCGCATCTAAAACGGTACAGTTTTAAATATTTGATCGCGCCAAAAAAAAAAAAAAATATATATATATATATATATTGTTTCTCTCCACCATAATTTGATGCCCCCCCCCCTACTCTTTAAAATCTATACTATGTGTTATAAACTATCTGAAAGTTTTATATTAAGTAAGTAATATTTATCCCTGGGCTCAGTCAAAAATCCGCATCTAAAACGGTAGAAAACGGTACGATTTTAAATATTTGATACCCCCCCCCCTAAAAAAATTATTCCCCTCTACCCCCGAAATTTGATGCTCCCTACTCTTTAAAATCTTTATTATGTGTTATAATTTATCTGAAAGTTCCATATCGATCGTTTAGCGTTTCATCCTTCCTTTTCCGTCTGAGTTTCAAAACAGCTGTTCGCGCTATGAAAGATTTCTCAAAAATCAGTGTTTAAAATCAGTGCAAAATCAGTGCTAGCAATCAGCGGAAATAAATCAGATCTTATAAATGGATTTTTCTACTCTTTACAGGAGTATGAAAATGATTTTTAGAACTTCTGAAAGAAGAATTTTTTTCTGCATCTGGCAGTGTAATTTTCGAGTTTTTAATAGTAGAATGAAGTAAGAAGAATTTAACTTTAGATTTAATTTAATTAATTTAATTTTTTTTTAATTTAATTTTAGAAGAATTTAAGACCCAGTAGAATTTAAGATACAGCCCTTTATATAAAAAAATCCCTGCCGGTTCGGCCTACAGGCGCAGGAAGATTTCGAAGTTAAGTACTAATTTCATCAACAAAAACTAAATCATGATTTGAGATAAACCCACTTTAACAATTTTATCTGGCCTCTATTGACGAGTTTTTAATTTCATTTTTATATAAGAGCTGGATTTATCCGAACCATGTTAAGGCAGCATTAAAAAAAGTTTTTTTCCATTCTCAACAACTCGAAATTTTTAGACACATTTTCAGATTCATTTTTAAAAGGAAAAACATGAAACTTGCTGACGGGATTTTTTAAGAGATTTATATGTGACCTATGTTTTTATTTTTTGTTCAATTAATTAGAACTTAATTTATAAACAATTATTTTCTCAGTAGGACAGTATTTTTAGTTTCCAACACAATCGCTTCCAGAAATTCGGTTCAAAATGACTTTGACATCACTTTTAGCTCACAGGTTATCAAAGCCTGAGAATTAATGTGCCCGCCGGTTCTGTATGTATGTACATAACGTGACAACTCTTCATAGAAATATCCGATTTGCTTCAATTTTTTCCTAGGTTCATTCTTATAAGGCGCTTCCCTGATTAATTTTGGGGGTTCGTTTGTAAGTATAAAGGGGGAAAGCGGGCTAGTCCCCCCTTAATTTTGATAAATGGGTTTTTCGTGGAGAATTATTTGATTTGCTCCAAATTTGGTATACTGGTTTGTTATGTTAAGAAGCTTCCTTAATTAGATTTGGAGGTTTATTAGTTAAGTATAAAGGGGGGAACAGGGACTAGTCCCCCGCCATTAAATTAGATAAATGGGTTTTTCATGCAGAATTATTCGTCTGGCTTCAAATTTGATATACCGGTTTATTCCGATATGGCGCTTCCTTGATTAGATTCGGAGGTTCATTGGTTAAGTATAAAAGGGGGAAAGGGTGACAAGTCCCCTGCCCTTAGTTTAGATAAATGTGTTTTCATGCAGAATTATCCAATATGCTTCATTTTTTTTTAGGTTCATTCTGATAAGGAGCTTTCCTGATTAGATTTAGGAGGTTCATTGGTTAAGCATAAAGGGGGAAATGGGAGAGCTAATTACCCCACCCTCTTAATTTATCGAAATGGTTTTTTTCATACAGAATTATTTGATTTGCTTCAAATTTACTTCATATACAGGTTCAAAAATATACAGGTTTATTTAGATAAGGCGCCTCTCTGATTAGATTTGGAGGTTCATTGGTTAAGTATAAAGGGAGGATACGGGGAATGTACGAGGGATCCCTCTTCATTTATTTTTTGAGAGGCATTATTCTTTGAAATAGGAGTATAATATACAAATAGTATGAATAGCCTGTGAGCTCATCGCCATCAGTTTAACTGGGCCCTTTTCTTTTTTATTTGAAATATATTCTACTTCTATCAAAAAATCGACCTTTACAGCACAATATATAGTTTTTAAATAAGAGAACCTACCAGTTGGATGCGTTTGAAAGAAAAATGAATTTAAAAATGAGTCAGAAAATAAGCAGTTTAGATTTGAATAATACGATATTTTTTCTTCAACCTCTATGTATTTTTAATTTGTTTTTGCTGTAAGAATTGGTCCTATAAAAAAACTTATTAATATAAAAGTTGTAGATATTATTCAGAATAAGTATAATAAATTCAAGCGGATTGGATATCTTGTGAATTGATGAAGTTATGGATTTTTTTTTCCTTCAACCACCCCTTTTTTGTTATCGTTTTTATTTTTTTGGCGTTAAGAATTGGTCGTATCAAAAACTTGTCAATACAAAAGTTGTAGATAATATTAAGATAATGTATAACAAATTTAATTGGAATTGATATCTTGAGAATTGACGACGTTATGATTTTTTTTCTCCCCAAAACCCTATTTTTTGCGCTCCTTGAGCCCATTTTTAATTTTATAAAAATTCTGTTATACATAAATTTTTGGCCCCTTTTTTAGAAGTAATAAATCTTTAAACTGAGTCGATATGTTTTATAATTAAGAAGTTATGGAGTTTTTTCGGTTTTCACAAAACCCCTCCCTATTGCCACCCACTTGGCCCGATTTTGCCCATTAACGAACTTGACCCAGATTTTATGCACTTCATTTTATGAATCAGTTTGGAAAAGATTTGTGCAGAATTACGGAAGTTATCGTGCCCATAAAAAAGTTTATATAGATAGATGGATAAAGTTTTTTTACTGGGGATGGTTTTGGGTTCTAGGGGTTATGATCGGTGTAGATCTACAAAAATTTTTCCGTATTTGCAACATAGGGGAGAATGTAATAGGTAGTATTTCATACAAAATCTACCTAAAAAGTCCAGTACATTTATCGCACTGGCAGCGCTGTTTTGTGTTAACCCCTCATCCTCTCTTTAAATTTTCGAAGAAGTCATCTGCGTTTTGATAAAAATCTATGCTTTTATTGAATTAAGAATACTTTTCCATTCTTTTGGTGTTTTTAATTAATTTCTCAACTAATTATTGGAATTTTAAAATTCTGAATTTCAGGTGCATCACGAGACCCTTTGGGCTAGTTTCACAAAAATTTCGAGCCTCATACGTGCCGTAGATTTTGCTAGCCATCGCGAACAGTCGCACACGCACACGCATAGAGAGAGCGATCTGTTCTTTTATTAGTATAGATTTACTTAGTTTTACAATAAAAAAATTACCTTGTTTCTACGTTAAATAGATTTTTAGATATTATACTATGCTATCTATATACGGTAATATGAATTGTACAAACATTTATGAAATGTACAAAGCATTTTTTAAAGTATGTTCGCATCAAAAGTGCAAGTACGTATACTATCAGCACTCAACAAACACTTTTGGAACATGCCGACTGTTGTCGGATGACTTTACTGTAAACCTTTATAAAGAATGTGACTAGATTTCCGGTTTTCGCACTTCCCAATTCATAACTATTATCACATTTTGGAACTCTTGGGAATCTTTCGGACCGCTAATCTACGTACGTTTCCATCTATGATATATTAAAGATTTTTTATGATTCATTTCGTGAATTTTGTTTTACGGCTAGAATAACAATGTTGCAGAATTTTCAAGGCACTCATGACAAAGCTTCAACAATTCTACACTGGTGAAAACAATTAAAGGGACAAACGGTTTACGAAAAAAAAAAGTTATCTTTACACGCAAATAAGGTATCAGATGATAGTTAAGCTCGTCGCGGACACACCTGCCACGCAGTGGTATGTGTGGTCATAAGGCAGTGGCACTGTGATCGCGTTTGTGCAGAGGTGCCTCATTTGACCGCCGAAGCTTGTAGCGGAAGGAAGCTTTGAAGCATCGTAGCATAACCCAATCCTTGTTTTTTGAATTCCTTTGTTTACCCATTGTCAGTAGGCTAGTCGACATCATCTAGATGATGCCACAAGAAGACAAATTGTTGGAAGACTCGAGACAGGCCAATCACAGGCTACCTGTTGTAAGGACCTCGCTGTTCCGTGAAATGTGGTGTCTACTCTGTGGAAACAGTTCACAGAGACCGAAACAGTGATCCTCCGACCTGGTCAAGGCCTAAAAAGGGCAACAACGCCAGCTGAAGACCATTATTTGAGACTTTTAACCAAATGGGATAGGTCCGCGACAGCGACACAACTGTCTCGTCACCTGTGTAATGCTACAGGAATTCACGGAAAACAGTCTACCAGAGACTTAATGCAAGTGGCCTGTATGTCGGGTGCCCTGTAGTCTGCATCCCTTTGACTGTGAACCACAAAAAGTCCTGTCTAGCATGGTGCCGAGAACACCTGTCTTGGGCAGAGGATAGTTTGGGGCAGGTTCTGTACAGTGATGAGTCGCGATTCAGTCTGGACAGCGACTCGAGACATCTTCTCATCTGGAGAGAACCCGAGAGTCGATACCGGCCCTCTAACATTGTCGAAAATGATCACTATACGGGAGCTGGTCTGATGGCCTGGCAGGCATCAAGGCAGACGGGCGTACCGACCATAATGTGTTTGATAGAGGTACTTTGACAGGTCAGCGGTACAGGGACGAGATCCTTGCACCCTCTTTGAGACTTTTCCACTGAACATATCGACCAAATTTCGTATTTTTGAACGATAACGCTCGTCCACATAGGGATCAGTTGGTGGACGAATACATCGAATCGTAGGATATTCAACGAATGGAGCGACCTGCGATGTCCCCTGACCTTAATCCCATCGAACACATATGGGGCGCCCTTGGACGATCGATTGCAGGTCGAAGACCAGCTCCAACGACCATCGATGAGCTCAAGGGTGCCTTGGTGCAAGAGTGGGTGCAATTGCCACAGAGATTGATAAGGACCCTGGTAAGCAGTATGAAATGCCGATGCGAGAGTTGTGTAGTTGTTACAGATGATTATAGGCTCTATTAAACATGTTTTTCTCTGACTGACAGGATGTCGGTCAGCTGCTGTGCTGGACACGTGACCAGTTACCTTATTTAAGGTGCAGGTTGTGCCCAATTTAGTTTTGCCATACATTGGTCTTGTATCGAAGGATATTTTGGCCAAGTTTGGTTTAATTTGCTTTGTTAGTTTTTTTTTTAATTGCAAAAAAACCAAATGTCCCTTTAATTGTTTTCAGCAGTGTATATTTTTAAGTTTTGAAAAAGCTTTTTAAATGATAGAACATTCTCTGTATAAGAAGTGCACATTTTACATTATTGAATCCTATCGAAAAAGAATTATTATTTCTTTTAAATATTTGTAGTGTCTTAGAAATTTGTTCAACATGCTAAATGGTTATAGGAGAATGTAAATTTAATATTAGCCAAACTTAACTAATCTGATAAGTAAGGTTTTAATATATATCTGAATTATGCTTTTGTGTAAATTTATTCGGATTTGTAGATATATTTTAAATACAGTGCTGGAAAAAAGTTTAAGACCACATACTAATTTTTTTGTTTAGAATAAAATTCCTACAAGAATTACACAAAAAAGTAAATACAAAAGATTGTAAAAGTTAAAAAGTATTTTTCCTACAAGTGTTAAAATCTTGTAATGTTAACAAATGGAAATAAGTTATAGCAATAACATAACCAATAGCATCTTTTAAATTTAGCATAATGAGATGGCGTTATGACTATAGTAATTTATACGGGTTTCATATCTATGATGATGTATATAGGTTATTGGTTGCTAGATTTGAACTTTTGAAATATGCAACTGACTGAAAGGCAAATTACCCTAAAATGCTTGGCGCACAAAAAATTCAAGGGACCCTGAACCGGGCCCTATGGTTCCATAGGGGGCCCTCAGTGTCTTATACAGAATGTAGAAACATAAGAATAACTAAATGGTAAAATAATCCTAAAAATGAAGATCGGATTGAAATGAAGCAATTTATTAATAATTTATTTGCACAAAAACTTCAAGGGGCCCTGCAACGGGCACCAAGGGTCTAGGGTCATAACTCGAAAGTAGAAAGGCGAGAATAACTAAATGGAGAATGGCCTCCCAAAATGAAGAATATTACCCTCATAGCATGCATGGTCACAGTGACGTCGTTATGACGTCACTGTAAGTCACTGTGCTCACGTCACATCTGTGACCAAAATGCCACCACGCAGTGATGTTACATTGTGACTGAGATGTGAACTTCTTAGAAAACTTTAAAAAATTACAAAAATTATTAAAAACATGTTATTTACTGAAAAAAATATTTTTCTGCCGGATTTAAAATTTTTTTAAACCGTGGTCCAAGTTGCCTCTGTGCCTCTAACCAAAACCTTTTTTTTTTCATATAACATAAAAAGTAATTAATTCATCAACGACACAAAAAGATTTCCTAATTATGCGAATTTCATATTATTAAAAAAATGTTTTAGGCAAACATACCTCGACTTATCTTTTATAAAGATTTTTGTAAATGATCATCTGTTATACTAGAAGTTTCTCAAAGAGTAGTCGAAACATTTCTGTGGTTTCAAACTAAAAACTTTCTAGTACAGTTAAGTCTGCAGCATTTAATGAGCACGCAGAAAGCGTCCTCGAAGTTTAGTCATATATGCATTTCTTGCTTTATGATTTGCATTCAAGTCATATTTTTTTCCTCTTAGTGTTTCACTATTTTAAGTAACTATTTTTTTTTTAAATTCTACTTCTTTCAAACGTTTAAAATAAATTTGAAATTTTCCGAATATAAAATAAATGTACAAAACTTATGCAAAGCCCATGACATAATTAATTATTCATATTTCATTTTTTGTTTTCAAAATATATCTTTAAAAATTATTTTACAAGATGTTTTATTCTACAGAAAATTAATATTAAGAGAATGACAGATTGACTAAGAAAAACTCATCTCTTCTAGATAATCTTGTTGTATTTTTTAAGAAGATATTTTGTATATATTACCTGTGATACAAATTTTACTTTAAAACAAGGAGGGGGTCTTCATTATTACCATTAAATTAATTTGTACATATTTTGAAAATTTAAGCAATGTTTTATCTAGTAAACTCTAATTATGGATAATATTATTATTATAATTTACATAAATGAAACATAACAATCCAATAAGACTGATAAAAATAAAAGGTGAAATAAAATAAAACATTTTCAAACAGGAAATTGAATTAGAGACAATTTGATAAAATTATTACACATTTAATTTCCTTCCGAATCTGTTGGAAAAACAAATAAAACCGAAAAACATCTGCTTCGAACTTCGAAGCTTAAAAATCGTCTGCACTATTTCAGTTGTTACGACTCGACCGCAGAATAACGGATAAAAGTAACAGTGAAACTTTTTAGAATAAACGCGAGAAGTTCTGTGGACACTGGACAGCATAGACGTGTTGACACGGATTTAAAAACTGAAACAAGAACGTTCTCAGGATCGAAGTTATTTCAGCTAACAAAATATAAACCCGAGAAAATTACGGTAGCTTTGAATTGTTGAAGATGATTCAAGTCATTGCTATCGTACTTATTATCGGATTTAATTGGCTCCCCAAAATCAAAGAAACACGTACAACTTCAATGAAATTAGGTATGTAAAATTATTATTTTCCCTGTTTGCTTCTTTTTAATTACAACAATTTTAGTTAGCTTCTCATAAACATGCTGTAGAACATAAATATTTCATTACATTTATTTTTTATTTTGTTGAAATATCAAAAATATTATTTTCCCTGTTTGCTTTATTTTTAATTACAATGATTTTAGTTATCTTCTAATAAACATGTTATAGAACACAAATATTTCATTACATTTATTTTTTATTTTGTTAAAATATCTAACTTCCTTTTCAACAGCTTTGATCAGATTATTAAAATTAGTGATTTAAATTGCATTTTAATCTGGTTTATTTTCTTATTTAAATATTTAGTTAAAACCACATGGTGTCATAAGTATGGAAGTATATGGACAAGTATTATAATCAATCATTAATATAATTAGTAAACATTTAAAGATAATTAAATTATTTTAAGAAAAGGCTTTTTACAGAATAAAATTATTGGCAAACATATTTTTTAAATTTTGTATTAAGTGATGGCCTTAAACAATTTGCATTGTATGTTTTTATTTAAAAAATTTGCATCTGCTCAGAAGAGGAATTTACAAAAAATCGTAGATATGTAATATTAAGAAAAAAAATGATTATTTAATGTATTATTCAACCTGAGAAATGTTTTAAAATCTATAAAGAAACAGTCATAGCGGGTGAAAGCTTTTCAGTTGTTAAACATTCTTATTGAAATGTTTTCAAAGTGAACTAGAAGTCTGTTGGCAAATGAAAATATAGAAGTTACGCAATCAGTAAGAGTTTAAATATGATTTTACTTTAAAAATAACGCGAATACTTGAGCGGTATGAATCTAAAATGTAATAACCATCTTTTATTATTTACTTTTTTTCTGGATAATTTTATCATTTTATTTCCTGAATGATTTTATCGAGATAAATTTGAAAGTATCGATATTATACACTCTTTATAAACAGCGTGATTAAAATGGATTTCTTAATTATAATTACCATAATCTTGTAAAAAAAATATTAAAAATAATAATGAACCTATATGTGGCTCTATTTTGTATTTATGGTCTTAATTTTTATACTTTATTTACATTAAAAAGTAGTTAACCATTTGATACTGTGTTCATTATTTTGTTTTATTGTGTCATATAAAAATAAATATGATTATTTGTATTTCTAATACAATATATACAGTAGAGCGCCGATTATCGGAACAAGTCGGGACCGACCCTAGTTCGGATAAGCAAAAGTTCGGGTAAATGGGCAGACAGTTTAAGGGATGTTCCTGACTATTATAAAACCTTCACACTTTATCTAGGTTTAGGACTGACAGCACCAGTTAGTACTGGAGTGCTTAAAAATTGTTTTTTTTAATTGTTTTTTGTTTACTTTTTTATTATTTAATTTTTTTTCTCTTTTTATCATTTTCTAAACTTCAGAAATTATAATTTAAGCAAAAAATAAATTGGAAGTTAAGTATTTTTTTTTTTTTAGAGAGAAAAATATTTGGATAATTGGAAATTCGGTTAAAAAGAATTCTTTGAGAGAAATACGCTGTTGGATAACGGGAAGTTCGGTTAATTGGAGTTCCGATAATCGGCGTTCTACTGTATTTATAAAACTTTCACCACACTTTATTCTAAAAATTTCGTAGTAGATTCTAATCTCTTTGTACTATTTATGATAATATCAGAGTTATAGTGGCCATGGCAACATATATCCAGCCAGATAGATCTTTGGCAAAACATAAAAACTTTCACATTAGACGCAAAATAGAGTAGCTGCGGAGCTGTGTTTTATAAACAATAAGGTATTATTGTTTTAAAAAATCGTAGATAGTAAGAGTTATTTTTATAATATATAATTTCATAAATAAAAATGTAATTTTGGCAATCAATAAGTTATTTTTTAATAATCAAAAAGTTGTTTTATATATGTATTTTACTTCAAGTAAACCCTGATGTAGAATAAATTAACCCTTTGTATCACCATGCATACTCAAATATTTTACTTACTTTTACAGTGAGCTTAAAAATACGATTTTATTTATTGCTGCTATCTTCCAACATAACGATTATTGCCGAAATTGTTCTTACAATTCTCAACATAAGGATACTGGTGATACTCAGTTAATTTTCTATATCAAAGCTGTATTTTTCATTTGAGTAGTTTCAAATGGTTATTGCTAAAATGTACTTCGGAAATTTTGTAATGCATGTATGTGGCATAAAAGACGTAAACAATACGTATATAGGACTATATGGCAGATGATGAGCGTTTCGAGTGTATATATATATATATATATATATATGTATATAAGGCATGCATAAAATTCACAATGATCTTAGCAATGTCGTTACTGCAATTTTTGCATAATCAAATTTATACGGGCCTCTATAACAAAGAAGTATCCTATTTTCTCTGCCCCTACATGTTTGAATTACAATCATATATATATTTTTTATGGTAATCAATATCATAAAACATATAAAATTTAATTACTTAATATCGGCATTTCTTTTTATCTTTCTTTTTTTTTTTTAATTATAAATGTTGTGTAATCGAAAAAATTCAACTTCACCAGTGACTTCGCGATTGTAATGCGTATTAAATGAAATAAATTAATTTCATTCAGTATTTTCTATAGTTTAAAGAATATAAAAAGTACTGTATATATTATAAGATATTATATTTTTAACACAAATTTTATTTTGATAAAGATTTGAAAATTTAAACCAATTGTTTCTTTGGTAATTTTAATGCTTTTAACAAATAGCTAATTTTGAAAAAAAAAATTGTGATAGATCGATCATTCAGTTGTCTTCAATATTCTCATTTATTGCAATAGGAAAGTAAGGTGCAACAAAAATTGAAGTCTGCGGGCCATTGCATTTTGATTCAATAAAATTCTTTTGGTGTACCCTTGTTATAGCGGCCCCCAAGTTTTAATTGCGATGTATCGCCGAAGTATATTAACGTTATAGATGTAAATGATCTTACAACATGCATAATTATGACTATGTGTGACATGCATACGTGTTTACAACTGTACAAGTATGTCATAGGGTGACTTCACAACATTGCCACTAGAGTCACATATTTGTCACAACGTTAATGACAAAATCGTCACAAATCACACAATTTTCACAAAATTGTCACAATGTGACTTCAAAGCAGTGTCGCTGTCGTCACAGAATCATCACAGTGTTAAAGACAATTTCGTCACAAATGACACATATTTCACAAATTGATCTCAATGTGACTTTAAAGCATTGTCACAAATTCGTCACAAAGTTAATACCAAAACAGTCACAAACGACACACTCTTCACAAATTTGTCACACCATGACTTCAGAAAGTCGTCACAATGTGACGTCACAAAAGAGCTCTAAAACGGCCATAACGACTTCACATTCTAGTCACAATGACTTCACATCGACGTCACGTGACGTCACAGCGTGACTTCACAACGACGTCGCCGTGACGTCACCATGCCTTACGGGTAGATAAAACGGGGGCAAGTTTTAACAATTTAGTGCATAAAAACTTAAAGGGGCCCAGGGGCCCCGGGCCTTAAAAAATTAAAAATCTGAGCCTCAAGTGCGTCAGGACCTGTCTTGGTCTATCCTCACTTAAATTTTCAGATTTCTACGGGCGGTAGATTTTGCTAGCCATTGCACAAAAGCAGACAGACATAGTGGTCTTCTTTTATTAGTATCTATAGATATCTCATTAATTGAATAAGGCGAAGAAAACTTTTCAAAAATAATAGTGGCCAAATAGCATAGCAGTTATCGGCTATGTGACTTACACTACAAAAACCCATGGAACTACCCTATTATATTAATTATTACATTAAGTACATATTTCAATGTGAGAGGAAGAAATATTTTTTTATCTTAAGATTATTGGGATAAAATCAACTAAATAAATATTTGCTCGTGGTGTTCCATCGAATGACATTATAGATTAAACGTATGAAATACGCATTCAGTATTTTCAGTTTAAGAGTGAAATTAGTGTGCGTTTGTTTAAGCGTTGGTTTAACATCAAAATTATCATAAGTATAATATAATTTCGTATTCGTATACGTGAAAAAAAAAATGGCGATTCCGTTATTGAGCGTGTGAATCGTTTTATATTTACATTGTTGTTATGGTAGTGCTTCTGAAGTGTACCACTACAAGTGAAAAAATAGTTGAACTGAAATTCGCGTTTACGAGTTATCTAGAACTTGGATTCCAAATTGGTCTTTGATAAAGTATATAGTGGTGTACCTAAGTTTGCTTTTTTTTTCCTCTACAAAATAAGAGATTCGATAGTACCCATCAAGATAAACAATTTTGGTATAGGAAAGTAGGGTTATAATAAGCTTATTTAGTCAAATATTTAGCTTCTTGTAATTTAAGCGGAACCCGGTTTTTCTTACATAAAAAAAGGAGGATATTTTTCTAATTTTTTAAAAAACTATATTGGCTTTGTTTAAAATGACATGACATCACCAGAAGTTCTGTAAATGATCGTTTGCTTCTGACAAATAATGAACTAGACGCTTAATATACCAGAATGAAACTGACAATACATACGGTATCACTGACCGAATTACATCGTCATTTACCACTACTCGAGATGCCATCACATTCTACACAAAGCAAAGTTAGTCTTTTGAAAATTTCGCTAAAATACCTTCCTTTTTGTTAAAGTTATGTGCAAAAATGGACGTTGCTTTGAGTAAGAAACTCTGCATTTTTTATGAGCAAGTGAAATACGATACAGGTTTCTACACAAAAAGAATATTCCTCGATAAGTCATATTTCCTCTCTTATTTTGTAAAATAGCTTACGATGTCCCTGCATATGATTTAAAATGAGGGAAAATCCAACTGCCAGTTTCAAAAACAATAGTCAAGGATTTAATAAACTATTGTTTATTAAATCCTTGTTTTATTGTGTGTTACATTGTGTGAATTTATTGGATCGTTTGTAGGATGAATGAGCAAGTCTGTATAATGAAACTCACAAAATTTATAAAAACAAAAATTAAACTCTGAAATGATAATCGATACGAAAAATGAAAATTTAATTTATTTCGATAAAGAGAAGTCTAAAATGAAAAAGGTTTTTTATGTACGGGAGATGAGGTCGCAATGAGATAATTTTCATAAAAAATTTTCTTACTCAATATATTCTTCCCATTTTTGGATATCATAGTGCTATATTGTTTGTTATTTGAAGCATATATATATATATATATATTAATATTTTAAATTTTAACTGTCAGACAGTTTAAAATTTTTTTAAAGTTTTAGCCCACTCCTCCCTCAAGTACAAAAAGAGTAGAACACGCATCTAAAATAGTAGAAAAGTATGATGAATTTATATTTTATCAAACATTATATTTTCACAGTTTTCAGCTAAATGAAAAGCATTATTTGGCTTTAATTATTACTTTTTTATAGATTAAAAGTAAGTATCAAGTTCAATTTTGAAATTAATTTTGACAATTATTACCAAATAAAAAAGTTACAAGAATTCTTCAATATTATAAAAAAGTTTAAAAATTATAAAGTTAAATATTTGTAGCTGTTTGGGATTACAGATAAAAGAAGCTAAACACGCCTCGCTCTTTCTCAGTATCCCGTTCTTCTATTTGTGTAATATATTGTTTATCACGTTTAACCGTATAACTTAGTAAGCTTAACTTAATTAGAGACATAGGATAGGGTGGCCACTCCAGAATTTGATCAAATAAAGTCAGTGCTACGTTGTTTTTATTATATTTCCTACCTTTTAACTTTTAGATGTAAACTAAAATGATTGCTACAACCTTTAACCTTTAGCAATTAACAAAATTATAAGATAAACAAAATAAATGTGTCAGTCTGGTATAAGAAAAGTACCTTTAATATCGAGTATGATCACTTCTAGAAGCAATATAGTACATACGGCGATGTGTGATACTGTCAATTATGCGATTAATAAGTTCGCTAGGAAGTGCGAGCCATTGTTCTTGTAAAGCAGTTTTAAGCGTGCCATGGGTCTGAGGAGGGGATTGAGAGCAGAAACACATCTTCCTAAAGCATAACAAACATGCTCGATGGGATTCAATTCAGATGACTGAGCTGGCCATTCCATGCGCTGAATTGTTTTGTGCTGAAGACAATCTTCCATGTACAGTCTAGCGTTCCTGTGCGCTCTAGCGCTATCGTCCTGTAACAGGAAATCATTACCTATTGCGCGAGCATAAGGGCACACATAAGCATCAATAATGTCATATCTATACACGTGAGTAATCACAATTCCACGTGGAAAGATATGTAGGTCTCTGCGTCTACTCAAAGAGATACCACCCCAAACACAGAAACTGCCTCCTCCGTATAAATCCGTTTCACGAAAGTTTGATGGATGATAACAAGTTCCCTGTTCTCTTCAAATCAAACAACGTCTACTTTCGCTTTGGAGGCTAAACCAGGACTCACCTGGGAAGAGATCCCGCCTCTATTGATTAGCCGTTCAGTGGACATGTTGACGTACCCACCTTAAACCCTCCCTCCGGTGTCGTGAGGTGCACGGCACACAAATGGCTGGTCGCCTCGTGTCAAGAACCCCTTCCTGAAGCCTTCTACGCACCGTAGACGTTGATACCAACCTTACAGAGGCTGCAGCAAGGGAGGCTCTAAGATGAGAGGAAATTGCTGTTCTAGTCACATAACCACAAATATAGGTCATCGGTGCTTGACGTATCTCTTGTCCGTCATTGGTTGAACCTTCTGGAGGCCGAACCAGTGGTTTTAAATTGTTGCCAAAGCATATGAACAACAGAAGGACTCACATTTAGCCATCTGGCCCCCTCTGTCTCACTTTGACCTGCCTCCAATCTTCCAATAGCTCTATATCGCAGTTCTGAGGACAAATGATATGTCGGTGTCATACTAATGGATTGACTATCTCAGTTTCTTTATCTCATGATCACAGCGAGATCTGCAGCCGTATGCTCTGGTATGCATTTTTATGCAGCTCAGAGATGACGCAATCCGATTGCAGCGCCTCAAATTTGCCTTTTGTAATTTTATTCAGCATCTTTTAGTTAACAACATATTCAAATTTCATACAGGTAGGTTTCTTTTTGAACGAGTTATCGAGCTTTTTGGGATTTTTCCTTAATTTTTGGAAACCAGTGTATATACAGAGTTACTTTTAATTAAACTACAACTTTAAACTGAAATAACTCCTCAGAGCCTCACTATAAGGGCCCTCGAATGCGTGCAGTGAGAGAAGACATAAAAGGAATTTGTTTAGTGTCAATTCCATGCAATTTTAAAAAAGTCTCTCAAAGCGTTATTTTCAACTGAAGATCGCATTTTTATTGTTAAAAATTAGTATTTATTTGGTTAAAATGCAATACTATTGCTACTGGGTCTTGAACATTCGGAAACCGATCTTCTCTTACTTTCTAGAGCAAAGGTAAGAGATCTGATAAATCAATTTGAAAGATTTGAGGTAATGGTAAGAATGTCGTTTTTTCCCAAATTCGTAATCTGGTTATCAACACCGATGAATATTGGTTCATGCAGAACGGTGACCCTCCATGCCATAGAACAGGCAGTGTTTTTGACACTTAACAGTAAGTTTGGAACCTGAATTATTGCCTATCAATAATCAAATCATTATCCTTGTACACTGCACTGTCCACCTTATTCATCAGATATGAATCCATGAGATTTCTACCTTTGGGGGTCATATGAAAGATTTGGTTTACAAGAAGAAGACGACAGACCTTATTACTCTCAAAAGATCCATAACTGACTTTTTTAATCATCAAACAAGAAAGAAAAATCATGCGTCAAGCATAAATTATGAAACACTTTCTAACGCATTCTGAATAATCTATAAAAACTTCACAGTTTAATAAATTGATATAGGATGTCTTATTGAACCATTTGGAAACGCATAACACATTTGAAAATGGAATTTCAGCAATTTTCATCTACAGTTGGGAAATTATTCGAATTATTTCAGCAGCCCTGTATATGATATATAGATTTTTATCACACTACTATGTAACTACATGCTTGCAAAAATTTAGTTTGGAATTTCATTCTACAGTAGAATTTTCCCCTTCAGCAATTTCCGCTAATAAGAAGAATGGTACGTGAATTCTTTTCTGCAACCCTGTATACGAGGTATAGAATATATACAACACGAGTAAATGCAAAAAATTAGTTAAATTTAAAAGCGAATACCGAAGCCGAAAACACACTTCCAGCAATTATTACTCAAATATAGTATTGTAATCGATTTATTTTGTGTCTCCCCGTAAATGAACGACAAATGCTATGAATGGTCTATTCTAGAGTAATCATCTTCTAGTAAAAATCATGATTTATATCAGTTTAAATACATTTGAAATAGCGCAATGTCATTAAAATACACTGCAAACGTTTTCCCTCATTGACCATAATGTAAAGGAACTCTTTTGAATGCTCCTGTCAATGAACGATTAACGCTACACACTTCATATTCAATACCGAATACGTCATGATAAACATCATTAATATATATCAATTACACGAAAATCCGAGTATATTTATGCGAGTTAGAGCGTGGACAGACAGACGGCCAGACAAACGAATTCATAAACACTTTTCAATTATGTCGGAACATGTTAAAAAGAAACGCTCGATTTTGTTGCTAACAAATTTGTGACTATGTTGCGCTATTGTATCACATCCGAAGGTTCTCACTTTGAAAACCTTATGCAGTAAATTCCTTTTCCACGTTCTTTTCAAAAAAAAAAAAAAAAAAAAAATGTTTGTATTGGTAACGGCTATGACTCATGAGTTATTTCAGTTAAAAGTTGTAGATTAATTAAAAGTCACTAAATGGGTTAATGGGTACTCCATATTGCGTAGAAATAAAAATACATAAGTGTTTAGTTCTAGAAAAAAAAGGTGCTCACTTCTCCATCCACTGATAGCCTGTAACTTGGACAGTGTGCCGAAACGACGAAATTTTCCGACATAGATGAAAATTAGATATATTTCCCCAATGTTTGTCAATACGTTCTATAGGTCCTACGGCATGAGAAACAATATGTTTTCCCCCTTATATACAGTCTAACCCCATTTTAAGAAGAAAGAATATGAAAAAAGTAGCAAAAACTAGTGAAAACGATAAATGGATAACTGGTGGAAAAGAAAAAGTTATGCAAGTCCAATTTTTTATATGGCTGTCAATATTTTCATCTTTGGAGCAATATTCTGACCCTAATTGTTTTAAATTGAGTTTTGATACCTATATATTAATTTGTATTTTTTATAATGTTTGCCTTGTAAAGTCCAGATCTCGTTATCTTCCGCAAAATGGTTGTTACATTTTTATTCGGTAGCCATTTTAGAAGTGAAAAAGGTTAGGATTACTTGCGCCCGGGTGCAACTTTGGAAGTTAGCATTATTTTATTGAATAAAAGCGAGAAATCACGATGAATAAAACTCATAATTTAACCCCTTTTACGGAGGAATCTTTTACTTTTAATCATTTGGAAAAGTCAATTTGTCTGAATTTGAAACGTCTATATCTCAACCATGTTTTAAGATAGAAGCGAAACGAAAAAGTCTTAAGAATTCTTGTATCAAAGCCTAACATTGAAGGAAAAAACATTTTAGATTTTCAATTTTTTTTTTGCACATCTTTTTGGGTTTGAATGTTATATGAAAAAAAGATGGCGGATGAAGCTTGCCAACGAACGTTTAGACCTTTAAAAGCCATGCACACATGTGCAGTGGCATCGAAATCGGTTCATAAAATCGGAGTGCTACTACAAGAGAAAGATCAGATTATACATATTATATATCAGCTATTTAATAGAGTGTAGTCTTTTGTGTTTGGGGCTTATGATCAGTGAAAATATGCCAAACATTTCCGGAATTGTGAAATATTGCAAAATGTGGCGAAAACAGTAGGTAACCATAAATTAATCTAACTGAGCAATACCCAACTAATATTTTTATTCCCATACAAAATTAATAATGAAGAAAATTGCGAATCTCCTTTATTCCTCCACGCATTTTAGCTTCCTGTGTTTGAGTATAATTAGTGGAATCTAAAAACATGGATTATGGAAGCTATATTTTCCTTTCGGTATAGGACGGACGGACTTTTTTGTAATCAGATAATGAGTGGGTACCAGAACTGATGACTGCTGAAATAATATACTTTGGAATCTGAAAGATAAAATATGAAATTTTGTATACCCTATAATAATGGTCATTTTATTTTATAAGCTTTAATTCTCACCCCCCCCACCCCCAACTTTCCTTCTATTGTAAAATAAGATTTGATGACTGCCTTTTATTAACTGTCAGTGAATACTTTCACAAATCAGCATTTTGTTAAATAATGTATTTTAGAACCAGTAAAACATAAATTGAAAATTTCGGATGCTTTGTAGGAATGATATTATTTTACACCAAACATAAATCTTAACACATTCACTGCCGATGATTGAGCCATTCAGTAATGCGTTTATCATTGATAATAATTAAAGCTTAAAGATAAATCTGCAGTTTGTTATTAAATATTTCTTCAACGACAATTAGTAAATTATTATTTTTAATTAATGAATAGCATTTATTTATATTAATGCTATCTTTTAAGAAACATGTTTTTGTAAAGTTATACTAACATTTTATTTTTCTTAGTAACTTCCTTATATTCACAAACTATTTTTTAAATAGTACATCTAAAACAAATTGCACGCGAGCGTTTAATAATTTTAATTGGTAGAAAAAAAACCAACCCTAAATTGAAATTAAAATCTTTTAAAATGTAAAGGTAACAATAAAACTTTAATTGTATATTTCGTCAGTTTTAATTGAAGCGAAAAGAAAGTGGACTACATTGATTAGTAAAGACTGAAATATTCAATAATCAATCAAGTACTTTTATAGTTCTACAAAGAATGAAGAAAAATAATGAATTAGCTGATGTAAGGCATTTGTTAACAGACAAAGAAACATTTGTAATTTGTATGCTAAGAAAAAATTCACTCAGCTTCTCTTTCAATTTCGACGGTTAATTCAAGAATAAAAGTTATGAAACTAAGAGACGAAAAGGGGTATCATAGGATATATACTTAAAATAAAGCAGGATAATTCATTTTGTTGACAATTTTGTCTCTTAATCGAGTTAAAGCCAAATTAAAACTAATGGTTAAGTATTTTAAGCAGCTTCTTAGTATTCATCTCTACACATGTTTGCATTACATCTTACATTTAATGAAAAAAGGTAACGTAATCCCCCCGGGTTTGCTTTAAAGCTCTAAGCTGTAAGGATCACATTCTGTGACTAATTTTTCTGGGCTTTCTTTCCAAATACTCTGTTGTCAGTTGTGACAATTTTTATTGCTCTTCAGAGGTAAGCAAAGCGCACAAAAATCAACAAAATAAATTATCCCCAGGATAGGTGATAAACTTGTCAAGGACCCTCCTTTCTTACAGTGTGACCAAAGTTCCCCACATCAAAGAAGCCGAAAAAGAAAGGCCTACCGTCGCGTAGATATGTGGCGAACTTAAATCTTAACTCCCCAGGGTGCTTATTCAGTTATTTAGTGAAAAAGAAATACAGTATGTTGAAAGTTGTACAGTATGTCAAGCATTAAATAATTCACAATTCAAGAGGGGGGATGGTGATCACAAATTTTAACACACTGTGAAGAAAGTGTTAACTTTTATGAAATCGCAACTGAAATATGAAAAAAAAATTGGTAGGCATCGTTTGCAAGAAGCATAATAGAGTCCATAAAATGTATGTATACAGGGTGTATCTAAACTCTTTGTTAAAACTTTAAGGGGTGATAGTACACATCAAGACAAATAATATTAAATCGAAAACTAAGGGACCCAAATGTCTTCCGAAGGAGATAGGCGCCATTAAAGTTTAAAGTCCAAAATTTCAAACGATTATAAAAAACGGAAAAATTGGTCGATTCGTTAGCAGTTTTCACTAAAACTATATTTTACTTATTTTCTAGAAACTAAATTTTAAAGATAAAGTTTTAAAAATGCCGACAGAGGGCGCTTTAAACTTTGGAGTAACGAAAAACTATTTTTTACCGTTATTTTTTGAATCTCATTAAATGCTTTCAAAAGATTAGACTTAAACTTAAATTTTGAGCTCAAAATCTGAATCGTTGGGGGTGGTTAAGTAGCGCAAACTGAACTGTGTTCAGGAGGGGGTTCAAATTTCAACTCCTGAACATCAGCTCTAAATCAGCTCTAAATGAACAGTTTCAAAAATATGACGTAGCAGTAGGGGAGGAAATCACTCGAATTTGATAAATTGTGATATAGGATCGGAGGATGAAGTCGAGATGGGCGATTCTGGAAAAACCGACTATCGAAAAACAAAGCCATCGCATAAAACAGCATCAATTACAATAAGAATCTATTCCTAAACTCTTGTATCGTATGTTCTAGAATAGATACTTTGATACTCACACAGATAAGCTTAAAAACTTTACTTCCAAAACTTAGCGATCAATTGGCAGGAAATTTGATCGTGAATCTTGATAACGCGGATATATCGATACTTCTGGTACTAATTTCATAGCAATGCAATATTTGAATTTCAGAGTTAAATATGAATGTGGGGACAATAAGCTTTCGAACGATATATGACATACTGGGGACAGAATAAAATGAGAAATTGCCCCTCGTGGTGGGCCAACTCATCCTTAATGGTCGGGGGGCTACGAGGGCTTAGAATGCTTGGCAACGTTAAATATACTTTTCGGCAAGGTTTCAAAATGGGGAATTATAATAAGATTGGACAAGAGTTAGACATTTTAAAAATTGCATGCATATTTTGCATGGCTCTGTAATAACGACTAAACCAATGGAAATTGAAACATAGCAGAATCATTTCTACTCTTAATATGCCAGCGTGATAATACCAGAATCAAAATGGAGTCATACAATATAGGATAACTTTACGTGCAATGTGCGCGCACTGGCACAATAACATGTGCCGAATGTGCGTAACTGTGTGGTAGGGACAGAAAATGAAAGAGGACAGTAGAAGCTGATACGACATAGCCAACGATATGTTACACGAGGTGGTTTGGAGAAACTAAAAATGTGCCCTACCGGGGGAAACTAATCCCCTAATGTTCGGGGGCGGGATCGAAGATATAAAACGCTTGCCGACGTCAAATATACCTTTTGTCAAAGTTTCAAAATAGGACATTATAACAAGATCGGACAAGATGTAGACATTTTAAAAATTGAATTTTTTGTATGACTCTGTGATAACGATGGTTGGGGAATGGTGTAAATAGGAAAGAACGAACTTGAAAATACAATATAATAAAATAGTAACGCAACTTGGCTTCTAAACTAAAAATATAACAATTAAACATGGAAAGAAAAACCCCTTTTACGAAATTTGACAGTAACTCTGCCACTGAATAGTAAAATCGAAATAATAAATATATAACGCTATGAAATTAACGCAGAAATATCTATCTATTCATGTTAGTCACTGACGGAAATAGATAAAAATAAACGGTAGTATCCATATCGAAAAATTGACCGCAATGACGATTTAAATAAAAATGAACGATTCTACCCGTATCGAAGGATCGAGCACAATGGCGGTTTGATTCAAACAGCCATTGCGTTCGATCTTTCGATAAGGGTAGAATCTTCCTTTTTATTAATCTGTTCTATATTTACAAGAAGAAAGTATTGGATTCGTGAAATTTTTTCACTTCCGTTTTTCTACGGTCTTATACGTTTTAGAAGGTCCTGAACACGATTTGACTATTTTTAGAAAATGTCTGTGTGTTAAACTGTGTCTGTGACAAACATTTTGTGGGCGCTCTCTCTCAAGAACTAATCCACGGAATGTATTAAAACTTCAGATTCAGTTAGACTTTGATATAAATTAGTTATGATTAGTTGTTGATGTAAATCACCCAACAGGTAGCGCTGCTGTGCTGCATTTTTAATTATTTCCACAATAGCTCTATCTCAAAAACTAATGCACTGATTTTCATCAAACTTCATATTCAGTTAGAGGTATAGGTTGTTGCTGATTATAGTTTTTGTGTAAATTGCCCAACAGGTGACGCTATTATGCTGCATTTTTCAGGATTTACACGATTTTAGCGATAGTCATGTCTCAAGAACTAATGCACTGAATTTCATCAAACTTAATATTCTTTTAGACGCTGAAACAAGATGTTTCTGATTAGGTTTTTGTGTAAATCAAAACAGGTAGCGCTGCTATGCTGCATTTTCGCGATATTTTCGATAGCTATATCTCAAAAACTAATGGACGGAATTTAAGCAAACTTCATACTTTGTTACACATTTAGATAAATAGATTCACATTAGGTTTGGGTGTATTCTACCAAACAGGCTTTGCTTTTACGCTCATTGAATTGGAAATTTTGGTTGCAGACATCTAAGAGTATGCTTGCCAAAATTCAATAATTTGTTTGAAAAATGCAATGCTTATACTGTTTATAAAATTCACACAATTCAAAGAACCTATAACTTTTAAATACTCATGATAGGTTTAAATTGTCATTTAAATTTAACACTGTGATAGCGAATTTTGAATTATTAATATGTATGAGAATTTTGAGTTTGGTACATTCGACTTGTTTACCTTGAAATTTTGAAGGAAAATAGAAATGAAGTTGTTGAGACTTGCTAGACATCGAAAAAAAAAATTACAGTACCTATGAAATCGAGTTGGCCATAGTACGTATAAAATCGATTAAAAATATCGACATAGCCCATCAGTAGGATAAAGTGAGAAAAAACAGCAAAATTTATGTAATATAGTTAATGGACGACTCCTTAGCTAGGTTGCTATTTTTAGGGTTCTGTACTTAAAAGGTAAAAACGGAACCATTATAAGATCACTCCTGTGTCTGTCTGTCCGTCTGTCAAAGCCTATTTACTCGTAAATTATGGAAAGTGGAAAGTTTAAATTGGGGGAAGTAATAAAAACTATTGACCCAGATAGTTTCAGAGTATTAAACATTCACAAATATATTTAGGGAAAATATAGAGGTGGTAATTAATCTACTTGAAAAACAATCTGACCTTTGTATATCGTGTGGGGTATCGTGTGAAAGATTTCGTAACGCTAAACTCAAAGATGCATTTCTTTTAAATTTAGGTATTATAGTTGTAGAGATATCGTCGAAAATATAGTGCAAAAATATGTTGCCCTCCATCTATTTCCGAATCTAACCAAACTAAAATTATGAAAAAATTAGAGATAGTAGACATTAATTTAAACCTTGCAGGAAAATTATAGCGATTACCCTAGGTCTTATAGTTTTTGAGAAAAGGGCATTTTTCCTTTACACACAAATTTCGATTTGCGGGCGTTCAGAAAAGAAATTAACGTGGGCTGGGTAACCTGTCGTTGCAGAAGTATAAAAGCATTGTTGATATGATTTTCGAAAAAAAGCGTCAGTAATTAGTCGAGATAATAACACTTAAAGACATGGACGGTTTGTACATACATAATGATAGGGGCGGGTGTACTCTATGAGCCATCGGATTTTAAAGCATAGATAGCAACTGTTAATGATGCATTTTTGTTATGCAATGTCCAGTAGCAGTATAAAAAAAACAAAAGGCAAATTGTAAAAAAAGACTAATTTAATTAGAATTAATCACATAAACACTATGGGATTCGTGACTAGTTTGCATTGGGTGGATATCTCTATACGCCTCCTGTCTGTTTAAAAGTTAATTAAAAACTTATCTGGAAAAACGCGGCACGGACCAAGGTGGCGTTGCAACTTTGCGACTTCCTTTCGAAGCGCGCTTAGCACAATGCCAAGTTTAATCTTTGAACAAGGGTTTTGTTTTAGATACACTGTAAAAAGAAAAGATTACTACGACGCTGAATTTAGTTTTATGAAATGTAAAATGAAGTTTAAATATGCACTATTTTTATTGTCAGTACCGAATTAAGTTTAAGATAAACAGATTAGGATAAGATTAAAAAAAGTGTTATACAGAATAGCAATATTTGCTATTCTTTATGCTTCATATCTCTTTGAACTTACATGGTATACCCATTCATACTTTTCTAGTATGTACAGCTATACACAACCCTATGTTGTATAGTTTTTTAAAAATCTTGTTATTCTTTCAAAAACGATTTTTTAAATAATACAGTTAATAATTCACATATTTACTGTATATAATACTCGAATTTGACTGTTTATTTGTTTGTATAAACGTAAGTACATTTAAAAATTGTAAAAGTTACATATTTTTAAATTATAAATCTATATTTCCATTGTAAGTAATTTCAGTTAAATATCAAAATTCTAAAATTTTTGTTAATATTTTTTGGAAACTCGTGAAATGTACCTTTTTTTAGTATTTGGCTTCATTATAATAATAATGTGAAACATTTTGACATTCTAATATTTTTGGTCATATATAATATACAAAATATTCAAAAATTATTATATAATTTATATATACAGCTACATAAAATATGCATATAATTAAAATACATTTTACATTATCTAATTTCTGCCATTTTACCTCCAACTTTTCAAAAGATATAACGTTTCAGGGGAATAATATAACATCGTTGTTTAAATGCAACAAAAATTCTTAAAACTGATCACGTTTGGGCAGAACTTTTCGGAGCTTGATATAATTATGGATGCTAAATAGACATGTGGAAATGACAAGGATTAAAAGTTATGACGTGCATTTAAATTCCTCTAAACATTCAAAAGTTATGTGCTTGATGTACTTCTACAAATAAAGACGATAAATTTCGAAGTTAAAATTTTAATTGACAGAGAAATTTTATTTCGGTTATAAAGTTAATTTAAATGTATTGAAGTGAAAGAATAAATGCAAGAAATGTATAATGATGATAGTGGGGTTTCTAGAAAAACGTCAGAAACGAAACTTTCGTAATACTTCTTTGCAAACAATACTTTTTGAGCATTAAGCTGAAATAAAGGTTGCAAAGAAATGTCTTTATAATGAAATATCGCTTAAATAGATAAAGCTAGAATTGTGTGATAAATATCTTCTTATTGTAAAACGATTATGAACTATCAAATGAGAATGACTACAGCGATACCAGTGGTGAAATTTGGAAGTTATCGACCCTCTTTCAAAACCCGATAAATAATTTTATCAGAAGTCCTAAAATTTTAATACTTCAATAACCAACCCACCGGTTTAAATACGTCGTTTATCATTTATAGAAGTGTGACATAAAATAAATGTCTATTTATTAATAAAACTAGCACATGAAAACAAAATGCAATATATTTTAATAAGAAAATCAAGTTAAGTATGCTTAAATGACCGTAGTCTGATGAGATATATGTTTATGCGCATGTGTATTGCAGCCGATGCGGGAAATATTGAGTATACTTAATTTTCTTAATAACATAAATTTGTCCTTGCTTATATGTGTTAGTTTAATTTATAAATATGAATCTGCTTTATTTACATATGCACTTTATCTCTTCTACAGTAGAGATATAATACCACATTTTTACAGCCGATTAGGGAACTATTTAACCCGGTTATTGGTTATCTAAAAATTCATATTTTAGGGCTTCTAATAAAGTTATTTTACATGTAAAATGTCATTTAATATTAGATCAAGGAGGTATACATTTCCAGTTATTTCTCATAGGTTTCGAGATAGGATAGAAAACTTGCAAGTTTCACCACTTATGAGCTACGGCAGCTCTCATATGATAGTGATGTTTTAATATTAGTAAGCAGACACTTGCTTCTAGATCAATCTATTCACGTATAATTTATGATTAAAAAACTTTTCTACGAACTCTGTATATACCGGGTGTTTCAAAAATCCGGAGCAAAACTAAGCGCGAAAAAAAAAAGGGGTCAGTGAGATTTGAATTTTGCAGATTAATATTGATAGTGATAAGGAATTTTGCGCAGAACGAAAAAGAAGTAGTTTAATTGCGAAATGACAGGACATTTTAAATTGTGATTTACAGTTGCATGTGTAATATCTGTCCACCACCACCACATCCCAATACTGGGCGTAGTTGCGGTATGACGTCTGAAACAGCAAATGATTGTTAACCTTCTGTGTTTTTGTGTGCTGCTAACAATTGCAGATGTCCTCTATAAGCACGTGATATTATGTATCTCACAAACAGGAATCGCACTGTTATATAACATATCCCAATTTTGCATTGTGCCCGCTATATGCATGCAAAACTTCCACACCCATTACCGGAAGAAGCTTTCAATATTTTAACCTTTATTTCATGCCATAATAAACATCATGAATATTAATCTGAAAATTGTAAGTTTCTCCGACAAATATACCCTTTTTATCACGTTTTACTTTTCGTTCAAACTTTTGAAATAGAAGGTGCAAAGTCTATTATCACCTTATTATGGTGCATTTATGGACAATGAAAAAAAAAATAGATATAGACTATATAAAACATAAAATATTACTTTTACTCTCAATAGGTATAAAACACACAATTCCTTTCGAAAAAAGAGGGATACGTCTAGATTACTTTAACCTTTTTTGCGCTATTGAATATTTTTTAAATCTAGTACGAAAAAATTTTTGCATACATTAAACGAGCAGAATACACAAAAAGAAACGTACTACCATATTATTATGGTGAGCTTCCAAAAATTCAATATTCATATATTTATGATCAGAAAAGAAAATATCAATTTTTATTTTCTTTATACGTAACAAAAATACTCTCGAAGTAACAGTTGGATTCAATATTTGCATTTCTTTAAAAAATTCTATCCCCAGCAGAATGTTTTTACAAATTATTACTAAAAAATATTTTAATACAATAAACTGAAAGAATGTGTAAAAATTAAATGTATCACATTTTTTCGATGGCTTTTTAAAAATTTTTAAAAATACATATTTATTGAGTGGATAAAACAAATTATTCTCATTATGGATAGACACAAAAGCATCAAAAGTCTGTAGAAATAAAAGAAAGATTGAGTAAGGGCATTATTTTAACCTTTGATATGATACGTGAGCATACCTGAAAGTTATGGCATATCGTGGATGATACGTTTTTTACATTTGTCACAACAATTTTACGAAGGGTAATATTAGACTTTTTTATCGCAATTTTTTTTACATAATCTCAGATAACTGCCTGCAATTAAATAAGGCTGTGATAATTCTTTTAATACTGGTGCTAAATTAAAATCGACACCAAACCTGAGTATGTAACACTGCGAGGTTCACAGGTTAAACTTTAATGTCCAAATGAATATTTTCACAAACAAGTATGAAATCATATTTTAATATATTAAACTGAAAGAAATACACACAAAAAGAACATAAGAACGAATCGCAATGATATCCTGAAAAACTGTAGAAAATAAGCTTTCATAATATTAGAGAAATGAAGAGAAAAATTTTATTATTACTGCCGCTATGCATGAACCAGAAAACTCTTTTTCAAAATGAAGGAAGTGGGTGGAGGTAAAGCATTGTATTTCTTTATATTTTTCACCTAATTAATCATACTTTTTAATTTTACAGTTTACTCGCATTCTATTTTTAGAATTTGATCTGTTTTTCGTGGGTCGTAAGGAATCGAGTTTATTTCTTCTATAAGAATATGTGAAAATATTTTATATTTAAATTATTATTACCTATGGAGCTTTTAGTTTTTGATAGGTGACTATTACCGGCATTTAATTCAATTAATCGTATATACTGTCGTATAAATTGAGAAATTTAGAGCTGAAAAACAAGATTCAAAGTGGAGGTGGAGAGTCTATACGTGAGACCAACAAGTACCAAATTTAAAACCCTTTATTAAACGCAACTAATCGAAATAATTAAAAATAGTTAAGAACACTAATGTTAAAATATTAAGTACAAGAGTACAACATAGCAAAGTTATTGCGATTGTACATAATTGTCTGTCAATTAATGTCGCGCTCTAATTATATTTCAACTTTCGCCTTTGCCGAAAGTAATAGCTGCCTAATATTGCAACTTTTATGCTTTCTCTCTATATGAAAATAGCCGAATTCTAATAACCTGGTGTCGTTCGTGCACTTAAAGGCTTTTGAGTACCGATGATATGGATTGGCTAAAGAATATTTGAAACAAAAAGGCAGTTGCAACTTTAAAATAGCCTTAGATTTTGTTATGGGATTCTTTTGCTGCTCACCGCAGCGATGCAGTAAAAAAAGCTAAAACTTTTTTTAATCAATTCTTGCTGTCATTCCTGTGTTTTTAATCGAACTGCTGCAACGTTTAGACTTATGCTTCTTAAAACAGTTGTTTCGGTGTTCTAAAACTCGGAGACAACTTGAGAATCTCAAAGTTGCCAAGCTTGCTTATGTAAAATGAAGAAATCTGAAGGTGTCAGATGTTACATTGATTGTTCGATTGAAGTACCTATAAGGGAACAGGTCATCATAGAAACATCAGGTCATTCAAAAAAATTTGCAACAGCAGTGAATTTGGCGAGATAGAGAACGATGACCTTTAACTGATAATGGAAATTATTCATGAAACTGGAGATATATACTATGACTTAACGACGAACTAAAAATACTTTTCTAAACTGCTTGGCAAGTTTGAAATAGGATCGGAGTATGAAGGAATCTATTCTAAGTTGGATTAAAATGCTGTTTTATGTATATTTAGATATTTATTTTTTGCTTACAAATCTTTTTAGAAATATTATTCTTTTTCTTTTCAAACTCATTTATCAAAAGGTTTTTTATTTTTGGAATTTTATTTTTTGACAGCGTTTAAGTAGGTGAAATCAGATAGATTTATACACGTGTTTTAATTTTTTTCTCTCTCGAAGCAGGGTGTCAACTTATATGCGAGTATCTCGTTTCTCCGAATTTTTCTAGTCGGAGTATCGGTTGGGTGGGGGTAACTTATAAAATAGTTACACTTATTTGAGTATTTGTACGGTATTTTATTCGGATGCTCAGTCTAAAGAAATTATAAGACCACATTAATTTTTTCAAATTATGAAATAAAGAAGAGTTCTAATTTTAATTTAATTATAAAAAATATGATTTTCCAGCACATATATAACAATCAGGTTTTAATTAATTATAATTGTGTGGTAAATGATTAATTAAAATATAAGAAATAAAAGAAAACTGCACTTAAATTGTAAGACCACAAACAAAAATGTATGAACATAATTATAATATTGGTCCTTCGTTTTATCTTATAAACTCAAACTCTCTGATTTTCATTAAAATGGCAAGGTTTTAAGTTCTGCTTTAAGAATATTTTGCCATTTTCTTACAATGGCAATTTTTAGTTCATTTGCAGAAAAAAGTATTAATAGCATAAATAGTGCGATATTAAGTATCCCAAAGGTTTTCTGGGTAGTTCAAATCTGGACATTGAGTGGGTCATGGCACAACATCAAGCTTTTCTCTTTTTTTTAAAACTATTTCTAAGTGGATTTAGATGTAAGGCAAAAAGCATTATAACCCAAACGACACGAGATGATCATGTAGCTAAGCTGGACACTTTTCAGATTGATACGTCACGAATATCGCTTTAAATAACAAAATCCATCATAAGTAAACGCTCCCCAAAATTTTATGGAGTCTTCGCTCATTTGTAAAAAGAAGAATTCTTTAAGTTTGTTTCTCTAATCATGTCAGTAGTATTTGTAGCCATGTGGACATCCAATATTAATTTTTTTTTCAGCTGAAAATGTAGTTTCTTTTGACTTTTGGTATCACGACGGCCATTTCTATCTTTCCTCTCGATGATGATTCAATATCTTCTGGTTTTTCTACATTTTTCCTAAATTTGGTTTAAGATTTGATTTAAGACTGTTACAAACGGTAACATGTTTTTTCTTAATCATTTTGAAATTTCACGAGCCGAATTACCTTTTTCCATCGATAGCCGAAAAACATATCGATGGCCATAAGCTATCAACTTCTTCCTTCGAGATCGTTTTATTTTGCCATGAGAATCTATTAAATTATGACATTACGGATGGCAGCTCAAGAACGTTTCACTAATGCTTGTGTTTCTTTTTTCAGGTTTACCAGCAGCTCATCCTGAAGTAATTCGTAAAAATCACAATCAAAACCTGAAACTTTATTTCTACACTGTAAAAAAAAAAAAAAAAAAAAAAAAAAAAAAAAAAAAAAAAGACATTTTTACAGTACAAAGTACTGTTCATCTCGCGCACAAACTCGATCACAGTGAATGTGCTGTATCTTTCTTTGGTTTCCTGACTATATTAACATGGAAAATACAGTAGTTGCGTAAAATTAACAGCACAATGTGCTGGCAATTTGGACGCCAGCAGTGTGTGCTGTAAAAAAATGCGTCCAAATTGCTAGCACATTGTGCTGTAAATTTTACTCAACTACTGTATTTTCCATGTTAATATAGTCAGGAAACCAAAGAAAGATACAACATATTCACTGTGATCGAGTTTGTTCTGGCAAATCTACAGTGGTTTTTTTTACAGTGTATGTGTTTTTGACAATTTTAAATAGACATGTAATATGCAAATTTTCGCAGGTGGTCTTATAAATTCTTAAGAAACACCTTAATTTATACAAAAAAAGAACGCATTTACCCCTTACAAACGAACACACAAACATTACTTCTTTGTAATATTAGTATATATATGACAGAAAAATCCACACTCAAAATGTACTTTTTTTTAAAATTTCAAGATTACAAAAACACTTTCACTAAGGATATTGAAATTTTATCTATCCTTCAAACTACCGCACTGTGAACTGGAATATTTCGGAAGAAAGGTACCTTAAAAATATTTTAATGTTTAAATCAATTTAAATTATGTCACTCCAAATCTTTGAATAAATTTTAATTAGTTAAATATATTTTTTTCGTTTATTTATCATTGAGATTTTACTTATATTATCCTTATTATATAACCAATTAAAGTTTAATAAATTTAAAGAATTGGCATTACCACTGTATACACAAAGATAACTACCAATGACAAACAAGGCATTGAATGCCAGAATAATGTTGTGAATAATTTCTGAATTATATCGGCAAGAAAACGCTTTTTTCCGATTTGTAAAATGTTTCCATTTAAAGAATAAATTTTGAATGAATTTTCTCTTGAATATTCGCTGTCAATAGTTAAATCACACTATCATATTTGCATTCATTAATTTTTCAAAATTTAAATTCTCTAGAGTTATCCGAAATATTTTAAAATTGCTGTAACTGCATAAAGAGAAACAAACTAAGTGCAAAAGGTAGTTTAGAGTTTTAATACTATTACTTATTTACCCAAACATAGGAACACCGAACAGTCACAGAGTTATAATTAAACCTCTTAATTAGCACGCACAACTACTACAGTAGGGGAATTGCGAAGTAACACATTTTGTTGAAGTACGTTCACTGTAAAAAAAATTCCGCAACGTTCCTGGGAAAAAATGGGCAGCTGAGTTGCCCATTATTTCCAAGAAACATTTCTTGAAAATGACTGGTACTTTACTGTATATGTTAAAAACTTTCTACAGAAATGCCAGTAAGTTTCCTGCGAAATACCAGGAATATTTCTGTTGACAGCAAAACATTACTGACATATTCAAGGCTGGAGTAGCACAAGAGCGAAAAATGTCCAGACCAGGGATCGAACCTGGATACTTGGCGTGCCGTGCCAATGCCTTACCTGTTAGACTATCCGGACCGATACCTGGCTGACATAATTCACTCTGGATGTTCGTTCCCTTCATTATGACATTACTGACATTTCACAGCATGCGGGATCCGCAGACGATTTTTACATTTCCAGTTGACAATTTTCGCTTTATTATCATTATTTGTTAGAATGAAAAAATATTTTGAAATTGACATCAAAATTATTATTTATAATTTACACGAAAAAATAAATTTTCAGTTAAAATTCAATAAAGTAAATATATATGTGATATATTGTTTCTGAACTTTGCTTAAAATATAAAAATATATAAATGTAAATAATAATTAGAAAAAAAATCTAGACATAAAATATTTTGGATTTTCGTCAGTGATTATGTTAGTTTACAAGTTAGATAAAATACATATAAATTTTCATGAAAAAAAAAAACCTAAATGTAATTGTATATTTTTTCCGAAAAAAAAAATCAAATTTGCAGCAATTCAAAGTGTCAAATATATGTCAAATTTAAATCAAATTGTAATAAAGTGTTAAAATATAAAATTAATTAAAAAAGAAAAAAAAAGTCAAGAGGTAGCATCGAACCCGGGCCGTACGGATGGCGTGCAAGCTTTCTGCGTCCACACCACGAAAGACACGTTGAGAGCTGCAAACTAATGGGTATTTGAAACGTATGCTAAAACTCGGCATCTAATTTCTGAAAATCTAAGGCCCATTTGAAGAAATCCTTTCACAAGAATAATTAGAGATAAGAACTCTAAAACATACTTTAAATTAATCAAAATAGGTGAGAATCATATTTGATTGTCCCCTGGTTAATGCAGATCCAAATAATAGGTGTATTTTTTTTTACACAGTCTGTTCGTTAAAGATTTCACAGACAAGTACGAGAGATAATCTCTTAGTGATGTCACAGAGGTATTGTATTTTCATCTGAATTATCTTGACAATAGAGACGTAAAGGATTATGTCGTCTATTGATTTATTTGCATTCCATATTGATTTTTTTACATTCATTTAAGGAATTCGTTTTCGACACTCGCGCGCGAGCAACGGATTATAGGAAAAAAAAAAAATAAATGGCGGCCGCAGCGTTTTGCTGTTTCCAACTTTTGTTCAGGAACGTTTCAGATAAGAAAACCAGAATTTCACAGGAAAGAGCTAAATTATTCTGAAAACCTGATAAAAGGCGAAACGTTCCTGGATTTTACATGGAAAGTTACCAATTTTTTTTACAGTGTTGGTTGAAAATAAAAATAAATCAAGAATATTGATTATAGAACAGATTTCAGTATAATATCCGTTGTATATTCAAATTTTATCATCTGTAATAAATTACTCTGCTATTTAAAAAAGTAAAAATGATCATAATTTCCTTACTCTAATATATATATAATTTATCATTTTTATTAAATTAACATAGTTACACTTTTTAAAGGTTAGTCTACATATACACTGTATGGCCATTAATGATCAGACACTTTCAATTTTAGACATTTTGTCGAATGTTTAAAGATATATTTGTCGGATTAGTCTGGAATTTCAGGATTATGAAGAATATGTTTGACTTCATATTTATCGACGGCAGTTTGATCAGAAGAACAATTAGGGTGCCAACAAAAAACACAGAAAAAGAATAATGTTTTGGATAACCCTGTAAAATAAAATGCACGAAATGATCAATCGCTATAGCTTACGAATATATAGATATTATACAATATATGTATTCATTTTTGGAAATCCATTTTTTTTAAGTTCAAAAACATTTTGCATATTTTTTGTTTATATCATGCAGGGTTTTTTACCAAATGTAATGCCAGTTTCAGAAAATTTGACAAAATGTAGTAGAAATAATATGGTGTAATTGGAATATAAATATATTAAATATTTGATGAAATATGAGCATTTGAATGAAATATTTTTTATCTGCGCATGCGCGCACGATAAAAAATGTTTTTGTTTCATTATTTCATAATCAACTCTATGGAGCAACTCATACAAAAAAAAAGCCAGTCATATATCGTGAAAATTCAGAAAGATATCGGCAATAGAATCAGCTGATTTTTAGTTGTTTCTAAAAGCAGCAAAATGATAAGGCGTTTTCCATAAATTGTCGATTTAAATTTTTACTTTTTTTAATTTTCATTTTTTATAGATGCTTCGGCTCTTCTTTGAAAATCACCAGAACGAGCCTATTCCAAGAAGAAAAGACGTATCAAAATCTAAGCATTTCTTTTTAAATCTACTCGTAGACATTCATTAAGTACAAAGACCTTTGCTGAAAGCAATATAATAAAAAATGACAATTTGAGGAAAATCCCTTATGATTCAGCAGTTTTTAGAGAGTTCTAAAAGAACTAAAAATTCTCTTACTATATTGCCGATATCTTTCTGAATTTTCACGATATTGCACTGGTTCTGTTTATGAGTTGCTCCATAGAGTTCACAATCAAATCATGAAAAATAATTTTTTTTTATCTTGCGCGCATGCGCAGATAAAAAATGTTTCATTCAACTGTTCATATTTCTTCAAATATTTAATATATTTACATTCCAATTACACCCTATTATTTTTACTACATTTGTCAAATTTTCTGAAACTGGCGTTAAATTTGGTAAAAAACACAGCATGATGTAAACAAAAAACATGCAAAACATTTTGGATATATTTTTTTTTAAATATCGATATATCTTCTTGAATATAAGTTCTATTCTTCCATAAATGAATACATATATTGTACAATATCCATATATTCGTAAGGTACAGCGATAGATCATTTCGTGCATTTTATTTTACAGGGTGATCCCAAACATTATTATTTTTCTTTGATTTTTTTTGCTCCCCTAATTGTTCATCAAATCGAACCGTCATTGATAAATATGAAGTCAAACATATTCTTCATAGTCCTGAAGTTCGAGAAAAATCCGACCAATGTGTCTTTAAATATTCGAGAAAATGTAAAAAATTGAAAGTGTCCGACCATCAATGGCCACATAGTGTAGTTATAATTGTTATTATTAATAGTTGTTTATTTATTTTAATCTCTTTCTAAGTGTTCTTTAAATGTATTATCATATGATAGAGATCAGCACTATCTCTGCTCCAATATAGTGGAAATAATGTATTTAATCTATTTCAACATGATTGCACTTTCCCCCCCTATCTTTACAGTTTAATTAATAGTATTATATTTATAATACTTCTGACAACAAGTGTTATTGCAACAACAAGTTTATTTCTAAGAATTTTTTAAACCTTGCCATGGATGGGTTCATTAGTACTTCTTGGATCTTCAATTGGTAAATGTTATCTTTAATTTAATCCATTTCATTTATATTTACTTTTAATCTATTGTTATTTTAGGCTTCTTTTTACTGGATTTACTGTGTACAGATGCCCAAATTTTGGATTTTTTAGCTTGAATGGCTTATGCAAGGGTGAAACCGTACATGTTAATTGTAGAACTTAAGGTAATTTGTGACTGAAGAATATTCCTTGCATCCACAAATATTTTCATTTTTTCAATGTTCATTGAATTTTTATTTCTTGTTTCGCTGGAATTGATGTGTTTTTAATATTTTTCCTAAAGGATAAAACTTTCATTTTAATTTATTTATTCACTTCTGTAGATGATCATTTGTATTAGTTAATAATGGTTTATAATGGTTTATATATATACACACACACATATATATACATATATATACATATATATATATATATATATATATATACATATACATATATATATGTATATATATATATATATATATATATATATATATATATATATATATATATGTATATATATATATATGTATATATATATATATATATATATGTATATATATATATATATATATATGTATATATATATATATATATATATATATATATATATATATATATATATATATATATATATATATATATATATATATATATATATATATATATATATATATATATATATTATTTACGTTTATTTTTCTTAAACTCTACACCACAGGATAATAAATTCGAATGCTATACAGGCAAATTTCATTAAAAAAATTACTTTTTAATGAGATATATCATTAATTTGTGCTTGTTAAATAAATAATTTCATTCTTCTGGAAACAGGCCAAATAGTAAAGATCCAATGCCATTAGTAATTTGTCCCAAACAAGTAAAAATATTTTCTTTAATTAATAGAATTAATGTACAACTAAAAAATAATTATCTGCTGAGTATTCATTTTATGAAAATTTAGTACTTTGATTTTAATAACGCAGAAAACAACTCTACACAACACAAACTATTTTTAAAACAGCAATTAACACACTTAAGAATTTAAATTAGAAATTCATAGCAATATTTTTTTAATGAGCATTGCCTAAAAATTTGAAACTTGCACTGCAATAAAGACAATTTCTCAGCATTTTACAAAATTAAAATATTTTGTAATTTTAATTAATTTTTCAGTTAATTTTCAGCAGCGAAATTATGCACGAAATTATTGAATATATAATACGCGAATTATCACATTACTAACGAAGCGTAGAACCAACAATGTGAAAAATATCCAAGCCGGGAATCAAACCCGGAACCCTTGGAATAGCGCTCCAAGAGCTCTACCATTTAGTCTACGAGGACGATGCCCAGCTCAGCATTTTCCACATATGTTGGCAAGGCTGCAACTGCAGCACAAGATGGAATAGTCTTAGAGCGCTATTCCAAGGGTTCGGGGTTCGATTCCCGGCTTGGACATTTTTCACATTGTTGGTTCTACGCTTTGTTAGTAATAAGATAATTCACGTATTATATATTTAAAATATTTTACCATAGAAAGTTTTCAGAACGAATGGTTTTATTTATGAATGTTGTTTGAAATGATATGGAACCCTCAATTGCAGTGTGACATTTTTGACTAGATTTCTTATTTTGAAAGCATATGAGGCCTAATATTTGAGCTATTTTATATTCATTCGGAATATTGAAGAAGCTTCACTTTTCATAAAAAGGAAAAACACCAATTATTGCTTGAAGACTCATATTCCAGAAAAAAAACCCTGTGAACTATGGCATGCAACGATTCACGTTTTACTTAAACCGTTTTAGTAGCAAATGCAACAATTCTTTAAACATTATTTTTTTTTGGAGTTTTTTTTGCAAAATATTTATTAGATAGTCATAGCAAGTAACGCCTGTTAAGCCATTCAAAGTAGAAGCTTGCGAAAACAAAACTTTTAGACTATAAGCTTTTATTCATTAGTATTGAAATTATTGGATGGAAAAATGTATTCTTGGTATTAACAAAAAACAAAACAAAAAAAAAAATAAGTTTTAAAACAGGAATCTGAAATTTTGAAATTTCTTCGCCACACATGTTATTTTTTTCAAGCCATATTTAAGTATTTATATTGTAAATTAATGTAACTGCCCTTCCAGAATGAAGGCAAACAAAGTGAAATGAAACGAATTGATCATTGAATAAAATGAATGCAATGTGTATTTCATACAACAATGTATATTTTTACTTTTAATTTTGTAATTTTTTTTAATATTGCTATAAGAGCATCAACAAATTAGATTTTTCAGGTCATCAAACAAACGATCTCAAAGAAGGTTTGAAGCCTTTATCCAGGGCAAAAATGTGCATTAAAATTGAAGTATATTTCCTTTAAGTGTCGGTTATTTAAAACTACGTGGTATACGCAGGAAACAAGACTGGCGCAATTTAAATTTACGCGGGCATATAAAAATTATAAACGTCTGTGCGGTTTAATTTAGGGTAATATGAACGTGCCAGTTTCATGTCCTTTCGGATAAAAGGAGTAAATTTATCCAATTGTTAATTTCTGTATTTCTAGTTCAGATTAAGCTTCAATATTCAATGCAGTTCTTTGGTTATGAAGGAAGGAAAATATATAGCTTCAATCCGTTAATTTTCGTTATGTAGAAGTATTTTAGTGGAGGAACATGCTTTCATAGTAATATAACAATTATATTAAAGAAAGGAGCAATTAAAAATATTTTATCTAAATGTTTAGAGCTGGTATTATTGAAATAATTACAAAATGGCTCAGTTGATAAAATTAAATAAATGATTGTAAATAGTTACACGTATTCCTTGTATATCCTTGTTCCTCTTAATCCTCATATATCCCGTATATACACTGCTAAAAAAAAATCAGGTGAGCAAGCAAAAAAGTGAAGACAACAGTGTAATACAATCATGTATGGGCATAAAATGGATAGTACACGTGTATCAATGCGCAATATAGAAAAAAGACGCAAAAAAAAATTGTAAAGGAGATTTTATTCTTTGAAAAGATGAAGAGAACGTGAAAAGAGGGTTTAGGGCAACAATTTGGTTTCATGTAAATAATGAAAACAAAGTATTGTTTAGAAATGATGCAAGATTTTTAATATGGCATGTGGTCTCCTCGAACAGCTAAGACTGCTGCACACCTGTTTTCCATGGATGCGATGGGATTATAGATAAGACTTTGCAATTCTTGAGCAGTGGAACAGTATTCCCCAATCTTCAAGTCCTGGACAGTAAAAGGTGGCCTCGGTCTCTCAGCAATGCGTCGTCTGAGTACGTCCCAAACAAGCTCGATCGGATTAAGGTCAGGAGAGCATGCTGGTCATTCCATACGCTGTATTGTTTCAGCTTCAAGCATGTTTTCCACAAGACGAACTGTATGAAGTCTGGCATTATCATGCATGGAAAAAAAGAAATCACTAATTGCTGCAACATAAAATATGACATGATGTCTCAGTTTCTCGTCTGTATAACTTCGGTCCGTCAAAGTGCCATTCCGAATAATATGCATCCACCTATGCTGATTCCAGCCAATAGCACCAAACCACCTCGTGTGTAATGTGATCTTTCACGAACGAATGTGGGATTCTTTTGAGTGCCTCTTTCTCTCCATGCAAAAACATATCACATTCAGACTGAATCGGGACTCGTCTGTAAACAGAATTTGACTCCAACAACGTTGCCTCCAAACTCGATGTTCAGTTCCACACCTTCTTTGGACCGCACAGTGGTTTGAGGTCAACGGAATACAGACCATTGGCTTACGTGCATAGAGACCACCATGATGAAGCCTATTTCGGACTGTTTGGCTGGACACCCTTCATCCTGTGGCCAAGAACAACAGCTTGAGTTTTTGCAGCTGAACTTTTGCAGCTGAGTAGCATTGCCCGTTCCGTCTCGACGAGCTGTTAACAGGATATATCGGCCATCAGTTTCTGTGTTAGCACATTTCCGACCTTGCACTTGTCGATGACTACAATTCCATGTGTCTTGGAATTGATTCCGCAGCCTTTCATGGACACTTCTTGAGAATCCAACAGCGTCCACTACACTTCGTTGTGTTTCCCCTAATTCAACTGTCTCGATAACACGCCAATCCATGGATTGTGGTAAATCATGTTCTTGTGACATTTTCAAGCCACCTTTCCTCAAAACACAAACTGAGCAATTTAATTTTACAATTGAGGCAGTGAAACAGACGTTTCTGCAAAATCCCGATTTCTGTACTTATCTCCTTTTTCTAGTTTTTGACGTCATAAACTATAATTTACCTGTGAAGTTTTCCTTATCTGTTTTCTACATCACTTTAAATTACGGATGTTTTATTTTACGTTACTTATCGGTGTAAATATTTGCGTAATTTCTTTAAAACCATGTGCTCTCCTAATTGTTTTGAGCAGTATATATTTTTTCGCGTGCTCTTGTTCTATTTCATTTAAAATCAGACTACTGAACTAACATATCTGATGAGTATTGTTTTATTTAATCGAAAAAGCTATAAAATATCGATACATTATTTTTTGCTGCTGAAGACATAATTAAACTATTAAAATCTGCTCTTAATTGAGCTCCATTTTCAGATTAATTTAAACAGTTTTGAAATAACTCGCGACAGTCTTCTCTTTTTTTTTTGAACCAATTACTGAATGAAGAAAAAAATTAAATGTAAATGATTTGAGCTTTTTTAACTGAAGCGTTGGGAAAAGTTTTATCGATTTATTCTTTGTATAATCCAGGCTTAAGATATGGTAAGTATACTAATATAAAATGGGAAATTAAAACTTGCTAAAGTAGGAATACGAATGAAATTAAGAAGATTCTTGTAACGCTGAGAAAAAAAATTAAAGATTAGCGGCTTTCAGAAAAAAAAAAAAAAAAAAAAAAAAAAAAAAAAAAAAAAAAACATGTTATTGCAAAATATATATTTACATGAAATTTAGTTGCTGAATTTATGTAAATGATTCAACTAGTGATTGGTTTCACTGATAAAATCCTTACCGGATTTACCTGGAGTAAAAAAAAAAAAAAAAAAAAAAAAATGTAAGTAACTCAAATTTGAAGGACATATAGAATTATGTCGTATAAAAAGAGACTTACAATGACTGTATTTCGAAGAAAACACGATGACAAACAATACTTTCATTGGAAAAGTAAGTTTCATTAATAAATATCAAAATGCTTTTAATACTATTTGAGGTTTGAACACAAAGTTATTGTGTTATTCGGTTTTATAGCATAATAAGTTTTTACCCTGTTTATTTATTTATGGCCTTCTTGTTTAATTTATATGATATAAAACTGAGCAGTAATATTAACTCCACGGGTGTATAAAATTAATATTAGATAATAGACTATTTAATACGATAATTTACCTATAATAAATTGGAAGAAAAACTTCTAGCGAGTCACATGATTTTTTGTTCTAATATGACAATGATTCTCTTTAATATTTATAGGATGTATTTTTCCTACTCTAATTAATTGAAATAAGCTGTTTTACTAACACACCCACATATGTGACGCTAGAATGCATAAGATGTTTTCCATTCGCAGTTCTCATGTCGACGTGTCACATTTGTGACATTTAATGAGACAAAAGTTACGTTTTGTGAAAAACCACGTGTTAAAGGTAATGATTCATATTACATGTATCAACTTTCTTACATAAAATAAAATTTATTCTTCCTTTTAGCACACTGTCAGGTCTCTGACGTTAATGAACGTGTGCCTAATGAAGATTACTGTTAATTTTATTTTCTTACTTTTTTGTATTTATCTCTATACCGGTATCTATGTACTTGGGTTAGGGAAACATTTTTTTCCCTTATTGTTGGGAATAGAATAAATACTATTGTATTCATATCTGTATTGTATGAAAAGCTCTATTGAAGAAAAGAAAATTCAAGAAGGACGTCCTTTTGACTTCAGAATGTGAATGTCAATAGCGAGCCAGATAATGAGAAGAAAGGAAGAGGAACAAGAGATACTCTCTTGTGATGCCTGGTCATTAAGCAAGCGGGGAGAAAAGAGCAGTTAGGTCCTTTTTGACTTTATAGGTGGAAATTTCCCTTAATTTTACAGATGAGGACCCCATGTTTTTTTCGATGCAGAAACTAAAGTATGAGTGGAAGAGTGGTCAGTCTGAAGTCGAGAGTCCTCGTTGTAGGTGAAACGCGCAGTTTGGAAAAGTATTTTCGCCGATGTGGAGAAGTGTATGTACGAGAGTGTGGGAGATACCTCAGGGTTATCCTGTTGGATAAGTCTAGCTCAGTACAGTAAATTAAGAAGGTAAGAGTATAATTTAAGGATATAACCCAGTACGTAGATAGTATCTAACGTGTAATTTTATGTATGGCAGGATCTGCTATATCCGTGTCTATAAATTCAAACAGTCCCTTCTAATGTAAATATTTTGTAAATAAATGATCCATTAATATTATTTGAAGAATCCTAATAATTAATTACCAACCTTCTCACATTGTGTCAGGTAAATGCCCTTATACCGGTGGTGGCAGCATATAAAATAAAGTACAGTTATTTGCATTTCATCATGTGGTGGACTAAAATGTTAGTGATAATTATCATCCAATCGGCAACGAACCGTCACGAACAATTACATTTGTTCTACCAATTGCACTACCAAGCTAATCATATCAGTTGTTGATCCAAATCTGTAAAGCATAGTTTTATTCAGATCAATAACACCCTACAAATATTTTATTGTTGTCTAACATGATAAATTTGTTAACGGCACTATTTAGCGCAACCAATTGAGATGATGAAGAAACATATCGGATATTTGTGACACCAGACTCAGATATCAGAGTTAACCTATGTCAATATCTATAAGAATTAACATATGTGAAGATATATACCCATGAAGGTATAGTTTCTGTGTGTCGTGCTAGAAAAATGCTACTGAAGAAATTTAATTTCGTAAAATAATATTGCTTTGATCTGAAAAAAAGACCTTTTTTACTAAACCTTGTATGTCAGTTTATTAAATTATAAAATATTGAATCACCTTTAACATTTAAAAAGAAATTTACTTAATTGGACATGAACAATTAAGGCTCATGCATAATCCTCTTTTATGAGTAACAGTTTCTCAGAGCCTCCTTTTCTAAGTCTAGAAAACATTCAGAAAGTCTAAGATGCAAATCCAACTTTCTGAAAACTTTTGCGTCGTTTGATTTATTGATTTAAGACATGAAGAATATTTAAACTTGACTTCTTCATACTCAACAATGATAAATTTGATTGCAAATAAATTTTACAGCATCTCCAAATTTTATATAAAATAACCTTAAATTCACTATCTGACACTGTCATTTGAATAAATTTTAAACATTACTTTTCCAAAGGATTTCTAAGTAAGATTCCTACATGAAACAGAGAATTGTGTTTTAATTTTTTGTATGTAAACAGGTTTATTAAAAGATAATTCAGGCTAAATTGTGAAAAGTAAAATGAAGTAAACAGAACTGTTTTATCGGACAGAAAACAACAATTTTATTTGCAAAACATTTTCAAAAGTAAATTTTATTAAAAGAATTTTCATTTAAGTATTCAAATTTAAATACACAAAATGTAAAATATTGAATGAAATTATTTTGTTGATTAAATGTCATTATTTATATAATACTAAGGGTATATAATACTAAGGGTAATGAACTTCTTTCGTATACTTTTATAATATGATTTTGAATGAAATTTCACATAAAATTACACTGTAAAAGATTAGGAAGTGATAAAAAGGAGCGTTTTTTTAAAGACTAGATCAATTTTAGTAAGTCTTACATTAACACATGCGAGGAAAAAATATTATATTACTGACATTAACCTAAATTAAAGTGCTTCATACATTAATTGTTTTCTAATCTTATTAAAAAGATATAAATTATGAACAAATAGAGGCACTTAAATTCAGACACATATGAGTCTGAAAAGTAACACACCTAAATGACTGAATGTGAAACTTCAGGCATCATAGCAATCTGAATTTATGACACATAAGTATCTTACTATGTTCATGTTATAAATGAAAGTAGAAAAATGTTTGGCTAATAATGAAATGTCTGAATATAAGGCAGTTAGAAATTAAGACATTTAAGGGATTGAATGTGATACGATTAATTGTATAATGTGTAATGACGATGATATAACTGTAACATTATATTGCTCACCTGCAAGAAAAGTGACACATCTCGGCAAAAGCAAATTCCACAGAAGAGGCAAAAAAAATTTGCATAATTTTGCTATAAGATGAAATTGCAGCACTTAGCTCTACATTCAGGACTAAAAACAGGGCATGAAAGCATAAAACACTTAAGGATGAAGACGTAGGATGATGGTTGGAAGGTTGGGTTATTTTACCTCCCCACACAACCCACCCCTCTTCTGTGGTCACAAATGGATATATAGCGTAATAAAGGGATTTTCTGTGTAAGTACACTTATGAAATTGTTTCTGTAGCAAGACACACCAATAACAAATCTATTAGCGTAATAATACGCACAATGAATTTTTGCGAGATGTGTCACTTTTTTTGCGGGTAAGCGATATATGCCAACACCATCAGAGAATGTTTTTAAATAGACGAAAGGTGTTTAAAATAATTTTCCATCCACTAAAATTGGTATTACTTTATAAAAGAAGTAACTTGATTAGACAATAGGCATGCGTCACAAGGCAATTGTACTGGTCTATTTACCAAGTCTTGGATTTAAGTTATGTTTGTTGCATTAAATATTTAAAGAATTGCTTTTTACATAAAATATAAACTTGTGTATGCGTTTCATCCACTTATAAACGTACTCAAAGAGAGAGGGGGGGGGGGCGAGGTCATGCAGGCAAGGGCCTCACTCTCACCCCTGTGTCTTTAAAAATAGTAACTCAAGAGTAACCGGACTGAACGGAACATTTTGGCTAACAATTGGCATGTTGTAATTGCCATCATTTGCCTTTTCCCTTATATATTAATCAATGGGGCTGCTTATGGCAACCAGTAGTACTGGTAATAAAGATAATCATATTTGGTGTGTAACAAGTAGCATGCACCTGGGAGAGGTACTTTTTACTTGTGCAAAAAGTAAAAGAGCGGGAGCTTCAAGTCGAAAATTGAATTTACCACGTTTCACGATATTCTGGAGTTTTTACGTTGCGCACGAATTACTTTACGAATTACTTTACGTTACTTTACGGTGTGTACGGTTAATTGCATTAACAGCGACAAGATTTTTTTTTTTGTGTGTGTGTGTGATTTCGAAAGATAAAAGATATTGAGTTTCTTCTTCTTCCTTTTCTTTTTGTAATTATTATTTTGCGATTGTTACATAGTAATTTCAATTTTCCTTCATTTATCAGGGAGTCGACCATTCACTCTGCAAGCTCCGTTTAGTGTAAGTTTTTTTTCCTTAAGATTATATAAAAACGCATATTAAGAATTTAGTGTAGTTATAATGAACATTAATAACTAAAACATTTTATTACTGTTATTATCATACTTAGTTGTGCTGTAATAAATTATTCTCAGAATTGTGTTAAATATTTTACATTTCCTTTCGCATATTAGTCAAAAATTATATATTTAGATACTATTATGCTATAGATCGTCGAAAACAGAATGTAAATATCAACTTTAATCTTAGAAAATTATGTATGTCCACGGCTTAATACATTATGAAAAATAGAAGGAAAGCAAAAAAGTGTTGTAATTATTAGAATTAATTTAAGTTCTTGGGTGACTAAGATGAATAAGTGTGCTTTATTTTAATATACACATAGTTTGGAAATAAAATCAGCAGATGAGGCAGATTTTTAATGTATTGAACTGATAGTTTAAACAGAACCCCGGTTAAAAACCTCCATAAGATATATGAAATTTAAAATTTTGATGTAACACCGAGTGGTCTATATAATTTTGTGCAACAATGATTTGAAAGTTGTATAAAATAAATTGCAGTCACTATTGATATTGCATGAAAATATAGGTTAAGTTGTGAAGGGCCGAAAAGTCAACTGGACTTCTGGATTGGACTTGCTAGATGTAAGGAAAATATCTGAAGTGTATAAACTGCTTTTAAATTTAATAAAAATTCAATAAATTATTTGGAGGTGTGACAACAAAATCTTTTTTTTAAAGGCATTTTTTCCTCAGTCTAATAGATGTAATAATTATACTCACACGATTGATAATCCTAACACATTAAAAAAATAGCAAATAAGGAAAATAAAAAACTGAACTTATTCAGACAACGTTCCATTCCTTGATGATAAATAGCTTCTCATCACTTGTTTTTACTGAAAATAAAGACTAAGACAGTAATTCCGTCACTAATGGAAATACTGGCATATTATATTTTCTTTTCTGAAGACATATACAAATCCACTGGCTCATTAATATTTAAATGCTTTTTGACATTGAGCACTTGATTCCGAGTTCATATTTCTTGGTTTTATGAGTTGTATTTTTCATATGCAATTGCATTTTTCATAATGTAACTTCCAATAGTTTATAAGATTTTTTAAATTTTCTAATATTTAAGGAACTACAGTGCCAAGAAAATGCGAATACATATTTTTAAAAATGGGGATTTAATCCGAAAATTATGAACATGTTCTTCTTTGTTATATTTGAATAAATTTCATTTGTTCATCAGATAACATTTTGTGGCTACTTCCTCAAAGACAAGGATCGTCTTGTGGAATTGAATAGGACAATTATCTATGTGCACCAAAAGAATTTTTACAGAAAAATATTGAACATTATTTCATATGCAATACATAATTATTATATAAATTGGTTATTACAATAATTTGCATTTATCATATTAATGTCCTTCTTTTATTTTCAATAAATATGTTTTTTATGTTAAAATGTTAGTAGATTTGTGTTTTCTTTTCAGATGATTTTCGACAAATCTATATAATTTTCAACATTAATACATTTTTTTTATATTTCTCGAGATCCTCATTTTAGAAAGAAAAGTTTTATGTAGTAAAGAATTTTATTATTGCTAAAATCATAGTATTGATTGTTTGTCTTATGTTCTTGACATCAGTCTCCATGCAACTTAAAACAATAAAAATGTGTGGTTGGTTACTGTTACATTTTCCTGTTTATGGTTTTGCATAGTATAATGATTTTTGTCTTATTAACAACATAGTAAAAATATGTTTTACCAAATATTCCACTTATGTAGAGAGGCAATTATATAAGTGATCTTTTTCAGAGCCACGCAGCGTAAGATGTATAAAAGATATCACAATGAATCTTCAAATTTGCACGAAATGAAACATTGGTGCGCGATTGGAGTGTCCTTCAAAATAGATCAAATTCTGGCGGCTTTTAAAGTATTTTTCCACTTTAAATTGCAATATATCAATCATTCCAGATTTAGTTCATTACCAAATCATTATTGAATTTTTCGTTTCATTGAGAAAAAGCACAATTGTATACAATTGGCTGTATATTCAATGTCCAAACATCGGGTTAATTACTTAAATTTTATTGGACTATGATCGTAAAGATTCTCTATATAATATCCTATGAAATTATGAAATAGCATTACCTAAGATTTGCATTGTGATTTTGTTTTGAAGATTACCCTTAATTACAAGGAATAAATAATTCATTAGAGTAGTTAATTTATTTTTATTTACTTTAACAGTAAAATAGCACACACATATATATAAATATAAAACATTTAACAATATTCAATGTGATGCAAAGTAAAATAACAAAATTAACAATTGACAATTTTTATTTACAAAAAATGATTTCCAAAACAAATACAACAGAAAAATGAAAATAATCCGGGGAGAATGCATCAACGCTCTTGCAGTTAATGTTAATAAATAAATCAAAATAACCAATAGTAATATTATCAATCAACACAGATAATTACTGATTCTTATAATTTACATAATTCTTAACACTATTGATATCTGACTAGATTAATATTTATTGATAAAATCTATGAGCATTTACAACAACACAAGTACAAAAACGTACATACGCAATATAAGTTATATAGACAATAAATACACTGCAAATAGATGCGTCTAATAGAAATCTAATCTAAATTCCAACACATAGGTGTCTAAATGCGAAGCTTCAGACATCTATGATGTCTGAATTCAAGACACAAGTGATCATGACACGCTTAGCCTGATGATGATATAACCGAATTGAAAAAATGTCCAAATTATGATGTTTCTGAAATTAAAGAATTGCTTTTCACAAAAATGTAAAGTTCTCTAAAAATTACTTGTACTGATGGGTGTACATGGGAAAGAGGTGTGGTAGATCTGGAAAGCCCTTCCCCCAAAATAATAAGATACATAGCTTGAACTACTAAGAGATATGAGTGCCGGCAGAAAGAACTGTTGTGATATATAAGATATTATAACAGATGTGCCTGTCATGCACAGCCTAGTCCGCTTTTTTTAAATCCAAATTTAAACATGAAATTAGTTAAATTAGCTCCTCATATAAATCAATTTTTAAAAGCCATACAAAAATTTAAAAATTACGAATTATTAAATATTAAAAAAAGGGTTAACATTTTTCAAAGTAAATAACTGAATTTTTTTTCGGTGGTCAGTGATCTCTGCTCTCCCGCCCCCTCCTTACCCTCTCAAGCCCCGTTTAAAGTAAATTAGAAATACATGATCATATAATGAAAAAGAAATAAAATAAAATTTATTTTCTACGAGGTGTTCAGAGGGAATCAACTGGACGAAAAATTCTTAGTCCCCTTTTCTCGTAGCGTTTAATTATGCTATAGTCACTCGTAAAATTAAGTTTTATCATTTTTTTAATAATCAGATATAAAAAAAAATAATTTTCAATATCTAGAAAGAAGCAATGACCCTCCACAGCCAACCTGCGAACCGGGTGTATTGGCGGCTCGTACGAGTTCTGTGGCAAAGTGAGTCCCTCTTTTAGTTTTTTTGAAAAAGTACCCAAAAACCCAATCAACATAGGAATCTAGAACCGTCCAATATAGTAACTAAAATTATTCACTAAACAGCGTTGCAGCAGTGACGGACAAGATGCTAGTTGTATTTCCGCCACGAAGCGGTCAGGCAAATTTAGCCCACGGGCCAGGTACACAATATGCATAATGCCTGGCAAGTAGGTTCCTGATCTACGGTGCAATAATAATAATACTTAGAGACTGTACCAACTAGGCATCAACTACCCCACCCTCTCCCTAAATGAATTCAGACATTAAAATTAAGACATTTTTATCCAAAGTTTCTTAAACTGAAAAGCAAATCTCTGCAAACAAGTTTTCTCGTTGTTTCACCGGAAAGTAATCAGACTAGACCAAGTATGACAGGCGGGAATTCTAGTTTCGGTTGGTGCTTTGTGTGATGTGCTTTGTCATATGTTAGCTCATAAGTGTGTTTTAATGATGCTTTTAAAAGAAAGAACAAGTCAGATAATACATTAAAAGTTACTTATACATTTTAATTAAAAATAAAGTTATTTTGGCGTTATTTAAAATTAAGTAGTTGAGCGGAGTACGGGTATATAAGATTTTTTATATTACGAAGGTTAAATTTTAGAACGTCTCCTTGATCGAGATTAAAAATATTTTTTTATTAGACATAGGCATTATAGTATACTTATTTATTCCCTACACGTCGGTTACTTTTGGTGCTTTCAATTTTCATATTTTTTTAATAATAAAAATGTATGTCGATAACATGCAAATTTGATACATATTAAAGGCATAACTAAAATTATGATAATATTTATGTAGTGCCAAGCTTTGAGAGGAATGTTATCTTTTTGTTTTTCTGACAGTGTATTGAAATACTATAAATTATATCTTTGTTTGCTATTTATTTAAAGTATCAGTTATTGTGCTCCAGCATCCATTAGGAGGCATTATGTGTTGAAAGTTTGAATAAATTTTGAACTTTGTACTGGTTTTAACTAGTATTTTGAACATTTTCAGTAAGACGAGGTTTAAAATATATATATACGGTGGTAGCCAAAATATGGATACTTTTGGAAATTTTTATGTTTTCTAACTTTGTATGCTTATAGAAAATGTTACATTTCACAAAATGCAAACTCTTATATATCATTTTAAAGAGAATTTAATATTGTTTTTAATACAAAAACAAAATTGAAATATTCCAATACAAAAAAGTTATACTTACTTTAATCTGAAAAACAAACACAGTGATGAAATGGATTGTAATTTCTAACATTCCTGGCCAATCACTGTTTTTTCACTGGGAATTAATCAAATGTTAGTAATTGCCATCAGAAGCAGACATCATGCTTAAAATTGGAAAAGGTCATTATTGTGTTTTGTTCTGTAGAAGGAAGACTATTTTTTGTGTAATCAAATTACAAGTAGGAATTTTTGTTAAACTTTTTAATATTTTAGTAGGAAGTTTTGTAAATATATTTAATATTTAGTCAATAAGCAATGATGTCAAATAAGAGAGTAGACTGGACAACCAGAATAAGAACTAAGATTATTGTGTTAAAAGAATGTGGCTGTGTGGTTCAGTGACTACATTTGGAGTCCGAAAGTTTTCTTTACGATATCAGGAGACAAATAAAAAACAAAGTAGGAAAATACCGGAAAAGGTGCAGCTCATCAGCTGAAGTGAAAAGAATAAAAAAACTGTGTCTCTAAGATAGAAGAATGTTATCAGCGGCCATCAGAAGTGTACTGAATGATGCTGTCTTTCTGTCAGGTCAAGAACAATCAGGAGAAGCTTATATGTTGGACTAAAAGGTAAAATTGCCTGAAAAAAGCCTTCTCAATTTACAGCAGCGAAAAAAAGACGACAGTGAGCAGGAGCCTATTAATTGGACAGATGATCAGTCGTTACAAGTTATATGGAGTGATGAGACTAAAATATTGTTATTCGGTAGTGACGGGCGAAAATATGTAAGACGTAGAATAGGAGAAGAGCTATATCCTGACTGCATTCAGGCAACTGTGAAGAACCTAGTTAGTGTCTGATTTGGTCATCCATGTCAGCAGACAGCATTGGTCGCCTTCATGTAATCGATGGGACACTGAATCAAGAAAATACATTGACACTATTCTAGAACCAAAACTTATATCTTCCATCAGGGATCTTTTTCACAACAGTGCTTCAATTAGTTTTCAGCAGGATTCTGCTTCTTACCACAAAGCAAAAATATTGAAAGAGTGGTTTAGTACAAAGTGCACTGAACTGTTGTCATGGCCAGAAAAAAGTCCTGACGTCAATCCTATTAAGAACTTGTGGCACCGTTTGAAAACTCTTGAACTAATTAGGCGCCCATCAAATAAAAAGGAACTACTTGAGGCTATAATTGTTTCCCGGCATGATGTAATAACGAAGGAAGAGCTTAAAAGTCTCGTCAGCTCAATGAAACATCGATGTGAAGCTGTAATAAAAAATAAAGGCTACCCTACTAAGTACTGAAACTCACTGCAATCATAAGTATTTAATGTACCTCGATACATATTACCACTTAATTTTTTTATTGCAAATATTTGGATTTTGTTTTCTGTATTGAAATTAGTATTAAATTCTTTTTAAAATTATGTATAAGAGTTTTCATTTTGTGAAACGTAACACGTTTTCTATAAGCCTAGATTGCGGTTAGAAAACATACAAATTTCCAAAAGTGGCCACAATTTTGGGCACCACTGCATACATAATTATGCATTTGTGTGTTCATATATGTATTCGAAAGCATTGAAAATTTTTAATTTCTTTCGATATAATATGAAGAAATATCTGAAATGATAATAGGTCTTGGACTCTGCTATTTCGAGATTGGCCAATGGTTGTAAAGAGTATGCATACCCTTTCACCGCCCGAGGGTTTTCCTGTATTTTTATAAGAATGCTTGTAAATTCGAGGATATATTTAAGTGATGGTGATTCATTACAATAAATTGGAAAACTTATCGGGATGTACGACAACCCTACTGTATTTCATGTAAGAGCGCCATAAAGTCTGGGTTTGTTTACTTTAACACCAACGAATTGAGCTTAAATGCGATTGTGAAATCTTAATGAATGTATGGAAAATGTACAGAACACGCATATGTGCTAAGATAAATGAAAAATATATGAAACTGAAATTCCCATAAAATACTTTTATTATTTTTTTATTTCTCTTTACCCGTCAAATTCTATTTGCAATTAAGAATAACTTGTTTACAACGCAGATAAAATACGATAAAAGAAAATGTAATGTTAAAAAAGACAGCTGCACCTTTGTTTTTTTGTGTATTTGATTGTATTTAAATAAAGACCGTTAAGAAATAAAAATTAATAATTATGCGAGAATGGAATTTTGAATAACTAAAAAATGATAATAATTATGCGAGAATGGAATTTTGAATAACTATAAAATGAAATCATAAATCATTATATTTGAACACATGTTGAGTTAAGTTCGTTGGGAAAAGGAGAGAGAAAAAAAGAAAAATATATAAACATGTAGATATAACTACGTATTGTTTTAAGAAAAAGAATTAATTTAATGATTTCACATGTTCAAAGTAGATTTTGATTAACGGGGAGCTGGAAATTGATATATTGCAGAGAAAGCTTCCACAGATGCTATAATATTTTTTATGTCACTTCTTTCTATATATGGTTCAAAATAAAATTCTGCTTAAAATATTTTTGTCTACAGCCATTTTAACATGACATGTTTTCTAGAAACGGAAAAATCCGGGCCAGCCAGTTAAAGGGTTAAAAAGCTTTCATTATAAGATATCTATTTAATATAATGGAATATAGTGAAGGATTGATGTATTTACAAATAGTTATATTTATTATGTAGGCGTACAACTCAAAAAATCAAATTTATGACATATTAATGCAGGCGAATTACAAAATTTCTTTATAAAACTTTATTAACAGAATGTTTAAATATCTTTATGATTTGTGTAATATCCACTGTTTAATAATTTTTCGCATTTGATATTTCACGGGACTACTGATTTAAGATTTTCAGACAATTCCTTGTAACTTAGTTCACAGATAATTGAATAAATTTCTTTTCCCTCAGAACTTAAAAGTTTTGAAGTAATTCCTACACCAGGTTATATATAAAAGCAAGTTTTTTTCGCGATTTTATTTTTCGCACTTTACTATTAAGTTTTCAATATGCAAAAATTTTTTCCTTTGATAATTACTATAAACTGACTATCTGAAAACTTACTGCATTAAAAAATGTCGCATTTGTAATATTATCAGAGATTTTAATTTTTAAACAGTCTTTTAAAGGCTGCTTCATTATCACTATGCATACATGTTATATTTAGATATTTATTATTTTAAAAAATTCAAAGGAAATGAAATTTAAGAAATGTAAAATTACTGTTTGTGTATTAATTAACCCCTTAATTCTCGCTCCCGTGATATTCACGGGCTGTGTATTTTACTCACATTGTTTGATTTCCACCAGTTTTATAAAATAGTGTAATTCGTTTTATTTTGGTATCATTTTACCTGTCATTAAAAAAGGTGAATATTTCTTTTTCAAAAAAGTGGTACCAATAAGCAATTTTAATTTTTAAACCGTAATTTAATGCGACCGTTAAGGGGTTAAATCTGGCCATTAAACCCTTTTGAGACAGTTTTAAAATTTAAAACTTTAGTTCAAATATACATATTTTAAATGATTAAAATATACTGATTATTCAGATTTTGCAACTATAAATATACGCTTGTACTCGTAGCTTGTATGATTAAATTTAAATTTCAAAATAGAATACTTTTATGAAAAATATCCTTTCTGATTTATGGAACACGCATTAAGTAAACATGAATTACTCGAAGACATTTGAAATTCTACAGAATAGTTTTCAATTATTTGAATAGGCGGTTTTGTTGAGTTATTAAAATTATGAAAAGCTGCCTACTTCAAAATATTTTACGAAAACGCTATGCCTTTATGGTTAAAAGTATTTTATCATGTTAAGCAAGCAAGTAATAATCTGATAATTATGACATAGTATGATGCGTGTAAGGTAAGATCATTTCAAGAATTTCACAAACTATATAATGCAGAATAAACTAAATATTGTGATAAAATAAGCATATAAGGCAATTCCACAGAAAATCACCTTTTTTGGGGGGGTGGGGACAAATTTATAATATGTTTAATTTAAGGGTATGATTGGAAAACTTGATATTTTTATATTCTATAGAAAAATTCTAATAAAAAGGCATTATAAATTACTGTTTACAAACTAAGTTAAGTACCATTAGTGTCTTTGTAAAGTCATAATGTTACGTCAGTTACACAATAAAAGTTACGTCAGTTACACAATAAAAGTTACATCAGTTACACGTGTAAATGCCATTTTTTTCTTTTTTATTATTCATAAATTAATTAAACAAGTTACTGTTATAATTTGGCATTGCTTAGTGTTGTTGGGAACATTAAATATTTGTATATTTTATGTTACGTCAGTTACAGAATTTTGAATTGCAAGTTTTGGGACTCAAAGAGAGATTGAAATAATCTTCAGGTATTTGGGAATTAAGACCTTAGTAAGAAATATTTTAAATTGTAAAAATTTGTTCTATCTTTATTAGTAAATTTTCTACATAGATTTGAAAACAAAATTCAATGATAAAATGTTACGTCAGTTACGATGGAATTGCCCTATAACTAGATTCAATAATTAAAGTAACACGCATCATGAAGTATGAAACATATAATATGGCAATATGTCAAACTCTTTTGATACTATCTAAATAAACATTCTTTGACAGAAGATTTAAAAAAAATAATGAATATTGCTAACAGTAAGAACTAAATAAAAATAATCTAAGCAAAAATATTTCACCAGGATTTTATGTTAATTTTTATATTATTTATTTTCCCTGGATATGAGAGGGCTAGGCTTCCTAACCAGCCCTCCCCCCTTTTTTTAAAATGATTTTTATGTTATTGCATCATCCGTCACATTTTTCTGTTCTCCGAGAAAGAGCTGTATTTACTGTTTTAAACTTTGTTTTTAACTGACGTTTGAACAGCTTTTTCGGATGATTTTTTAACTTATGCTTAATTCTATCGTAAAAGAAACACAGGCGCATTTTTTTAAATTATTTACAGTGTAATTATAATATATAGTAATTAAGAATACCAATAACGTTTATTACGGAATGTAAGAAAGCATAGACACTATGAAAATAACTACACTGTAAAAAAAAATCTGTGAAGTTACTAAAGTTTTTCTAGGAAACTTGGATTCCTAGAACTTTTCATGTAACGGAAACAACAAAATTTCATGTAACAGACACACTTTTGCGCCGAAAATCCAAAAATCTGTAAGGTTACTAAGAATTTTTTTGGAAACTGGGATTCCGAGAACTTTTCATGTAACTGCAGCCAGGGTTACAAATAAAAGTTTAGTAAGATTACTGAAATTTTAGCAGATTCATTTGTAAAGTTACAGATTTTTGTAGCTTTACAAAAACTAGTTTCGTAGATTTGCAGCTTTTTTCGTACAGTTACAGGTGAAAGTTTAGTAAGCATGTAACTTTAGATCTGTAGAACTACAGATTTTTTTTTACAGTGTAGATAAGCTTAAAACATTTTACTGGAATCAATCAAATACAAAAATATACACTTAGAATTGTTTTACCAGAAGTTTTATGAAACGCATAGTTATTTTATTGCTTATTAATTACTACATGTCATCAGTAAAACTATTAAAATCAAAAATATATTATTAAAAAACATAGTGCGTGTCATACCATATAAGTACTTCATTTCATGGAAGATTCCCATCGCAAAAAGACACCAGTTGAATGTTTTGTTTTATATTTCACATTTATTTTTTAAGTATTATCTATATTGAAATATTAAATTACAATTGTGATTTTTTTAAGAAAAAAAGATATACTTAAAAACAATTTTTTGGTGTGGTATTTCACAGTTTATGACAAACTTTATACACTGTAAAAAAAAAAATCTGTAGTTCTACAGATGTAAAAATACATGCTTACTAAACTTTCACCTGTAACTGTACGAAAAAAGCTGCAAATCTACAAAACTAGTTTTTGTAAAGCTACAAAAATCTGTAACTTTACAAATGAATCTGCTAAAATTTCAGTAATCTTACTAAACTTTTATTTGTAACCCTGGCTGCAGTTACATGAAAAGTTCTCGGAATCCCAGTTTCCAAAAAAATTCTTAGTAACCTTACAGATTTTTGGATTTTCGGCGCAAAAGTGTGTCTGTTACATGAAATTTTGTTGTTGACGTTACATGAAAAGTTCTAGGAATCCCAGTTTCCTAGAAAAACTTTAGTAACTTCACAGATTTTTTTTTACAGTGTCGGTGACATGCATTAACTAAAGTAAGGTACTAAAATCCGCTTATTAAGTGAAAAGATTTCTTAGAAACAGCATCTGAAATTGTTTTAGCAAATGGTCTAGCAACAATTAACAGTTTGACGAATATTTAAACTCTAGCGCATAATCTACTCAACTCTCTGCTGGAGATGGAGCTTTATTTACTTCAGTGGGGTTCTTATATAATGCAACATCAACGTGCAGTCGGTAAAAATTTGATGGAAACATTTCATGGAAAAAATATTTTATTTATGCGAATTGCATTTTTCAATAGATTCAGTGTCATCAGTATTTCTTCTGAAATTCTGGCTTAGAATTTGTGAAGGATATTTTCTATGCTTATGTCAACACAGATCCGCTCCTATTTGTTTTTCCAGTGCTCGTTTCCATGATTCTTTTTTATTTTTATTTACCTGATTAAAATAGCGAGTCATTTTCAATTACGAGAGATATTTGCTCCTAATTTGAAACAGTAGAATATGGAATTCTCATTTAAAAAATAGAGTAGCAAATTTTTAATACACTATTAAATCCTCAGTAGTAACATTTAAATGGTAGTGTACTGAGAATCAATAAAATTTCTTTGAAAAATATTTTTTTAATAATGGAACATTTATTTTTTAATAGATTCTTCGGCATCGGTATCTCACCTAGGGAACTCCGGTTTGGTTTCTATTGATATTGCTATTTTATAATGACCCTGTACTCTCCCTTTTTTTATTTATGGAATAAAAAAGGGACACATTTTCAATTCCGAGATAAATTTATTTCTGAATTGTCACGAGAAAATTTCTGATTTCAAAAAGGCTACAAACGATATTATACACAGTGCAAAGCCATTAATTCCTAATTAGTAATATTCTGAATCCAAATACAAAACTTCGCTTACACTCGTGTTAAGTTATAAAACTTTTACTTGAGTGAAATAAAAAAATGAAAGAAAATTATCTTTTCATATATTTTGATTTATTTATTATATCAGCCTCTTTTATTCCAAGTTCATATTCTTTTCCAAAATGTTCAAACTATTTGAATAAATTTAGTTATATATTACATTTTTCAGATAAATTTTGGCGATAATTTAAAAAAGGGTCTAAGATTTTTAATGAACGAAAAAAGCTCAAACTAAATAAGATGCTTGTTACTCTAAATTGTACACAGTGTTATTTAATTATTCAAAATAATACATTTCCGATTCCTAAACTTTATATATACTTCAAGCATTTTGTAATAAAAAAATTAAATAACAGAAACACCAATAACGTTTCTGTAAAAAATATGAAACATCTTTTTCGAACGATAACTTGCATTTCGAGGAGATTTGTAATTTTATCAGATTTTAATTATTTGTTTTTTTATTAGTATACTTTATTTCATTCTATAGTGTTTCGTAGGATATAATTAATACTAAAAACTTAAGTAACATTTAAAATTTCCCCTTATCAACATATGTCGTGCGCAATCAATATAAGAAAACTTTCCAAAACCATTATAGATTTTTATTTCAAATAAAGTGCAAAAATAATCAATTTATGTATACAATACTGCATAAAATATTTAAATTTATCTGGCGGCGGTAAAGAGATAAAAGTATTTTGTAATTACCTCTTAGGTGCAAGTAAGTGCATGCGAACACATATCGTGTTTCAAGGACATGCTAGATATCCAAGAAAAAACTTCAAAAACATTTTTCTTGGAGAGAATTTCTTTCCTTTTTTTCAAAGTAATTTATGCTATTAAAACGTGACAAATATCCCTGAAACATAGAAGTAGTACAAACATTTTCAGAAAACAAATCAGATAAATTACTTATTTTCGCTATTAAGATAGAGTAGACATTTTTGATTGAATATTATTTCGTACCTGTGAGATTAGTTGCTTAAAATCAATACCTCCTGGAAAATTTTCACTTTTAAAGTTTATTTATTTTTCCCGATATATACCAGACAAGAATATCTTTATATTTATTTCATCTTCACGAAATGTTTCAGCAAAGATATAAAAGCGAAAAAAAGGAATAAAATCTACTTAAAGATTTTAAACATCATTTTTGTGATTCGATAAGTCTTGTAATAAACAGTGAATTTCTTCGATGAATAGCTGAAAGCATTTGCTTTAAACCTATTTTTGTTTACAAGTTCAGTTTAAAGCTTTTGAGTATAGTTTTAAGTTGTTGGCTTACGTACATTTTCATTTTCTAAATTCTTTTATCCTTTTACGCTCGAAATTAAACTCTCACACTGTAAAAAAAAATCTGTAGTTCTTCAGATCTAAAGTTACATGCTTACTAAACTTTCACCTGTAACTGTACGAAAAAAGCTGCAAATCTACAAAACTAGTTTTTGTAAAGCTACAAAAATCTGTAACTTTACAAATGAATCTGCTAAAATTTCAGTAATCTTACTAAACTTTTATTTGTAACCCTGGCTGCAGTTACATGAAAAGTTCTCGGAATCCCAGTTTCCAAAAAAATTCTTAGTAACCTTACAGATTTTTTGATTTTCGGCGCAAAAGTGTGTCTGTTACATGAAATTTTGTTGTTGCCGTTACATGAAAAGTTCTAGGAATCCAAGTTTCCTAGAAAAACTTTAGTAACTTCACAGATTTTTTTTTTACAGTGTCAGGTACTATGCTATGCATAGAACTGACAATGTAAAAGAATAGACACCAATCACAAAAATTCGGAACACTAGAGATACGACATGCAGAAATATGATGAGTGTTTTTAGTGTGCATTCATCACTGACTTCAAGTGACAAAGATAGAATTCAATGTGGATTTTCGAGTTGATAAGCAATCGAAAAGGTTCATTATTAGGTCCATCCGATTCTTTCTATAACCATTTGTTTCATAATTTATGTGTGTTAAGTTTTACTTAGATTCTTCTGTCGGATGTACGAAATATAAATGTATTGATACATTTGCAACTGGCTCTGAATTATGTTGATATATTTCAGTGCCGAAGATCAATAGTAATATCTTGGCCTTGTCAGAAGGGTTCCTTTTGCACAGTTGTTGGATTACTTATAATCGTTTCTTTAGTAACAAAAGGCCAAATAGGGAACTTCCATCAAAATAGACTTTTTATTCAAATATCTGGGTCGGGAGCAAGGTACATTATCATTAAAAATTCTTAGCAGTAGGAAATAAATAAAAATGACATAGGTTCTACACTGTAAAAAAAAATTATGTAAAGTTACTAAAGTTTTTCTAGGAAACTTGGATTCCTAGAACTTTTTATGTAAAGGCTACAACAAAACTTTATGTAACAGATACACTTTTACACCGTAAATCCAAAAATCTGAAAGGTTACAAAGAATTTTTTAGGAAACTGGATACGTAGAATATTTTATGTAACTGCAGACCGGGTTGCAGATAAAAGTTTAGTAAGATTACTGTAATTTTAGTAGATTCTTTCGTAGAGCACCAGATTTCTGTAGCTCTACAAAAACTAGTTTTGTGGATTTACATCTTTTTTTGTACAGTGTACAGATAAAATTTTAGTAAGGTAAAGCAAGGAGAGATCACGCACAAAGAGATTCGCCGTGAAGGAGTAGAGTGCGAGCGCAACGACTCCAAGTAGTTGTACAGCAGCATTAGTGCAGTGTCTACATTGATGTGCTCATTGATTGTTCCGAGAGTCTTGGATAAAGCATTGCTATTTTGTTTCGTTTTTCTAAAGTAAGTGCTTCAATTTTCATAACTGTTCGTCAATATTTTTATAGAATGTCCGTAGTACAAAACATTTTGAACTTAAACGATTTTTTATAAGCTAATAACCTAGACTAAGGATGCGAACACCAACAATTCATTTTTGAAGTGGCCACATTTTAATAAAAGGATGCGTAATCTTTCCTACCAAAATAGGAGAGTTTGCGCATCTGCTATTTAGGAGAGGTGGAGCATTTCCGCACAAGTTTCAGTGCTAAAAAGAGATTACGCGGCTTATTGGTAAATTTGCATGAATTGCAGATTACGTATAAAACATTTGAATGAATCAATTTTTAAATAATTTTGGAAAAACAAATAATTATCGAAACTAAATTTGGCAACAAATTGTTTTGCAAAAAAATACTTTTGCATATAAAAATTTTGTTAATAAATTAACAATACAGTTGTTATTAAATTAATTTTATAAAATTATTTTTGTTAATAAATTAACAATATATTTATCAATAAAGTAACTAAACATTTATATATTTTTTTAATTTATGAATAATTAATTTGCAAATAAATAAATTTTGTTAACTAAAATAAATTTTTTAATAAATTATTTTATTTATTTATTTATTTTTGCTAATACGTAACGCGTGTTGGAATTTTTAATAATTTTTTTCCGGCCACAATGCCAAATACTTACAGGAGGAAATTGAAGAAGGAAGGGTCATGTACGGAAAAAAAATCTAAAGTCCACCGTAGAGGCAATACAAAATAGCGCATTTAAAATGCGTACAGCAGGCAGGAAATTGATTATCCCGGAATCCACCTTCAGAGGAAGCCCGAACAAATCAGCTGAATATAAGATGCGTCCAGAAAGAGTGGGTTAAAAAAACTGAAAGAAAAAAACGATAGTCAATGAGGAGGAGTGCATTGAATGTCTGGAACTGTACCAGGTGAGCACTTCTAGAAGTGACTGGATTCATGTATTGCTTGTGGCAGATGATTGTACGAAAGCCGCGCGATTTTCAACAATAAGTTCATCGATTGTGGACGAAGACAACATCGGTTCGCAAACAAAAAAGTAATTTTCAAGTTAAACAAGTTGTTAAGTCGATTAATCTTATTTTGTAATCTTAGCAGGGCTTGCTTTTTCTGATATTTTAATCATCTTAAATTAAAATTCTATAATTTTTGTTAAAATTCTTTTTTTTTAACATAAGGTTGAAATATTCAATCCTAGAATAGTAATATTTATTCATAAAAACCTTACAACAATGTCATTTAAGTGTAATTATTAGTATTAATAATTTAATTGTAGTTATTAATGACAATTTCTTCTACTCGTGTGCGCAATCTCTCCTTCCCATGCGCGCAATCCTTGTAAGGAGAGATTGCGCAAAATAGTTTTCTTTGTTTTATTACTCCTGTTCTGTTAAATTACAGCCTAACAACAAAATAACAATGGAAATGCATAAAAAACAAATGAAGTCAAAATTATTCATGGATAGTTTAGCAAAAAATTAATATTTAGATTTTTTATTATTATTCTTTTGAAATGTGCGCAGACTCTCCAAACTTTACCTTAAGCATAGAGATTTCTGTAACTTTAAATCTGTAGAATTACAGATGTTTTTACAGTGCAAGAGAAAAACCATCATCTTGAAGAATACGAAAATGTGTTTTGGTTTTTGAAAATAAATTCACTTCCCATCAATACACGTTTTTAGAAAGCAATGCATGAAAGAAATTGATTTTGAAATAAAGTGCTTCATTGCTTTTTAAAATATTCATTTTTAGTATTAATAAACTTTTTCATTCCAAGAAACCAATTTTAAAACAAGAATGCCACTTAGAAAATATATTTCACAGAAAACTGCTATTTATAGCCTTTTATTAAGCCTTCTGACATTCTTAATTCGTGATCACGCATTTTATTTTTAATAAAATGGAACAACGAAAGAAACTCCTATTCTAAATTATATGAATACGATTAGAATTTACAAGATATAATGATTCATCAAATTATTTTTTCCTTGCTTCAAATAACTGATACTTTTAATACTGTGTACAAGCTCCGAAAATTGTAACGCTGTAAGTCATTTTTTGCAACTCAGCAATCCCTTTTGATAAACTGTTGCATACATATTAGCATTTACTGTTGAACAATCCTCCAAAGCAACAGTTCCAAGACGGCTGGATTTAGGAAAATTTGCAGCAATTATGTTTTGTGAAGACCTTCATGCGCGAACTACTTTTATTGAAATTCATTCATATTAAAATATCCAAAGTCGATTTTTTTTTAATTTCTGGTTTTATATGGAAAACAACGAGGATTTTACATCTATTACGATGTTATGAGAATGGTTTTGTCTTAAGAATTTCTCTGCACCACTTTACACGACCATCTTTTTGAACTATATTTTAATTGTACGGAAACAAAAGTGCACATACGTGTTATAATTTCAAATAATCATAAAATTGAATAACTGCCTCCTCGAAATGTTAAAATGCGCCTTAATTTCACGATATAATACATGACGATTTAAGCGAACTTCTGTTGCACAGCATCGATATGTATTCTAAAGTCACAGAACTTTTTGGTCGACTTTTACAGAATTCATCACCATACATAATCACCTATGTCTACGATGAGATTTTCTAAAGCAGCTGTAAATACATGGTTTATATTGAAGCTCATCATCAGTAGTCGAACTCATTCGATCGACGCGTCGTTTTTGTGTCAAACTTTAATGTCATAATAAGCCATAATACATTCGACATAAATCCATGTTTTTCCATTATTTCATTAACTTCGAAACGCATCCTTAAAAAATAATTTTATATAATTTCTAGTTATTTAACTACCAATGCACTTCGGAAAGCTGAAAAATTCTTAAGAAATTTTTGTTTCACCTGCACACGAAGTTCTTATTTTTGTACTACAATATTCAAAAAACTTAAATACTATCTTTCATAGCTTAGTATTCACAAGAATTGCCCAAGAAAAGAGAGCAGATATAAGACTCGCAATTTTATTTTTATCTAGTAATTCAGCTTTTATATGACTTGAAACAAGCGTAAATAAACCTTTTATTCCCTGTATAATTGATACTGGCTGTATCACAGTAGTAGTAATGCTTCTTAAGGGGACCGGGAAAGCCTTATCTCCGCTATGTTAAATTCACCAAATTTATATACCCTTTTCTCAGAAATGGTGAAATATAGAGGTATAGATTTTTTAGAGTAGTTAAAATAACATGATTTACGTATTTTAACAGACCATTTTCTTTCTAAGTGAAATTCAAAATTAATTATTAATTATTTATTGAAAGTCATTGTTAGATTAGCATTATTGGTAAGATTTCACTGCCTAATATAAATAATTCTCAACAAATCATTAAATCCCTGTGTTAAAGTATATAATATAATATAAGTATTAAATAAAATTCTGAGTTCTTAAGTTTTATAGATATTTAAAAAAAAAGGAAAATAAACATAAAAAATCCAAGTTTTGAGAAAAAGCCATTTAAAGATTTAAATGGCCATTAAGCTGTGAAGTAGTCTTAGAAAGAATGAATAATTTCAGCACTTATTTTTTTATATATAAACATGTGTGACACATCGTTGGAAAGATAAATGTTTAAACTATTTAATGTTATAAAAAAATAAAAATCGATTTTTCATAAAGAAAAGATTTTGCACCTAAGCCCAATAAAATAAAAACAATCAGACAAAAAATGTTGCGCATAAATTAATTACAGTTGCATGCTGTAATGTTGAAATATAAGATGATGATTGTATTAGTTTGACTAAAAATTATTTTTTCACATTCTCTTACTAAATTACAATTTTGTTTTTACTCCAAAGTTATGATCAAATGTTATTATGTTAAAAATCGAGATTTTTATCTCATTGATATAATTATACATGCAAATAAACTGTTTAAGAAGAAGTAATTGCAATATTTTATTTGCTCTTTCCTTTAGAAAACTTGGATTTTGAATATATTGAAATTTTCATATTGTTATTTGCTTTGTTTTACAGCCGAGCCCTTCAATATTTTGATTTAGGATCTGAATCTATGCCGTGCCGAAAATAAACTCCAGCGTACCAACTGTGGCACGCGTGCCATGGGTTCGCCGTCCCTGGTCTAGGGGTAATGACAGTCAGGAGGCTTGGAGAAAAAACAAGAAAAAAAAATATTAGAAAATATAAAATCAGCAAAAAAAAAAAAAAAAATGCTTACGATAAGCTCAATAATTGTAAATCATTGAAACGGAAAAAGCCCATAAAGACAATGCAGTTTTATTATTTGTATATATTTCTCCTCAATGCTGTTAATACTTGAAATATTTCAAACAAACATCATTAAAAATTTAAGCTAATAATAAAAAAAAACTTATTAAATTATCATAAATTATTTAAACTTAAAACGTTCATTCTCCATTGCTATTTACATAATACGCTAAGGTGCCGATACTGGGTCACGCTCATTCCCGAAAAGAAAAAAAACATATCGTGGCCATGTTAGTCTTATGCATTCCGATGCCGTATATTTCTCTACATAGTATACTCTGTACAGTCGAACAACTGCCTTATTTAATCTACGTTATATAAAATCTATTCTTCATTTTTCTAAAACCTTCAAATGATATATAATATATATTAATAATCTAAAATTTTCAGCACTTTTGAGGTAGTTCCTTTAGTATGGTTACGTTATGTAGACGATATTTTATTGTTTGGCGAGGTAATATAGATGAATTAATGATTTTCATACAACAGTTAAATGGACTTGAGAGTAATATTAATATATCATTATACTATCATTATACTACTATTTATATATACTCTGTATAGTCGAACAACTGCCCTATTTAATCTGCGTTATATAAAATATATTCTTCTTCATTTTTTCTAAAACCTTCAAATGACTACCGTTGCCTTTCAGACAGGGGCGGCTCCAGAACTTGCCCGACGGGGGGGGGGGGGGGGGGGCACAGTATCCCCGACAGGGGGGCCGAATTTATAATATATACAGTAGAGTACTGATTATCCGGACGTCGATTAACCGGATTGTTCAATAAAGCGGATCGGTCAAGGGTCATACGTTTTTTTCCAATCTTCTCCAAATTTTTTTAAGTGAAACTTCTTTAGGCGAGGCAGGGTGAATTTGGCTGGACGTCACGAAAGTTAACCGTTAAATAACGATTTCCTAATCAGGAAATAATAAAATCACCAACAAATGCAAAGACAGCATTGCATAAAATCAACTGTTTCTAGAACCTAAGAAGTTTCACTTCTAACGCGCGAGAGTCCCACTCAGTACAAAAAGAAAATGCCCTCTAGGAAACAGAAGTCTGTCAAGAAATTCTTTTTCCTATCACAATGAATTTTTTTAATGTACGTATTGTAAAGTGTATGTCTATATACATGTAATAATTTCTATGCGTACGTCTAAGTTTGGACCAATTTTGTAGAAAATAAAATTTTTAAAAAGTAAAAACAAAACAACTTCTAAATACGCTTTAATACGCTAAAATCTGCACTACCCACAATTGCCTGTCCTAAACCTGGAAAAAGTGTGAAGGGAAGTGACCTAAAAAACATTGTCATTATGCCATTAGGTGTTTTTAAAAGTTGGCCAATTATCCGGATTTTTCATTAACCGACCTCGGTCCCGATCGGTCCGGATAATCGGCGATCTACTGTATAAGAGATCTTTACGAGCCCGGGCTTGTCCCGAAGCCCGAGCACGGTAAAAGTTTCTTTCATTAAACACGGGCCGGGCTTAAATTTTATCTGAAAACTCGGTAGGGGCTCGAGCTAAATTTTATCCGGTCTCGAACTTCATTCTTCTCGAGGCATGTCCGGGTCTTATATTTTTTTCTGTTGATTCGGGCCGGACCGGGACTGTATTTAATTTTTTTTCCCATGTCGTGATAACTTTTCTCCTTTATTAGTGGTTTAAATGAACAATAAAACATTTCTTTGTTTCTTTCGTTTATAGGGTTTCGTTCATCTGACGAAACCCTCTATTCGTCTCACTCCTCTGTCTGTCTGTCCGTCACAGAGCCCGTTCTCAGAAACTATATATGTTGGAGACTTGAAATTTTGGATTCTTATAGCTGAATACCTCACATTAAACAACAAATCATAAAATTTTGAAAAAGTGTTTTATTTACCCGTCTGGGCTCTAACTTGTGTATTTTAAGCTTTGTTTAATAACTCAGCCCCTAATTAAGTTGATGACTTGAAATTTTGGATACTTATAGCTGAGCACCTCACATCAAACGACAAACCATAAAATTTTGAAAAAGTCTTATATTTACCCCTCCGGGCTCTAACTTGTGTATTTTAAGCTTTTTTTTTCCCTTTTCCTAACTGAGCCCCTAATTAAGTTGAAGTCTTGAAATGTTGGATTCTTATAGCTGGACACTTTACATCAAACGGCAAATCATAAAATTTTGAAAAATTCTTATATTTACCCCTCTGGACTCTAACTTGTGTGTTTTAGGCAATTTTTCTAACTCAGCCCCTAATTAAGTTGGAGATGTGATATTTTGCATACTTATAGCAGCACAATTGCGATCACACGAAAAAACATTTTGAAAAAGTCTTATATTATTTACCACTACGGTAGAGGTGCACAACCTTTTTAAAAGAAGGGCCACTTACAAAAATGTCTGGGTTGTCGAGGGCCACATCAGTAACACGGAGAGAATTATGTTTTGGGGAGGTGATCTTTGGCGTATAATAGGATAAAAAATATGGTTTCAGAGGGGGGGGGGGGAGTTTTACTCCTCCAGGTTCCCCTACCCAGCCAACATATCAAATTCAATTGGCAAGAACATATCAACAGTTTACATTTGTATTTATAACAGTGATATAGCAAGGATTATTTTCAAGGAGTGATAATATTCCCTGACTTTATTCGGGAAGGGAGGGGGGGGGGGATTCTTGATTTTTTCGTACCCGATCAACGAAATTCGCGGTTTTTTCGGGCATCATCTACAAAATTCGCTATTTTCTGCACGAACAACGAAATCCGTGCTTTTTTCGCGCACAATCAAAGAAATTCGCGATTCTTAACTGACAGGCGAAATTTTCAATTTTTCCCGCGGCAAATTGACGAAATTCGCGATTTTTTTCTGCGACCATATGAACAAAAATTGCAATTTTTTCTAGTTATAAATTGACAAAATTCGCGAGCCACACGTCAACCCATCGAGGGCCACTTTTGGCCCGCAGGCCATAGGTTGTGCATCCCTACACTAGTGCATCCCTACTCCTGCCGTTTTGGCAATTTTTCTAACCTCCACCCTTTTCATCCGGGATGCACTTTTCAAACTTTTGCCGACTCTCCTTTGACCACTCTTTCATATTATACACCATAGCCGTACATATTTTAGCTCCAATTTTTACCGCTAGGGGACGCCTACCTATCTTGGGTGCTATGGGTCCTATTACATCGACTAATATGTCTACGGATAGTTTGTAAAACGGAGTTTCGTTCGGATAGAGGTTTGTTTAGAATACAGTGCGCCCCCTGGTTGCGAAATGTGGAACTAACAGATTTTGCAAAAGAATAAAGTGTTTTGAAAGGAATATTAAACGAAACCCTCTGTGCGATCTGTGATCGCACTTACCCACTTGTTTAAATAACAGGTGGATCATGTTACGCGTCCGGATTTTTCATATCCCGAAACGCGCAGGTCTCTAACACTCACACTGCTACTAAAGTTGGAGATGAATTGCACAGGGCCAAAACATTTTTATACCAAATATAAATTTCGAAGCTTGTCAAAGAATATAGTAGATAAATAAAGTGAAAATAGCTCTTTAGGTTATTTTGGAAACTCCCTACTAGTCACTTCATAGGCGCGGCAGACGAACCACAAAAGAAAAAGTTTCCACACTTTTGACCATTACCCGAAAGGAAAAACTCTGTTTCGTACTCTTTTTCCACTCAGCAACCTCCCAATAAGAGGTTATTCAATATTACAGATTTTACGTGCACATGTATGGCCCATACACAGCAGTGTGTGAGCGACAGCATATGGAACGGTTCTCTGGTTATGAGGCGGATCACCCGCCCCTTAAGAAAATGCAAAGGTCTAGGAACAAGAGTCCCGCATCAGGTAAGGTGAGTAACCAATTGTTTTCAAAACGCGGTTCGTGTTCAGGGCGGGTTGACATGTATTTTAATGTCGGAGGTAACTGAAAAAAAAAATCAGTTGACAAATCCATATCGAAAACGCATTCAGTGACCAAAAATTATTTTAATTTAAAATTATTTTAATTTGTTAGTGAAAGTGTCATCGTGAAAAATAGCAGTTAAACGTTATACACCTAAATAGGGTCCCGCTAAGATAATAAATAAAATTTGCAGCCCTGCAAATTTTATTTAAAACCAAGCTTCAACCCGAACCGAACCCAACCAAAAATATTCCGTCTACCCGTAACCTGATCGAACCCGAAATACTTAATTCCAATCCCAACCTGAAACCCGGAATCGGAGAAAATTGATCCAAAATACATATAATGTAATTATAGAAAAATAGTCTGTAATCATATCTCTAATATTAATGTTATCTTTTATGTAGAAAAATAAACATGTAAGGAGTCATTCATATTCAAATACGTAGTTTTTATCTGAAATAGATACCTGCGCTTATTGGGTTATACCCGACCCAAACATTCAACTTAAAGTTAATCCGAAACCTACCAAAAAATTTTCGTTGACCCAAAACGCGACAACAATTTTCCCCGCAGTTTTACAATGAAGTTATGTATGCATATAATTATTTTCTCATTTATACCTTCCATTTCTCTTTTATATTTTAAATAGAGATTAATATCCATATTATTATAAAGTTAGACTCTACTCTATATTAAAATTAATGAACAAAGAAGAAATTTTTAGTTTGATTCTAAGTTAGCTTGAATAATTATACAAAACTATCTTTTTATTTACTCATTCATGTATAAAAAAAAAAAATACTTACCCTGCGCTTTTTAATAAGACGTTCGAAGTGAGCAGGTGAATTTCAATGTCCTGTCTCTTCTTGAAATCGTATTTCTTATAGTCGCCTAATTTTACGGTCAGTCAAATAAACATTGGGCAGGAGTGAACATGAGTTCTAGACAAAATGTTCAAGGTTTTCGGTAACATCTAGTCGTTGTAACGACAGACTGCAACCGATATGTGGTTAAATTCTTAAATTTTCTCGTCGCAGACTAAGGAATAAAAATTTTAATTTAGATTAAACTCGCAAAAATTTGACATAATTTGGGTATGGTGAAAAATTCCACGGGCGTTCCACATAAATCGGGACACTTGGCAACACTTCTCTTAAGTATCAAAACTCAACCCGAAACCGAACCCAACCACAACGAAAAATGTTAACCTCAATCCGAGCCGTGGGTCGGGTCGGGTGTAGGTAAAATCGGGCAACCTGAATCGATGCAGGACTCTAATCTGAGGTATAATTCCAGCCATTTTTTTTTGAAAAATCAGCTTAAAAAAGACCGATGCGTAAGAATCAAAACTCATCCCGAAACCGAAAAAAATATAGCCAAGCCAATCCGACTTCCAAAGAAAAGAAAATCAGCGGCAAACTTATCCGTGGGTCGGGTTTTCTATAAACTAACCGGAGGTCTTTTTTAAAAACTAACATGCACCCGACTCGACACGACTCGGGTCGGGTCGGGAAAAATCGAGTTACCCGACCCGATGCAGGACTCTACACTCAAGTCAAAAAAATTTCCTCGACGACGATTAAATTTGACCCCGACGGGGGGGGGCAGGTATCCCCGACGGGGGGGCATATGCCCCCCCGGACCCCCCTCTGACGCCGCCCTTGCTTTCAGAAGCACTAATCCAATATCTAGAAACAAATAAACGACTCTCAGCGATTCATTTATACCATTAATTCCAACCAAGATCCAATTCTGCTTTTAAAATATCTGTAAAAGCCTTTAAATATTTTTAATTTGTTTTTCACTTTTACATACGGACACATGTTTTTGTGAAATAAACAAGACAGCGTTTCCATCCATTGAATACACTTTATTTCAACATTGTTTTCGCGCCATCTATTGGCAATCAATATAAATGATGAAACTTTTGATTAAAATTATAGTTTTTTATTTTTAAAAAAATGCTGGCCGTAATGATGTAATCCGAGATCATTTTTAAACATTTCCGTTATGTAATTTTAAAATTTCGTTCAATATAAATAAAATGAATATTTTTATGATTTTTTTGATAGAATTTAAATTTAGTTTTATTAATTTTTAAGAGGTTAATATTTACAAATGTAAATAAGTGCGAATAGTAAGTCAAAATTACGTCCATTACTAATCATATCATAATATTAAAATATTTATTTGCTTAAAAGAAGTTATAAAAACACATTAAAAGTAAATTAAAAATCTATATTTACATGTTCCAACTCATTTTCTCAGTCGTCGTCAGAATGTATAACAGAAAATTACAAATGCATATGAAAAATTGAAAAAATCATCGAAAATAAACAAGTAATCACATAACGCGCCCTACATTTTCGCGATGGCTTGTGTTCCCTCTATGTCGCGATGCCGTAATTTGTCCAACCATTCAACCTATAAATTCGGGATACGAAAAGATAATGCATCATTACAAAATCCTGAACCTCTTAAATAAATTTCTATGGACTCTCTTATGAATAATTGTAAATAAAAATTAGACATGTGGATTATTTTACTCTCTTTAAAAGTATGTTAATGTTCTCTATTTGATTTAGCCGGGATAAAGCAGTATTACCTCAATATCTGGCCTTCTGGCGGAATTTAAATTACGCCCCCTCGAATCTAAAATTTTCAGCACTTTTGAGGTAGTTTCTTTAGTATGGTTACGTTATGTAGACGATATTTTTATTGTTTGGAGAGGTAATATAGATGAGTTAATGATTTTCATACAACAATTAAATGAACTTGACAGTAGTATTAAGTTTACTTTTGAACTAGAAACAGGAGGAAAATTACCTTTTTTAGATGTTGAGTTACAGAGAAAGGGGAATGAATGAATTCGTTCAGTTTACCCTAAACCTATCGCAGATTAAAACTTTATACCCCCCCCCCCCCCCGATGCATGCACCCCAATGCCGTATAAATTATATCCACCTTCAGTTTCCTAATCAATCGTGCTTTCAAGATTTCTTCCGATATAAATCTGGAGGGGGGGGGGGGATTAGAGAAAATTAAACGTATTGCTAGTGATAATGGATATCAGAAAAAAAAAAATTAACAAATTGATTCAGAGCTCCTTTGATACTTCTAAAAATAAAACTATTAATGAAGTTAATATGAAAAGGGTTGTAGCAAATTATTTCCCGGGTTTCTTTGAACATATAAAAAATCATTTAAGAAATTTTGGCTTATATTTGATTGCGAAGCTGCCTCCGAAATTAAAGATGCTTTTAAATACTAAAACTGATCCTATTAATAGAGATGACCTCTCAGGAGTTTATATGATTCGATTTATTAGGGAGGGAGGCATCAAAAATCATTATATAGGTATAACCCAACGAAAGTTCAATATCAAATGTAAAGAACATATAGCGGACATAAAATATAATAGAGGTAATACTGCTTTATCCCGGTTAAATCAAATAGAGAATATTAACATACTTTTTAACGAGAGTAAAATAATCTACAGGTCTAATTTTTATTTACAATTATTCATAAGAGAGTCCATTGAAATTTATTTAAGAGGTTCAGGAGTTTGTAACGATACATTATCTTTTCGTATCCCGAATTTATGGGTTGAATGGTTGGACAAATTACGGCATCGCGACATAGAGGGAACACGAGCCATTGCGAAAATGTATGGCGCGTTATATGATTACTTGTTTATTTTCGATGATTTTTTCCATTTTTCATATGCATTTGTAATTTTCTGTTATACATTCTGACGGCGACTCAGAAAATTAGTTGAAACATGTAAATATAGATTTTTAATTTACTTTTAATGTGTTTTTATAACGTCTTTTATGCAAATAAATATTTTAATATTATGATATGGTTAATATTTATTCGTTATTTTTTTTTTTAAATGTTTGCATTATAAATAAAATGAGTTTTTTTCTTTTTCACGTGTAATTGAAAAATAAAATGTTATCATGATTGCATTAGTATGACTGAAAATTATTTTTTCACATTAAAATTACAATTTTGTTTTCACTCCAAAGTTATGTTAAAATATTACTATATTAAAAATCGAAATATTATCTTCATTAATATATGTATTACATCGTATTGTATATTCCTTACATTTTAATTACATACATTTGATAAAAAATGTAAACTTTATTTGCAATGCAAGCAAATTTCAAATGGATATAAGCTATTTTAAAAATTGATAAAATTAATTTACAATTTTACGAAAGAAATAATAATGATAAATTTCGGTTTTTATTTATATTGAATGGATTTTTAAAGTTACATAGCTGACGTTTTTAAAAATTGATCTTGAATTAAATCAATGCGTCCTGCATATTTCCTATAAAAAACTACAATTTCAACAAAAATTTCATTCGTTTATATTAACTGCCAATAGATGGCACCAAATCCATATTTAGAAATTAAACATTAAGCTTCATTAATTCATGAGTAAAACCGCTGCCTTGGCCTACTCCTAGTAGAAAGAGTTTTATTGAGGCATTGATTTTTGAAATTCATTCATTTTTATAAAAATAATATATTTTTAAATATAAAAAACTTGAACGCAGTGAATATTTTATTTTAAAGTTTTGTGCAATCTTCAGAAATTTTGTTTCATTTTTCTAATTATTATTATTGTTGCAATAAATATTGCTGTTTGTTTTGACTAATTGTTGAACTATTACAGAAATTGAATATTGAGTAAATAAATAAAAAATACATCCTCATCATTTGTATTTGAAGAAATCATTTGTCATTTTTAAAATGTACTTTTCTACAACACAAACCCTTCAATACTAAAATCTTTATTCTATTTGTTTATATGAAGTCTCAGGAAAATGAAATGCAAACCAGAATTCCATCATTTTTGAAGGAGTCATATACTAGTCTTGTTATAATATCAAAATTCCATAAAAAACTGATAAAATTTCATACCGTAACTATTTGTTGTAATTCATATAATAATGTTGCTAGTAATTTATTTCCGAATATTTTCATTCAGATATAAAATATAACTGTTAAAAAGGACAACCAACACTGCTTAAAAAACCGCTTATAAATAAATTACGAAACATAGATTCTCCAGAATACATAAATCATTGGATTTTAATGATCTATTTAACAATATAGATACAAAAGATTTACATAAAACTGTTTCTTTTTAAGGGGGCAGTTTACCTTTTCAACAACTTTCCTTATTTTAAAAAATATGGGTTAAATGATCAAACTCACTGTATTTTAATGTTCGAATAAAAGCACATTTTGAAATAAAAAATTAAATGCATATTTAATTAAAAATTTAAAAAGCTTATAAAAATTTAAATTTTTAAAAATCCCTACTACTTTTTAAAATATAGATATTTTTGCCCAATTTTTTAAAAATATTTTTAAATATATGTTACACAAGACTGCGCATGGATTTTAGATACAGCTAATATTACGTATAATCTTTTTACTGATATAGTATATAGTGTAAAAGGATGAAATCTAACACATCTTCATATACTTTTTTTTTTAAATAAAAAACCTGAAGGCTAATTCCATTTGTAGATTTATCACATATATTATTATGAACATGTACAAAAACGTTTAAATCTATCTCAAACACAAAAAAGCCTCAGCATTTTTTAAACATGAAAGTGAAGAAACTATAAACATGGAGAAAGTGGGTAATTGTGCTGGGTGTATTAACCCATTCGGAACCATGGATGCATATATGCACCTTCAAAAAGGGCATATACAATTTGTTTTTGGCTCAGATAAAAAAAAGTAATATATGCTTTCTTTAATTCGAGCGTTTGTGATTATTTAAGTAAAGCTAACTTTAAAAAGAAAAGTGGTGCCAGCCGAATAAAATTTGTGCAAAAGCCGCCGGTCTCGAAAGGGTTAACAAAATTTACAATATCTGGCGATATAGTTGACGTATGGGTAAAAATGAGGTATCAAAATACTGACATTTAAACAGCTTTCATTTATTATTTAAAAATAAAAATGAACATTTTGATCAATTTTGAGGTAAACTGTCCCCTTAAAGAGTGCAAATTTTAAACTTAAAATATTATATTTTTGTTAGATTGTTTAAAAATTCTTGAATTTTATCCCTTGCACCAAATTATATAATTTACATCAATACCATTTATAAATAATATCAACGAATTTCTCAATTTGGAACATCATCAAATATACGATTTGTAATTTTCATACTGAGGTAAAAGGTGTTCAGGACAAAATCTGAACCGGGGACCATTGGCTTAAGGCTCCTGTCCCTGCCAGCGAAGGCACTCACGAGCTAATGCTAATCCTATGGGGGGGAGGGGGATTTTTCTAATATCTCGTTTGCATTTCGACATCTTTAAATATTTTTTTTTTTGGCATTGGATAGCCGAGATCCGTCTCTACAGCGCACCTTTTTTACTTTTTCGATTTTAGTTGCAGATTATTTATTAGAATGAAACTTTCATTTACAGAACCGGTTTTGAAAGTGAAAGTAACTTTATAAAAAAATATCTGAGACCAAAAACGAAAAAGTAAAAAAGGTGCGATGTAGAGACGGACCTCGGCTATCCAATGCAAAAAAATTGTTTAAAAATGTTTAAATGCAAACGAGATATTAGATAAATCCCTCCCATAGGATTAGCATTAGCTCATGAGTGTCTTCGCCGGCAGGGACAGGAGCCTTAAGCTGACAACGCTCTACTGTTGAGCTACCCTTGTCAAATCTGATGAGCACAATTCGCTGGGACAACGTTCTGATAATGACATCTGCTGTGCTCTCTGAAATAGCTCAACAAAATAAATCGCAGGTGACGAAACTTCATGAAAACTCAGTAGAAAATCATTACTCGTAGGATTTATTTACTAACTTGAATAACTGTGTTGAATTAATGAAGTGTCTAGTATACTTTGTGATCTTTATTTATATTACTACGAAAGGGATTCATTCGGTAATAACAATGACTATGTTTACTACCGTTATGTGGATGATATAATTATTTTTTAATTCAATGACTAATATCACATCGTTACCTATTTAATATCCCGCACAGTTTAGATTAAGTAAAAATTATATCATTAATAATGTAAAACTTTCTTTACCTAAAAACACAGCTTGATATTAAAAAAAACTAACCTGTAATATTTATGATAAGAGAACTGATTTTTCTTTTAGAAATGGTTCCAAAATTTTTTTTGGCCACACCTCACCATAGAATCTCTACAATAATGTTGCCTAATCTCTTTATAACGTATAGTTCTTCTAAAACTATGAACAAATGAACTAATATTTTCATGGAAAAAGCATAAAAGGGCTTTAACAATGCCAAGTCACTTAACACATTTCTGAGCTTATAAAATCAAGAAATATTCTTATTACAAATATGTCTTAATGTAACTTTATAAAATGAAAGGAGCCATCAATCTTCCCATTTATAACTAGAAGAGTTTTAACGCTTTTTATCACCGCGTTGCATATCTGAAACATACCCAAAAATCAATGTTACTTATACAGCGACAAATAGACTTTAAAAGACAAATTTATTTATTGGTGCTATCTCCCAACACAACATTTTATATAAATTTCTTATATAATTCTCAACAGATGGCGATACTGAGTTAATTTTCATTCCCAAAGTTTTATTTATTATTGAGCAGGTTTGCATCGTTATTACTAAAATGAACTTCCTAAATTTTGTAAAATTAAAAATACTGGGAACGTCAAAAAAAAAAAAAGATTTTTTACAAAGGTAACTTCGTATAGTTTACAATTTCCTATTGGAAAATTGATAATATTTATGAAAAGTATGTAATTTTCTGCTTATTGCAGCTGTGAAAAAAGTACCTTTTAATCAATATTTCTTCATCTCCTAAAATCTTTTCATTATTTTCACATGCTTAAATTCATGTATTTTAACATCTGAGTAAATATTTTTAACTGGAGTTGTTGAGTCTCGAAAGGTTAATGTTTCTTACCACTTTACCTCGGTGACTCAAGACTTTTTCGTCTTCACAAATATTCTTCTCAAAATTATCACATTGACCAATCCATGTAATAGTATTGATATTTTGTCATTAATTTTAGTACATCATTAAAATTACGTGGAATTTTTTGTGGATTCAGATCCAGGGGCGTCTCGTCAAAAGAGGCAAGGGAATATAAGCCTCCATCATAAACTTCTTAAAAGAATTCATCAAAACTTTTCTAATATAGGCGGTATTTCAGATCAGAGTATGAAACTAACATCAATTTTAACAAAATCTATGAAAATCCTGAGAGAGCAACAGCGTAGATTTTTTTTTCTCTTGGAGATGGAGGTTGGAATTGGGTTAGACTCCGGTGTCACCGTATAAAAGTGAATGAATTCAGCCCGAGATGGGGAAGAGGAAACAATTGTTATCTATCAGGACTGAAGGATTCATGCTCCATAGCCTTTGACTGTTATAAGAAATGGTAAGGAATCACTTCAGTGATGGTCATAGGCGCAAGAGCTGGATTTCTCTTTAAAAAAGTCCGTGTGCAAATTTTGAGCTCTACATTACTTTCGAAGATAAAATAAAAAATGTTTTAGTCTCAGTGGAATCCCTACAAATATGGGACCCCCCAACTTAAAAACTTTTTGTAATCAAAACTTTATATATAAGACTAAATAAAGGTCTTTTACATTTTTTAGGGGGGCGGGGCGCTATAAATGCGAAGTCAGAAGGAATTTCATCTGCTAGACTCACCTCATGGCTCTTCTTGAAAGAAAAATATCTCTTTTGTTTAACATAGCATTGCAAATATGTAATCAATACTTTATTCAGATGTTATTTTTGAAAATATTCTTGTAATTATTCTTAATTTAGAAATTTAAAAAAAAATTAAATTTACGTAACATTTTGTTGCAATGAAACGCTCTCTTAAATCTCCAAATGCTAACCACGAAATTAGTTGCCCAAGGAAAGGGGGGAGGCGGTCTCTTTTTCTGTCCATCTCAACATCCTTTCTTGTTTGGCTCACCGGCCGACACTGCTAAGATCTACGTTTGAATAGCATAATCAAGCCTGCCAACAGATACGATTTTTTTCAATCACTATTTTAAATATTCTTCGCCTTATTTTATCATAGAATTCATAGATTTAAAACGGAGAAGGTCGATATTCGTACATACTAGTACCCAAAAAATCGCAGCAGTTGGCATCTATGAACACAAAAATCATTTCTGGATTCTCACTTTTATAATTTTATGCAGATTTTTTTTTCATCATAACACACTTTAGCGTAGCAGAATCTCTCTTCCCCATTATTGTAAATTTGACCATTGTATACAATCTGATTCAAATTTTTTAAACGTACGAGTCATACTTCATGTTTATTCAGTATGATACCTGTACAAGAATCATATGAAATTTACTAACAGCCACTTCTATTTGGGTATTTATTAATGTTTTTAGTAATACATCGTTTAAATATACTGAAATGTTCCTGAAGATGAATGTGTTTATCCCTTTATGCCACAAATTATGAATAAAAAAAAATATCTTCTAAAATTGTCTTCTATTACGTCTAAACGCTATCTTCTAAACGCAATTTAGAAGATTTAAATTTTAATAAGCTAAATTGGTACTTTTAAATACCATTGGGTCAATATAGTGGAAAATGTTCTAAGGAAGCTGTACGACGTTTCATTGCACTCTTTTAATACCGTTTATAATAGAAGTATAAATCCATTCTTCATGTAAATTATGAAAAAGAATTGTTCTTTTCATTAAAACGTAAAAGCACATTGCACATCAAATAAATTCTGATAACTAAACAACCACTACACAGTCATGCAAAATAACTTTTTTCTCCACTATTTCAGTTGTTTATAATATTTTTTTATGCACTAAATTAAAATGAATTTTTTTTTATATCAAATGATGGGTTTTGACAAAGTGAGAATGAATATCTAGGGAAATAACACAGAAGATATAGCAGAGAAAAATAAACCTTCATCGAATAAACTTAAGCTACTACTTGCACATAATTTTTACTAATAGCATTATCATAGTTTTCATAAAGTGAAATGTTATTATAAAGCATTTTCTTCAGTTAGAAGAAGGATGCCTATCCCACTCTAGGGTAATCTAAGTTTATAAATTTTCAATTGGAAATTCCGATGTTTTAACTAAATCTACAATTTACTAATCAGGCAGAAAATCTCTATAAATATATAAAACGAAATATCAGATTTTCTTTTATTAAGACTATTTACAAAAATTAGATAAATGTTAAAAATTGTGTAATTTAATTATAATTAAAATATAGATATAGTATTCGTTAATTATTAGGAAGAAATATATATAAGTTAATGATGCAAGTTTTTTATTATTATTGGTACGTAAATTCACGAGTGGCAAGTATTTTTAATAAAATGGTTGATAAATAAAAAATGATAAATAATTGGAAAAAATATCTATTATTAACGTTTGAACAGTATAATTAAATCATGCTGTGAAAATAAGTATATAATTTATTAACTTTTTTAAATATTTTTTTCACAATATATATTGATGCCACTGTTCTATAAACTTTAAAATATATTATTTTTTATAATAGGGAATTGTCTTAAACTTAAATAAATATAATGATATTTAGTTATTCTTTGTGTTTTATTTAGATTTAATTAGTAACAATTTATGATGATTAATTTTACATTCATAAATAACTTAACAGTGTGAATTAAATATTAACTGAAACACTAGTAATTAAATATCTTGACAGTTAGTTTTGTCTCGTATCTACAACTGTAATATTTTTGCTGGTTTCATATATTAGTTCGTCTCAAACAGTGCGATTACAAACTTGTTTATTATTATTTAATTTCCGTTTAATTTTCATCATGTTTTATATGATATTTTTCATATTTATTATATTGAATGCATTATTTCGACAGTGGTAGATTTCTTGGCTCTTTTCTAGTCTTTTATATGAAGTAATACAACTTTTCAACATGTGGATGTTCTAGCCGACTGAATATTTAAAACTGAGTTGTCGACATGCTTGTCATTTTCCGTCATGTTTCTACATTCCGTTTGATACCACTTTATGATTACTTCATTGGGATGGAATCTATAGATTCAAATATACAGAACGTTGCCGAATTCGTCCAACAGATTCAGAGCGGTGATAGTAGGCATCAAGAAGATGCGAAACTACAACAGAACACGCGGTCGCAAACCACGTATTTAATAGAAAATACAGAGCGTTCTATCCTAATTCCATTTGTGTTGATGGTAAAAACTTTCAGAAAACTCAAGTATATTACAATAAAACTTTTAATAGACATTCTCACCTTTGTTGTATTTTTAATAATATAAACAAGTGTGGTAGAAGTTTCCAATATAAGCGCCAGCAGTATGCACTTGACGCTCCACATTTTGGACTGCGATTAATAATTCATACGGTATCATCGATTGCTTGAGCACCCTGTTTTTCCTGAACTTTCCGTGTTGACAAAACAAGGTACATATCGTTGTATTTTCATTGCTTTTCTTAAAATTATTACCGTCAACCCAAGTTCAATTAGGATTAAACAAACAGTATTTGTGACAAAATAACTGGTTTGCGACCCCATGTTCCATGGTAATTTTTCATCCAGTTGATGCCAACTATCACCCCCTGTGAATTTTTCGGTCGGTTTCGGCAACACCCTGTATAATGGGATTTTAAGGATAGACAAGATAATTATTATATTTAAAAAACTACACTAAAGTTAATATCTATAGATTCATTAAAAAATATTTTGTACGGTTTTTCATTTGACATTTTTTTTTCTTCCTACAACAAGTGCTCATATTCTTTTTACAGCTGTGTTACATATTTATTTAGAATTTAAAATTTTTTTTACCCTCGAAGTATTTTGAAATATGTTTAAGTTGAATTATTCTATTTACAAGGTTTATAAATCAATTTTCTTTGGACTTTTCTGAAATTGTAAATGAAAAGGCTATTTCATCGATTTTAAACAAACAAAAATGGTGTGCATCGTTTAAAAAGTGCTATAAAAAAGTTCAAGGGTTTTATTATTTCCACAGAATTTTCTTTAACAAATTGCATTTATTTTGATTTAAATGTGCATTTAGTTCCAATTTGATTCCTTTTTCGACAGCAAGTACAGAAGAAAATTCTTTCATAAAAATATCAAATATAAACGATGAAGTTAATACAGTCATTTATTTAGCACAGCAATTATTTTTTATACCTGGTGCATGTTCCGAAAAGATTAAATACCATTACAATTATTTTATGGTATCGTATGAATATTTACATATCTATGCTATTATTAAATCAAGAACTTTATAATAACTTATCGTATTATTGGATTGAATTGGAAACTTTATAATAACATATTGGACATTTTAAAAATTATAAATTTAAGATTCCGAAATTTATGATACTTTTGTTAATTTCTCTTGTTGGTTTGCGTTACATTTTGATAGATTAGGTATATTCATTTTTGTATTAAATTTTCAGCAACTTCAATAACTAAAAGCCCTCTTTTTATACCACTCTCAAAGTAACTACTTTTATTTTCCACAAATAAATGTTTAGAAAATATAAATGATAACTTGTATGGATCTTCATTATGAAGTTATACAGCAAAGAAAAATTTAGAATATGTTGTCAATCTTTAATAATTTTGTATGCGTTAGACAATTAGAACTAGCAAAAGTGATTGCAGCTAGATGAGTATTCAATGTATCTAAAAGGAAGAGTAAGAAATGCACAATTTATACAGTTTACAATAAGTATACAAATTTTATCTTAAGATTTTCTTCGCATTTAATTTGTGGCATTCATTGTATAGAATGGATAATATAAAATAGTATACATTTTTTATTTAGTGTAGAATTTTTAATGACCTGTGTCGAAAACTATTTTAACAACATTAAGAATTTTTTCTTCAGCCAGATTCTTCAATTAACTGCTAATCATTCATTGACAAAAAATTGATGTACAAAAATATACTGCACATTTCTATCTTATTTCATGAGTCATTCTTTAAGGATTCAGAGGATTGTAGCCAACCCAGGATAAAAATGAAACAACTTCTGCGATTTTTTCTCGCCACTATTTTTTAATTGTAAACTTCGCCTTATTTAATCACACAAATCTGACCCTGTAAAACTTTGATAAAATGAGGCGAATATGACAACTTAGAAATTGTTGTGTAAAAGTTGCAGAAGTTTTCAAATAGGTTACAATGGCTTATATCGGCGAAGCCAGTTTTTTGTGGCCCACCCTGTACCGTACCTAATGCATGTAATGAAGTTTGGAAATATCGGAATATTAAATGCTCCCTGGAATGTCCAGCCTTATTCAACTCGTATCTTCATTTGTCCCTCCAAAAACACATTTTAATGTTGAAGATATCTTCATAATTTATGGACAAGTCCAAGAAACGATATACGAGATTTTCTTTTGAAATTGCACTTACAAACTATAAACAGGACGCAAAAACATTCTCGCTATCCTGAACCTCATATGAGGCTCTTAATTTAAATTATAAAAACAGGATTTTAAATCAATTTTACTTTGAGTAATATCTTTTAAATAGCCAGTCCTCATGAACCGTCTAAATATTTTTCAAATATTCTTAAAATCCCAATTCAAAGAATGATTCGTGTAATAAATTCATTGCCATTGAGTGTTAACGTGAAAAGGGGAAAGTAACAATTAATATGAAGACAGTTGATTCATTTCCTGGCATAACAGCCATTTTATGCAAAGTGCTTATTTATAATTATTACTCAAAAAAATATTTGTGGAAAATTATTCAGATTTCTTAAGTTATTAAACACATTATTTTATTAAATCATCGTACCTAAAAAGGTAAAGAATGAAGAAAAGTAGTAGTTGTGTATTTATGCAGAATGATCAAAACTAGTAGTTGTCTGGCAGTGTTGCCAATTTAGTGTATTTTTGAATACGACTATTTCCGATTAATAATATCCACCTTACTTAAACGCAGAATTATTTTATTAAATAAAGCGAAGATTACCACTAACATTCGGAAAAGTGATAGTTAAAATCCCTAAACTGGCAACATCTGCTGTGTGAGTATTTAATACTAATTAATAACATTTTTTTAACATTTTATAAAAGCCCCACCAGTGACCGAGAGGTTCTGCTCTCGAAGCTGGTAGACGGGAAGTGCTGGGTTCGATCACAATCGTGCCCGTCGGCCTAATCGTTCGGAGTTTTCGTGGTTTTCTTCGAACCTTGGTTCTCCAAGCGTTAATACGGGTTAGGTTCCCTTAGAAAGACCCCCACGAAGGGCACTCCCCCCCTGGGCCTATATCCCTCGTGCAGATAATTGGCCGACATAAATACAACCAACCATAAATACAACATTTTATAAAATCAAATTATATATACATATAAAATATAAATGCTGACATTTTATAAACATTTCATAAATGTTCTTATAAAAAATATTAAATTTGTATAATTTTAAATGCTAAAAAAATTATACCAAAATGCAAGAAAACACCATTACAGCATTAGAAATATACATATACATTTAATATTATCAAGTTAAATAATATTCTATGTTTAAACTTTTAATAATTAGGACTAAACATATGCTTTCAATTACAGAGAAACTGCACTAAGGTTTTACCGTATAATTATCTCTAAAATATGTGATTAAAAGTCAATTTTCAAAGTATTTCTGTTACACATGCGTAACTAATAAATAAATTTCGTTAACTTAAGTAATATATAAACACCATTTAAACAAAACTTTTAAACACTTAAATTATAACAAATGCGTATTATGTAAACAAGGATTATTTATTTAAAAAATAAAGAGGGTGGGTTGTAATCCTTGTGTGACGTCACTGCATAATACAAGCACTTCAAAATACATCCATATATATCATACTATCATAACCATAATAATACGTAAATATGAAATGCTTGGGAAGGAACTGATTTGAGATTTTTATTATTTAAATTTTTAAGAAATGAATTATTCATTTCCATTACTCTTGAGAATTGCAATAACGTTCATAGTTCATGATTGATGTACTATCGTAACTTTCGCTGTGCTAGGCATGTCATAATGTCAACAAGGAAAAGAGTGTCCCAAAGGATAAGTAATTTTTGTAAATATCTTAATTTGACATTCATGATGAATTGGATTATTTACAGTGATATTAGATTAAAATACTGCACAGAAATTACCTTATGTAGTTTTACCAGCTCGAATATTTTGAGTTATATACATTTGAAATCGCTTAAATTTTAATATATTACAATAGGGAAGTATATTTAGATTTTATTATAGGCAAAGGATGCATTAAGTAGACTGTTATATGAGAAGTTTCCACGTACTCTTTATCGTCTCTATAATAACTACAACAAATATATTAAAAGCAAAGAAGTTTAACCCCGACATGCAAAGTGCACATAACAACAACAATAAAAATAATAGTAATAAAGCGAGTAAACCACAAATTTAAAAGTCACAGAATAAAGCTGTTTACACAAGTTCATCATTTTATATACTATTGTTAAAATCAAACATTTTCTTGAGGAAAGATATATTTATATATTTTTGTACGAACTTCGTAAATTTTAATACGAGCGCTTACACTTCTTTCTTTAATTCGATTTGTTATGAAGCATTTATTCCAAATAAAAATTAGCATTTATCTATATACGAGGAAAAAAGGGATCTATATCCCTTGAGTTGATAATTGGCCGTCAAAAATCAACCCTATATTGAAACACATGTTAAATATGAATTAAATGTATTCTGGGTGTTTAAAAAGTTAATTTTCTAACGCTTTACTTTTAGTTAATTTAGTATATTATTTTAATAAAGTCGTTAGTATAATAATTTAGTATATTATTTTTTGCTACATTACGTTTTAACTCAGTATTTAGCAGCATATTTGTTTACACATCTTTTTTACACTCGAAAAAAGTATTCAAGATATGGCAAAAATAAAGAAAACGTTTAAAACCTTATTTATTTGGTACATTGTAAAACGACCTCTCATGGACGAAAAATCTCTGTATATTGGGTTACAAAACTTACATAAACTAAATTTCTTTGGCATGATGCCATACTACATAAGTAATCTAAAACAAAGGTTACTATTAAATTCATCTGTATGGATTACAACTGCAAGCGCATGAACAAACCAATTAAAAAAGATTTATCAATTGACAAAAGAAAGGTCACGATCATAACTGTTCGGATCCCCAAGCGTGAATACATGATCTATTTTAATAATAAGGAACTATTTTTAAGATTAAGTTATATTTCAGCTAAAATTCTTAAAATAATGATAAATCCATCTTTTAACGAGCTTAACAATGATCATGCAAACATCTGTAAATACATCGCTGTCTTACTTGCATAGATGAAATGAAAGAAAAGGCTTTTTCAACTTAATATAAAGTATGATTTTCTAAAGATGACAAGTTTGCATATTTGCTCATAAGCTCACAAAGAATAGCCAGAAATGAACGAAAATATATTTTTGGATGTTATCAACCATCCTAATGTTGACCTAACGAAAAATACAAATATTTCTCTATAGGTATTCCCAATAGCCTCATTGCTAATTACTGTTTCAGAAACAATTTAATCCAAAACAGGAATGCCCTCGATGTCTGTGCTTAAAAAAGTAATATATAACAAAAAATGTAGTGAAATGCATAAATAATTGTTCCAGTTATGTTTATATAACGGGCGTTATTCATAAAAGACCGACTTGTCCATTTTTCAATAACTTATTTCACACCAAATAATCAATTAAAACTCTCTAAGCGATTTTTCCGTATTTTTCAGTTTCCCCAATAAATAATTAACACTTAACATAATAAACACTTAAATCGGCTGTAGACAAAAATATTTTTTTTACAAAATTGTATTTTAAGATAGATAAAGACATAGGAAATGATTTTTAGAAACCAATAGGGGAAGAAAATTTAAATTAACATTTGTTTTACGAATAATTTTATGAAATTGAGGGAAGGCTTCAGCTGGCCAGAGAGTAATGCAAATATTGAACTTTTGATACGTTTAATTTTAATAGAGGTTGCTAAGTATGACAAAATAAATCACGTATACATGAAAAACTTTCTACGGGTTAAAACGTACTTTATGCACCAATTAGAAATGAAGTTATAATCAGCCCTCTTCTTAATTTTTTCCCGTACTGTGCGCGCATCTCTGTATAAATATGGAGTATAAACAAGTATTTTTTAACAAAAAGTAAAAAAAAAAAAAACCTTGAAGTAATCGTTCTTTTATTTTTGCGACAATTACTTTTGTGAGATTCTCATTACAGTCCTGAACGGTTCGGGTATATCTCGAACTCGAAGATTCCATTTGAAAACAACCACACAACCTGGCAAAAACTCGACGCACTTCCAACTAAAACCCGAAATGAAAGGAAATTAATCCATAGTTTAAAGCAGTTACGAGAGAAATATCTCTAATTGTATCAATTTTACCTTTTATATATAAAAATATAGACCCATTTATATTCAAAAATACTTAATTTTCATCTAAAAGAACATTATGAAATTTATTTTGAAAATCCAGGTTACAAGACCAGAACCCCTAGAGTGAAAAACGAACGCGAAATCGACTAACTCAAAACAGAGTCAACGTGATATGAACTTCACCTGCAACAAAAGAATTATTTCCAACAGCTTCGGGTGAAATCGAGTAATCCGAAATGCAGCAAAACTCTAATCACATTCAGATTAAATATCGTTTTTGCAAATATCGGTTATTTTGAGGCGCAGTAGAGGATGATATATTGACCTTTTTGACATGCCCCTGAAAAAATCTATACAGGATAAAACGATATTTTTAAAACGCAAAAGTAGTAACTGTGTACCTTAATACACAATTTCTAACGAATAATCAATTTTTATAAAAGTTAGGAGTGTTTGTTAAGTGGCAACCGCATGAAGTTCTTATCGTCTGACAGAGAAAATGTTTATGACTTTCCATAGTGCCAACAATCCACTTTCACCGAGAGTTAGTATCGCTTGAGAATGTTTATGACGTACAGTCGTGGAAAAAAAAGTAAACACCCCCTACTAACTCCTCAACAAATCATCATAGAAGAAAGTTACTGGTACCGAACGATTGGAAATAATGTCTACTTTTAAATGATGTATATAAAATTTTCTTAGGGGTCATCTACATATTAAAACGAATCCTAACTTCATTTTGTTCAATGGCAATACCCAATTTTAACGAGATATTTCAAATCTTCGGTTCAAACTATGCCTAGACACCAAATTTCAAGTCATTTGAATGATAAGTTTTTGAATTATAAACATTCAAAATTTAGTGCTTCTAATGTTAAATTATATTTTCATATTTTTATTTATGTCTCCCTAAATTATGCTCCTAATGTGCTAATTTTTTTTGTGGTAATAATACTAATATACCCAAACATAAATAAGCTGAATTTGCAATTTTTATAATTTTATGATATGAATTATGAATTATGAAATTAATATTCGAAAAAATTATGAATTGCAACCTACAATTTTTTTGATGGATTTAGATTTATTAAGTCCTGCTTTATGGAAATTCAAAAATTTCACATTTTTCTTCCAAGTAGTTTTCAAATTATGCTTAAAAAACGGCAAAATGATGGTTTAAGGGGCCGTCTATGATGGAAGTGAGTAGACATTTTGAAATTTATTCTGCCGTACTGTAATCTAACACGCTTCATTGACTCCTTGAGTGGCGCTTAAGGTGCCTTGATCAAGGAAGCGGCTCTCTCGGTTAACAATCTAGTACGGAACTTCAATTTGGATACAGCCATTAAAATACACTCGTTTTAAAATAATTAATTTCTCGGAAACTTATGGTACGAATTGCATAAAAATTCGTTTTTAGGCTAATTGAAAGGTGTAGAGTTCATTTATGCTGTCAGAATTGGGTACTGCTATTGAAAAAAACAAAGTTATGGTTCGTTTTAATATGTAGGTGGCCCCCTAAGCAAATTTTATATACATCATTTAAAAGTAGACTTTATTTCCAATCGTTCGGTACCAGTAACTGTCTTCTACGATAATTTGTTGAGGAGTTAGTAGGGGTGTTTACTTTTTTTTTCCACGACTGTACATCTGGAGTTTGAGATTTCTACCCGTAACTCAGAGCTGAGGGCGACTGCAGATCCAATTAAGGAACTGTTGAGTAACATTAGTTAAAGTGGCCATCTGGGTGGCTAACAGGAGCGTCACAGCTCCCAAAGCAATGGGAATTTTTTAGGCGTGGTTAAAAAAAAAAATTAAACACACTGACAGATGGCGCTGTATATGCAGTAAAGTCGGGAGACGAGCTTGCGCACGACACACGGCGATAAAAACGTGAAGTACACTCACCTCGTTTTCTTTATTCTACGAATATCTTAGCAATTACTGTGCCAGTGACGGACCGTGCGTTGTTAATGAAACTGTGTTATCAGAATAATGACAGAGCAGCAACTACTTTTAGGAGATTTACGACACTTAAGAATTTAAGAATACGTTCAATGACGACAGATGACCTACGGAAGATGGTTTTGAAATTTGAACAGACTGATTCACTGAGCCTAAAACCCGGTAGAGGAAGAAAACCAGCTGATGTGACTGCTGTGAAGAGCGTAGCTACTGCATTAGAAAAAGGATCCAGCAGTAGTGCGGGAGGCTGCAGTGCACGGACCATTGCCAGAACTTTGGAAATGACGGGCAATACGGTACATAAAGTTTTGAGAAAAATTATGCAATGGTATCCGAACAAAATAACCCATGTGCAAGAATTGATTGCAGCAGACCTTCCAAAAGGAGAACATTTTGCTTTGCAATTCCTTACGCGCATGGAAGTCGACATCGCATGACACTACAACATTTTGTGGACAGATGAGGCCCACTTCCACCTGCAGAACGCAGTCAATACACAGAATTGCCGAATATGGCCAACAGAAAATATGAGCATTTCTCAACCTTTACCCCTTCATCCCCCAAATGTGACTGTGTGGTGCACGTTTACCACAGAGTTTGTCGTTGGCCCGTACTTTTTCGAGGAAGTCACTCCTGCAGGTCCTATTACCTGCACTGTCAATGGCAACCGCTGCGAATTTATGTCGTGCAGTTACGTCGTTCCAGCAGTGTCAGTGTCTGGCTAGCATCGCATTTATGCAAGATGGTGCTACTCCGCACATTAGCACACGAGTTGAGAATTGGCTGCGGAGAACATTCGGAAGATCTCAATCTCTGCGATTTCTGGGTCTGGGGGTACCTAAAAAAATCAGTGTATTGTGGTGGTGTAACGGACTTAGCTGACCTGAGGGCACGCATTGTGAACCAGATTCATAGCATCCAGCCGGATACTCTTCGCTCTGGTGTGGAACATGCGGTTTTACGTTTCCAACTCGTAGCTGAAAACAGTGGACAGTACATTGAAAATCTCTTGCGTTAGTTGCGCAGTTCCGTACGAATGCTTTACTACATATTTTTATTTCGTTCTGTTTCTGCAAAGGTGTTCGCTGTTCCTTTTCCCAATTACTGTATTCTGTATGTCTTTGATATGCGTAATAAAGTTTTCTTTTTCTCAAAGTACCGTCCGTTGTTTTCCTCCCACTGACGATATTCTTTGTTGTTAAATTACAGCGCCATCTGTCGGTACGATTTTAAGTTTTTTTATTCACGCCCAAAAAATGTCCATTGCTTTGGGAGCATACTGGTGAAATTTCAGATGATTTGGATCAGTGGCTCTTTTGTTATAGGGTTTTCATACTTGCCAACCACCCGATTTTTTTAATACTAGTAAAATCTTACAAAAATGTTTTTTTTTTTAAATTTAATTGGAGAAATTGTGAGATTAGAGAAAACCAGTATTTCTGCATAAAAATATTGGTACTAAAAAAATCAGGAGGTTGGCAAGTGTGGGTTTTACTTTCACAACTTCAAAAAAAAAAAAAAAAAACACCCTGTACAATCTCTCAAATTTTTATGAGGATAATTATCCTTTTCTCTTTAAATATTATATAATTAGTCTTATAATAAACAATTTTAGTTTAGCTCCTTCGTTACAGTTGTAAAAAGAATATATTTTTCCTTTTTAAAAGAAAAACTATTTTATTACTTGCAAGAGTAGCATATCAAAGCTGTTATATATTCAATCGGTTGGGAAAAATCCATCGTTTCAGTAAAACTTAATGATTTAACATTTAATAAATAATCTTTTATTAATTATAACTTGATAAACTAACCATATATTTAAAATGATATTATGGTACTAGGATAAAGGCATAAATTGCATTAAATTCTGCTTTGAAGAAGGACCTAATAACAAAGTATGCAATTGTATCGTACTTTACTATATTTCCTTTTCTTTATTATATTAGTTTAAAAATAATGCGTGAAACAGAATTAACTTTTAATTTGTTTTCTATGAAAAAAAATGTTTCAAACCATTTATATAAATAAATAATCAAAAAAGTATGTGTTTGAACGAAACAGAACTGACCGTTTTGTAATTAATATACTTAAGCAAATGTAATAATACATTCAGTGAAACTTATTCTTTAGCTATTACAGAAATTTTGAAACTTTTATTTAATGTCACTGATTTTTTCTGTAGTTTACCGGATAAAAAAATTCCAAAGTTTTTACAATAAATGGTAATTTTACCATAATAAGACATAGCTTATCGTGATAGCAGTGACTCATTGGCGGCGTTCAGAAATAAAATAATTTTGAAAATATAATATCGTCGTTTGCATATTTACGGTTTAACTATTTTCCTTGCATGTATCCAACTGGTGAATACATGCTATTTAAAGGCATATAACCTGTATGTATACTCTAATGAATACTTGATCTATAATTTAACCCCTTGAGGGGCGGTGGGATATATTATATCCCACCAAATTTAAACAAGGTTCGCAAAAGAAACTTTTAACTAAATTTTATATTTTAAATTTTGAGGGCGAATGTTGAAAAATTGCCTTTCCTTATTTTAAAATAAAATTTTTTCGGTAATCCCGGTGAGAATTCAAAATTAGAGACATTATAAAAGGTTAAAATAATTCCGTCGAAGGGGAAGAGTTTAATGAGATTTTCTATCTAATTTGATAAACTTGCAAATAACAAATCTGATCAAATACCATTTGTAGTCAAAAAACAACAATTTCACTGAATTTTCCCACTGATATTATATACATTAAACTATCATAGGTGTATCACTAGTCGGAAACTATTTTTAAGAAGTCGAATGTTTTACTTCAACCCCCTCATAACTGTAAAAATATTTAACTCTAAAAATTTTCGGGTAAATAACTTCCCTATAATCACTGATGGATTGGCTAGTATGTCTTCTTTCCCGATGTTAAATGGGCTCCGGTAGACATCAAGCAAGATGGGCCTACAGGTTGCACGTACGAATATGTGTGTATGTTTGTGCACGAGAGAGAAAGCATGACATTCAAGCCCTGCCCTTGTTGTTATAAATCTGTTAATGGTTACCTGTAAATTGGTTACCGACATAAATTGTTTGCAACACCTGCTTAAATTTTTAATGACTTCTAATTGATCTAACTTCGTAGCAGAAACTAAAGAGTGTTAAAAGTTTCTGTTGTTTGATATATATACCTAAAAAGGGATTCACACAGACGCACGTGGTGTTAAAAATAGTTTTTCACCATAGTACGTTCGGAATCTGCCGTTTTGTTCATGATATTTTTGGTAAATTTTAGATCTGCCTGTGTTAGACACTTGTCTTCACTATTTAAAACAAGCATAAATTTCCACTTAAAAAAAAAAAAAATCTTACCAGAAATGGGAGCAATTCGTTAATTCCGCTTCAGTTCTAAAGTAACTGATAAACGGAGTTAGCTACAGCAATGAAATGTGTGTTTACGTATCGTGAAATAGCTACGATATACTGGAAAAAAAATAAATTACAAACTTGTAGAGACTCATCGGCTTAGTATGAAATTGTCATGCATATAAAATATCTCACATGGAAATATAATAACTTTGTTAGAAGGTTTTAAATGCAATTTTTCATACCCAATCTCTAGCTTAAAAACGTCAGCAACTGTATGTAGAAATGTGGCATTATATGACACATACATACTTAATAACAAAACCAATACATGTAAGCAAAATACAGTTTTTTAAATAAGAAAATTTAGTTGCTCAATGTCTCCACCATCGGCAGCAATTTTACCATTAAAAAAATGAAAGAACAATAATACGGCGTATGTTTTTCCTTTTACGTTATTCTACACAGAGCCGATGCGGAACGCGAAAGACGAGAAAAAAGTACGATCATCGACCAATTTGTTCTTCCCTGCTTTGAAAACTGCGGAAAGTGCTTTCGGCCGCTGCACTACATGTGACATTTTGCGATGTTCATTGTGGTTTTTAATTAATATCTACGTTAATTAACAAAAAATGAAAAACCCGAGACTAAGGTACATCAGGACCTGCCTTGGACTATCTGTTTGGGACCTCTAAGTGCGGTAGGTTTTTCTAGCCATCGCCGACATCTTTATTTTATTAGTAAACATTTTCAAAAGGGCAGCTGTGAGATGTTTGATTTACTGCAATTGTGGGTAATTTGATCTCCATTTTTCATCTAGTGTAAAAATTTCAATACATCATACTATAATTAACTATGATCATATTTTAAACTAACGGATTTTCAATTTCTGTAAAAAAATACAAATTCATTTCAGAAGATAATAGCGTAATTTATATCAATATTTAAAAAAATATAAACTATAATGAAATTGTCAGATTCAAAGTGAATGGGAAAATTTCAATTCATAAATGATATGAAATAAATTCAAACAAAATTGTTTCAGAATTCCGGTCAAATTAATCAGAATACAACTACATGTGTCGTAAAATGTATATAGTATTTATAATATTACAGTACCTGGCAGACTGAGCCTTCCTCGATAATTTATTCAACATTTATGAATGAAAATGCTCCTTTTCTTTTAAATATAACGTACTTTTTTCCGGAGCACTTAGATCTTAGATTCGGATCCGAGAAGAGTTTTCGAGTAAGTTAAAAAAAAAAAATTATAGAAAAAAAGTCCTTCCGGCCAGTGCCGGGAGGAAGAGGTAGCTTTCATATTCCTTATTTTGAAAAAGCCAGCTTATAGTAATTAGAGAATAATAATAAGCTAGAAGCAGCAGGAGTCGTTCGATAGCTTCATCGCCCCAAGCCCTCTCTTCCCGGTCTTCGCTGTCTTTAATTTGTGTAATTTCCCTTTTAAATTTGTCCGGTTTAAATTTTTGAATTTTTTTTTAATATATATCAATCATGCTTTCGCTAGAGTGTCTTTTACTCGGGACGTGGATGGGGAACTACGAACCTTGCTTCCGCAAAAGAGTCGGAATAAGTATAAGAATAAAGGGCTGCGGACGAAAAGAGGCCGCTCGCCTTGGCGGTTTATAACCATATTAAATATAGTATGCTATTAACCTTAATAATAGTATATTATTAACCGCTGCGGCGAGCGGCCTCTCTTCGTCCACAGCCCTTTATTCTTCTACTCTATTCCGACTCTTTAGCAGAAGCCAGATTGAAAAAAAAATCAAAAATTGAAACCGGACAAATTTAAAAGGAAAATTACACAAATTAAAGACACCGAAAAGCAGGAAGGGAGGGCTTGGGGCCCCGAAGCTACCGACCAACCACTGCTACGTCGAGCTTATTATTACTCAACCGCCGCGGTGAGCGGCCTCTTTTCGTCCGCAGCCCTTTCTTCTTCTACTTATTCCGACTCTTTTCCGGAAGCAAGGTTCATAGGCTCCCAGCCACGTCTCGAGTAAAAGACACTCTAGCGAAAGCCAGGTTGAAACAAAAAATCAAAAATTGAAACTGGACAAATTTAAAAGGGAAATTACATAAATTAAAGACACCAAAAAGCGAGAACGGCGGGCTTGGGGCGATGAAGCTACCGAACGACTCCTGCTACTTCGAGCCTATTATTAGTCTTATTACTCTAATAACAATAATAGTAATAAATAAAGTAATTAAAAAGTAAAAATCTATTATTATTACACACGAAGCTCAATTTAGTGGATACCGATTACAGAAGATTTAGTACTAATTTTAATCAATAATAAATCATTATGAATGAGAATTTCGCGAAATTAGTCAGCTTTATCCAAGCTGCTTTTATTTAAAGTGTAACTTATATTTGGTTGCCAAATTCGGCGATATCTTGAAGTGCCTGCCATTTTAAGACAACACGGTAGATTAGGCTAGCCAGTGAACTTGGTCGAGATCTTAGTAATTCCTGTGCACATGCTCACTCACATCGGAATCGGTTGATAAATACGAATGCTGTCGCAAGTAAAAAATTAGATTTTTCAAAAATGTCACCCACATTAGAAATTCAAACTGCTATATCTGAGCCATTTTTTAAGATAAAGACAAACAAAAAATGCTCCTGAATCCTTATATCAAGGTCAAATACTTAAAAAGGAAATATTTTTCAATTTCTAATTTTTTTGCACCTCACTTTAAATATAATTTTTTTTTAATTTAATGGCCGCCATTTTGAAACAAGATGGCGTATGAAGCTGGCCAACGAACTTGGTCGAGACATTGCTATATACTATCCACACGCTTTCTTACATCAAAATAGGTTAATAAATACGCGTGTTATCGCGTGTCAAATATCAGATCGTTTCAAAATGTCAGTCATGCTAGAAATTCAAAGTGCTATAACTCAACCATTTTTTTAAGATATAGTCGAAACAAATACTGCTCCGGAATCTTTGTATCAAGGTCAAATACATAAAAAAAACTTTTTCATTTTCCAATTGTTTGATACCTCATTTTAATTTTTAATATTTTTTTTAAATGGCAGTCCTTTTGAATCAAGATGAAGCTAGCCAGCGAACACGGTCGAGACATTGGTATGTACTATGTACACACTAAGTTACATCCAAATCGATTCATAAATACGCCTGTTTTCGCGTGACAAAAATCAGGTCCTTTCAAAACGTCAGTCACAAAAGAAATTCAAAATGCTATAACTCAGCCCTTCTTTGAGATATAGACGAAACAAAAACTGTTCCGGAATCTTTGTATTAAGGTCAAACACATATGAAAAAATATTTTGCATTTTCCAATTTTTTGGTACCTGATTTTAAATTTTAATTTTTTTTTTAATTTTTTTAAATGGCGGTCATTTTGAAACAAAATGGCGGATAAATCTGGCCAACGAACTTGGTCGAGACATTGGTAAGTACTATGTACACACCAAGGTATATCCAAATCGGTTGATAAATACGCCTGTTATCGCGTGACAAAAATCAGGTAGTTTCAAATTGTCAGTCACGCTAGAAATTCAAAGTGCTATAACTCAGCCATTTTTTAAGATATAGACGAAACAAAAACTGCTCCGGAATCTTTGTATGAAGGTGAAACACATAAAAAAATATTTTTCAATTTTCAATTTTTTGGTACCACATTTCAAATTTTAAATTTTTAAAGAAATTTAAATGGCCGCCATTTTAAAACAAGATGGCGAATGAAGCTGGCCAACGAACTCGGTCGAGACATTGGTATGTACTATGTACACACGAAGTTACATCCAAATCGGTTCATAAATACCAGAGTTACAGTGTGACAAAGCTCAGATATATATATATACACACTGCTCAAAACAATTAGGGGAGCGCATGGTTTTAACGAAATTACGCAAATATTTACACCGATAAGTAAAGTAAAATAAACCATCCATAGTTTGAAGTGTTGTAGAAAACATATAAAGAAAACTTTACATGTAAATTAAAGTTTATGACGTCAAAAACTAGAAAAAGGAGATAAGTGTAGATATCGGGATTTTGCAGAAACGTCCGTTTCACTGCCTCAATTGTAAAATTCAATTGCTCAGTTTGTTTTATGAGGAAAGGTGGCTTGAAAATGTCACAACAACATGATTTTCCGCAATCCATGACTTGGCGTGTTATCGGGACAGTTGAATTTGGGGAAACACAACGAAGTGTAGTGGACACTGTTGGATTCGCAAGAAGTGTCCATGAAAGGCTGTGGAATCCATTCAAAGACACATGGAATGGTAGTCATCGACAAGTGCGAGGTCGAAAATGTGCTAACACAGGAACTGAGTCGAAACGGAACGGACAATGCTATTCAGCTGCAAACACAGTTGTTCTTGGCCACAGAACGAAGGGTGTCCAGCCAAACAGCCCGAAATAGGCTTCATCAGGGTGGTCTCCATGCACGTAAGCCAATGGTCTGTATTCCGTTGACCTCAAGCCACAGTGTGGCCCAAAGAAGTTGGGGAAATGAACATCAAGTTTGGAGGCAACGTTGTTGGAGTCAAATTCTGTTTACAGAAGAGTCCCGATTCAGTCTGTATGTGACATCTGATGTGTTTTGGCATGGAGAGAAAGAGGCACTCAAAATAATCCCACATTCGATCGTGAAAGATCATATTACAGACGAGGTGGGTTGATGCTATTGGCTGGAATCAGCATAGGTGAACGTACGGGCCTGCATATCATTCGGAACGACACTTTACGATCCGAAGTTATACAGGCGAGATACTGAGACCTCATGTCGTATTTTATGTTGCAGAAATTAGCGATTTAATTTTTTCCATGCATGATGATGCCAGATATCATACAGCTCGTCTTGTGGAAAACATGGTTGAAGCTGAAACAATACAGCGTATGGAATGACCAGCGTGCTCGCCTGACCTGAATCCTATCGAGCATGTTTGGGACATACTCAGACGATGCATTTCTGAGATACCAAGGGCTCCTTTTACTGTCCGGGAATTGGAGATTGCAGTTCTTGAGCAGTGGATCAGTATTCTCCAAAATCTTACCGATAATTTCATCGCATTCTTGTAAAACAGGTGTGCAGCAGTCTTAGGTGTTCGAGGCGACCACACACCATATTGAAAATCTTGCATCATTTCTAAACAATAGTTTTTTTTATCATTTACATGAAAACAAATTGTTGCCCTAAACCATCTTTTCATGTTCTTTTTATTTTTTCAAAGAACAAAAGCTCCCTTACAATTTTTTGCTTCTTTTTTCTGTATTGCGCAGTGATACACGTGTACTATCCATTTTATGCCCACACATGGCTGTCTTGCACTGTTCGCTTCACTTTTTTGCTTGCTCCCCTAATTTTTTTGTGCAGTGTATATACATGTATATATATATATATATCAACATTTGAACAAAAAGTGGTGAAAATATACCAAAATTTTTTGAAATCGCTTTCCTCAGAACGGCTGCAATAGGTACCTTTTTGTAATGAAGGCTACATAAAAGAGAGGGGAGAAATTAAAACTTTGTACATAGCAAGAATTATATATTCATTCATAAATTTACTTTTTAATGGAATGGTATTATGTCAAATGTATGCTCAGTGCTGTTTTCCATGTTTTAAAAAAAGGGAAATGATCTTTTTACACAGTCTGTGTCAACGTGGGTGTAGTTGAAATCAAAAGTAAGCAATTTACGCAACAAGGTAGTATGTTTAGCAGAAAAAATAGCATAGTTTCTAACCTGCTTCTAATTTTGATTGAAACCATACATGCTGAACTATTATGCCAAATATTTAGGACCAGATTACGAAAAAGAACTATCAAAATTTAAAATAATATATCAAAACAGGACTGTTTCATTTAACAAACTTTTGCATTAACTGACTTTACTATTTGACCATATCGGAATTGTCAAAAGCACATTTTCAGATGCATGACAAGTTTATTTGCCTTTAACACAATAAATATTATTCTATCACATTTCTCTTTTATCTACAAGCACAGACTGCAAAATTTATGCTCAATATCTTTTAACTCCATTATAAAGAACGGTACTTCGACAACATAATTAAATCTTGTAGTCCCAGGAGGCAACGAAATTTCTTAATTAACCATTCTATACAAGCTGATCTTCAAAAATGTAACTGATTTTTTTAAATCACTAAAACAGCTGACAGCCGTTGCAACATCTGTGGATATTTGGTAGGGGATAGCAACATCTCCCAGTCAAAGACATAAGAATGACAATCGGGTCACGTAAGATTTAATGATATTACCATGAATACTGTTGATCTTCAGTAATCTGGTTACCATCCATTTTCCTTTAAATAGAAGATTTTGTAGCCATCTAGGCCGCATCCACCACTGTTGCAGCAGCCGGCGACTGCTTTGGTGATAAATAAAAAATACCTCATACTTGAAGTTTAACATGTATAAAATGGTTAAGTAAAATATAATTGTTGCATCCCGGTCTATTAAATTTGTTTTGACATATTAAAATAATTTTTTCTGCAGTGAAGACTTATCTGATCATTTCTGATTCGAATAAGTACCTTATTCTTGTTTTGTGTAAATTATGTTAGACCGTAAGGCAGGCGACAGCAAAAAGTTTGTACGTCATCGAAGATCATCGGCATCTCCATTTAAACATAATTCTAAATACAATATTAGCGATTTAATGCTAAACAGTCTGTTTGCGCCAATCAGTCATCAGACTGTGGCAGATCGACTCGAATTTCGATTTCGATTACATCTACGATAAAGTATAGAAATCTGTCTGTAATCATGTCGTCCATCAATGATCAATAATATAAGTGCGAACTCCGATTACTGAAGATTTATTGCAAAAAACATGTTTAAACCTATCAAAACTAATGTTTTCAGAGTCGAGCTCTAGTTAGATAGTTTTATCGCATTCGAATAAGGCTCATTTATTGATAATCGTGGCAATTGTTTTCGATTTATACCAAATATTTACTGATGAATTTTTTTTAATCTGTCAAAACGGATTTTTCAAAATTAGAGATCTTGCTATACCGTTGTCTAATTAGTATAGGTGGAAATATCTTGAAAATCGTTACAGCCTTTTTGACATAATTCGGACACCCAAAATTACTTGCTTGTTTAACATAAATGATGTATCAGACCTTTTAGTATAAGATATTATGTTAGTTTCCGCTGAGGAACTTTCAAATCTACCATATCTAGTCAAGTGTGGCTTTAAAAATGAAATTTAATTTATCAGGTTATGAAAACCTTCATTGATTTGTAACACAATTTGAACCCTAGTTTGACCTAGTTTACAGAGTTGTAGAAATAGTTAAAGAAAATTAAATTAGTATCTTTTCAGAATTATAACGCCTTAAAAAGATGCATTGCATAAGCTGTTTATATGAGCAATTGAGACTGAGGTGCTCTATGTCAAACAGAAATTATGTGCATTTTAATAAAAAGTGGGTCAAATATCTCGTTCCTCCTCCTAGCCATTAAAAATATTGAAAGTGATTGATAGTTTCAATATTATTAGTTTGGTTTAAAAATCTTAAAATGAAAGTATAGTCCCACTAAAAGCCTACAATTAATCCAACAAAAAATTATTTAAACTTAAATTTTAATGTCCCGTATTTACAGTTAGCATTTTTGTCTACTGCCAATAACAAGTATAGAACTCATATATTCTAATTTAAAAAAAAATTCTTGGCAAAATTTATAATTGTACTTTTAAGTTCACATTTATGTATATTTTCAAAATTGTATTTATTTTCGATAAACAATCATTATAGTTGTGGACGGGTCCCCTTTTTCTGCTATAAACCAACACTTTCAGTCCCAGGCCGCCCACTGCCAATAATAACGGTACAAAATCGTACAAAGTATTTCTCATTTATATTGCAGTTTCACAATTGCATAACATTGTAAATTATGCGAATGATATTTGCAAGTCTTGCTTAATTAACTATTTGCTTAGAAACTTTGAAAACATTTATTGTTTCTTATCGTATTGTCAAGAAGCAAAACTTTCGAAGTTTCTTCGTCAGAATGAAATCACAGAAATGTAGAAAATCAAAATCAATTTTTATTAACTAATGGAACTGCGAAACATGAAAATTGGCAGATATTCCTATCTTTAGATTGTATTGTTTTTTGTGCTTAGTTTCTCTAATACATCTACTGTTAACAGTAAGAACAAAGTGTAAAGAATAAAAGATTAATAAATCAACATGATTTTATAATATCAGAGATAAAGAAAATAAAATATTAGAGTGAAGAACCCTTTATACCTTTTACCTTTATACGTATTTCTAGCCAGTGTTGCCAGTGGGCTACTTTTTCTAAATTCAGATTTCTTGATTGGCACCACTTTTTTGAAATGGTAAAATTCCCCTTGTTTTCGCCTTAATTAATATGTCATTAAATAAGGCAAATTACCATTTCAAAAAAGTGGTGCCAATTAAGAAATCTGAATTTAAAAATGTAGCTTATTGGCGACACTGTTTCTAGTGATTCATTCGTATTCATTTTAATACAAAATCCATTCATTTATACAACTCACAATTTCGGTTAAATGGGTTTCGTTTATCAGGCTGGTACGTTTTCCATGGTTGAATTCTTCAATTCCGGACATTAACTTTACACCCTTTCTTGCTTATAACAGATGAAATTTTAAAGTGAGTTTTTGTCCATATAAGAAAAAAGGACAAGTGTTGAAATCTAGCGGGAAAGGGTGGGGAGAGAATGTGGTCAGTTGCTCGAAAGAACGTATACTTAAGAAATTATAAGTTCTTTGGTTGCTCCATCAACTTACCAGACCGATTTATTACGATACATTCTTTAATTTTATCAGTATTATACATGATCTATCCTTTTTATTCTTGGCTGTATTCATGCTATCGCCTCATCTTTCTAAAATGCCCCGAGAAGCAAGACTCTCTCATTGCAGGAAGAATTTGATAGATGTAAAAACCTGAATTGGCTAAAAAGATGGGAATTCTAGTTTCTACTTTAAAAACTACTGCTTGTAATCACTGTAAAATTGAGTATAAGGCGACAGCTTCGTGATCTTTGGCATTGAAAAAACTGCGCATGCAATACGGTACTTTTCCATAATTAGAATTTGTTTCACTCCTCTTTTTCCCTTTGTGTCGTGTAATAAATAGTGAAATAAATAGCAACAAAGATATATCTGAATGATTGAGATTTCTGAACGAAATGGTAGCACAAATTCATAGTACGCCAAGGAATTGCGTATCAATTTGTAACTTGTGAAGCGATGACAAAATTGCAATCATGAATAAAAATTATTGGAATCATCCAAGAGCAGAGATAATGTTGAAGAATATGTGGATTGCGATCTCAAGGTAATATCCTTAATGTTTTGCACTTTTAATGAGCGTATTGAGTATGCCCAGAACTAACGTGATGATCAAAGCAGTAAAGATGACGAGGAGAGTGAAGAAGTTATTTCTCCATCTTTTTTAGAAGCAGTAAGCTGTTTTGAAAAAAACTTTTCGTTTGCCAAAATAAGTAAAAAGGATCTTCCGAACCCCAATTCACCGTACAAATCTTTAATTATCATAGAACAACAGTCAGTTCAACGGAATTATGTGGATTTGCAACAAAAGACTAAAGATATATATTACATTTAACGTTTTATTTATGTTTTTCTGCTTGTTTAAATTAAGTATATTTATATACAGTCAAGCTCGCTTATAACGAAGTCACTCAAGGACGAATATTGTCTCATTATAACCAATATTCGTTATAAGCGATGTGTTTTATTTCCGAACTAATTATTTAATATATACTTTAAAAAGCTTATTACTTTTAGTCAAAACATTTTAACTGATTTTAAAAACATTTATTAAGGATATTTTAAAAGAATAAAATTAGAAAATTATATTTATTTTGAAACATGATTAAATATTTAAAAACCTCCTTTATAATTTCATTTATTTCGACATGATATAACATTTAATACAAAATTAACGAATACCTGAAAAAAAAACTCTTTATATACAGTATTCATTTATATATAGACGAGTAAAAATCCATTATGGTTCTTTGCACATTATAATTTAAATGCACACAAACAAATTCCTCTCTAGTTCATTTAAAATTTTGCTGCAGTCAGCACTATGAGTTGAAAAAGTCTGCGGAGGATCTGTAGACTTTGACAAGCAATAGCTGCTCAAACGTTGCCTGCTGTGCTTCTGTATTCTTCAAAATCATCGCCCGATCCATCATGTTATGCTGAACTGAGAGCTTCCACAATTTCTTCATTGGTGTTTGACGTTCTCTCTAATACAATTTGTATCAATTGCTGCACATTCCATAAATATTACCTTCGATGGAATAAATTTGTTTTTACATATCAGTCCCCATAGGTCATTTGCTTCATAATCTTGATAGAATGATGCATCGGCGTCATTCGTTATTTCAGCAGAAAATCCAGCATTTCTCCAGCTTTTTTGGATTATTTCCGGTTTCTCATCACTCCATGCATCATTTAGCATCTAGCAGGTTATTTTGATATCGATAGCCGGTCATTTTTCTTTTTCTATACTAAGTAGAATAAGTCGCAAAACATGTACTCTATAAGATCTTTTTAAGCTGTTAATAATCCCTTGACTCACTGGTTGAAATTCTGAGGTTATATTGGGAGGAAAACAGCAGGTTGTTAGGGATTTAAGGTTCTATTTTCTTCCATGCAATATGCAATTGTCGATTAGCAAAATAATTTTTCTCCCCTTCAGAATTAGTGTTCTTTAGCTATTCTTCAAAAAAATCTAATGTCATGCCGGCTTTATGATTTGAACAGTATGAAACGGGCAATACTTTTAACCTTTTAAAACGTCGAGGATTTTTAGATTTTCCTATAACCACCAGTTTACGTTTATCCGAGTCATCCCTATTAGCGGTGACCAAAGCCGTTAGCCAAATTTTGGATTGCTTGCCTGTGGTGCAATTTTCACCTTTTAGAGAAAATGTTTTTTCAGGTAACAACTAATAAAACATATGTCTGTTCACCATTATATACCTCACAGGGTCTGTACTGATTAATTTTTTTTGTGAGCATCCAGCCAATTATTCACTACTGTCTCTTCCACCTCGCCACTTTCAGCACATTTTGTTTTTAAAAACAATACCATGTTTATCTTTGATCCTTATGAAGTCACCCTTTTCCAATTTCGAAATCCACTATATTAAGAAGATTAGCAAAATGTTTTGTTAGTATTTCCTTTAGTATTTATCTGTTTATTGGAACATTTTCTAACACTTTTAAGCCAGGTAAATATAGCTTCTTTGATATCAGGATTCACCGCAGGTCTTTACTTTTTCCGCCCAGGATCTGAATTGCTTGTAAAAACATGTTTGAATATTTCATTCCGATTCTTTAAAATCCTACATAATGAGTTCTGCGGAATCCCGACTTGTTTGGCAATGTCACATTTTTTCATTGTTCTACCATCCTCTAAATTAATAATTTCAACTTTACTTTGGAAAAATAGAGATTTTCGCTTATTGCTACTCATCGTGGAGAATTGAAAATACAATATCCAGCTTGTATTCTAGAATTGGCATTTTTCAGTCTACTGGCGTCTTTCACATGTAGATTCAATTGCTGCCGGTAGTCAATACAATGGCGTGCGATTTCCTTTCTGTGTGTTGGACATCTACCTACCTCCCCTACACTAATGGAATACAGATTCCACTTAGTGGAATATTTTGATCACAATTTTTTATTGAAGGCATTGATCGAACATTTCTCTTTACTACTGTAATTTCTGACTTTCTTACAAAAGTGTGAAAAGCTCCCTAATAAAAGAAATAAAAGAGACAAACTTATGAGCAAGGGGCAAAATTAAACTTTTATACTGTGCTGAAAATTTTCTGGAAACCTATGTAAGAATTTTTCGTTTGCATGCTTGCCTCAAAACTTATCTTTAACCGATAAGTGCAATGACGTTGCTTCGTTGTATCGTGTTTCTTTACGATAGTTTAAGTATACAAACGTCAAGGGGACTTAAGAAAAATCGTAATAAACAGTAAATCATATTAAGCGGCCTCGTTATAAAACGGATCGACTGTGTAACCAACATTAACAATGAAAATTACACGTGAGGAATTTCCGAACTTTCCGAGTTCGGATTTTCTGAAAATAAAGTTTAGATGTGAAATTTCAATTATACATCTTTGCGTACAGTACATTCAAAGACGTATAAAAAGTGTTGTACTGTAATTACACATCGTTATATTAATCTGCGTGTAAAATTACGCATATTGTAAATATATAAGCAAAGATCTGTTGCTTTTCGAAAACGTTTAAAATATGTTAAATCTAAATTAATGCAGAAACTTATTATTTGTCAGAAATATAAATTAATTTAAATAAAATATACGAGTAATTAGGACAAAAATAATTGCACGAAAGGAAACTGCAAGAAGACAATGGAGTAAACATAAAAAAATACTTTAAAACACGTTATTCAGTAGTTTACATGGAATACAACAAATTGATAAGAAAAGCATTTGAATTCTCATTAGAAATTTATTCCAGATTTTAACGAATGTTTACTTCAAGTAATTTAACTGTACAGAAAAATGAAGTTGAGAACCGTTCTATGAACGTTGTTTTTGTATTCTTGTTTTTGTGCACTTAAATGGGAGGCTATTGTGTTGTTTGTTTCGTAGATTTTAATACTATGGACATTAACATTTTACACCGAAAGAGATTTTCTGAGTAAATTATTTTTATTACTATACAATTATTTTTATGAAACTATAATTACGAAATATCTTCTTGTAAAAATGAAAATTATTTGCACATACGAATTTCAGTTTAATAAAAATAAATACCTATAATAGATTCTTCTTTAAACTACTTACAAAACAAAAAACAGGACTATTGTTTTTCAGCGATTATTAAGTAGCTTCTTTATCAGGTGAGCAGACAAAACATATCAGTAATGTTATAAGGTAGTTTACCAAAATATTTTTGATTGGTTGACATAGGTAGTAAGTACAGGGCAAAATGTTCATTATAACTGTCATTTCGAAGAGTGCGAGAAATGTAACTACACATACAGAGGTAGAATAGCCACTCAAACGGAGTCTAAAAATAATAAAGATAGTTCGCGAGATAACGTCAATGCTCCAACGTTTAAGTACCACTATTTCCGAATAGAAATACTCGCTTTTTTATGAAAACATTTCTGTGATTAAGACTAAGTTCACTATTAAAAACTAACTGTTCTCAAACAGCGGGAGGATTCGCAGGTACATAGACGTAGTAAAATTTTGAATAGTTGAAAATCCGGTCAAAATTATTTGACTGGTCCAAATTTTTTAGAATATCATATTTTCTAATTACTTAGAATGCATTTTCTGCATTAAAAATGAACCGTAAACAATAATGCTAGTTTGTTTGGCATATTATTTGGCACAGAGGATTTATTTTGTTTGTTTTTTTAGTTATTTTTTATGCAATATGTATAAAAGTTTCATAAGATGAATTTATGTTTAACAGTTCAAGTTATATAAATTTCAAGTAATGCATGCATTTTATTTCATTTGCAACAAAATTTCCTTTTACATAATTAGGTTAGATATTTTAGCAGCTCAAATTTCTACCGCATTGTGTGCACATAATACCAGCTAAATCTAAACACTGATCAAATTTTATTTTCTATAAAATTAAGTTTTAAAACACACACACAAAAAAAGAAAATTCCATTAAGACAATTTTTGAATCTGATAAATCTAGAAATCCAAAAAGTACGAAACAATTTTTATTTTCCACTAAAAAAATCTTTAATCATTTAATTAAAGGAGAGATAAAAATATTTTCCTATTTGTTATTTATATTTTTTATTAAATTAGTTCTTAAATTATATCAGCAGTATCGATTCCTACATTAAAATAATTTTACAGTTTACTAAATCTAAATTCTCGAGATTACTAAAGCTCTAAATAAGCATATTGAAATTGAAATGTAAAGAAAGTTAGAGCAAGGAAACCTTATTGAGCATTATGTAATAAATATTTTGTTTTATTATAAAAATTAATTATTTGTTTAACAATACCTAGCATTTAAGAGATATTCAAACTAAAAATAACGAGGAAAATTTAATCAAATTACAATCTATTAAATGATGTCTCATACTATATCAATTTAATTATATGAAACATATTTCAGTTTAACATTGTATCTATCGTAGTATGTTTATTTCTAAAGAATTTAGTAACATGAAAATTTTACAAAAGCAAATGTGTGTACTGCAAACAAATTTTTTATATTCAATGTGGAATGAAGAAATTTTGTAACATCGTATAAAATAATATAGCATATAATAATAAACCCCAAAAGGTAATAAAAATAAATTTCTTTGCATTTTATTAGAAAATAAAATTTTAGGTTTCTCCAAAACAATGCTATTTTATTAGCAGGTGGAGGCTAATATATAGCACATGAAAACTTTAAGAGTAAATAAACTTTATAGGGTATGTTATGTCTATCACATTATTATACATTTATAAAAATTATAAATCAATATTAAATTATTATGAATTTTCATTAAATTTTATATATTTTTATTTGATGCTCTAAACCAACTATTTTAAATTATTTTTTTTAATGTAGAAATAACAGCATGGCCTCCAAATATTTACAGTAGAATATAAAAGCTACAGAAGGCAATTTTCTTTCTACTCACGCAAACTATAGTAAACTAGTTCTCATTCTTTGTTTCTTCGGCTTCTGGCACTTATGACGATCTTACCTGAAGTTAGGTTTTAACACAATAATTAACTTGATCAATACATTACAAATTCCTTTTCAAATACTTTTAAAGCAGTACCTCATGAGAAAATTATCTTGTCACGAGAGTACTGTTTTAAATTTTCGGCGCACATGATTGGAAATAATGTAACAGCAACTGTGCTTGCAGAAATAATCATATTTGTCCATTGTAAAAGCCCGATATTAGACTATGTCTAATATTATGTTCTCTCCAGTAAATCTCCACACACAAATATGGTCTCTTAAACACATTTACTTTGCTTACTTGCAGCTCTGCTTCATAAATGAACACCAGCTGCTAAATTCGGTACTGTAAAGATAAGTTTTTTTTTATATTATGGAATTAAAAAAAAACGCGATAATTCTATAGAATGAGTTGTTATCTTTACAAAAATGCCCCACTAGTGGCCAAGAGGTTCTGCTCACAAAGCTACGGAAGGTGCTGGGTTCGAACCCAATCGCTCCCATCAGCCTAATCGTTCGGAGTTTTCCGTGTTTTTGTTCGAACCTTGGATATCGTTGTGTAAATACGGGTTAGTTTCCCTTAGAAAGATCCCCACGCAGGGCGCCCCACCTCGGCACCACCTCGGCACCACCAATATCCCTCGTGCAGATAATCGGTCGTCATAAACAACACCAATACCAACACAAAAGAGTCTGTTTTACTCAACACAAACGGCTTTTCAATGCATTGTCATCCAGATGGTCAAAATTATAAACCTTTTTGTGTGTTGAAGTCTTTATCTTGTCGCAGCATGGCCTTCATTGGACATTCTCCAAATAAAAAATACGGAACCAACCACCCTTTCAATGCAAATTTCAACAAGATATAATTCAACCACCAATTGGAAGAAGGGAATAAATCCAAAAAATACGAATGGAGATAATTAAAAAAAACTTTATAACTTTTTACTTTCAACTTATAGGCTCATGTGATATCAATGATAATGAAGGAAATATAAATTCTGATTTATTTACTAATAGAGCTGGCTGAAATATATAATATTCATTGATATATGTATATGTAAATGTGTTGGATTTATTCCCTTCTTCCAATTTATCATATATTATATACAAAATAATTTGAAATAATAAATAATATAATGACAAAAACTATTTATTTATTAGAGAAAACGTAAGAACGCTCTATTATTCATCTATTTCTTCAATTTCGGATGTTGTAGTTAGCCAGGTCAGAATAATATCGTAAAAATCTTTGAATTCGTCAGGAATATATTGGATTATTTTTTGTATTTCGTTCATTTTTTCTCATTTATGGGTATTTTAGTAACATATGTCGGAGTTTCTGGTATTTTCGGGATTGTAGAAGGTTTTTGGAGCAAAAATGTAGCTTTAGTTGAAACCATCGATAAATTCGGAACATGTCAAGTAACCTTTGTGACTTGAACTAGACTCAAAGCTTCTATATTGCGAAATCTTGAATGTTGTTGCTTGTCTAATGACTTACAGCTTTTCTTGAAACATTGCTGCCATGAGTTTTTTCTGTCCTTTCTCCTAATGAGTCTTTTAGCGGTCCCGAAATTTCTGTTACACTGTAAAAACGAATGGCCACGCACAGGAAAGTTTTTATTTAAAGTTCATGCATTATTTTGACGTTTAGGTTCGCTTCTAAATATTGTATATTTTTGCTGCTGTAATGTGATTGTTTAAGGGGAAATGACCGGATATGTTCAACAATAGCCGTAATTGCTTTGTTTGTTAAGACATTACCTCAATTACGATGCTGCCCTCGTTTATCTTCAGGTAGTTTTCCCACCGATTTAAGGGAGGTAAAGCGAAAAATGGCCTTATTTTTTATAGCGTATAAAATAGAGAATGCTTGACGGCATACTTAATTTTTTTCATTTCCTTTCATAGCAAAATACGTGAACGTATTGTCACGTTTTTTCGGATTTTCGCGTTTTGAACGGCGGCGATTAACCTTCGCGTATTCAATGAGACTCATCATATATATATCACTTTTCGGTGGTCCATTGAAAACGAATTCACGCAACTGCTGTTTTTCTTCACTACTAAACTGCTGAGTGCAGGTTTTTTTACAGACACAGTCACTATTACTGTTAGATTTAGCTGACACTAACCTCCCAGTACTTGTATTCACATAAGATTGACCAAGTAGACGCTTTTACTTCTGTTTTTCTTTTTTGTACAAATGGACATTTCTAACACCTCTTCTCTTCTTTTTCGGAGTCTCAGCTTCTGACTCATTTTCAGGTGAATCGTTGCAGCTACTTTCACTGGTCATATTCAAACTTTAATAATAAAAATAATCAAATTTATAGGTTAATAATCTCCACGACGCGACGCTAAACGAATGCAGGCTCAAACACAACAAAGAGCGCGTTCAGCAGACCTTACCAAAGCTATCAAAGTTACCGACCATTAGCAACGCAGTATGAAATAAATATCAAGGCGAATTGTGACGTCAGCTACAGTTCATCAGGATAGCTTTCGTTGGCACCATTGTTCAGTTGTAGCTGACGTCACAATTCGTCTTGATTTTTATTTCAAACTTCCCTAAAATTGGTCGGTAACTTTGGTAGCTTTGGTAAGGTCTGCTGAACGCGCTCTAAATTGGCGGTTATTAGATCGCTAGTATCGCGTCCCCCACCAATAGCGATGCGTTTTTGTTTTTCGAAAATAAAACAGACAAAAAGAAACTCTATTTCTATACTCGTACAGTTGATAGTTGGAAGAAGGGAATAAAGAAAGGATTTGTTTCCTTCTTCCAACTAACTATTTTTATGGCCGCATAAATCTATACGAAGCGAATGTTTGTTCTTTTCTTTGAATTCACAATTAAGCGCTACGTCTAAAGAATGTAAAAGTGTAGAAAAATGAATGTGTAAAAAAGTGGCGTTTATTCCTTCTTCCAATTGGTGGTTAAATTTTAATATACGTTTTTTAAAGTATTGAAAGTTTTCGTATAGGTCTTTTTCCTCAAGAGAATCGTAGAATGATTTTGTATCATAAATAATTCCCATAGGAACAATAAAGTTATGTACTAGAAATATATGTGACTATTTGTTAAATAATTTTAGGCAATTATAATTTGATAAAAAACACATCCCTGGAGTATTTTATTTAATTAAATACAGCATTTCTAACTCTAAATTAATGCGAAAAACGAAAGATTTGTGAACAAAATTTTAACACTAAGAATGCAATCTTAAGTGTCTTAAATTTCTAGAGCATATCTGTTTTTGTTTTTTTATCATAACACTGATTAGCTAAAGATTCCTTTCATTAAAATCTAATCCTATTTCCCTAAATAGTACGTGATATGTCATTCCGGTTTAATTTACTAAATTGTTTACATGCAACTTAATTTATTAAGAGTATTACAATAGTGAGAGTATACATTTTATTTGTCATTAATTAGTAGAAATAGGCATAGTGAGAGTCATGGTGTAGTCAAATCTTATCGTTTGGTTAAGTTACATTTTGTAAGCGATACATTGGCTTTTCTTCTTTACACGTGAAGAAATTCGGTGATAAATATACATATTTTTTAAACTTTTAAACTTCAAACTTTAAAAACGCATAAAATATATTATTTGTTAATCATTATGTTTTCAATTATCAATAAACTTGAAATTTTTAAGTTACATAAAAATGTTCTACACTGTCTTAATCGGAAAATTAAGGTATTATAGATGCCTTAATTTAAGACGCATAAGTGTATTATTATGATCATAGTATAAGCGAACTGGGAAAATGTATGAAAAATCAGCAACCGTATAAATTTAAGACATTTTATTGCTTCAAATGTGTCTTAATTTAAGATATTTTGTTTCTTCCGTAATTCTTACGTAATAACCACCATGGAGCACTCCCAGTTGAGCATGCGTTTTAGATTTCATTAGTTCGAATTCGGTATAAGTTGTAATTCAAACTGAAAGTTTGTTTTTATGTAGACATATTTTAATTCGTTGTTTGGGGGAATGTGAAGTTCTGCGATTTTAATTCGTATTAAGTTAGTTTAATTATTTATTCAATGCATAAACCCGACTTGTATGCTTGACACCAAATGACTCTTATAAGCTCTCGTTGATATAAGTACGAGATAGACACAGAAGTAAGCAACACTTGAAGATGACATACGGGAACTCTCAAGTGTGTGCAACGGACTTGAGAGTAATTTATATTAATTTATATCAATAATAGTGTGTTATTCGTCTTCGTCATGTCGAAGATGACAAAACGAATTTTTTTCTAGCGGGTTATGTTTTGAGGATGAAAATTGTAATCACTTTAATATAACTAGCCGGATATATTAAGGGATTTTCTTCTAAAATGATACATGTCTTTCTCCTTCAATGTGACAGATGTTTAATTTCAAACCGAGGAATTTTTTCTTACTGCTTGCAACAGTATTTCAAGTAAGTGTCATGATTTTCTTTATAGTACTAAAACTAGTGTCTTTTATGATTTTAATTATAGTACTAAATAAAATATTAAATTTAGTTTTGAATCTGTCTGCAAAAAAAAATCGCTAAATCTAGAAGTATATATATTCTTAGACTTATGACGTTGTCATGTATTACAAATTATGTATTATAAATTCTCATATTTTTCCCCAAATTTAAAGTAATAATATCTCTAAAAGAAACATATTTAAGTTAAATTAATTTTCTTCTATTCAATGGCAGCTATCTGTCAGTAACCGAGAACAAGTCACAAAAAAAAAAAAAGAAAAAAATATGTTTAAAAGATCGTCTATAACGCTTTTGAAAATATCTTCCTTCGTCTTCATGATGTAAACATATTCATTAATCAGCGTTTCTATTCTCAGACGCAAATTAAAAATAAGATAAAGTATAAGAAAATATATGGTGTTTTCATAAGACTCATGTATTATGTGCTGTTAATCTACGTGCAACTGTGACTAATTGTAGCACTGCTAGTAAAAATATACATACATGTTGGACTTAAAATCAATTCTAATATTGATTTTTTGATTATTTTTAGTGAAAAAGTAATTTAAAATTTGAAATGGGTATTAGTAAATAGCTATAATTGCATTTTGCACTTAAAATTGTGGTCCTTATCACTTTATTTACATGCACTTACATGAAAAATATAAAAATGACAAACAGATGTTAAGATATATATTTAAGACAAAAGAAGTTTGGAAACGATAAATAATTTTTTCTTCATGTTATTAATATAGAATATTTATTTATTTATTTTTGTTCATAGTTAAACAGCTTTTGTGATTATCCTTTGATCTATATAAAAACATTGCCCATGTGGAGATATAAATTTAAAAAAATCTAATTTTTAAATGATGTGAATTTTAATTTTTTTTTTCGGGGGAGAGAGGGTGGCGGATTTTGTAAGTAATTTTCGTAAAGATGATATTTTAAATCTTTTTTGGCATTGAACCGATTATAATGAATGTTTTGAACTTTTAGAGTAGGACAAGATTAAAAACACAAAATATTTTGAACAAAATACTGAAAAAGTTCGCAATAACGGATTGCGGAATTTGTTCGATAATCGGAGGCGTTTGCTTTTGTGAGGTAAAAATGAACAAATATATATGGATTTGGATTAAAAAAGGTTTTCTCTAAATAGAGTTGCCTGGAATTAGGAAATGTCCATTAACCTCTATAACGGGCACTCCCGAATACCGGACTATTTAACAAACATAATGCAGGGTTGGATTTTTTGAAGAAAAAGTATTTGATTGAATCATGGGCAAACTGGGCAGTGTCCCCTTCCCTTTCCCTACCATTTTAGAGTCCCCAAATTAGATACGCATTTTTTGTAAAACTAATATTTTAAATTTGCTCCGACATTGTTCTGATTATAATCAATATTTTGAACTTCTAAAGTAGAATAAGGTTAAAAACTAACTAAATAAAAAAATCTAAATACAGTAAAACTGCTCAATCATGCCCGTATTACGGTTTTGCAGTAAAATTTCCATAACAGACACTCCTAAATAGCGGAGACCACTGTTCAGGAAACACATTTTTTATTCACAATATGCAATTTTTTATGTACTTTTATTTTAGAAAAGCATGGACCTCCAAGTGGCGGACAGATTCCACTGTCCCAAGGTGCCCGCTATTGAGAGGTTTACTGTATTTAGATAAATAATTTTTTGTTTTTAATCTTGTTATACTTCTGAAGATCAAATATTGATTATTATCAGTACGATGTCGAAAAACGTATAAATTATCAGCTTTAGGAAAATTGCATACCAACATTGGGAGCCTCTAAAATCAGGTTGTATGGGGGTGGAGGAGGCAGGTCCTTGGCCAAATATTTTCCAGGATTCAACGTGGCCAAACGTGGCTACGTATAATACTTACGAAAAATGGCTGCGATTTAGACGCTTGAAGCGCCTGAAATTCAAACGCAAAAAGTGTCTGAATAAATTAATTCATTTTTAAACGTCTGAAAATTGAACACTCAGTTTCAGACACATAAGTGTCTGAATTTCAGACATTTCAATTTACAGCATATTATCGTATTTTTATGTAACGTAAATGTCATTGCTTGGTTTGTCAGTAATTAAATAATTTCAATATATTTAAAAGAAAGAGTTAAAACTAAAGAAATTTTTCTTATTATTTTTATTCAATGGCATTATCAAACACTTCGTAACGTCCAAAAAGACAATTTTGCCTACCATGAAAAACGGAATTGATCCACTTAATTTCAAACAATTGGCGAATGGTGATTTGTTACGCACATAAATATATGTGGAAAGTACACAAAAAATTTTAAAACTGAATATCGTCTACAAACTGAATTAAAAATTCACGCAAATTAACGGTACCTTAATTAGTAGACCTATCTTTTTTTTTCTTTTTAAAGTCACTCATTTACTTATTGAAACGGCTTAATTATGACTATAGACGAAACGCAGTTTTTTGTATGTTAATTTGAAAAATAAATTGTTGATGGAGATTAATTAAAAAAAAAATTGAGGTTAGTAACAAATAATGCTTCTTCTGAAACTGATAAAGATGCAATTCTTTAAAATGAAACCCAAAATTTAAAAATTAAATAATGAACACCATTTCATATGCAAATTTAAAAGAAATCAATTTTCTAATGCAACAAATATCTAGAAAGCATTAATTAAAATAAATATTACACAAATTATACAATTCGTTTGTATACATATAAAAATATATAGGGTAGACTGAGTGAAGATGTCGTAGTTTTTGGCTTAATTGTTTTAAAATTCGCCTATTGTTTTTATTTGATATTCATTGATTTCTTGTTAAAGTTTGCAGTCTTATGTATGATTTAAAAACTTATTTCATTTTACAGATATTATAGAAAACATCGAAAATTTTGTTTTTGTATACACTTGCATTTCAGCATCTTACCCCAAGGTATGGGTACGATGGCCAAATATTTGGGGGTAAGATGTCTTCAGGAGTTTCAATGTAAACAATAATTTTTGTGAAGTTTCACTAAATGCACTTGATCCAATTACATTTTCCGAGGTTTTATTGTACTCTGCTAGACACTCTGAACACTTATTCTCATTCACTTAAAAAAAAAAAATCCTCATCTTCTGAATCTTGGTAGGGAATTTATTCATGGTCGATATCATCGTCTGTTGAAGTTTCTTTCTAGCCATTGACTTCTTCTTATTTAATTCCTTTTTAGAAATGTTTAAGACACCAGGATACTTGCATTTGCTATCATCACACCGATTTAGTTTGGCTTTATAGAACTTTTAAATTATTTTTATGTGAATATTAAAAGGAGAAATAAAACTTTGGTGAAAATTACGTAATATTTAAAACGATACATTCAAAATGTCTAATTTAAATAAATTTCTTATAGAGTCTTTAAAGCTAATTTTAAATTGTTGGGTTGATCTTATCAATGACGAAAATAGCCGTTAGCTGTCACGACAGCAATTTATTCGGCTTTAAAATCGATCAGTCATCAAGGGGAATGAATGGTAACATGATTACAGAAGATCGCCACTAATCGTTTAATTACTATTTAATCTTCCGTAATCTTTTGAAAGCAGATCAAGTTAGCGTGTTTTTAGAGACTGCGGTGTCTGGATGTTGGCTGGCGAGCGTAGTTTGTAGGAGGCAGAAACCCCTAGTTATAAAAAACTATATTATATACTACCGATATTTACATTTATTAAAATTATTTATAACTGCATTTAACTTCAAATTTTTAACAATGATTAAAATTAACAATTATTAAACAATTATTCATAAGGCCATTCATATCATTCATATATAATTTATTTATAAGACAGAATACACATAGGAACATTTCAAATTAAGTTCACCTGAAATTTTGATATTACTTTATGTCATTTTAAACATTTAGAAAAGGGTCTAGCCGGATAAGCATAGCGAAATGGCCCCCATGACCAATATTTGAAATAACATGTGTGATAATAAGGCTGTTTTTGAGAATACAATATTTTAGCCCCTGACCTTGAACTGCCCTTCAGATAATGGGGGAAATATGCATCTGCTGCGCTACTATTTTTCAAATGCGTTTATCTCAAAAAATACTAAAGTAAAAAAAATAAAACCAACGCCAATTATTGAAGAATATATTAGTTCACATCATAAATTTTTTTCATACTTTTACAAAAATTTTAACATAGAAAAATAAATAAAAATATTTTTCAAAAAAATATTAATGTAGTAATTTTATACTTACACCAACCAAAAAATTACAGAATAATGCTCAAAGTATGTATTTTTAAGAAAAAAAATTTCGTTAAAATCAAAGATGCGCTTTTTGAGTGATAAAAAAAATATGCTAGCAACTTGCTAAAATACTCGTAACTCTCCCTGATTGTATTTGCAGAAAAACGCTACTATCAATGCATTGGTCGATTCGTGACATATCCACTCAGGTAGGATGCGCAGTGCGCCAAAATAAGATAATTTTTCCATACATACCACTTCCCTATAGGTTTGTTTCGTGTAAATAATCTGTTATTTTGGCGTACAGTGCATCCTTCTCGCGTAATAATATACAGTCAATGGTCAAATCGACTGCGCAGGTGAAGCTGAATAGGGGCTCTAAATATATAAGGTTATCAACTTTTTGACCCCCCACCCTACCAACCTTCCGATATCAGACGTTATCGTTCCTCGAATCCCCCTCCCTCTAATAATATTGTTATCACTGTCTAAAAATTATTTTTATTTTTACATTTGCTTTCCTTTTTTTTTCTTAGATACGTTTGTATGATATACATGTAATGCTTGTACATTTTTTATTCGCATATTTTACTGATTTAAGTAAAGAGAAGAAATTCATAAAATATCACTGTTATATAAAAAAGAACTTTATATCAAGTAACATTTTAAAGAAATACTTATTATTTAAAAGTTTTAAATAATAGCTCTTTGTTACATAATGCATTGAACAGTAGTATTGTCTTCTTGCACTTCGCCCTTGTACGGGGCTAAACAAAACTTCTAGTAAAAAAAAAAAAAAAAAAAAAAAAAAAAAAAAAAAAAAAAACAAGTGGTCAACATTCTTCCCCATTTTTTACTAGCAAAAATAACAAGTATCATTTCGAATCTGGATTCTCTAACAACGAATTATATACCATATAGCAGGAGAATATCAATGGCGAACATTGGGTTATTTCATATTTTAGAATGAAATATTTTATAATCATTCAAGGGTTTTATCAAAAACTTTGTGTTTCCATAAAAAGATGAAAACAGACTTTAAAAAATTAACATTATAGATGTAAAGAAAAAGATACCAAAAAAGTAAATTTTGGTTTGATCAAAAATGATATGATATCAAATCACAACACCCCCTCTCCCTACAGGTATCTTCCGATGTCAAAAGCCAGAGTCCCCCCCCCATACACACATACACTCCCCCTTAAGTTATACGTTATATATGTACACAGTACAGCCCCATAGCCTTCTTCTACGTGAAAATCATGGTAGGCAAATGTTACCATTTTGTATGATATTTTATGATATTATTACGTGTGAAGGAGGCGCAGAACGTCAAAATAACTGAATATTTACAAACACGAAACAAACCTATAGGGAAGTTGCATAAATGGAAACATTACCTTATTTTGGCGCACTGAGCATCCTGCCAGAGTAGAAATGTCACGAATCGACCAACGCATTGATAGTAGCGTATTTCCGCAAATGCAAACTGGAAACGTTACGAATATTTTAGCAAGTTGAAAGCATTATTTTTTTTTATAACTCAAAAAGCACGTCTTCGGTTTTAACAACAAAAAAATTTCATAAAAATACATACTTTAAGCATTATTCTGTAATTTTCTGGTAAGTGTAAGCATAAAATTGCTACATTAAAAAAATTTTCAAAATTTTTTTTTATTTATTTTTCTATGTTAAAATTTAATTCTTTTAAAACAATATATGATGTGAAATAATATATTCTTCAACAATTGGCTTTGGTTTCATTTTTTTAACTTTTGTACTTTTTGAGAAAAACTTATTTGAAAAAAAAGTAGCGCCGGCGCAAACTCCCCCGATTATCTCAAGGGCAGTTCAAGGTTAGGGTTAAAAACACTCTATATTGTATTCTCATGGTGAGTCTTATTACCATACATGTTATTTCAAACATCGGCCTTGGGTGTCATTTCGCTATGTTTATCCAGCTAGACCCTTTATGATTTTAATCGGTGATTTTTTTTTAGCAGTTGAGATTAAAATCACGATTTAAGCACCGATTTATATTATCTTATTAAAATCGTTGACAAGTTAGTTAATAGCCAAGAGTAATTTAAACAATGAAGAAACAATGAGGCATTTGACCGCAAAAGAAAATAACCTTCATCTTACGCCAAGGGAAAACAACCGGCATCTTACCCCCAAAAATTTTCGTCGTTCACCGCAAAGCATTGGGCAAGACGCCAGTCCCCTCCGCCCCACTGACATGAAGAAGTGGGAACCAGCCGTCATTTATTCTTCGCGAAAGACCAGGTACCATTACTCTCTAAAAACATCATATTTATTTATCTTGTGTTTAAACTAAGACATATAGGCAAATAAAAATGTCACGTAAGCGATTTTGAACATTTACCAGAAGTGTTAACACCAAATAGCAATAAAAAAGCACCACTTAAAATTTTTAATAAAAAGCCAAACGGAAACTAAAGTATCAATATGGAACCCTCTTTCTTACAACTCAGCTGCATTTCCCTACAGCGCCTGCACATACGAAAACTACGTCATATGGCAACTTATACAGCACAACATCTCACCTCAAGTTACCCTATTTATGTATATGTCCGTATGTATATATATATGTGTATATCTTTTGAATGCACGATCAATTTTACATAAGTTCTTTTTATGTTTTTTGGTTGAACAGTGATCTTTCTGGTGATAGCCCCGTTTCAATTTCATTACGAATCGAAAGTGGTATACTTGTCTTCCTGTCACTTTTTTAAAAACATTTTTTAGACTAACTTTAGTAAAGATTGGACAATTTTTGAATATGCTAAAAAGGTGCAAAGTACTACTTTGTTTCTAAAATAGTCGTATCGTGTGTAGCTTTTCTCAGGCACATATCAAAACTATTACTATACGAGGGTTACTCTGAAATTATTGAAATACGCGCAGACGAGAATTTACAAAATAAAAACAACGGTTTAATTTTAAAATACAAAGTATTTAAACACAGCAGACGATTTTTTATGATTTACTTCAACTTCTTTAGCGTAGAATAAATTTTCACGCGAGAACATTTTCGCGGTATGATTTTCTACGATTTTGAAGCAGGATTAAATCAAGAAAAATGCGTTCAACGGTTGAAATCAGCGTTTGGAGATGAATCTCCAGTTCGTGCTACTGTATTCAGATGGTTTAAACAATTTAGCAGAGGTCGCAATTTTCTTTAGCATGAAGAACACACAGGAAGGCCGCCGTCGGCAGTAATCCCGGATAATGTGTCTGCCATACGAAAAATGTTAATGGATGATAATCGCTGTACCTACCAAATCATACAGAAGGAAATAACATTGGATTTGCAGCCATACACAAAATTATTCATGAAGAATTTCATATGAAAAAGGTAGTTTGCCGTTGGGCTCCCCATAATCTAACTGAGCATCAAAAAGAGGAGCGTTTCAGAATCAGTAAAGAAACTCTTAAATTGCTAAATGATGGTGGCCACCGCAGCATTTTTAAAATTGTAACGGGTGATGAAACGTACATACCGTTTTTTTTTTACGTTCCAACACGTCAAGAAAGGAAAGTATGGGTTTTTGAAGATGATCCCACGCCGACAATGGTGAAAAGAGAACGCACACTGAAAAAAGTGATGTACGCCATTTTCTTCAGAAGTACAGGATTGGTCAAAGCCATCAAGTTGGAAGGACAGAAGACAGTAACAGCAAACTGGTATACCACTAAATGTCTTCCAGAAATTCTACAAGAAGTGAATGTTAGAGGACTAATGTTTCACCATGACAATGCATCTTCACATACAGCCGGATTAACAGTTCAGTTTCTTAAACAAAAACGAATTAATGTTATAGAACATCCGCCGTATTCACCTGATCTAGCTATGTGGGACTTTTGGTTATTCTTTAATCTAAAAAAGAACTTACGTGGACGTCGTTTTCATTCAGAAGAAGAGATTGATGTGGCTATAAATGCATTTTTTCATCTATTCAAAGAAATGAATGGCTTGAGGCATTTAATCTGTGGAAAATTCGTCTACAAAAGTGCATTGATGCTGGAGGAGACTACTTTGAACACACCTAAAATTTTGTAAGTATAACTTTAAAAACCTAGTTGAAACCTCAAAAATTTCAGAGTGACCCTCGTACTACTATCTAATACACGTCAGAGTGAACCATATTGGATTTTGACTGCGGTTCTGAAACAAGCGAGGATTGAAAATTTTTAATTAGTATTCAAAAATCTGGAAAAGAATCCTTTTTAAATATATGTACATATATTCGGAATCCCTCAAGGTAGATGTCATGACTATCAAAGGGTCTAGCCGGATAAGCATAGCGAAATGGCCTCCACGGCCGATGTTTGAAATAACATGTGTGGTAATAAGGCTCACCATGAGAATACAATATAAAGTGTTTTTAGCGCCTGACTTTGAACTGTCCTTGAGATAATCGGCAAATTATGCGCAGGCGCAACTATTTTCCAAATACGTTTTTCTCAAACAGTGTAAAAGTTAAAAAAGTGAAACCGACGCCAATTATTGAAGAATATATTAGTTCATATTATATATTTTTTTCACATTTTTACACAAATTTTAACATAGAAAAAAAAAAAAAAACATTAAAAAAATTATTAATGTTGAAATTTTATATTTACACCAATCAAAAAATTAGAGAATAATGCTCGAAGTATGTATTTTTAAAGAAAAAAAAAATTCGTTAAAATCGAAGATGCACTTTTTGAGTTATAACAAAAATAATGCTAGAAACTTGCTAAAATATTCGTAACTTTCCCCGTTTCATTTGCAGAAATACGCTACTATCAATGAATTGGTCGATTCCTGACGTTTCCACTCGGGCAGAATGCGCAGTACGCCAAAATAAGGGAATGTTTCCATACCTACCGCTTCCCTATAGGTTTGTTTCGTGTTTGTAAACACGAAACAATTCTGTTATTTTGGCGTACTGCGCATCCTACTCGCGTAATAATATCAAGTCGATTTTGCAGGGGAAGTTGAATAGGGACTGTAAATATATGCGGCTGTCAACTTTTTGGCAATTTCACCCCCCCCCCCCTCCCAACCTTCCGATATCATCTGTTATCATTTCTCGAATCCCCCTCCGCCTAATAATATTGTTATCACTGTCTAAAAATTCTTTTTATTTTTACCATTGTTTTATTTTTATGTGTTTCCAATGATATAGTGATATGGTTGTACATTTTTTATTTGCATATTTTACTGATTTAAATGACGAGAAGAAATTCATAAAATATCACTGTTATATAAAAAAGAACTTTATATCAAATAACATTTTAAAGAAATACTTATTATTTAAAAGTTTTTAATAATAGTTCTTTGTTACATAATGCATTGAACAGTAATATTGTCTTCTTGCACTTCGCCCTTGCCGGGGCTAAACAGAACTTTTTTTAAACAAAACATTCTTCCCCATCTTTTGCTAGTGAAAATAACAAATATCATTTCGAATCTGGTTTCTCTAACAACAAATTATATACGCATATGTCAGGAGAATATTAATGGTGAAAGTTGGGTTATTCCATATTTTGGAATGAAATGTTTTATAATCATTCAAGGTTTTCATAATAACGTTGTATTTTCATAAAAAAGAAGAAAACAGACTTAAAATAATTAAGATAACAGATGTAAAGTAAAAGATACGAAAAAAGTATATTTTGTTTTTTTCAAAAATGATAAGGATATAAAATGACAACCTCCCTCTCCCTACAGATATCTTCCGATGTCAAGCGCCAGGACCCCCCCCCCCTCACACACACTCCCCCCTAAAGTGATATGTTATATATGTACACTTTACGTGTACAGCCCCATAGCCTTCTTCAATGTGAAAATCATAGTAGGCAAATGTTATCATTTTATTTGTTAATTCTTGATATTATTACGCGAGAAGGATGCGGAGTACGTCAAAATAACTGAATATTTACAAACACGAAACAAACCTATAGGGAAGTTGCATAAATGGAAACATTATCTGAATTTGGCGTGCTGCGCATCCTGCCCGAGTGGAAATATCATGAATCGACCAATTCATTGATAGTATAGTTTTTCTTCAAATGCAAACAGGGAAAGTTACGAATATTTTAGCAAGTTGCTAGCATTATTTTTGTTATAACTCAAAAATCTATAACTCAAAAATCTTCTTCAAAAATCTTCGATTTTAGCGAAATTTTTTTTCTTAAAAGTACATACGTTGAGCATTATTCTGTAATTTTTTGGTTGTTGTAAATATAAAATTACTACATTAATAATTTTTTTAAATATTTTTGTTTATCTTTCCATGTTAAAATTTGTGTGAAAATGTGAAAAAAATATATAATGTGAACTAATATATTCTTCAATAATTGGCGTTGGTTTCATTTTTTTAAACCTTTATACTTTTTGAGAAAAACGCATTAGAAAAATAGTAGCGTCGGTGCATACTTCACCGATTATCTCAAGGACAGTTCAAGGTCAGGGGCTAATAACATTTTATATTATATTCTCATGGTGAGCCATATTACCATACATGTTATTTCAAACATCGGCCGTGGGGGCCATTTCGCTATGCTGATCCGGCTAGACCCTTTATATTTGTATCAATGTGAACGTACATATTGTAACAGTAGTATTCATTTATATAGTGATATTGATCACATCATTTTAATTGATACTGACCAATCTAATATTTCTCATTTTCCATAGCTTTTCCTACTAATTTAGAATTAACGGAAAACTTTTTAACCAACAATTTTATTAACTTTTTACACCTAAAAATTTTACTAAATGATAACAATACAATAACTGATATTTATGACAAACGTAAAGATTTTCATTTCCAAGTTAATACTTTTACTCATTTTAGCTCATGTCTTCATATATCAGTTTGTCGTAATGTACAGTCGTGTAAAAGAAAAGTAAACACCCCTACTAACTCTGCAAAAAATAATCGTAGAAGAAATTTACTAGTACCAAACGACTGGAAATTAAGTCTACTTTTAATATATGTATACAAAATTTGTTTAGGGGCCATCTACAAATTAAAACCAGCCGAAACTTTGTTTTGTTCAAAGGCAACACTTAATTTTAATAAGATATTTTAAATCTTTTGTTCAAATTATGTCTAAAAACAAAATTTCATGTCATTTGGATAATAATTTTTTGAATTATAAACATTCAAAATTTAGAGCTTCTAATGTTAATTTACATTCCCATATTTTTGTTAATATCTCCTGAAATTATAATCCTAATGTGAAATTTTTTATGTGGTTGTAGTACTAAAAAACACCAACATAAATACATTGAATTTTTTAATTGAAAAATTTTATGACATGAATTATGAAATTAATACATTCGAAAAAATGTGAATCACAACCTACAATTTTTTTTAATGGATATATATTTGTTATATCTTTCTTTATGCAAATCTAAAATTTCAGATTTTTCTTCCAAGAAAAAGGCAGCTTGCCTGTTTTGAAAATTCAGCTGAATTTATCTATTTTGAGAAAGATTTATGGATTGTGGAATATTCAATCCCAGTTTTCGTTAATACTCATTTTGAATGAGAATTTTGACAAATGAGCCAGCTATTTCAAAGTTGGCTTAATTTATGGCGATTTACTTTTAGTCGCCAAATTTGGCAATATTTTGCAAAGAATCCTCAGACTCGGCGAGAATTTAATGCAGGCAGTTATGACTATGTAGTTTTGCTTAACCAACAATAGTTATATCAAAGTGAATCTCCAAGAAACCACGTTTTGCAAGAAACCAATTTTTGAACCCGAAAATGTATTAATTTAAAAATTTCTTTCCATTCATTTTCTAAATAAATAAGGATTGACTTAATAGATTCTTTTCATATTTCAAATTTTGAAACATGTATTACATACGTCATTTCAGAATTTAGGCAATATAAAAAATAAGACTTTAAAACTTGTATTACAATATTTTACTTTTGATGATGCTCCTTAGATGGTACTCAATATAAATATTTTGACTATGTTTGCACAGTCGCTCGACTTAAACATTCTTTCTTTTCAGTTGTTAGCTTAGAACGGTTTTGATAAATAAAATGTTATGTCACTTGAGTAATTTAAGAATTTTACAAAGTAAATGTCTAATAAATTATACAACTTTCCACGAAAAATGAGCAATGAATTCATTTATATATCATAATGAAGTTTTCGACCTTAAAAGCATAATGGTTTATTTGTTAACTAGAGCATTTTGAAATGTAGTGAAATTACTGTTTAAAAAATTCAGAATTAAAAGTAAAAAACCATCCTGTAATTTTGAATTGAAAATTATTATAATTTTTTTTTACACTTTCTAGCAAAGTTGAGTAAGCTTTATAACTTCGATTTGTCTGGTCATCTGCCTGACCGTGCTGTAACTTGCGTAAATATATTAGCATTGCTATGTAACAGATATATGTTATTCTGAATCCAGTTTCTTTGCAAGTGATCTGTTGTAATGCTCCAACGGAACGGAAAATAACCGTTTTTTGTGTTTCCTTTATGTGATTAAAGTATGTAAAGGTGCAAGAACTAATTTCACACGTTTTCAGTTCTCATTCTTCACAACTTTTCGTAAATCTTATTTTACTTTCTCAGCGCGTAGCATTCAGTTCCATGCCTAAACAGAGTTTAAATTCGGTAGCCACAATTGTTCAAATGATAATACACAGTTTTTCAAAGAGTGGTATGCAAAAAAGATCTATTCGCATGGGTGCTTTCAGGGTACGTATAACCGCTTCTTGTAGTATTTCAACACAATTTTGTGTTACTGGAGGCCTGCCTTTACGATCTTCAAATTTAAAGCTACCCAATTTGGCTGAATTGGTTTATCAAGTTTTTATTAACTACTCTGATAGGGGCAGATATTCGGAATTAGCTGGTAAAGTCCGAGTACATCTGTACACATGTTACGATACGTAGACAAACACAAAAACTGGCTATTCTTTCTACTTTAAAAGTATATTATTACACTGGCCTCCAAACATTATTGAACAGCGACCGGATGCTTTCGATTGTACACGTTTTGTCGACTATGTACTAAAACTTTTGACGAATTGTCTTAGAACTTCGAGGATAAAAAGAACATGTTCGATTTCATATTTTTCAATGAAGAATTTAGTCACGGGAGCAATTAGGGAGCAACAAAAAATTTAATAAAAGAACAATGTTTTCGATCACAGAAAATGCTCAAAATGGTCTGCCACTGTAGCAAATGACAACATGGCTCCTGTTTAACGCTCGTGTGCATTTGTGGAAGCATAACACTAATGTTCGTGAGGATGTTAACGTTTCCGAGAAAAAAAATTCAAATTCTTTTTTTTATAGAATACAGTGTATTCAACCAAATTTGACACCACTTTCTGACAAATTGAAAAAGAACGGTAGAAGCTGTTTTACGGTTACGGAAAATAACCGTTTTTTGTGTTTCCTTTATGTGATTAAAGTATGTAAAGGTGCAAGAACTAATTTCACACGTTTTCAGTTCTCATTCTTCACAACTTTTCGTAAATCTTATTTTACTTTCTCAGCGCGTAGCATTCAGTTCCATGCCTAAACAGAGTTTAAATTCGGTAGCCACAATTGTTCAAATGATAATACACAGTTTTTCAAAGAGTGGTATGCAAAAAAGATCTATTCGCATGGGTGCTTTCAGGGTACGTATAACCGCTTCTTGTAGTATTTCAACACAATTTTGTGTTACTGGAGGCCTGCCTTTACGATCTTCAAATTTAAAGCTACCCAATTTGGCTGAATTGGTTTATCAAGTTTTTATTAACTACTCTGATAGGGGCAGATATTCGGAATTAGCTGGTAAAGTCCGAGTACATCTGTACACATGTTACGATACGTAGACAAACACAAAAACTGGCTATTCTTTCTACTTTAAAAGTATATTATTACACTGGCCTCCAAACATTATTGAACAGCGACCGGATGCTTTCGATTGTACACGTTTTGTCGACTATGTACTAAAACTTTTGACGAATTGTCTTAGAACTTCGAGGATAAAAAGAACATGTTCGATTTCATATTTTTCAATGAAGAATTTAGTCACGGGAGCAATTAGGGAGCAACAAAAAATTTAATAAAAGAACAATGTTTTCGATCACAGAAAATGCTCAAAATGGTCTGCCACTGTAGCAAATGACAACATGGCTCCTGTTTAACGCTCGTGTGCATTTGTGGAAGCATAACACTAATGTTCGTGAGGATGTTAACGTTTCCGAGAAAAAAATTCAAATACTTTTTTTTATAGAATACAGTGTATTCAACCAAATTTGACACCACTTTCTGACAAATTGAAAAAGAACGGTAGAAGCTGTATACTGCAATTAAAACATGAATATATTGAATATTCTATGAGCTATCGCATTTGTATGAAATAATACTTAACTGTGTCCAAAATTTAAATTTCATATATTGGTAGGGCAACAAATTTAGGGCAACTCGTAACAAAAAGTCTAGTCAAATATTGTGAAAACTCAAAAAGTTACTGTTAGCTGGTTGAAAAATTATAGAAAATCCCTTGTAATAAAGCTAATTTTAGAAAGCAACTCACTATATCGCCCCTCTCTTTCTAAATTTTTCCAATATTTGACTGGACGTTTTACATAAGCTGCCTTAAAGAGTCGCCTAGCAAATTCTGAAATAAAAATTTTGGCATCCTTCACGCATGCTCAGTTATGACATACAAGTGACCATATCTAAGCAAATATTGAATATATTCATGCTTTAAATGCAGTATACTGTTTCTACTGTTCTTTTTCATGTATTCGGAAAGTGGTTAAATTAGTTGAAAACTCTATTCTATGAAAAAAAAAAAAAACAATTTGAATTTTTCACATAAACGTTAATACCTTCACGAATATGCGTGCTAGGCTTACAAAAATGTACAGGACATTTAAACAGGACCCACATAGTCATTTGCAATAGTGACCGACTATTTTGAGCATATTATATTACATAAATATCGAAAATTTTATTTTATTATTAAATTTATTTTCGAGTCCCTGATAGTCCTCATGACCAAATCTTTGCGGAAAGATATGAAATCAAACATGTTCTTTACATCATCAAAGTTTAAGGACAATTCGCCAAGAATTTTGGTAGATATTCGAAACCGTGTACAATCGAAAGCATCCAGTCAGTGTTCCTTAACTTTTGGATGTCAGTGTAGATCAAGCGCAAAGAAATCGGATTAAGTACTTATTTCGCAAAAATGCATAGCGCCTTTATGCACATTACGTATATACATATATTTTTGGAATTATCTAATCTCCTTCAATATTTAGGGACAAAATTCAAAATTTTTAAGCATTTTATTTATTCTGCGCTATTGAATATTAAAAAAAAATTATTTTAAAAGTTTTAGTTTTGATTTTCTTTTTAGAATACAATTAATAAGTCCAATATTCATCATCAAATAGCTATTCATAGCATTTCATATAACTACTAATTCATTAAATAGCCATTCCTAGTTATTTTTTATTGTTTTCTTTCATTTTATGTGTATTGTAAAAGTAACCTCACGAACAAATTCAAGGATCATAATTTTTTTTTTCCAATAACATCAGTTTCTCAGAAAATTAATTTGAAATTAACCATACATTAAAAGTTTGGCATTAAAGAATATTTATTTACAAGTGTTTTAAAAGAAAACTTCTCATAATATTGCTAACACAATCCTTAACGCTCCAGCCGCGCGAAACGCTATTTTCGCGTTCCAGTGGGCTACACTGCAAATAGAGGCGTCTTAAATTCAGACACCTATGTGACTGAAACAGTAATTCAGACACTTAAGTGTCTAAATATGAAATTTAAGACATCATACATGTCTAAATTTAAGGCACATAAGTGTCTTAATATAATAATGATATAAATAAATACAAAAAGATGTCTGAATAATAGTGATATGTCTTAAATTAAGACATTTAGAAATTCAGGCACTTAAGTGTCTGAATGCAGCACAATTGTATCAGATCTCTGATGACTTTATGCACAACTGTATTGCAAAATGTATGTCAGCATCATCAGAATTTTTTTCGAATGGAAGAAAGATGTTTCAAAGACTTTTCCATGTACTAAATTTGGTATAACTTTATGAAAGAAGTAATTTTATTAAGTCATGGGACGTCTGAAAAAATGGTATAAGTTAGCCTACTAAATATTGAAACTAGGTTATTTTTGGCCCAACAAATAATTAAATAATTGCTTATCACAAAATACAAAGATTTTCAAAAATTACTTGCTATCATTGGCGTTCGAAAGAACGTTGAAGGAGGGACCGCACAACTAAATACTAAGTGATATGAGTACCAGCAGAAAGAAATGTAGGGAAAGGCAAGATTTTGTCTATAGTTTAATCCGTTTTTCTAAACGCAGAACATAAACATGAAGTAGACTAAACTATGAATCTCTTGCCAAGAACTCATCGTGCAAGACAATTGTTAAAGATATCAATATAAAAAGAAATATAAATATGTAACAGTTAAGAAATATTAATAGTTCAAAAGTATGTTTCTAATGGCATTTTTCAAAACGGAGAACAGCTTATCTTTTAATTATTATATATTTTCTTTATTTCAGGGGACTTTTCCCTCTTGAACTCCCCTCCCCGTTTAACATAAAATGTATAAACACGAAAAGAACAGAATTAAAATATTCTGCGAAGGGTTCAGGGGTAGGAGGTTGGAGCTTCTCTGAAGGAAAATTCTTAATAACATTTTATCTTAGCGTTTAATTATTATATACCCATTCGAAGGAAAAAAAATCATTTTTTTAATAATCAGGCATAAAGAAAATATAATTAATTAAATTTAAAAATACGGGCAGGGATAATTCACCTCCCCGACACCTTCCTTGCCAGTGCTTGTGTTTTATCAAATTTCGATATGATTTTTGCAAGTGCTACAACAAAATCTATATTTAAAGTATGTTTCCTGTATGTCTGAAAATACAAAAACTGTAATAAGTATATTAATTGATAAAGGCAACGCATTATGAAAAAATACTAAATAAAGAAAATAAAATATTTCTGATTTCTTCTTATTCACTGTTCTGTTTCTGGCTGATAAGTAGTTTCAATGATCTCATCTTAGAGTAAACCCGTTGGGGCACGTTTAACTAGTCAATGGGTACTATGCTACGCCAGCCTTTTTACTAACTTTGGCGTTGTAGGATCGCCAGATTTGGCTGTTTATCGTTGTTTGGGGGAATAAATTTGAGCGAGTTCATGTTACCAATTCTTTTGTTTTTTCATGTTCCACGCAGATTGTTCCGTATTCCTAAAATAATTTCGGTCCATTGTTTTAGCCTAATGTACTAAATTTTGTCATCTGTGATTTCTGAATTTTTAGCTATTCTTATGCGATTTAATGTTTCTTTTTTATTTTTGTTTTTCGCGGCGAATTTCTACATTATTAAAAATACATCCAATTGTTAACTTTTAGTCCAATACAATAAATTTTAGCCTTTTTTCAATGATGTTTATTTGGAATTCGCGTACAGTAATTTTTGTGGGTTTTGCTTGGGTTTGCGCGACGATTTCTCAACATTCGCAAATTGAATCCAGGGGTCGATCCAGGCAAAATTTGGGGCCTACTTAGGGCCTTTTCACAAAAATCTATTTAATAAAATGGGCCCCTTCACAAAAATAAATTTAATAAAATGGGCCCCTTCACAAAAATAAATTTAATAAACTGGGCTTCTTCACAAAAATAAATTCAATATAATGGGCCTCTTCACAAAAATGAACTTAATAAAACAGGCCTCTTCACAAAAATGAATTTAATAAAACAGGCCCCTTCACAAAAATAAATTTAATAAACTGGGCCTCTTCACAAAAATAAATTTAATAAAATGGGCCTCTTCACAAAAATGAACTTAATAAAACAGGCCTCTTCACAAAAATGAATTTAATAAAACAGGCCCCTTCACAAAAATAAATTTAACACTAGAACGGCGGTAGGGGTCATTTTGACACCTGAGTGCTTTCGTCCGTTGATTACTTTTGTTTGCTTGGGCGAAATCGTTTGAAATTTTTTGACTTTTCCTAAATAGATAACATATATTTCTAAAGAAAAATTCAGCTTTCTAGATTTGTTAGTTTTTGAAATATGGGCTTGTATTCCTAGAACGGCGGACGGGGGTCATTTTGACCCCTTTAATAAAATACTCTTTGTACTCGAAGCTGCTTTTGTTGCTATACTATATGTTCGAGGAGCAATAAAAAAAGGGGTTTTGATTTATATTCATTGTCGTCCAAGGCATGAGGAATACTATTTTGCAAAGAAACTACCTCAAGAGATAGATTCAAAGAAAGAAAAAGATTTTTTTAGGTTTGATGAAAAGACAACAAGATCTAGCAAACTACAGACTGTTAAATTTGCTCTTGCATCTAAAATGTGGAATAAATTTAATGAAAATTGCAAAACATGCTACCGACCAGGACAAAATATTACAGTTGATGAACAATTGTTCCCATCTCAGGATAGATATAAATTTACGCAATATACGCCAAATAAATCGGATAAATTTGGAATAAAATTTTGGTTGATCTGTTGACGTTGATACTAAATACCTCTTGAATGAATTTATTTATCTAGAAAAGGATGAAGCAGCCAATCCTTAATTACGTTTATCGGAAAATGTTGTCATGAAATTAACAGATCCCCATCTAAACGAAGGGAGGAATATTACGACAGATAGCTATTTTACTAATATCAAATTAGCAGAAATGTTAAAAGCTAAAAATACAACTTTGGTTGCACAATGAAAAAGAACAGAAGAGAAATTCCTATATCATTGAAAAATATGCGCAATACTCTTTATTCATCGAAGATAGTGGAATGTGATAATATAACACTTACCATCTATCAAGCCAAAAGAAAAAAAAGTATTTTTCTACTTAGCTCATTACATTCTACTGTAAAAACTGAAGACGGTCTCAAGAAGTTGCCCGATTCAATAGAATATTACAACGCAACGAAGTATGGTGTGGATATCCATGATCAGATGTGCCGAAAATACTCCATGAAATCGGCTTCTAGACGATGGCCTGTACATATCTTTTTCAATATTTTGGATCATGCAGCTTTAAACGCCTGGATAATTTATAAAAGTGTAACAGGCAAGCCTATCAGCAGAAGAGATTTTCTATTAAATTCAGGAGATGTGTTCAGAATGGATCTTATGGTTTCAAATCTCCCAAAGATCTTTCCTGAGTCTTCAAAAAAAAAAAAAAAAAAAAAAAAAACACGAAAATAAAATAGATATCAAGAGAAAAAATGTCAAGTACAGAATGCAATGGAAACAAATCTCAAGAATTTTGCGCACCATATTTCAAAGTTGTGTGCGGAAAATGTACTGGAAAAATTGCTATTTTTTTTTTTGATACAACTGAATTAATTCCTAATACGTGCGTACAATTTGGAGCATTATAAGCATTAAATAAAATTGAAACAGAATGCTTAACATATTAACCATTCAGCTACACTTATAATGAAATAACGGAAACAACAGAACATATTTCTCATTTATCGATTTAGAGAGTGAATCATTCGGCGAGTAAGTAGATGAAAATATAAATATATATTATTTTATAAATTGTGTTTTATTTTAGTTAACATTAGTTTTAATTTGTGAAAACATTAATTTTAAATCCATTTTTATATCAAATTAATGAGTTTTTTGAGTAGTCGTAGTATGATCCAATTAATCGCCCTGTAGGCGTTACTTATACAGTACTTTAAAAATTCAATAAATTATCGAATAATATTAAATATAAATTATGAAATACACGTAAATTACATATTTTTGCCAATGTATGGCTTTTAAAATTATTTTAGCGTTGTTATTTCAATAGTTTCATCGAGGGGTCAAAATGACCCCTTCCCGCCGTTCCAGTAGGTAAGATTTTCCCGCCGTTCTAGTGTTAATAAACTGGGCCTCTTCACAAAAATAAATTTAATAAAATGGGTCTCTTCACAAAAATGAACTTAATAAAACGGGTCTCTTCACAAAAATGAATTTAATAAAACAGGCCCCTTCACAAAATTCCTTTTAATAAAATAGGCCAGGCCCCTTTCGTAACAATCTTTTTCATAAAAACTGTTTTAAAATATGTAATTTGTAAATAATACCAGGTCACGAAAAGCATAAACTTTAGCAAGGGGATTTAAAGAAGTTTTTGTTAATAAATTCTTGGTTCGAATGAGTAACTGGATTTCAACTTTCATTACAAAATGGTATTTTTCACAAAAATATTATAAAATTCACAAAAATAACTTTTACCTTTCACAAAATGGGCCCCAAGAATAAAAACCTGCATCGACCCCTGATTGAATCTATTTTTTTCCAATATAGAAATTTTTTTATCCTGCAATTTTTGAAGTTTTAGTCATTTATAATGCTATTTTCAGCGTTTTTTTCGCGAAGATATAAAATTAACGATGATTTAATGTACAAAAATATTCAGAAAGAACTAATTTATATGAGAAAAATTGTGTTTTAGTTCAGACACCCTCCCATCCAACCAGAAAAAAAAAGCACAGGAAATTTTATTTTAAAATTGCGTGAACAAAAATCATATCATATTAAATTGAACAGTTTTTTTTAATACATTCAATATAGAATTTATTGTAAATCACATGAAACGTGTATAAAATAAAAATTGATATTTTCCCCCTTATTTTTGTAATAAAAATAAATGGTCTTCGCTGATTTGTTTGTAATAGAAATCTTCTTCGGTAAATCTTAAAAGAAGACAGGAATTAATATTTTTAACTTTTCTTTTCTAAATCAATTATTATTTAGTCCCAGATTTGAAAGCTTTCTTTATAATAATAACAATAAATAAATCTACCGGTGTAATAAACTCATAGTAATGAATGCTAAAATTCAAAAGCTGTGCAGTGTTTTATTATGAAGCCGAATAAAAATGTTATTGATATGTATGTTAACATTTTAAATAAAGATAAAATTCTTATTATTTAGCATTCAATTTTTATGTTTAAAACAAAAGAAAAATTTGAAAATAATCTAATTATATCCTTACAAATTTTATTCCAATTTCATATTGAATATAAATTTCATCCTAAAAATTATTATAATATCACTTTTTTTCAAACTTATCTATTAAAATAGAAGGAAACACACATACACACCCTCTCACAATGTTCTTACAACACATTACTCACAATTTTTTTTTTCTCACAATGTTTACAAACAAATGCACATTTTTAGTAGCATTGAAGAAATTGTTTTAAACTAATCCAATAGACTACTAACTAAAACTTTAAACTAAATCCCAACTAATGCAGCAAGGCTGAGCTCAGCCTTGCTTTTTCTAGCACGCTGTTCCTTTTTTCCTCTCTTGCACTGAAGAAGAATCTCGCTGTAGATTCGAAACAGCTGTTTGCTGCTTTTTCACGCATTATTTGTGCATTTTAAACGTTGGTTTACTGCATTTCAATATTCCTGCACAAAGGCTTTTATTGCTAATCCAATATATTTAGATATTTTGCAATCTCGTTTAAAGTTAATTAATTTATGCCAAATTAAATTATAATTTAACTTATCGAATCAAATTAACTTACATTTATGTATAAAAATATAGTATGCATTATGAATAACTGGTGAATTTTTTCTTGTTTTTGTGACTAAAATATTGTTAAAATATTGAATTTATAACATTGTTTAAAAGACAAATTAATTTAACTTCTGATCAATTCTTTCTAAGTAAAATAAGAATAGTTTAAACTTCTGTATGCGGAGGGATGGAAATTATATCGTGAATGTACTTGAGAAAAGCCGCATAAAAAAAAAAAAAAAAAAAAAAAAAAAAAAAAAAAGAAGAAGAAGAAGAAGAAGGTTTGTTTTAATTCACACAAAAGGAAAATTCCTGTTATTTTACATATTCTTTCCATATGCTTCATATTTACTTGAGGTGAAATTGTCTAATCCACCAAAATCTTCTATCCGACGCGATTGTCCAGTAAATTAGATAAATAAATAGAAATCCATTCTTAGACAACAATTGCTTGTAATTAAATTAATTTACCGGAAACTAAGAAAAACTGTTCGATTTCAAATCCCTTCAAATATCATGCCTGCAAGTATCCTGTTTTTACATGGGCGTAATCTGGCGGGGGCAAGGGGGGCATATGCCCCCCCCCAGTTTTTTAAGAGCAGGGGCAAGACATGTATTTTGCCCCTCCAGTTTTTTGTCTTGTTTTCAAATTTCTGTATTTCCTTTTTCGCTTTTTTTTACACCTTTAGTTTAATAATTTATATTACTATCTTGGGTTTGAACTAGAATTGGATACAGCAAAATCAAAACAGCCAGAATTAATGTTTCCACGTTGACATAAGTAATTTTTTCTTATGTCTTGACAAAACCTTCTGCTATAATAACAGTTCAAGAGAATTTTTTTCCGTCTCCCTTTTTTTCCTTTTTGTACAAAGTACAAAACTTATTTTCCTCTTCATTTCCAGGGATGTTTTTTTTTTTGGGGGGGGGGGTGCACGTGTGGGAAGAGGTGGGAATAGATATCACGAATACTGTGTCTTGACTCTGACCATTGTCCTTTTTCGTAAGATAATATAAGCACAAAACAAGAACTTCCTTGCTCCTCAGGTCTCTCGACTATAGTGACGCTCCTTGAATATACTCGTAGCGTCAGTCCAGTACTGGTGAGCTGAGGAAATTCTCATGGCGTCTGGATATACAGATGCACATACATTCCGTTCTCTCGCGTACATCAGGGACTAGAGTCTTGCACATGTCGCGTTGTACCCGGTTGTACCCTTGGGCGTAATCTGGTGAGGGCAAGTGGGGATCACATACCCCCTAGTTTTTCAGTAACAGGGCAAATACCTTTTGCCGCACCTACAGTCACTTTGTAGTTAAAGCCCAGCTTTGTATTTCATTTTTTTTTTAATTTAACCATTTATATGCTATTTGGCACGAACTGGCATAAGCATTGGATAATTCAAAATAACCAGAATTAACGTCTCCACGTTCATAGAAGTAATTTCTGATGCAGTACTCAAAGCTCAAGTAAGAATATTTCCTCTGCTCTATTTTTCAGAAAAGGGGAACCATTTTTCCTTTTTTATTTTCATAGAACTGTTTAAATGCACATGTGGGATAGATCTCTTGATTACTATCTTTTGATTCTGACTATTGTCATTAGAGTTTCCTTCATCTGACGAAAACCTATTCGTCTCACTCGTCTGTCTGTCCGTCTGTCACAGTGCCCGTAACTATATATGTTGACTTGAAATTTTGCATACTTATAGCTGAACACCTCACATCAAACCACAAATCGTAAAATTTTGAAAAAGTAGTAATTAATGGACGTTGTTAATTAAAAAAAACCCAATTACAAGATTTGAAAGGCATTCATGATTCAACAAAAGCATAAATTTTTTATCGAATTATAAAAACTATCTCTTCCATCGATTAAAACCAGGTGTCATTTTAACGGCAGATAAGGACTAGCGATTGCTTTATAAGGCGCTTTTATATCTTTTTTACTCATCCCAGAAATTCGAAATTAGTACCACAAGACGGGGAAAAAACCAGCTTTCAGAAATTCTAAAAATTATCTTGATCGTACCATAAAAACTTTGAAATTCGTTAAAAATCGAGAAAAAAATCTTTTATTTTCCTTCATTTGTGAAGGCGACAGATGTCTGATGAATTGAATTTTCGGCGATAACCACAGAATATAAAACAGGTGCGGTCTTGCGGTCAGAAACAGAAAATTTTTATATAAGACCAAATTTAAATATCGATTTTCGAGCGATGATTTTTATGCCATCCGACGTAAAATTTCATTCTCTTTCAGAATATGTCTTTATTTTTTAATTTCGACAATCAGAAGCGAAGATAATTAATTTTTTGGTAATTAAAACAGAATTGCATTTTTTGCACGGCAGGCCAAGTGACACGGAAAGAAAAAGAGTTACATTTTTACCCGGTAGCAGAAAGTGCGTCGCAGATTTATTTTGGACCTTACAGATAAATTTGCCAACTTGAAAAAAAAAGTATTTCCTTAAAAAAGAAAAAAAAGAAAAAAAAAAGAAAAGAAAGAAAGAAAAGAAAAGAAAAGTACGAAAATTCTGACAAAAAATATCGTGAATTCGACAAATGGTCGCAAAAAAATCGGTAATTTATAGCCAAAGGTTCGCTGCAAAAACGCAAATTTCGTCAAAGGATCCTGGACATAAACATGAATTCCGTCCTAGGGTTGTGGAAAAAAACAAATTTCTGTCACAGGATAGCGGATAAACGCGAATTTAGTCAAAGGATCGCGGAAAGAACCTGAATTTAGTCAAACGATTGTGGGGAAAATGCAAATTTAGTCAAACGATCGCAAAAAAATGCAAATTTATGTCAAATGATCGTGAAAAAGCGCAAATTTATGTCAAAGGATTGGGGGAAAAATTGCGGAATTTCATTAAAAGATCCCAAAAACCGTAAATTTCTGCCAAAAGATCGCTGTTTAAACTTGAATTTTATCCAAAAATTCCAGAAAAAACATGAATTTCGTGCCATGGGCGGGTGGAAAAAAGCAAATTTCTGTCACAAAATCGCAGAAAAGCCTTGAATTTCGTCAAAGGATCGAGGAAAAAAACACGAATTTAGTCAAACGATCGCGAAAAAGAAAAGTAAATTTAGTCAAACAATCGCGAAAAAAACGCAAATTTCTCTAAAAGGATTGCGGAAAAAAGCGGAATTTCGTCATACGATCGCAAAAAACGCAAATTTCTGTCACAGGATCGCGGAAAAAACACGAATTCCGTCAAAAGATCGAGGAAAGGACACAAATTTAGTCGAACGATCGCGAAAAAACGCAAATTTCTGTCAAAAGATCGCGGAAAACGCGAAATTTCATCATAAGATCGCGAAAAATGAAATTTTCTGCCAAAGGATCGCGGTAAAAACTCAAATTTCGTCAAAAGGACGCCTGATGGATGTACAGAATTCCCAAATTTTAACTTAGTTTATTTCTGACTCCTACTCTTGTAATGATAAATTCTTATCATTAAATTAAATATCTTTTTTTTTTCCCTTTCAGTTAAAGAAAAAAATAAAGCTCTGTTCTCTTAATATATCTCTTATTATATATGAAAGATCTGATAGGATTTCTGTGAAATAGATAATCAATGTGGTCACTATTTTCCTTATGTGTTTATTCTATGCCATTTTTATGCACGTATCTAAAAGTGTGCTGGAATAGTATTTGATCTCGAGTATATGAACCATGTTACATATTCAATTTAATTCTTCATAAAATATTAATTTTTGCTATTTACTTATTTAGGTTAATATTATAGTTGGAATATAGTTCTATTTATTTTTTAGTATTAATCAGTAAGAACCCTATTTATTTTAACACTTATAATGTTTGTACATAATCGCAGTACAGATTTTTTTAACTATTGATTTTACAAATTTGGTTCTTTCGCATCCGGATGTTATTTCGTACGCTGATTCGTAAAATCTAAATTTAAAAAAAATCGGACTACAAATTTCCGGTTTATGAAAAAATCGATTTTTAAACATAAAAGGGATGCTTTTTCATACAGACAACTGACGGGAATTTGTTCAAATTAGGAAAACTAAAGAACCGATCGATTTTAAACTTTGACATAGTTCATAACACATACTAAGAATTTTATGAATTTAAGGTGAGCTGAATTTGTGTGTGTGTGTGGGGGGGGGGGGGGGAGCAAACAAGGGCTCCGTGAAAAAAAGGCTAATCTGATTTTTAAAAAATCTTTACGCATTTGGTTACGTCTATTTATTAATTACATGCATTATCATTTAGCTTTTATTACCGTGTTAGCTCCCAGACTATCAAAGCTTGATAGCTATTGTGCCCGCATGTTCTGTATGTACGTATGTATATACGTAACGCGATAATTCTTGATAGAAATATCCGTTTTGTTTTAAACTTTGTATAATATATAAAAAACTGAAATATGGGAGTGGATAATTTTCAGGGGGACGCATTCCTAAATATAATAGTGCTGCCATTTATGCAAGGAATTATTAATTTTCTATTAACAATTTTGATTTATTAATTTAAGGATAAAGTGTTTTGAAAGAGATATTAAACGAAATCCTCTGCATATCACACTTACCCACTTATTTTCTTTAGGATAAAATAATACATAGGGGAAGACGGGGTACAATGAAACATTACTTGTAAAATCAATCAAATTTGTCAGAGAGAGTTGCAGTTTATATATATGTTATACAACTATATGTTCCAATTACTGATGTGATTTGGATACATTCGCACTTCTACAACAGTAGCGATAGAAGATTATTGCTTTTACCCCATTGAAAGTAACTTTCTTTACTAAAAGTAATTTTGTTTCTTTTTCCTTGTTGTTATATGTAATAATTATTTTTTTCTATACATTGTTATCTTTGGGTTGTTGTCTTCATACCTCCAAAACTAAACTAAAAAAAATAAATATTAGAAGTTTGAAAATAAATTTTTATTTAGTAACCTCAGTGCGGGGTACAATGAAACACTTGCAGACGGGGTACAATTAAACATGTTTTATTATAGTAGTAAAAGTAGTAAATAGAATATAGTAGTATTAGAAGTAATAGTAGGAAAACAGAAAGAAAAAGAGTTTAGTCCTAACCAGGTCAGTAAAAAATGCTCTTGTTAAGCAATTAAAAAATAGAAAGAGAAAAAAAAGCTAAGAAGGGATTGTTTTGAAAACAAACTCTGCTTGCCACAGACTCTGATGATGATCCAGATTTTTTTACAGGCCCAGCTGATCATCGAGGTACTAAGAATGAGATATCCACACACAACATGTATGGCACAAGCAGTATCCGTATAAATGGAAACATAAGGAAATATATACCGTTGGAGAAATCATACATTTAAATGAAGTCAAATGTGAAGTACTTGATATAAAAAGACTTCAACCTAGTTTTAATTTCTTTTTTTTTTTTTTTAGAAACTTACATTTAAAAAAAACTCATTGTGTTGAAACTACCACCCGATATTCCTTCAGGAGCAACTGAAATATAAGCAGAAATGCTAATTTTTGAAACTGACTTGAGCCAATTTAATATAAAATGAAAGGTATTTCTTAAACTAATAGAATTTTCTTATTTTTCATCTTAGACTATAATATTTTTATCAAGTTCCTTATTAATCAAGTTTTGTTTTTGTATTTACCTCATTTTTCATAAAATAAACTATACTGGGTGCAAATCGCTTCCATCATTTGGAGTGTTTCATTGTACTCCAGTATGTGTTTCATTGTACCCCGGCATACGGGGTACAATGAAACACTGTAAGACATTTATTTTTTGTTATTTTTCAAGCATAAAGATATTGTTTAGAATCTAATAAAAATTTATTTAGATGGGGAAAATACAAGATTAAAAATATCCATTAATTATACTTTTGTGCATGCAAAATTGTGGATAGGAAAAAAAAATAGTAAATTTTGTTTCATTGTACCCCATCTTCCCCTAATTGATGATTTTTTTATGGTTTTCTGGCTGGTTTTCTCCTTACGTCCGGAAATTCGGTTCAAAACTCCAATTGATGGTATTTTCTGAAAGATCATTTACGTTTACCAAAGAATGGAAAACGTATTTCGATTACATAGTTTCTGAATAACAACACCTGCCTATTCCATGCTTTTCCGAACAAAAATAAATGAAAACTTGTGTCATAAAGTTGACCCTTTGGATTTGAGACCAGCCTTAAGTACAATTGAAGAATATGGTAAAAAAGGAAATATGCTTTAGATAAATCGAAGCAGAAAACTTGACATTTTTTTCTTCATTCTTCCATCAAAATACTATAAATTACATAAAATTTTGTATTTAATATTTTGAAAGTAAAAACATTATATAAAAATACGGAATATTTTTATTTAGGTCTTTAAGGGGAGCCCACTTTGAAAATGTGAAAAATTAAAACCATTCGAATTAAAATAAACATTAAAATCAGTGTTTAATTTAAAATTTTTGTATTGCTAAATTATCTGGATTCATCTTAAACCAGAATGAGTGGGATCGTATCAAAAGTGTTTTTCGCTAAGAATGGCGGTTGACTTTCAGAATGTTTCTCTGATAACGGGTTCTGAACTCCCCAATTAATTACTTTTTTCACACTACATTTGAGGTTGTTTCAGAGCTTTGATAGTCAAGAACGAAAAGAGTGGGAAAAACGAGTTATCTGGAATTTCCCTGGAAACTAGTGGACTATAACAGTTTACAGCCAGTTGAAAAAAAAATGAACTATTAATGTTACTAGATTTAAACAGCTCTAAAATCTAACCGATGATTAAGAAGTCGCATACGAATTATTTTTTCAATCAATCCCTTTCAAATTTCTCCTGTATGCTAATTTTGTTTTTTCCCCTTAATAAATGCGTATCAGTATGAAAAAGAAGAAATAATTATCAAATGAATTATTAAGGGGATATGTCAAAAAAGCTCGCCCAATTTGAGGACAATCTATACTAATAAAAAAAAAAGTTTCGATTTGTGTGTGTATGCGATGGCTAGCAAAATCTAGCGTAAGTACGAAGCTGACAATTTTTATGAAAGTAGCCCAAAGTCTCTTCTGATGCACCTCAGATTCAGAATTTTAAAATTATAATAATTAGTTGAGTTATTAATTAAAATTCGCAAATCACTCTCATTAATAACTCATCTCGGCCCTTGCGAAAGGGAAAAAGTGATGGCGCACTCGCAGAAGCCTTATTTATGCATCGGGAGAAAATGAAGTTCGAAAAGAAGGAATTTCGGGAGTATTTTGTCATTATTTATTAACTTACATCAGTCAAACTGCTTAGTTAAGTTAAAAATGGATGAGATATTCTATAAGATCCCTTATGTCTCAAATGCTGCAATCAATTGAAAAAAATATCACAGTTAATCCTTCGATTTTTTTTTTCCAAAAAAGCTCGTTTTTCCGTGAAGCGTTTTTCTGTCCTGTTGCAGCGCCCCTCGAGGACGCAGTTTTAGAGGTACCGACAAATTAAAAATGTGCTCTCAATGCTAAAACCTTCTAATCGATTGTTTTAAAATATATGAATTTTAACCTTTTCAAATACACTGGTCACTTCGCGTTTTATGGAGACGATATTTTTTAAACCTAAAAGTAACAAAACGTCCATACTTAACATACTTTACTTTTTACTTTACACACCATACTTTTTTTTTCTGTTTAGAGCATCTCTATAGGCCAGATTTACATAACCTACAAAATTTTTGAAACGTTCGGACGGGTATAAAATATTTTTTACAAGATAAAATATGTGAAAAATTCGATGGAAATAAAAAATCTGAGTGTTTCGTCGCGGTTTCGCCCCTTCAGAGCACAATTTTAGAGGTACCGACAAAACCAAAAATATGTTCTTAAAGGTGAAACATTCTTCTAATTGATGTTATAATCGGCTTTTAAAAATAAGAATTTTAACCCTTTCAAATATACCGGCACGGAGGTCACTTCGCGCCTCACGGTGACGATATTTTTTCTATGCTAAAAGTAACAAAACGTGCGTATTTTGTCAAACTTTTTAGAGCATTTGGATAGACCAGATTTACGTCACCTGCAAAAATTTTGAAACGTTCGGACGAGTATAAATATTCTTATAAATTACAATATATGAAAATATCTACGAAATAAGTAAAAACCTGGGTGTTTTTGCGCGGTAAAAAAAAGACGTCTTAATTTAAGTGCATGTGTGTGGTGACAGGGAGGGTATAAATATTTTTAAAAAATGGCTTTAAAATTTTTGCCCCCACCCCCCCCCCCCTCCGTCTTAGAGCCCAAGTTACGCCTATGTGTTTTTACATTTAAAAAAGAGCCTTAAAATATAAAGTTTCCGGTTCTTGAGCGGGGAAAGATAATTTTTTTGAGAACAGCCATACAATAAAGAGCTTTTTTTATTCGTTTTAATTTGCAAAAGAAAATTTTCTTTGTTATTTTAAATGTTTCATCCATATGTTGGGTATGTACTTGGGGTGAAATTTTCCGAAAAATTCGAATCCACCGAAATTTTTTCTCTATATGTAATAGCTTAAAAAAAGAAACTTTTGATTGGACATCAAAAATCTACAATCTTTGATAAAAAGAGGAAACAATATCTATTGACCATCACCCCGCACAGCTCTGTTGGGGGTCTAAGGTTGCTAGTTATTTGCTTGCACCGCGCCAAGTCCTCGCCAGAAACCTTCCTTGCGAATAAATACATTTCCTTGATTATTATTAGATATTTATCATAAAAATGAATATATGCTAAGCCCAATCGATTTCGATTAATGAGTCGATCATTTTTCCTGTGAAAATGAAGAAAAAAAGAGATTTAATATGCCATTTCTTTCATATTCAGTACAGAACTATTTATTGTCGCGGACTTACACTCCTCTCTAGTATAATCACCATTGACAACTTAGGTCTTCCTTAGGTATAGACTGGGACAAAGCACTGGGTTAAAGCGCTGACTTCGCCTATTTCCCTTTGTTCAAAGTCCACTGGCGTTTGGCGCGTTAAAACGGAATGTACTTTCATTAATTTCCTTGATTGAAGAAGTCGGTCCCGAATCCTGATATTTTTATATAAAAAAACTCCGTAATTATTCATATTTGTGTTTTGTGCTTGTGCCAGTTCAATGCGTGTATACGCAGCTATAAAGTTATATTTACTTTAGGGGGGATTTGATCTATATTTTTGTTCTTCAAATTTCCTATGTATCCAGTCACTATGTATAAAAATTAATCGTTATTTGTGCTTCCGAAGATTGAGTAATAAGAAAGCAGTTGTGAAGTACAACTGTATTGAATTCCTGGAATGATTATATTTAAATAATTTACTTTATTAGTCAATTCACAACATTAATCTATCTGAATATATAAAGCAAACAAAAAGAGAATAATGTGTGTTCATTTTCGGTCGTTATATTAAAAGTGGATTTACATTTCACATTTAAGGATATATTAGCAATGTAAGAATTTTACGCAATTATTTAAAATATATATAATTTTCATGTCGAAATAGAACTTTTCTCGAACATTATTGTGAAGATATCTCGAACATTATATTAATTATTTAAATTACGAATAAGAATAATATGTATTTATCAAATTTGTATCTTATATCCAATAAATGTTTTTTAGTATTTTTACAAGATGTAAATTTTTTTATGTTTTTTAACTAAATTTATATCATTTTCAGGATTATTGAAATTGGTTATAATTCTTTTATTCTCCACTTTATAAACAAAAGTTTCTTATGGAAAATAATCTGACCTTTGATTGACATAAGCAATAGAAGCACAGTATTGCTTTTTTTGCTTGTGTATTAACACCCAAATCTGTCACCATTTTTTGCATTATAATTTTGAAAAAGAAAGTTGCAGTATTATATATTTTTTATGTGAGTATAAACTATTAATTTGTCTGTAAAAATGTCAGTAAATATTATAAAAAAACTTGATTAGTTTATAATCTATATAAAAAATACAGCAAAATCGAAAAAATTGTTGAATCATTTGCTGAAAAAGAAATACTCAGCTTTGATTTAGTAGCCTTTTTTTCACTTTGGTCTGTTAATAAATTTAATCGATATGAAAAATAATTCCATCAATTTAATCAACGGATTTTATCAATATATTAAATTCCTCATAATATTTTCTTTCGCTGTTAAAACTCTATTTTATTTACCCGAATTTTAATTAAATTGTCTTTTCGCTGTGTAGAACATGTATTTCACTCAACATTTAATGTTATAGGGAAATTGTAAAATAATCAAACACTTGTTGTGATTAATTTTTTGTATTTTAGATTAAGATATGTGCTTTTATGGAGGGGGGGGGGGGGGTTATTAAATTAAAAACTTTTCAAAACTGATTTTTGTGAAATAAGTTTTCAAACTGAAATAACTTATGAAGTAAAACATTTTTTTCCCTTAATTCGGAAATGCCAACTTAAAAAAAATCTTAGAAAAAATCCACATAACATTATTTGTTTTGAAAATAATTTTTAATTGTTTTGTATAATCCAATTTATGTCTTCTAAACTATGTGTATGATGGATAAATCAAACAAATTATTGTGACTTTATGATTATAAGTAATAAAATTCAAATGTTCTATTTTTTAATAGTTAATTTTATTAAAAATACTTTTCTATAATAATAATAGCTTAATGATTTTCTATAAAATAAGTAAGGAAATAAATCATTATTTACTTTGCTTTATTGCTTAAAATTATACTTAAGTTTTGTATAAGCTATGGACATTTTTGCTTCAGATGGTGGACATAAAACGTGAAAAATAATTATAAAAGCATCAGAATTGAAGTTATGGTGAAATTTTTAATGTTTTACAAATACATTTGAAATTGTTCCTATGTGAAGTAAAGCTTTATTAAAAAGTTCGAAATTTCTGCAGTATTTAATTGCACGATGAAATAATTTTTTTTAGACTATGAAAACTTGTTCAAAATATAAAAACTACATTTATATGTATTTCCTGTGTTTCATCTGTATAACATATTTAAATTTTAAGACACAGAAATTTTCTGACAACTTTCAACGTCAAAATTTTTCTGATTTTTTTTTTACAGGATTATTTCTTTACTATCATCAAAGAATGCACCCATTTTCGAAAAATAATTTATTGTACTGATTATATATCATATTGTATACTTTTAGTGTAGGATGAAGTTAAAGGCAAAGGATATATTCATCCAAACATATAATTACATGTTCATATATATATATATATATATATATATATATCATATATTGTCATCAATACATTTAATTTTTTGTTACTGTATATGTAGTAGGGTGTCAACGATCTTAATCAGTTGATTTAAATCAGCGATTAAACTGTGATTTTAATCAACCGATTTAAAAAAAAATCATTGATTAAAATAATTTTTTTTAAATGTTTAAAATGTCAAAGAAAAAGTTTTTAAATCTAAGATTAACATAATTTGAAAGTTTCTACAGGTATTTTGACTTATGAATAAACAAAAAAAAAGAGCATTACATAACCATTTCTAAGCTTAATTCCTGAGTATTGTAAGAAATTAAAAGCAGTTAAGTTTGTGAAAAGCATGTTTTTTTATCCAACATAAAACGGTTTCATTTAAAAATGATATTTAAATCTAATATAATTTACAATGTCATAATTTCCTTTAGGTAAACAATTTATGCATTATTTTATGTCAAATAAATATAGCAAGTGTATTAAATTTCTGCAGATAAAATAATAAATAGTCAGTGTCTTAGTTTCCCATTCTACTTTTGTAATAATAAATTAATAGCAATCTCGAGTCAAAGAAGAATGAAAGAGTGGCATCTGCTCAACAGCTAAATTGTAAATGAATGCATAAGAGAAAAATAGCTAATTGGTATAAAAATGTTAAGCACAGCAAGAGCTTCTTCAATATAGGTTGAATATTTTTTTTAACTTTTAAATTTATATATACATACTAAAAAAAAAAAAAAAAAAAAATAAGAATTGAAAAGGCAGCAAAACTTTTCTTAAAAAGAAAAAAAAATGAACCATTGAAAGCTAATAATCCCCACTGAGATGTAATAATGCTGCTATATAAATATTTTGAGGATTTCAGATATAACTGGTTATCCTTATATTTATTGTGTATGTGTGTATGAATGGGTTTAACTCATTTTCATAATTTTTTTTTTTTTTTTTTTTTTTGGTTAGCACACACATACATGTGTGTAAGTTTAGATTTTGATGATTAGCAGTAATTTCTCTAACTACAAACGCAAAACGAACTGCAAATAATGTTTTTTAGTTTTGTTATTTATTTGTGCTACTAACTAATGAAATTACTTATTTGCAGTTTTTATTAATTCTGTAATTATATTCTGTTTCTTCTGGGCCATTTTTTAAAATTCACCAGTAGTTGTAGCCAGCGATTTCTTGTAAAAGACTTCCCATTCAACAGTATTTCTAAATTCATGTGCCCAAGATCTTGCAAAAATAATAGAACTTTATTTCTTTAGAAAAAAACACGATATTATTAAAACATGTTGTTATTTAATTGTATTTTTCAATTTGTGATTCATAAAATTATTAAAAATTAAGGACACTTTATTTATCACATTAAAAATTAATTCGTTTTTTTTTATATCATTATTAAACAAATTACTAATATCAATTACTTCCTCATGAGTGCCAATATTTCATTCTAAAATGAATACTACATTATTAATTATCATTTTAATAATTAAAGCTTTAAAATGTATAATGTGTTTACTAATTAGAGAGTTAATTGTTTAATAATTATTAATTTGAAGCAGTGTTAACTATTTAATATTAAATTCAGTTATTAATAATTTTAATAAATGTTAAATATCACCCATATTTAATAAAGTTTTACATAATTATTACAATATTAATGTATATAACATTATTGTATGACATTAACTAATGAAACTACTAATTTGCAGTTTTTATAATTTTTGTAATTACTAACTAATAATTATAATTTTATTAATTAAAGTGCAAAAACATAGATCATGTTAGCAATTACAGGGTTAATTGTTTTGGAAACCAAAAACTCTTGGTAGCTATTCAGTATTTGAATGCTGGGAAAAAAAATCATAAAAATCCGATTTAAATAAAAAAGAAAATAGGATTATTTTACACCCTGATATGTAGTAGTTGGAAGGGGCGCCAATGAATGTAAGCCGCTGGTACTGGAACTTATTAGAACCACATTTCCTATACTGTCAAAAAATAAAATAAAATAAATAAATAAATAAAAAATAAATAGGAAAATATTATACAACAAAGCAGGGATGGGTTTTTTCTGAAGGAGTGAATCATTTTATATAAATGGGAATAATTTCTTGTAATAAAGCTTTGGCTGATTGCAGCGTGGACAAACTGAGCTGTTTCTATGGGCCTTTAGCTTTACGGCCTTTAGCCCTAAATTTGGTATGAAATTTCCATAAAGCTGATATTTTACATTTGTTTTCATCTTATACTTATTTTAATAAGGATTTTGTACTTTTGGAACATGATTAGGCTAAAGAAAATGATATATTTATCCAAATATGTATTTGACGGCATTCAACAGGCTTAATTTTTTTTGTAACAGTATATGAAGGCAGTGGGGGGAGGGGGCGAATGAATACTAGACCTTTGAACTAGAATTAATTTTAAGTTCTCACTAAACGTAATAAACATTTTTGATGCCGTAGGGTATATATGACATCACATAAATACATATTTATGTGAATATATATGTATACATATATTATCCTATTCTAAAACTACAAAATACTGATTACAATCCTCATAAGGTCAAAACTGATTTAAAATTTCAGCTTTATGAAAATTTCATACCCAATTTGGGGTACACTGAAATCAGGGGGCAGAGAAGCATTCCATTTTTCCCACGCTTCAATCAGCTCTGCTTTATGGTAACAAATTATTCCCATTTATAAAAAATGATTCAATGTGGTCAAACATGGCTGCATATATGGTTTGGAAATAAAACTGGTCAAAGATGGCTTCATATTGACCAAAAAAGGCTCAAAGATGGCCGCAATTAAGACATTTGAAATGTCTGAAATTCAGACGTAAGAAGTGTCTGAAAAATTTAAGACATTTTAAAACGTCTTAAAATTGAACACTCTTGTTTCAGACACTTAAGTGTCTGAAATTCAGACACAAGAAGTGTCTGAAAATTTTAAGACATTTTAAAACGTCTGAAAATTGAACACTGCGTTTCAGACACTTAAATGTCTGAATTTCAGACATTTCAGTTTACAGTGTACTTCTTTTAAAATTCATATTTCCCACCACTTTTTTTAAAAGCATATAATTCGGCTTATTCTCTCATTATTTAATCTGTAATTATATATAGTGAGTATTTCTACTTCAAAAAAGTGGTGGGAATCAAACAATCTTAATTTAAAAAAAGTAACCCACTGAAAAAGTCACCCGCGGCTGGAGGGTTAAAAATCGTACGTTAGATGAAAAATTTCGAAATAGTTTTATAAGCATTTGACAAAGTTTCAGCACTCTAAATATAAAAAGAATTAAGAAACACCTACAAACTGGATTAAATGCGTAGCAAAATTGCATCTAGTACGAAAACCATAAAAAAAAGAGCTCTAGCTGTCGTTCTGAAATTTGGCTAAGATATCATTGACTGTTTTATTATAAAATTATCAAAATCCATATTTACGTCAATTTTTGAAATTATTAAGGTCCCGAGTTCCCTAAACCATAACAAAAGGCAGTAATTTTAAACTTTTGATGGATAGTAATAAACCACAGTTAAGATTCATAAGAGTATAATGAAACAGTAAAAATATCTAAAATTGTAGTGACGTCCAATTACATGAAAATAAAATTAGGTAACGTAATTAAAATTATATACTTTCTGAATTAATAAAATATATTAACGTTTGTATGAAAAATACAAAATGATGGTTATCTTACCTTTAAAATAAGGCGCCTCAACATTGATATCTGAAAAAATAAATACACAAATTAAGATTATCATCTAGACATATTTTCACAAAGCGAAATAGATTAAGAAAAACATTATGTGTGCATTGCGATACTCAAGATAGTTAGCGGCATCATCAACTCGTGCAAATTTCAAAATCGGTATAAAAAAACTGCATAAAATATCAAGCCACTCAATTTGCATTAATGTATTAAAATAAAAACGTGTGGTCTATATTTAAACAGTGTTTTAATAAATACTTAAAGGAATAAAACATTTATAAAAAGTAAAAAAAAATATATATATATATTTTACTGTTCCGATTTAAAAAAAGATAAATACATCTTTTAAAAGTTCGAAAAATTTTAGAGATGCTAAAAACACAACCCTCAGAATCAGCAGCCACATTACATGAGTGTCAAAAAATGCATATGTCGAACAACCCCAATCTGGTTACATTTTTAAAGTAGGTAAAGAAAAGAGCTTGTAAAAATCTTATTTTAGTATATTTTGATTACATTTTATATGTAACATGCATATTTAAATGTTTCAATGTTTAACATTCGTTGTGTCTTTTTATAATGTACAACATTTTTTATTTAGAATTTTACAATTGTTTGGTGAGTAAAATTGTATCAAAGGAAATTATGTAAAATAAGGCACATATAAAAAATGCTATTCATATCAGTGGCGTACAAAAATACACTAAAAATAATGTTTCAAAATATATGATGTAATCATATTTTTGCGTAACATTTATTAAATCAATTGTGTTCGTGTGTATGAATTACGTGCGCTGTGTTTTTATATCATTTCTAAAAATTTTCGGATTTTAAAAAGATGTAATCATCTTTTTTAAAATCCCTTGTCTATTAATGTTAATACTTTTAGACTGGGTTTTTAAACGAAATCACATTTCATTCTAAAAAAATCCAATTAAGTTTTATATTCTTTCATCCAGATAAAAAGGGCCTTCTATTCATGTAGAGGTAATTTTATTTCTTTCTTTCAAATTCATTATTTCATGTTTCTGCTGTTTTCAGTGATAAAAAAAAAAATCATTATCAGTTTTGTCTCTGCTCTAGATAGGCATATCTCTGCCTTTTTAACGTATTTAACGTACTGCTTTTAACATAACATAAAAAAGAATAATAAAGCTCACTTTTCGGGCCATCTGCCCACGGTGCTCCATCTACGAAACTTAATGGGTGCGAGTTGGGTAAGTGGGAAATTAATATGCCAATTCTGATATTTATTTGAGGTATTATTTTTTTTAAATTTTTTATGCATTTGTGGTTAACGTAATTATCCTTTGGCACGCCATTATTCGAGTCAGATAAGTACCGTTGGCATTGCCAAACAAGCACTTCCTTCTCAACATTCATTGCATGAAGTTACGTTGTCAGCGCGGGGAACCACCTCACTTTCTCAACCATATTTTGGACTGAATAAAAAAATTTCTGTGGACATCAGTGTTTCTCAATGGTATACATTCAAGTGTTGTATTTCTTGGGGATGAGAGCCTGGTTGCTGAAGCCAATGACGCAGTGTACGAGACGATCAGCGGAATGGTCTTTAAATCATTCACATATAGCTGTTTAAATTCCCGGATAAATATAATTTCTTCACACTATCTAATGTCAACTTCCTCAAGCTGCTGTAGTATGCACACGTAGTATGGGGAAAGTGCGCTGCTCATGCGCACTCATGGTTGTTATACTAAAATACAATTAATTTTTCATGTAAGCAAATCGTCTGTCACATCCGTCAATTTTTTTTTTTTTTTAATGGCTTTATTTAAAAATGATTTACAATCAATGATTAAACCTCATGTAAGAAGTGTTCCCAATCAATATTACATTAATTCGATTAAGACTTACAAACACCAATTATTTAAATTCTGAAACTCATATTTGAAGTAAAATGTATTACGAATAAATGGCGAAAGACCGTATAAATGGATTGTATCTAAGGAACTTCGTTTACTCTGTTAAATAAATTTACATCATTTGTCTCAAATAGGGAAAAAATAGAGTAAATCATTTTCCTTTCATACAAAATTTATTTCATCATATCTTATAACACAGTTAGCGGTATTACGATTTAGTGTTACATAAATATTTAACCATACACTTTTCTTGAATAAAAAGGCTAAATGTGTTTCTGAATTAAATCATATAAAAACATTAGATAGGAGAAATTAGGCGTGAATGAATGTTTATCGAGAAAGCGAATCGAATTTATTTTAATGTGAAAGAAAAAAAAACTCGTCAAATACAGGATGAACATAAAGTGGTTGGGGAGAAAAGAATGGTTTATTATGGATTTTTATGCAGCCGTACATGAGAGAGCACATGATTTTAACGCAATAAAACACATCAGGTTCATCTCTTTTCAAAAGGTTTGATGTGGCACCTGTTCAGATTAATCTGAAAATCCCCCTTAGGTAAAATCAGTTTAATAACTCTGACTTCCGCGACGTCTTTAAGATCGTTCTATATAAAACGACTGCTGCCACTTCGAGGAAAAGGCGACAAACGGCAGAATCGGAGTTCCTTTCCTTGAGTTACAGACCGGAACGGTATGATACCAACCGGAAAAACGTAAACGGTAAATCCAATAAATGTAAGACATCGACCAGCGGGTTCGGGCGGATCTTTATAGATCTTTATTTTTTGTATATACCTCTGTTGAGCCACGCAGAATTGAATCCTCTAACTAAGGCTAATGTCAGACGAGCGTCTATTTGCACGCATTTTGTTTCAACATGAAAAAGAAACCCCTGCTAGCGAAAGTGTTTCTTTTTCATATTGAAACAAAAAGCGTGGAAATACATGTTCGTGTGACATTAGCCTTAAGTTTCTGGGTTCAGATGTTCAGCGGAAAAAATGCGCCGATTACAATATTTATAGAATACTGATCATATTTAAAATTTCAAATTGAGAAGTGAATTTGTTCCACATTTGAAGAGAGGGGATATACCTGTCCTAATAGCATTTAAAAATATATTTAATTTATTAGTCCGCGAGCCAGCAACAGATTTTGATGACCAAGTTCCTCTCGGCCAATAATTTGTAAAATGCTTCAGAGAGTTGTATCATGAAGCTCCGTGAACGTCAGCTGCGGTTCCGTGGGTGGGTTGAGCAGCGGTAGACTCTCAAACATGTAAAAAATTAGTCATTTCCTCCCAGTTGAAAATTTGTCAAATTATAGCTAACCTAATATCGTGAAGAAAAAAAAAGTCAGCTGAATATAAAGTGGTGGTTAATACGTCAGCTGGTCACACGAACATTAAAAAAATGTACAGAGTGCAAAGGAAAGTCCCTTTAACCTGCAAATACTTGCGAACGGAGAGAGCTACAGCTATGGAAGTGAGATAACGGTATAGTAAAGAGACTACGCCCGATTTAATGCAAACGACGGCAGCGCCCCTAGTGGCGAAATTTGGAAGATAGCCATTGCAAATCGAAAACGAAAAGAGATACAGCAAAATTTCCAATTAAAAAGTTTTACAGCATCAATTAATTAGTACGAAACGACATTTGGTTTACATGGATAAGATAAATCTTCGCCCGTATACCCAAAAATGTCCGAAATCGATGCACTCTATTTTGTGTAAACGTTTGAATGGAATAGCCAGAAGTATGAAGAAATACGCACAATTTATGGTATAAATACGTGCTTATCTCAATACATTTTGATAACATCACACACACACACAAAAAAGACAAACTGTCTCACAGTGATAAAAAGTTACTATTCAGTACGTTCGAAAAGTTTGCCATTGCTCACGATACACGTTTGTATTCGTGAGAGTAATTCTACATGCCACATTTCTCAGCATGGAACGTCTATTGCTAGCCTCTTCAATACGACGACATAGATTTAACCCTTTCAAGGGCGGTGGCTAGATGGTCTAGCCACCTAATTTTAATTTCAAAACTGACAAATGGCAGCAAGAATATTTTAATAAAATTTTGTTTTTGTAATGAAAGTGAAAATTAGCGGGTTTTTTTTTTTCTAAGAAATTCGTTTGAATATTCAGGTGTCAGTAAATTACCTCATCAGTTTACGAATAGTATTCTTCTGCCCCTGAAAGGGTTAATCTAAAACTTTAAAGGCATTGGAAATTAAATTTTTGCAGACATTAGAGCACAGTATAACGTCATAATCTGAAATTGTGCACTGCTACATTTACTTAATGTGGATATGCAAAGTAGAATCGTCGCTCATCGATTTCGGACATTTTTGGGTATACAGGCGACGATTTATCTTATCCGCGTGAACCAAATGTCGTATCGTACTAATTAATTGATGCTCTAAAACTTTCTAATTGGAAATTTTGCTCCATTTCTTTTCGTTTACGATTTTCAATAGCTATCTTTCAAATTTCGCCACAAGGGGCGCTGTCGTCGTTTGCATTAAATCGGGCGTAGTCACTTTACTATACCGTTACCTCACTTCCATAGCTGTAGCTCTCTCCGTTCGCAAGTATTTTCGGGTTAAAGGGACTTTCCTTTGCACCCTGTATATTTTTTTCGTGTTCGTGTGACCAGCTGACGTATTAACCACCACTTTATAATCAGCTGACTTCCTTTTTTATTCAAGATATTAGGTTAGCTATAATTTGACAAATTTTCAGCCGGGAGAAAATGACTGATTTTTTTTACGTGTTTGAGAGGCTACCGCTGCTCAACCCACCCACGGAACCGCAGCTGACGTTCACGGATCTTCATGATACAACACTCTGAAGAATTTTACAAATTATCGGCCGAGAGGAAATAACTGACGAAATTTTCACCTGGCTCGGAGACTGTATGCTTGGCTGTCATATAAAATGCAGCACGAAATTTCGTCATGTGGATTAATTTATATATTTTTTTTGCAAGCCATGTCCTTACATCAATAGATAATAAAATGACAGTAATTTTAGTCGGAGAATACTTAGAAAATAGAAGAGATTTGTTTTCTGATGTTAAGATGAGTAAGTTAATTTCACATACATTTAAAAAATTGTTTAATTTTTACAGCATATAATTTAATAAGGACACTTTTAAAAACCTGTTTACATAAATACATAACAATGCATAAAGAATTTTTTATCATGCTTTTACAACACTGACCACCACATATTCGAAACACTTGTGGTAGCTAAACGCGACTTATTTTATTTTTTTCTCACCAGCATTTCCAAACAATAACGTTCAAATAATAAATACCTACTAGAAATGTATCAATATTGAGAAGATTATTGTACTTAATTAGTGGTATTTAAAAAAAAAAAAACAGTCGACAAAGACAGTACTCTAGCAAGCTGTAAAAGATTGGTATTCGAAGGTTTTAAGTCGAAAGCTGGATATGCTGGTTAGTTTACTCAGAAACTTCAAACCAATATACTGTGTAGTTTGTAAATTTCATTGTATAATAGGACAGTAATAATTGTTAATTTTTAAACGTAACATAATATTAAAAATTTAAATAAGATATTGATATGTTTATGTATATTTACATCTTCTGTTTAAATGAACTCATTCTTGACACAGTAATTTTTTTGGCAAACGTAAAGTGCAAAATCTAAAAGGTTTAAAAATTGCAACTTTTTTTTAATTGTTAATCTATGACCAAAAACACAGAAGTGTATATTTTTTTAACGTTAGTGAAGTAAATTATTACTGAAACGAGCTCATTCACGCAGTGATATTTGAGCCCTGTATAATAAGCCTAAAATAATTTGGTCCTATAGAGCAACGAATATTCAAGATTTAAGTAATATTACTTTAACCATTTCACCGGCGAAGGGTATGGGGAAATAGTGCTTTTACCCCCGAGTTATCTCGGGGCAGCCGGTGAAGTGGTTAATATCGTGTTTTATATTCTTTCTTTGTTTCAAAGGATATATAATTCCTCGCAAATACACAGTAACATATGGACAAATGTTAATAAAAGATAGACATATATTAACTTAATCTAACCAACAATGCTAAAGGTAATATTATTAAAACTAAACACGCGCAATGTGTAAAACATAAAGTACAATAAAAAGTCCTTTCGGCCAGTGCCGGCAGAAAGAGGTAGCATTCATATTCTTTGGTCTTAAAATTTTACTCAAAGCTAATTTTACTCAAATTTTAAGAAGCTAAGATGCGACGAACCCTATAAGACAATATTGTTCAATACTGGATTTGAATCAATAAAGCCAAGTCGGCATCATTTATGGTTACTTATTTTTGATCGGCAAATTTGGCGATATTTCGCCAAGTGTCGCCAAGCTTGGCGAGAATTTGAAGCTAACGGATATTAATGATATTTAAGCATTGCAAGGTACAAATAACCGCCATTTTGAAACAAGATGGACCATTGGTATGTACTATGCATACAATCAATCTCATCTAAATGAGTTTATAAATACGAGAGTTTCAGCATAACGAAAATCAGATTGTTTCAAAATGTCAGCCACCCTAGAAATTCAAACTGCTATATCTCAGCCATTTTTTAAGATATAGACGAAATAAAATATTCTCCGGAATCCTTGTATAAGATCAAACTCTTAAGAAAAAATATTTTTCAGTTTTAAATTTATTCGCACCGCTTTTTAAATTTTAAATTTAAAAAAATTTAATGGTCACCATTTTGAAACAAGATGGCGGGTGAAGCTGGCAAACGAATTCGCTCGAGACATTGGTATGTACTATGCATACAATTAATCTCATCCAAATCGGTTAATAAATAAGAGAGTTATCGCATGACAAATATCAGATATATATATAAGTCACATTTGTACAGAGGGTGATTTTGGGGTCTGGGGGTCATGATCGGCGAAAGTATGAAAAATTTTCCGGATGGCTGCAATTTTACATAACTTACTTTTTCGCGTATACCTGAAGTATAGTGTGAGTACAATTCTTAGTTTTTTCATACCAGAAATTCCGTCCAGTAATTACCGCCTTATTTAATCGCATTGTTTTTGCTATTAACATGTGCAAATATTTATATTTGGAAAAAACTGCTTTTTTTGAAAATATTTTTTTGCTTTTTTTAATTGCTTTTTTTTAATTGCTTTTTTTTTAAATATTAAAAATTGTGCATAGGACGCGCGCCATGGAAGGGTTAATAATCATAAATATTTCGTCAGTCATAGTCATGTTAAGTTTTTCTGAAGGGTGTTTCTAAAGTAATGGAACAAACCTCCAGACATGATATTGCGCGTAAGTACAAACATCGCATTTTTTGCATTATAAACCGTGTCGCAATCTCCATATTCTATCAAAAATATAGGGTCAGACTCCGATGTACTTTCTTAACTTTAACAGTAAATAAGATATTGTGACGATATTTTCAACACAGCTACCTCGCATTTTATGAAATACTTGAGAGATAACGAGAAGTGGCAGAAATGGCCACTATTTGCATCCACTCAAAACCGAGCTAGAATCTCTATAATTTTGAACGAAGCTGAAATGTCATAATATTTTGTCTCTGAAAAAATTGTCACTATAATTTCACACATTTGACATTTCCGACAAAGCACGTTAATTTGAAAATGTCACTAAAGTATCTTCATACATGTTAAAGTTAAGAACAAAAAATCAGGTTCAGCTTGTAGTATCACATATTGTATTTCTTGCTGAATAACTGGTTTTAAAGCGGTTTTCTCGAACAAAAATTGTTTTGACGGACCACTGGAAGTTTATTCGGCTTAGAAGCACAATGCATAAAGTATATATTAATAGTTTATGCAGGAGCGTTTACAAAGAAACACTGACTATAGATAGATATTTACTTTTGATTAAATTAAATGCATTAAGAAAAGCATATATGGTATATTTATATGGTACATTCAAATTTTGTTTTTATAAATCTTAAAGATTTTTTTAAATAGGTTATAATACTTTGCTGATATTTTATCTGTGTGCATTTAGATTATGCTTGCAAAAAGTAAGCTAATAATTCGCTTTGTCTTTATATTTCACTTCGGTTATTACATTTTAAAGATGAATTAATCATTGTTTCTGAGAAGACGGTCTTCGGAAGTATTCAGTACAATAACTTGACCGAAGAGAGCTAAAAGTAAATTAACCAAAATTGTATAAGCCGCAATCTTTAAATATGCATAAGGCATTAGAATTCTAATTATAAACACATTTTTCCCCCATACAAAAATAAATTTTTGGAGCTATCTGATATAAAAAAAAAAAAACTGTTTATATCTAAAAAGTGGATATTTAGACAAACGGTACTCTTTAATTAAAAAAGAAAAGACAAAAGCATTCACTTATAAAAAGAGTCGATGAATCTTAAAGTATCCATTTTAGAAGTAAAATATCTTGGATTAATGGGAAGTGTACCATCTGTTGCTATGACAACAAGCTACGAAATACAAAAGCACTCTCGGGAAATGTTCGATTGGCGTGGTTTTCTTTTGCACCATGTATGCAAAGAAATGTAGTAAAAAATAGCTTAACCCATTAATTTATCTTTTTCCTGTATCGATATAAAAATAGGCGAACTTGTCCTTAACTGTTGCGATCAAAATTAGATATAATATAAAAAGTACATACTAAAAAAAGTCCTTCCGGCCAGTGCCGGGAGGAAGAGGTAGCTTTCATAATCCTTATTTAAAAAAGCCAACTTATATCATGCAAACACACGAAGCTCAATTTAGTGGAAACCGAATATAGGAGATTCAATACTAATTTTTATCAATATAATGAATGAGAATTTCGCGAAATTAGTCAGCTTTATCCAAGCTGCTTTTCTTTAAAGTAACTTATATTTGGCTGCCAAATTCGGCAATTTCTTAAAGTGCCTGTCATTTTAAGACAACATGGTGGATTAGGCTAAGCAGTGAACTTGGTCGAGACCTTAGTAATTGCTGTGCACATGCTCACTCACATCGGAATCGGTTAATATATAGGAGTGCTGTCGCATGCAAAAAATCAGATTTTCAAAATGTCACCCACAATAGAAATTGAAACTGCTATATCTGAGCCATTTTTTAAGGTAAAGACAAACAAAAAATGCTCCTGAATCCTTATATCAAGATCAAATACTTAAGAAAGAAATCTTTTTCAATTTCTAATTTTTTTGCACCTCACTTTAAATATATATATATATTTTTTAATTTAATGGCCGCCATTTTCAAACAAGATGGCTGATGAATCTGGCCAGCGAACTTGGTCGAGGTGTTGATGTATACTATCCACATGCCTTCTTACATCGAAATAGGCGAATACGTGTGTTATCGCGTGACAAATACAAGATCGTTTCAAAATGTTAGCCATGCTAGAAATTCAAAGTGCTATAAATCAACCATTTTTTAAGATATCAACAAAAGAACAAATTTTCAGAAACAAAAACTGCTCCGGAATCTTTGTATCAAGGCCAAACACATAAAAAAAATCTTTTTCATTTTCCAATTTTTTAATACCTCATTTTGAATTTTAAATTTAATTTTTTTTAAATGGCAACCCTTTTGAAACAAGATGGCGAATGGAGCTGGCCAACGAACTCGGTCGAGACATTGGTATGTACTATGTACAGACCAAGTTACATCCAAATAGGTTCATAAATACGCCTGTTATCGCGTGACAAAAATCAGGTCGTTTTAAAATGTCAGCCACAAGAGAAATTCAAAATGCTATTACTCAGCCATTTTTTTTTTTTAGATATAGACGAAAGAAAAACTGTTCCGGAATCTTTGTATTAAGGTCAAACACATACAAAAAAAAATCTTTTTCATTTTCCAATTTTTTGGTATCTCATTTAATTTTTTTTATTTTTTAATTTTTTAAATGGCCGCCATTTTGAAACAAGATGGCGGATGAAGCTGGCCAACGAACTCGGTCGAGATATTTGTATGTACTATGTACACACCAAGGTACATCCAAGTCGGTTCATAAATACGCCTGTTATTACGTGAGAAAAATCAGGACGTTTCAAAATGTCAGCCACGCTAGAAATTCAAAATGCTATAACTCAGCCATTTCTTAAGATATAGACGAAACAAAAACTGCTCCCGAATCTTTTTATCAAGGTCAAACACATAAGAAGAAAATATTTTTTCAATTTTCAATTTTTGGTACCACATTTCAAATTTAAATTTTTCTTAAAAATTTAAATGGCCGCCATTTTTAAACAAGATGGCGGGTGAAGCTGACCAACGAACCCGGTCGAGACATTGGTATGTACTATGTAAAAACGAAGTTACATCCAAATCGGTTCATAAATACGCCTTTCATCGCGTGACAAATTTCAGGACGTTTCAAAATGTCAGCCACGCTAGAAATTCAAAATGCTATAACTCAGCCATTTTTTAAGATATAGACGAAACAAAAACTGCTCCGAAATCTTTGTATAAAGGTCAAATACATAAGAAAAAAATATTTTTCCATTTTCAATTTTTTGGTACCACATTTGAAATTTTAAAATTTTAAAAATTTTTTAAATGGCCGCCATTTTGAAACAAAATGGCGGATGAAGCTGGCCAACGAACTCGGTCGAGAGATTGGTATGTACTATGTACACACCGAATTACATCCAAATCGGTTCATAAATACGCCTTTTATCGCGTGACAAAATTCAGGACGTTTCAAAATGTCAGCCACGCTAGAAATTCAAAATGCTATAACTCAGCCATTTGTTAAGATATAGACGAAACAAAAACTGCTCGGAAATCTTTGTATAAAGGTCAAATACATAAGAAAAAAATATTTTTCCATTTTTAATTTTTTGGTACCACATTTCAAGTTTTAAATTTTTTTTTAAATTTTAAATGGCCGCCATTTTGAAACAAAACGGCGGATGAAGCCGGCCAACGAACTCGGTCGAGACATTGGTATGTACTATGTACACACCGAATTACATCGAAATCGGTTTATAATTACGGGAGTTACAGTGTGACATAGGTCAGATATATATATATATATATATATCAATTTTGAACGGAGGGTGGTTTCGGGGTCTGGGGGTCATGATCGATGAAAATATACCAAAATTTTTTGAAATCGCTTTCCTCCGAACGGCTGCAATAGGTAGCTTTTTTGTAAAGAAAGCTACCTAAAAGGAACTTGCTACAACAGGAAAATACAACTTAGTAGTTTAGAATATATTTTGTTTCTGCTATAAGTTCTTTGACATGTTATAAAGCATGACTATAAACATAGAATCTCCAACTTATTCATGCATGCCTAGTAGCTGATTACTAAACCGTACTTGTTTCCAGTTATGAAAATGTTAGAAACAAGCAACAAAATATTGGAAAACGACTAGGTTAATAAATGTCTGGTAAAATTACGCACATTAATTTTTCATTTGACCTATCCTACACTGTTAAAAATTGGCAACATTCTGTCCAGTCATTTGACCGTTTTTATCGAAAACGGTTACAGAAACGTAATTTAACACTATTCTGACCATATTATTGGTCATTTTATGGTCAGAATATAGTTAAATTACAGTTATGAAACCGTTTTTCCAAAAAAAAGTCGAATGACTGGACAGAATGCTGCAAATTTTATACAGTGTAAGTCCAATAAACTCCTTGTTATTCCATAAGAGTTAACATTATATCATAACAAAGGTATAATTAAAATTCTTATAATGCCTCATCATACAAAACTTTGCTTAAGATGGTAATCTATAAGAACAAAATGTACCATTTCATTACTTTTTTAAAGAATAACATCCAATTTTGTGAAATTTAAAAAATATATAAATTGTCAGCCCCGAAAAAAAGTAAGGTTTTCGCATTTAACTTAAATCACCATACTGTTAAAATACTGTCCAATTTTATTGATTTTATTACTAAATTCACTTCACAAATGCTAATTTAATGCCTATCGTCTACACATTACTGTAAAATGTGCCGATAATGAAATGGAAGACTGTGGATAATTTGTAAAAAGGCTAATTTCTGTGCAATGTTTTCACGAAAAAATAACTAAATAATTTTTTCTTCATGTAATCTTAAATGTTATTTTTCTACATTTATAGATAGTCTCACTGCACTCTTTATTTGTAGTTAAATTTGGAAAAAAAATTGTATTTTTTTAAATTATAATGAGACAAAACACTTTCGAAAAAAAAAATGTATAGATATTGGAAAATTCAAACTTTATATATGGGAGAGTAGCCATAGTTGGACCGCCGCTTTAATTGGACCGTTGCCATTCTACCGTTAATTACAGGAAGAGACTCCATCTTCCGCTGAAATCCTACTCATCAGAATGACGTCACTCATGATTAGAAGAATCAGCCGCCTACCACGTGCTGTTTTCATACAATTTTAAAAAACCTAAAGTTAGCTGTTTTGATCTAATTTTTTCCCTACTAAACGTAAGTTAATATTTTGAAACAAGGTAAGTTGTTATGTTTTCATATACATACATGAATTCATCTGCTTATTGCAAATATTTTTCATGCGGATTTGTTTGATTTCGTTTTTGTTCTTAGTCTTGAAATTAACTGTTTTAAAAAGTGGCGCAGTTGCCGTAATTGGGCCAATTTAAGTTGCTTAAATTGGACCAGATATGCGATCATAAATTTGAAAAGTAAGTAATGAATTTCGATCACGGTACGCTTTGTACACTATTTTTTTTATATTTTATAATGGATTACTATCTATGCAAGATTTTTTTTGTATATCTGGATTAATTTTTTTATACAGTTTAGGCCTACATAAACATAAAAATATTTTAAATGTCTGTACAATAAATTTTTTTGGGGATGTCTTATATCTTGTATGTAATTGTGTTTATTTTCTTTGAATTCTTTATTCCTACGGAATATTTGATTTACAGAGTTGAATTTAAACTTTTTCCTCCTGCAGGATATTTGTGATGGAATTCATTTTACAGTTCTGGAGGGTGAAATTATACTTTTTTGTCATTAAAACGCATAAAATCTCAAACCTTGATGAAAATGTTGAAAAAGACATAGACAAACTGTCTGGAAGAAAAACACTGATATAAGAAACAACAAGCAGACAGTAAGTTGTGAAGAAATTGATCTGCAACAAGCCTGTAGCTACAAATCCTCCCCAAAAGCAAAAAAATCATTAGATATGTTATTTCCCTTGCTAAATTTTGTTAAAGCAAAGTACAGAGGGAGCCAAAAAACAGTTGTGTTAACATCATCGCCATATAAACAGTGAAATGAGTGAAAACCTTGAAATGAGAAAAAAAAAGACAAAAAGGAAGCTTTTACAGCACAAAAGCAATTGGAACATCGAGTTTTAAAAAATAGGCGTAAAGCAATTAGCAAGAAAATGATGGAAGAGAAGAACTACAAACATGATGTAAAGAAAACTTCTGTTGCAAAAAATAAATAAATAAATAAATAAATAAAAATAAAATAAAATAATAAAATCTGACAATTCAGAATCTAAAAAGAAAAACCTAGACAGTGATGATTGGTTTTGCCTAATTTGGAAGAAAAATAAAATAGCAGAAAAGATTCAGTGTTCAAATTGCAATATACGGTTCCATGTTGTGTGCGCTGGAAAACAAAAACAATAAACAAAATTCATGAATAAGCTTTGCATTACTCCTTACATGATATTCAAGTAACTGACAATTAGTTCCATAATTTCTATTCTTAATTACTGATAACATTGATTTATATTTTGAATACATTTTGATTTAAAACAATTACTCTTATTTTCAGATATTTAATTTTATTATATTTCATTGCTGTTATTTTGTTTGATTGTTTCATTATTTGCAAACTTTGCTTTTAATAAAATTAATTATATTCCCAAGTCATTAAAACAACCTGGTATTATTTGGTCCAATTTAGGAGACCGGGGGTCCAACTTAGGCGACCAGTTGCTGAATTTGAACCACTTTTGACAAATTTTTCAAATTAAAATAAAATTTAAGATTTTCAAAAAAAAATTGATCTAAATATTTATTTAGTTAGTAGATGAATAGATTTACCCTGTGCATTGATCTTTTGCAGATATTCCAAAAATTTCCTGAGTTACACCTGAAAATAAGTGAAGTGGTCCAAATTCGGCTACTCTCCCCTAAAACAAATATGTAATTGATCCCATAATATATATATATATATATATACATTCTAATAACTGATGTAAAGGAAGATCCAATGATCTACTTCGTTTAATTTCATTATAAGTTAATCTTAAATAACTAAAACTATCGCTTTATATAAACACAACTTATTTTGCAGTACAATTTCAAAAGTTATTAAGCAGAAATTCAAATTTACCGGATTATCCTACTCAAAATAAGCAAAATTGCAGTCAAAGTACGCTTTCCATAGAGGTACTTAAATTGTCATGAAACGGAAGATGAAGATAAGAAAAAAAAAATCAAAGCCTCTATCGTGTTTCCATCGCTTGAAAATAAACCCGATAAAAAATGTATTGCTCAAATAAAAGCATAATTATCTTTGAGTATCAAGGATTTATCTACAGAATTTAAAAACATTTTTCATACTCTTCTTCTATGCGATTGAAAATAATTCAAAGAAGATTAAATAAAATATTTTTATTTTACATTAAATATATAAAAATCTAGTTTTTATTTAATTTTAAATATGCTACAAAGTCAACCGTTAAAGATATATCTTCTTTGTATTATAACATGCCCTTTCGCACAACAGAGGAACTGTCCAAGGCTGTATTGTCTGAATCGGGGAGATAAAAGGTGTATCGGTACAAGGCAGTAAAAACATGCCGACTCCGACTCTTGCCGTCCCACCAGTGGCCGAGAGGTTCTGCTCTCGAAGCTGGTAGACGGGAGGTGCTGAGTTCGAACCCAATCGCGCCGGTCGGCCTAATCGTTCGGAGTTTTCGTGGTTTTCTTCGGGTCGTGGATTATCCATGCGTAAATACAGATTAGGTTCCCTTAGAAAGACCCCCACGGAGGGCACTTCCCCCCGGGCCTATATCCCTCGTGTAGGTAATTGGCCGTCAAAAATCAACCCAACCTAACCCGACTCTTGCCTTTACTCTGACAGTTTGAAGTGAAATTAAACCAATTATATTTAATTTATAAATTGAATTAATATTTTGATGCTTCGACTACTTAGGATCTATCTATGCTGTATTACAAAGCAAAAATGTTTCCGTCTATATTACGGACGTCATACCGACGACGGTGGTAACTGACTAAATAATCAATTTTGCTGTTATCGGAACTTGATTAACTTCTAAACATTTCACAATTTCAATTTTTAGAGCATCGAATAAGGAAGAAATTTTACTTTCAAATGCAATTTACTTGAAAATTGTATCGGAATTTACTATTTTTTTTTGTTTTATGGATTTTAAGATAATTTTCAATAATTTTTTTTAATCAATCTCTATGGCGTTCAGCCCGATTACGGAAGATTAATATATTTGCATTTAAGGCAATATACTGTATTTGCTCTAAGCTCAAATACACCATATTTTTTAGATTCGAAATATGGGAGTTTTGTAAAACTCTTTAAAACAGACAAGAAAATTTGAAAAAAAAATTAAATTTTAAATAAAATTCGGAATTACAAACTCCAATTACTTCAGTTTAGTATAAATTGCTCCCAGTGCCTTATTATTGCGCTGTCCTGTGGGTCCTATGACCTGGGCACAAGAATTTCACTGTCCCTTAAGGAGGCCCGGGACACACAAATCTTAAAATTTTGCAAAAATATTTTATTTCGTTAAAAATTTCTCCGTTTTTTCCTGCGTAAAATGACATTTAAATCATGTTTTTTATCTGAATTAGAACAAAAAAAATTATTTTTTTAGTTTTGGTTTGTTTTCAAAATTGAGCTTTTAAGCAATGGCTGTCATGGAAACGACTTCTCGTAAAAACGCGTTTTACTTCATGAAAGGTATTTTCACCATTTCTCATATTTAAATTCTTATAACTCGAGAACAGTTAAAGATAACAGGTTCAAACTCGGAACATATTTTTTTTCCATTGTTTTGCTTTAATTTTGATTCAGCATACTTAAAAAAAAAATTACTTTTGAAAATATGATTTTTTTAATAAAAGTTGCACCACATTTTTTTTTCGTTAAATATTTTTAATTTTTTTATAAATTAATATTTTTAAAAATGCTGAATCAAAATTAAAACTTATATATTTCTGTTTATTTAAATGAAAATAAATTGGAATTCTATAAATAATATTCCGAGTTATAACGATTTTAATTTACCCCACTTTTTTAATAAATTTTAAATTTTTTCTAAAAAAATATGAGAAGTTTTATTATGTGATTTTGTTTACCAATGATAAGGTTAACCATCACAAAAAAATCAGAATTTGAACTCACTAAATAAAAAATATTTGAAAATGTGTGCCGGACCCCCTTAAATAACACCTTTCGTACATGATCCATGATAATAAATTTACCTTTAATTAGTCTTGCTCCATAAAAAGGCCACATTCAAAATATTTGGAACATAATCCACACACATCTGGTTTTAAAGGTCTGCGAATTGTCTCCGTATTCGGTTGAAAAATGATCCCAGTTGAGTTAAATTTTGGAGAACAAAGGGAGTGTTAGAATCGATTAACAGTATAAAACAGTTAAACACAGTATATAGTTCAAATTTTGTTTATGGCGAATATTCCATGAAGTAATTAAAACTTCATCAGTAATTAAATACATAAAATAAAACACAAGCTTAATTTTTTATGTAACTGAAGTATGCGTTTAAACACTTAAATGATCATAATCGAAAAGGTTATCATAAATAGGCATACGAAAATCATTGACAATTTAATTGGCTATTGACGGTTAATACGAAAATACAGTTAATAAATTAAAAAAATATTTAAATACATAATTCATATTTTTTATATAATTTTTTTTTTGTTGTTGTTAATGGACAATTAAAAAATATCTATTAAATGTATGAATTTTTTTAATTTCTGTTATAGGTGGTTTTCAACTATATTCTGTGCACAGGCATTTTGTCCTATGAACCTGGAATCCCAGGTTGAATCCACTGGTATTAATTACAGGTTGTGTTTATGTGCGTGTCTTGACGATCGCTAGAGAAATATTTCGAACATAGAAGTCTGCAAATTTAATTTCAGATAAACGAAGAAAAATGCAACAGAGAGTCTTGTTTGATTTTTTTAGAGTTTGCTATTGTATGTTGAATATTTTTTTTCCTAATTTTGATTATTTTCTAAGTTAGCTTAGTTTGATGCAGTCATAGAAGAAATCTAATGTACTCAGAAATCGTACAGAAATTTATATATATATATTTTTTTTTTGGCGAATTTACAAAAAAAGTCCCCTTTCTCTAGAAAATGAATACTGTTTTTTGTTAAACTGAACTATTTCTGTTTGAAATCTTAGCCATTCTATCCCATATTTTACATTTTGTATTGAGGAAACCTTTGGGAATACTTTAGAAAATTTTAAACATTAATATTTTGAATTTTAACTAATTTAAGATTATCAGGATGAAATATTTTCGACCACAAAAAAAGATCTAGCTAAAGAAAGAAGGAATTCATATTCCTTTCATTTCTAGGGCAATCTTTTATCCCCAACAATTTAAGACATTGGCTTCTTTTATTAATAGCGGTAAAGGACAGTCTCTGATCATGAAAATCAAAGATTTTTTTTTTCGTTTCGCTAAATATCTGCACGGGCCTGAGTCGGACTCAGTCTGAGTCGGTTTCTTTAAAATTACAGAAGTAGAAGTGTGTCCTTTTCCCTATGGATTTCGCAGCCCTTCAGCCTAAACAAAAATAAAAAGGGGAAATACGTACTTTTTAAAATTGTGTTCTAATGAAATTTTACATATTCCAAGAATTTTTTTAAAAATTCTCCCAAGTCCTCAATTCTAAAATTATACTTTAACGTATCGTACGTTAAAAAATTCATTTTTTATCAATAATACCTATAAATTTCCGTGCAATTAGCATTTTTGTCTTATATTTGGACTGTAATTATCTTTATTGTATTCGCCTGTTTTTTGTTAATTAAAACAATAATTATATTTCAGTGTTTTGTTGTGTTTCAAATATTTTTATTTACTGAATACGAAATATATGTCATTTCTTAATCACCTGCATATGGTGTAATGACAAAAAGCCCTAATAGATGAATCAACAAATTATTTTTTCTATTAAAAGAAACGGCCATTTTCATATCAAAAAGACGCTTTTAAAATATTGTTCTAAAACAATAGCACTTTACAGGCGCCATTACACGTTTCTTCAGCTTTTCTAAAATTCGTAAGATGAAACTACAAGAGACAGCTACATGAAAATTTTAACTTAATTTCCTTTAGTTCGTCATTGAAATATCCATCGAGAACATATTTTCTTTAAAGAATGCATTTTTTCAGTCTTATCTTATGTCAAAACATACATCATAACCTTATAAAATTTTGCAATCTCGCTAGGATTTTTATCTGCAGTAAGCTGAAGGAAAAATTCCCATAACAGTAAATTTAAATATTCCATCAACATTGAACTTTAACGACCTAGAAAAATAACATTTTTACAATCCTTAAGTGTCAGAAGAAAATGTGAATTCCCATATCCTTTTTTTCTTCAAAAGAATTTGTTACACTTACAATAGCAATTCCATATGCATTTCTACATTACATAAAAATATGTAACGACAAAAACAAACAAAAAACAAAAGTTTACCATACATTTAATAGTCTTTTTATACTGATTATAAAATTAAATATTTATTATGATATAAAAATATGTATCGACAAAAACAAACGAAAAACAAGTGTTTACGTCTGCCATGCATTTATTAGTCTTTTTATACTGATTGTAAAATTAATTATTTATTACGATATAAGAATAAATAAACATTAGTAAATATAGGCATAATTAAAATAACATTATATTGTAACCTTATCTAAAATTCTTTTGTCATAAGTAAGAAAATGCCGATAATTACCACACAAAACATTAAATACGCAATTACTTTTCATATGCATTATTTATGTTAAACATATTATGCGATTGAAAGCGACATTAAATACATTTATTTATATTCCACCATAAAGCATGAAATCATTAAATTTAGTACGTTATTGAAAATTATAGTTTTTAAAAATTATTTGACTCACAATTAATTATAATTTATTTATAATTCTTCATAGAACATTGCATTTCTAGCAATATAAATCAAACTTAAGAAGAGAAATGTGTAGAACCATGAATTTAGTTTTATAATATTTAGCATTTTTACTTATATTAGCAAGACTTCACTTTTATGGGAGCTCTGAACTGTTCTGTACATTTTTACTATTATGCTTTTTCTGTTAAAACTAATGGCTGGTTACTTTTGAAAGAAATGGGATTTTGTATACTAAAAAAATATTTAGAAACACATTTTTTGGAATCAATATATTTGAGAGATACCTGCGTATGAGACGGCAAATAACACGCAAATGAAACTAGATGTTTTTAAATGTATTTTTATTTTTCTGAAATTCGTAGATCTGACTTGTTTCCATCCACTGGAGATTTAAAAATGCCGTTTTAATGAATTTATTTTATTTTCAAAGCGTGCATATTAAAATAATTTCAAAATCCATCAAGCTTTATGAGCAGAAACTTATTATAAACAAATCCTGCCTTAAGTGGATAAACAGTCAAAAATTAATAGAACCGAATTGACGCTGAACTTGTTAAGGCGGAAACCTGTTGGAAGTTAAAATGAATTTAAGGGGATTTCTTGAGATGCTTTCTTAGAAGCTTTTACTCATCACGAGAAAGCCAACTTTTTTTAGTAAATGACATTTACTCCTAATTTCTGAAAAAAAGCTCTTCTTTACTTAATAGAGCATTTATTTATAATTTTGAGAGTTTCATTCTGTAAAAAAAATACACGATTGATAAATCACATATATTTGAATGCAATATGAAACACTTTCCAGCACATCCAGAAAACTAACGAAACATCCAGTTTCAACAATTAGAGTACATAGTCAGAAATGTAGTTACGTGCAGCTTATATATGATCTACAGATTTTTACTATAATGCTACAAAGCATTCTAAAATTTAGTTCAGTTAGAAAACACGTAACATTATTGAAAATTCATTTTCAACAGTTTTAGTCAATAAGTGGAAATGCACTCGAATTCTTTTGTTCAGAATCTTATATTATATTGGGTGAGTGCAAAAGTTCTACCCGTTTCTTAGCGAAAACAGAAATGCGGAGAAATCAAAATGTTAAGCACCTATGAATGCATGCTCCATAATTATGTATGACCTCTTGCCATCTGTCTGGTAGTAAGTTAATCTCACGCCGATAAAACTCCTCTGTTTTACAGTCAAAATACTGTTGTAACGTCGTTTTTTCAGTCTCCACATAATTGAAGGTTCGGTGAGCAAATACGTTGTGTAACAATAAAATAAGGTGGTAAATCGAAAGTTCAAGGTCGGGTCTATACGCCGGCTGAGGTAAAAGTTCACAACTAAGGCCCAGTAAATTCTGCCGAGTTCTTAAAACAACATGAGGGCTGGCTTTATCGTGTTGAAAGAGAACCCCTCTGCGACTGATGAATTCTGGCCACTTAGACGTGAGTTTTGTTCACAATTTTTCCAATTGTTGGCAGTAGAGGTCTGCCTTGATAATTTAGTTTGGTGCGAGGACCCCCTAGTTGATCATTCCCCTAGCATTAAACCAGACAATGAGCAAAACATTTTTGGAATGGAGTCCTCTTGTTTAGGTCGGTTGGATACCCTTTTGCAACATCGGCACATGATCCTTTGACGCTTCACAATACGATACAGAACCCACTTCTCATCACTCCTTACAATTTGGTTCAAAAATGGTTCCCTACTGTTACAGGAAAGCAAAGAAATACAGGTGCTGATTCTCTCTTATCGTTGCCGTACTGTAAGCTAGTGTGCTACCCACTGATCAAATTTGGTGATGAAGCCCAGCGCATGCATCCGCCTTTTGACTGTTGTTCTGTGTACCGAGAACGTTTCGGCTAATTCTTTGACTGTTGGATGTGGGGAATTTGCTATGGCTGTGTCTAGATCCTGGTCAGAAACCACTGATGGGCGTCCAAAACGGGCATGATCTTTACAGCTCCCGTCTCCGTCCCGGAATTTCCTAAACCAACGGTAAAAAGTGCTATCGTCCATGGCATCTTCCCCATATGCATGACAAATGTTGTGGCAAGCTCTGGCTGCTCTAACGGCTTTATCATACTCGTACCGTAAACAATGCCTGACGTGGTCTTGCTTGCTGGCTATGTTGTTTCCCGCACCGCATGAGTTCTTCTGACAAATGCTGTTCCTATACATACTCTACTGGTCTACTTGTTGTTATCCACTTTCTTGACCTCGAAACATAAGCTGTAACGACTGTATTCCACTTGACATTTCCATATGCTCAAAACGGGTAGCACTTTTGCACTCACCTAATAATACGACCAAAAATTGTTTGTGTATGTGAATTTTGTCTTAAAAACGGCTCAAACGATTTTGACGAAATTTTGTATTTTACCATTTTTGGGCATGAGAAGGCAATTGGGCTAGATCATGTGTTCGAGAAAATTCGATTACTGGGTCATTTTGGGTCATAATTGGTCAGGTTCAAGCTAATTATATCTAAAAAACGGCTCAATCGATTTTGACAAAATTTTATATCCAACCGTTTTTGGGGTACGAGAAAACTATTGGGCTAGGTCACATGTTTGAGAAATTTCGATTATTGGATCACTTTTGGGTCACTTCGGGTCAAGCTAATTTTATCTATAAAACGGCTCAAACGATTTTGACTAAATTTTGTAATCTACTGTTTTGGATTACGAGAAGACCAATGGGCTAGGTAACATGTTAGAGAAAATTAAATTAGTGGGTCAAGCTAAGTTTATCTAGAAAACGGCTCTAACGATTTTGACGAAATTTTGCTTTCTATCTTTTCGGGCACGAGAATACCATTAGGCTAGGTCGCATGTTCAAGAAAATTCGATTAGTGGATCATTTTGGGTCACAATGGGTCAGGTGTCAAGCTAATCGAATTTAAAAACAATACCTCAAAACATTTTGACAAAAATTTTTAATGTAACGCTTTTGGGCATGAGATGACCATTAGGCTAAGTCACATGTTCTAGGAAAAACGATTAGTGGGTCATTTTGGGTCACTGTGGGTCAAGCTAATTGTATCTAAAAACGAGTCAAACGATTTTGAGAAAATTTTGTATTATACCGTTTATGGGCATGGGAAGAACATTGGGCTAAGTCACATGTTTAGAAAATTTGTGGGTCATTTTTTGGTCACTGTGGGTCAAGCCAATTGTATCTAGAAAACGACTCAAACAACTTTGACAAATTTTGTATTATACCATTTCTGGGCATGAGAAGACGTGTGGGCTAAGTCACATTTTCCAGAGAAATCGTTTACTAGGTCATTTTTGGGTCACTGTGGGGTCAAGCTACTTGTATCTATGAACGACTCAAAACATTTTGACAAAAAATTGTATTATTTCGTTTCTGGGGATGGGAAGACCATTGGGCTAAGTCACAGGTTCGAAAAAATTTGATTGGTGGGTCATTTTTGGGTCACTGTGGGTCAAGCTAATTGTATCTAAAAAACGGATCAAACGATTTTGGCAAAAATTTTATTACATCGTCTCCCAGCACGAGAAGACCATTGGGATGGGTCACATGTTCGATAAATTTAGATTAGTGGGTCCCTTTTGGGTTACCGTGTGTCAAGCTAATTTTATTTATAAAGCTACTTTAACGATTTTGACTAAATTTTGAATTCGTTTTCGGGTTCGAGAAGAGCATTAGTTAGGTCGCATATTCGAAAAAATTCGGTTCGTGGGTCATTTTAAGTCACTATGTCTCAGGATCATACCAATTGTATCTAAACAGCAAGAATTATACACTGAGAATAAAATATAAAATTGAACACAAGGCTATTTTAACCGAGATTATCTCGGTCATCCCTGCTAGTTGTATATTATGTATCGACATTTATTCATATGATATGTTAAGTTAAAATGTAATTCAGATATAAAAAAACGCATAACAACTACAAAAGCACTTCCAGCAACTACCAAACTAAAACGGCAATGCCATGTATGTGAATCTATACGTATTCCACAAATTAATCTTATTGTACTAAATAGGGTAGACTGGAGCACGTTGCTCATAAGGGTACGTTGGCCCATCCGCGATATTTTTCAAACTATCCAGTAGATCGCATTACTGGCTAAACGACGGTATGTTAAGATGTCTTCCTTAACCCAGAGGTGGCAAGCTTCCCTAATCTTCCGTAATACGTGGGTTAATTTAATCCATGTTTAATGCCTTTCGCACCAGAAATTTTCTTAAGTAAGGAAATTAAATAACTTCCATATAGAAACGTGAAATTAAATAAAGATTCTTTAAATAATTTTTTTGTTCGAAACTTTGTTAAACTGGGTCAAATTAATCCACGTATTACTGAAGATTAGTGGGAGCTTGGCACCTCTGTCTTTCACCCATAACAGCGTCAGAAGCGAATCAAACGAAAACTTCAAATTTTCACTGGTAATCTTTTTTATGCACTTATAAATAATTGTTTATAGCTCTTGTTTCTAAATTAAAGTTTCACTTTGGTGCACATCAATTTAAAGACCATTGTTTAGATCTTATTTTTTACCTACTGATCTTAAAAAATATGAACAGAATATTTTAATACGACTATCTAAAACTAAAATGGCGATATGGGTCGAGTTGACCCATTTAATCCGGGGCCTGTTGGGCCATGGTCCAAGAGTTTGTTTTCTACATTCATAAGCATATAAAAGTCAATAAAATTGTAGAATTATGCGTGTTACTGGGTAAGGCAGTATTAACTAATTGGCAAATAAGACAAATGTCTAGGTTCGTAAATCTGAGGAGCCTGGCTGTATAAACAGAAAATAATAATAATAATAATAAAATTATATAAAGGTCTCATTTTTATACAATATAAGATTTATAATTTATCTACATTCTCAAAACATTTTTTTTCTTTTATTAAGTACATAGCTGACGAAAAAACGCCTTAATGTAAAAAAGATTTTGCCAGCGCAAATAGCTGACGAAAAAAGGTGTAATATAAAAGAGGCTCAAAGACTAGATGTTTCGTAAAAGCTAGGAAGTTTACAAAGTTTATTTCCAGAAACTTTATTAAAAATTTATTTTATTGTTTTATTGTATTCTCTATTATTAATAAATCTGTGAGTAACATTATTTAAGGCTTCTTTAAAACGAAATTGCGTTAATATGGATCCGAATTTTAATTTTGTCTAGGACCTGCTTGAGCTATTCAACTCATCTCTAGCTCCCAAGATGGTTCGTAATTGTGTTAGAAAAACAGACAAAGGAAAGGTTCAAATCAATTTACAAGGCAAAATCAAATCAATTTAGAAGGCAAAATAAATCCATTTTGAGGGTCAACTTACCCCGTTCGAAGGGGGAAGTTGCCCAGTGACTTGATACTATGCTGAGCTTCATAATGAAACGATTAATTAATAATTTTTCAATTTTTCTCATACGTGTTGATGCTTTGAGATGCACTGATTCTACAAACTAAAAAAAATAAAAATAAAAATTTGATAAAATTAAAAATATATAGATTGAAGAAAAAATGGGCCAACAAACCCCGGTCTACACTACAATTCAGCAGGAAAATGCACAACAATTAAAAACCCCGTTAACAAATCAAAACCATATGGAGTAATACTTAACAATTCTTTCTGAAGTCCTGCATTTGACCAATATAAGTTATACACACAACCATGTAATATGCAAACATTTAGTTTTTTAAACATTAAAACCCACACCAGAATTGAAAACACACTTCCAGCAACTAACGGTCATTGTTAGTACTTAACCGAATTATTTTGTGAGACGCTGTAAATGAACGGTAAATGCTATGCACGCCATATTTTAGAGTAAGCGTATTATAACGTATATATATATATATATATAGTAATGCATATAAATTTCAATATGTTTGAAATTGTTGAAAATATTTAAAATACACGGCAACCGATTTTTCCAACCTGTAGAACAATATAGAACAGAATTTAATGTGTAACCCTATAAATGAATGATAATTCTTTATGCTACATATTGTACAGAAAGCATGTTTCAGCGCACCTGATAAATGAATAACAATTATATTTGAAATAGCATGACATCATTAACATGCACTGCAAACACTTTCCACATTAACCTTGAAATAAATAAATACGTTTAGATACCTCAGGAAACTAACTATAAATTATACACTCTTACTTTTCAGTAGCAAATATGCGCTATAATAAGCCTCAGTAACATATATCAATTAAATAGAAATCCTAGCACATTTACGGCAGTTAGAGCACGGCAACACGGAATAGAACCGAAGTCAAACATTTTTCCACATAGTTGAAAAACGTTAAAAACACATGAAGTAGTGGAAATGCATTTGGAGCAATTGCCATTCATTGCCAAAAGTCTTTGCAAATTATTTCATGCAGACCTGTATATGATTTACACACGTCGTAATACATTAAAAATTAGTTAATTTTAAAAGTACACACCACAGCTGAAAATGCACATCCAGCAGTTGTCGTAAAATCATAATCAGTCATGTAACCGCAGTTTTTAACATCACTAAGTTAATAAAATTCTACGTACTCAATAATCTACAGAAAACATGTTGCAGTGCACCTCAGTAATGAATATAAAGTTCAGTATGCTTGAAATAGTGTAACATGATTAAATTACACTGCAAAAAGATTTCCCCATAAATCCTAATGTAATGAAAATTATTTGTGCGTCTCGTATATACGAACTACGAATGCTACTTACTCTATATTCTATAGGAGCATTTTGCCGTCCCCCTCAGTGATGTATGTGTCGTAGGTTAATTGAGAAATCAGGCTCTTTGCAAAGAGCCAAGCCAATTAGGGAATCATCTCTCTTTTTCCAATTAGCCTGATATTTTTCAGGCTTATTGCAAAGAAGCTACGGAGTGTTAGGCTAATTGGAATATGGTCATTTATTTCTCAATCAGCCTAATATTTTTTAGGCTTATTGCAAATAGTCTATGAAGTTTTAGGCTAATTAGAAAATGACTAACTGTTTGTCTAAATATCGTGTTGTACCCGACCCGAACTTCAAAATTGCATCTAAAATTAACCCGAACTCGGCAAAGAACAGTTCCATTGAACCGCAACCCGATATTAATACGATAAAATGATTTCCGTCAACATGAAACCCAAACCAAACTTGAAAATTATTTTTGAAGTGTACCCAGATCCGACAAAAATTCCATCGAACCGCAATTCGATCCGAACAGGACAAAACAATTTCTGTCGATACGAAGCCCGATCTGATTTTGAATTCCATTTGAAGTGAATCCTAATCAAACCCTAAAAAAATTCCATCAAAACTCAATCCGATCCCAACACGACAAAATAATTTCTGTCGACACGCAACTCGACCTGAACCTGAAAATTACATTTGAAGACAACACAAGCCGACAAAAAAAATTCCATCGAACCCATACTTGCCAACTTTCTCTTAAACTTCCGTAAAATGTGAGTTAAATTAACCCAGGTTAAACACGTTTCGAACCAGAAATTTACTAAAGAAATTAATTCAAATAGATTTCATAGAGAAACATGATTTTAAAGGTATAATGACATATCAAATAAATTTTCTGGTTAGTAACGCGTATAACCTGGGTCAATTTAACTCACAGTTTACGGAAATTTAGTTGAATATTGGCAAGTATGATTGAACCTCAACCCGATTCGAACATGACAAAATAATTCCGACGACATGCAATCAGACCCGGACCTGAAAATTGCATTCAACCTGAACCCTATCAGAACAGACTATGCTCTTTGCAAATTTGCAAAAAAGGGCTCAATTAGCCTATGACATATATAAATTTCATAATGTTAGATTTACCGCAACATCTTCAAATCGCGCCTCAATTGATCTTTCCTTATAGGCCATAATGTAAAGGGATTTGAGTGTCCTTGTAAACGAGATATAAATGGTACACGCTTCAATTTCAATAGAGATTATGCTACGGTAAACCTGAACAGTGTGCATCACTTATATGGCATTATGAGTGAGTATTTATGAAAGCAAGAGCACGCCCAGACAGACCGAAGTCAGACCAGACCAGAGTAAAAACATTTTAAATTTCGGTGAAAATAAGATGAGTAGGTAAGCATTGGGGTTCGATACCCTGATAGAATAAAAAAATGCCATTTCTTACAACATATTTTCATTGATTTAATTTGCTGCAACAACTATTTAAAATTTATTTGAAAAAAATATTAATTTTATATACACGATCAGAAACAAAAGGCGTTTTTTCCACAAATTTTAATTAAATTTAACTTTTATTTATATCATAAGTAAAATTACTCTTCGTTAGAATGTGCTTCTGACAAATTATAAATAGTTTTACCGATTCCTACAATTTTTCACGAATTTTTCAACTAATGGGATACTCCGTAATATTTATTATTTCATTTTAACGAAATCTCAAATTTTGTAAATCAATTAGTAGAAAGAGCAAAATTTTATTTAAAAGTCTTGATACTTAAAAATTGAATTTTTAATTTTATTGTATTGCTTAGCATGTTTCTTTGCTTAAAAATGGATATTTAGCTTAAAAAAAAAAAAGATTTAAAACTCAATCGCTTATTTAATAATGCCCGCAGCAAAAAAATTAATAAATAGAATCGAAGGTCCAATACACGTTAACTTAATTCTAAAGAAAAAGTAGGAGTAAACTACTGTGAATTAAGATAGATGATTTAAACATAGTAGATTTACCTGTATTATTGACGTTTACAAAGTGAGAGTACATATGGGAGAGAATGCATAAAACTCATGCATTAGACTAATTTTCAAATCAAAAGATTTTTAAGACATAAAAAGGTCATCCTACTGTTAAATCTTGGCATAATTCCATTTTTAGGGTTCCGTACTAAAAAAGTAAAAACGGAACCATTATAAGATCACTCCCGTGTCTGTCCGTCTGTCTGTTTGTCTGTCACAGCCATTCTAATCGTAAACTATGGAACGTGGAATGTTCAAATTCGGGGAAGTAATAAAGACCATTGACCCACATATTTTCAGATTAATAAACATTCATAAATATATTTAGTAAAAAAGTAGAGGGGCTAATTATGCTACTTGAAAACAAATCTTTTCTTTCTATATCATGTGGGGTATCCTGTGAAAGCTTTTGTAACGCTGAACTCAAAAATACATTCCTTTTAATTTTAGGTATTATATTTTCAAAGATATTGTTGAAAATGTAGCGCAAAAATATGTTCCCCCCCATCTAATTCTGAATCTACTGAAACTAAAATTATGAAAAAATTAGAGGTAGTAGACGTTAATATAAACCTTGCCGGAAAATTATAGCGATTACCCTAGGTCACATAGTTTTTGAGTAATTAGCATTTTCTGTTATACACAAATTTCGATTTACGGGCATTCAGAAAAATTGTTGAGCATCGCTGAATATACCTATCGTTGCAGAAGAATAAAAGCATTCTTGATAATGATTTTCGAAAAAAATCATCGGTAATTAGCTGAGATATTAACCCTTAAAGGTACGGTCAGTTTGGACATACACAAGGACAGGGCGGCGTACTCTATGCCTAGTTAACGACTTTTAATGATATATATGTGTAATGTAATGTCCAGTAACAGTATAAAAGCAATAAACGTCAAATTGTTAAAAACATACTAATTTAAGGGGTCTCGGGACTCTAAAAAGTGAAAAAAAAATGAAAAAAAGACCATTTTCACCATTTAATGCCGTAAAATGTATATGATTTTAAAACACAATTTTAATTGGAATGAAAGATATAAGTATGTTATTTCGTTTCATGTATTTAAAAAATTGCAAGATACAGAATTAGTATTTACAGGGGGCTCGAAACTGTTAGATATTTGTCGAACAAAACATTGGCATAACAGTTTACGCGCAGGATTACAAAATAAATATTGCAACTAGAATGGAAATTTTGGTGCTGACTTATATTTCAGATTGTAATAATTTCCCTGAACTTGAATAAATTTGTATTTAAAGCATTTTTATATTTTTAATGCAATGCTGCATTTAGCTAGTACAAAATTTTGAAAATTTCAACAGTAAAATCACCTAAAAAAATATTTTTTGAACAATAAAAAGGAAATTTTAGGTTCAGTTTATACAGAATAACATGGAATATACGTTTTGAAAATTTCATGAAAAAATATTCAGAAGTTTTTGAGGTATCCTGCGCGTTATACCCCAAAACGCCATTTGGAAAATAATGACTTTAAAGTTTCGGAAACGCCGCTTCAGCTATTGAGCGGGTATAATTCTAAAAGCCAAAACTTCCGTTCTAATGGGAACTTCAAGGAAACAATTATATCAAAATATTCAGAAAAGATAGGAGTTTAACATCTAAAAAAAATTAATTTCTTAAATTTTGAAGCTTTAAGAGTCCTGAGGCCACTTAATCCTTTACGGCACGGAGTAAATCTATTCATAAACTTATGAAATAATGAACTGACACCAGAATTTATAAACGAATTTATTAGAAAATGCGAACTTGCTTATTTTCACGTACATGATAAAAGGAAAATTTTAATTAAATATTCTTGGTGCCATTTGTCTGTTTTGGAATTAAAATTAGGTGTCCTTGTTTTAAGGGCATCGCCCTCGAAATATTTAATTAGAATGAATCGCATAAATACTGTGAGATTCGCGATAGTTTGCATTGATTATATCTCTCAATACGCCTCGAGTGACTTTAAAAGTTAATTAAACACCTATCTGGAAAAACGCGGCACTGACCAAGGCGGCGTTGCAACTTTGAGACCTCAATTCGAAGCGCGCTTAGCACAATGTCAAATTTAAACTTTGAACAAAGGTTTTGTTTTAAATACATTGTAGAAATAAAGGTTATTACTACGCTGAATTTAGTTTCATGAAATGCCAAATGAAGTTTAACTATGCACTGCCTCTATTGTCAGTACCGAATTAAGTTCATCATAAACATATTAGGATAATATTAAAAAAAGAGTTATACGAATAGCTATATTTGATATTGTTCCATATATCTCTTTGAACTTTCATGGTATACCCGATTACACTTTTCTAATATATACAGTTATACCCAACCCTACGTTATATAGTTTTTTAAAAAGTCTTAGTATTCTTTTAGCAACTTATATATATATATATATCAGCACCACAATTTGTTTTTTTTTTTTTCGATAAGTTCTAGATTTACTTCTTCCAGCTACATTTCAGTTATAATTTACTACACCAGGGGGAATTTTTAGCTAAATTTTGACGATATTGTTTAACGGTTTTTAATTAATTTAATAGTGCATTTTAATTATGTAATTACTTTCTATTTATATTATTTTATATTATATTAAAAGTTATTTAACATTTATTTCAATATGTATTAACTGCATCCTATGGTATCAATTACTGTGATTTCTTAAATGTTTTATTAACCTTAATCTTTACGATATGGGTGCCATGTGAGCGTGGATTTATTCTAAAATATTAATCGGTATGGTGTTTATTATTTTATTTTATATCCTATAAATATTTAAATAAGTTTTATTGTTTTTTCCAATTCATATTATTTGTTTCTATTCTGTTTTCATTTTTAATCAATTCACTTGATTTTAATGGTTGTTAGGGCACAGGGGAAAATAACTTTTAGCTTTAGCTTATTTTTCCCACAGAAAACAACCATTTTGCTTATATCATTGAATCCTGTGCCCTTGAAAACGTAATTCAATATACAAGCATTTCCATTATTTGTCGGTGTCCACTTTCTTATTTTTCTTCCATAATAATTCTTATAAATAATTTAATCTTTTTTTTTTTTTTTTTATATACTTACAGCTTTAATTCATAATATTACGGTTTTTGGTGGTGGTAGGTTATGTTTATTATTGGTTATATATATATATATATATATATCAGTGGCGTGGCGTCCGGTCATCGCTGGATGCGGCGATGACCAAGCAATATTTTAAAACTCTTAATAAGCTTTTAAAACTCTACGATCCAGTTTTAGCAGAACATTTGGAGTTCATGTATAAGTGAAGGTAAGATTTAAAGTTTCTTTTTTGAACATTCAGCCATTGAATTTTAGAGTTAATAATTTTTCACCACAAACTTAAATAATTGCGATGACCACCGAAAATTTTCACGCCACGCCACTGATATATATATAATACAATTACAAATTCATATATTTATTCTACGGAACCCTCTTTACGCGAGTAATGCTTGCACTTGACCGTTTATTTGAGAACGATATGAAAGAGAAATCTTGTCTGTTTATTTTAACCCAAAAACTACAGAAAATAATTTCTGTAATTACACTCGTTACGATTGTTGCCAGGTATTCTCGATGCAAGCAATGGCCAAAGGATTCTTTGAAACTGTTCATCTCACAATATTAAAAGTCATGTATTTTTTTCTTTTTATTCCGTGCAAAATTTCGCAAGAACTAGTTAATAATTTTTCTATGCAATTTTCACGGATTTATAGACTATATATATACCTTAAGACAAACTAAACTTCTTAATTATTCTAGTCACAAAAACTATGTATGCCTATACAAACACTTAATAAACATGCAATGTTTCCAACTTGGTTTAAAAATATGAATCATAAAATTCATAAATCTATAAAGATCGAAAAATATTAAGAATCTCAAGTGAAATCTTGCACGAAATTTTAAAGTAGTATGTTTTTTAAATTTTGTGATATACCGCTTTAAAGTATCCTTTTAATATTTGTTTATATCGAGAAGATACGATACCATTTAAGTCATAAATTATAGTAATTTTACGAATTTTTTTTCAAATTCGTTTTAAAACACTCAGAAACTACTGCTATTTCATATATATGTTTTTCCAAAAATTGAAATTTTGGAATGTTTGACAATAGTACGACAGGTTAACGTTTAGTTTCACCTTCATCTTTTCCCTTTCAGTACTTCCAAGAGAAAGTACTGCGCCATCATAATAATCAGTAAAAGAGATTGTAGTAAAGGGTAAAATAAGAAGTATATTTAACAATGAAATATTTCTGAATCTAGTTAATCACTGTGTGGATAAAATTTCAATAATCAAATTTTGTAAATATTCCATAAAACTTTTTTAACCCTTTATGCCCCGACGGTACTTTAAAGTACTTTTAAAATAACTTTTTATAAAATTCATATAATACATAGATTAGTATTAAACAGTTTAGAATGGGTTATAGATACTGTTCGTTTTTGATAGCCGCGCCTAGCACTCTGGGACGATTCTACTACCAAAAGGGGTATTACACTGAGATGGACATTTTTCGAAGGCTTACTTGGCTTCGTCTGCGTTGCCACTAAGATTGTTTTTTTTACTTCTGACCAAAGTTTAAAATTCTATTAATATCTCCCTTTAATTCAAATTAAAACTTCTAAATTTGGTGTCGAAATGGCGAGTTCAAGTAGAAATAAATCTATCAGGAGTAGTAGTAAGAAAATTAGATGTCATTCAATTTTGTGGTCAAGAAGCAGAAAAAGGAAAAGTAATTATTCAGATAGTCTCATTCTACAAAACGAGCCAGTCAAATTGCTGGAGTTTCTAGTAGCACTATTAAAAAGATTCGCCGAGAAGCAGGAGATGAGCATAATCCTGTTTTTTGTTCATCTAAAGAAGAGAATGACTTTGAAAAAAACAGGTACAGAGGAATTCGTTTGCAGCGTTATTAGACAAACTGTAGACGATTTTTATGTCAAAGAGAACATAATCCCGTCTTTGAATAAATTGCTTCCTGTTTTAAAAGAAACGACCAATTTAAGAAAATAAAAATTAATTTTGTTTCGCGAAAAGAAAAAAGGTTGTATAACTTTTAAAATTTTTAAAGCGTTTTCGTTTTATATAAATATTAAGTACAAAAACGTTTTTCCATAAATCGATATTATTTCCTCAAAAACGCATTCTTAGACAATGTAGCTGAACAAACTCCGATCACCCCAATTTTGATAAAATAAAAACAGACCTGCCGCATGCGCAATGGCGTGGAGGGTTTTGCTATCCGAAAACAAACAGTACATTACTTTATCTTGTTCCAAAATCATTAGGGGCTGTGCATATATAACGTTATCATTTTAGGGGGGAGGGGGAGTCTGGCAAATGATATCGTTAGATATCTCTAGGGGTAGGGGGGGTTCGTCTTTTGATATCGTTATCATTTTTGATCCAACCAAAATTTTCTCTTTTTATTTATAACTTAGCCTTTACATCAAAATAGAATGTTATCTTTTTTTAGTTTGTTATCTATTTTTATGAAAGTACAAAGTTATTATTAAAATCATTAAATAATTACAAAATTATTTAATTCCAAATTTGCTATTTCTTCTGTCATATGTGTATGCATATATAATTCGCTGTTCGAGAAACCATATGCGAAGTATGTTTCAAATGATACCTGTGTTTACTAATAAATAAAAAAGAAAGAATGTTGTCCACCTGTTTTGGTGATAAGAAGCTCTGCCCCCCCCCCCCCCCGTGCTGGGTCAAGTGCAAGAAAACATTATTACTGTTGATTGTATTATGTAACAAAAAGCTATTATAAAATACTTTTAAATAATAACTATTTCTTTTAAGTGTTATTTGATAAAAAGTTTATTCATATATAAAGTGATATTTTATTGAGTTCTCTTCATATGAATCAATGAAGTATGCGAAAAATAAATATAACCATATTTCTATATCACTCCAAGCAAAAGAAAAAAAATTTCAAAAATGAAAAGAATTTTTAGACATTGATAACGATATCATTAGGGGGGGGGGGGTTCGAGGGATGATAACGTATGATATCGTAAGGGGGGGAGGGGTTTCAAAATTGCCAAAAAAGTGATAACGTTATATATGCACAGCCCCTTATTGGTTGCACAAAACAAAAACACTTTTAAAAGGATGATTTATTTGCCTTTGCATCTTTTCAGCTTTTTTGACGTTGAAAGATGGGGGGAGGGGAGAAATTTTCAGTTGGGAAATATTTCTATATTTCTATTGAAAGAACATTATATTTGTACATTTGCTAATTCTACAAAATACTAAAAAAAGATTTTAAATAAAAGATTTGATTGGAGTTATAAATATTTCACAAAATCCCTATAACTTCAAATTTAATTACTCAATTTTAATCGGCAAAATCCTTCTAAAGTTTATTAAATGATTCTGTGAATTTTCTAATGTAGTTTCAAAAATTCACGAAAAATGCTTTAGAAGATAAAATTTTCATGAATTCATAATTTGGGACAAAGTGTTAAACTGCGATTATTGTAAATTTGAAATACGAATATCGAAAATATTTTTTTTATAAAAAGCCTGCCACGCTCGAAAGCGGTATCTTAAAATATTTATATTTTACAATTCCTATTTTTTTTTTTTTTTAAATACTAATTTCCTAATTTATATTTTTTAAGTTGAATAGCTAGAAAACGTGACGTAGTAGAGCAATTTTTTATTACATTTTCTGTTTCAGTGTTAAAAATAATTTATAAAACATCCATCGACATATCTATTCCTAAAGTCGTGGAAACTAGTGTTATAACTATTATTACATTTATTTGTCAGCAATGCAGGACTGAACTACCTGTAGCAAGACAGGACTGCTACATCATTCAAAACAATTCAATTAATGAATCCTTATGAGTTGTTATTCGGTAACCTAATTTTAATTGTATGCTCTTACATTTTTGACATCCGGTTTGCTGATTGTATTACTGCTGATGCTGTCAAACTAGGTTCCTGATGTAACATGCTACGTGAAATGCTTCTCATGTATAGTGATTCGCCCAGATTTTTAGAGATACTTTTAAAAAATATTTTGAACGATATGTATACCTACATAAGTATTCTTATAAGTTAAACACAATGAAAATAATTACAAGCTGCGCACTATAAAAAATTCATAAAAATTGATTTTCACACAATTAAAATTTTAACGTTTCAACAATGTTTTTTTTTTTCATTATTACTCTCAGTAAATTAATATATACATTATTTAACATCTCTAAGTAGTTGGAAAATAACGATAACTGAAATTTTATTCCCAATCCCGTAGTAGGTAGAAAAAAATATGCCTAAAAACCACAATTAAATTGTGTATTTTAATAATTAAATTACAAAATTCATTAGATATTCAGTATCTTAAGTACATATTTTAAGACCTTACTTATAATCTCGTTAACGTTCATAATACTACAAAAATTATTAAACTTATATTTTCATAGTTTATGTACGGTTGAAAATTATTGTGTTTACTTAATTAAAAATTAAAATGTTTTCCATATTTATAAGAATAAGTTATGGTTTTCTTTTGCAATATAAATTCACTTTTATAAAATTGGATTACATCTTTTACAGTGGAGAAAAGAGAATTTTCAACAATATATATATAATATAAGTTTAAAAAATCTATGTATTCAATAAATAAGATTAACTAAAGTTTTTTTTATTCAACAATTTAATTAAAGCATAAGAATTTTTTTCTTTTGTTTCATTGAAATCTCTGATAAAAATTCTGAAAAAATAAAAGATTGGAACCCAAACTTCCAGAAACAAAATCGAAATTTAAAATTACGCCTTTCAGGCAACATTTACAAGCTCATTGGATATTTATGTATAAGGGAAAGAAGGTTGTATTAATATAAGATTTCTGAATCGTAACGTTATTCACTGTTAAAAATATTTTTGTAAAACAACAGAAACTTTCTGGCAGCAAAAAGTTGCCAGAAACTATTTGTTTTCAGAAAATATCTGTTAACGAAAGAATGCGTTATCAGACGACAGAAATAAGTAGTCATACAGGCACTTCGTGTTGACAATTGACGCTTTTCCCAACAGTCAAAATCTGTAGGTCGATTCCTGTTGGCGAGGGGGGGGGGGGAGGTTCTATTTAACAGAAGAATCGCATATTATAGGTTAGGTACACGGGAAATTTCTATTTACCGATCGATTTGTTTATATTAATAATAATAAATATTTATAGGAATTTCTCCTCCAAACTTTTATAAAATTAATTTAAATAGCTTATTCGCAATAAAATATTTAAACAGTTGAATTTATATAGATTTGTAAATTAAGTATATTAAAGACTGGAATAAGTGAAAGAAGGTATCTTAAACTCCCCCCCCCCCCAGAATAATAAAAAAATATATATACGATATAAGGTAACTCCCCCCTCCCCCATAAAAATATTTATTAATAAAATAAATATATGTATTGAATGTGATTTGTAATTAAAAGAACTTTAATATTTATTCATGCAATATTTTTGAAAATTGATTAGGTTAAATTAGTGACTTTGGTTAATTATGTAAATAATATCCTGCCAATTTTTATAATTTTTTCGAATAGAAAGCTTTGTATATATAAATGTGTAAAAGTTGACAGCTATGAGCAAAGATGAGAAATGAAAAAGAAGAGCCACTAAAATCTACATAAACATCACCATAAAAAAAAGTATTTCATTTCAGCTAAAGTGATAAAATGAGTTTTCCTCCTTCTTAACAATTTACAATGTTTTTCCGTATAAAGTAAATGATCATCAACTAAATAAGAAAAAATATTACAATATAATTTAAATTAAAATGTTAAACAAAATTAAACTTGCTGATTCTATAAAATGAATGGTTAAAGCATAAATAGGAATTATTTTCAAAATAATTCACACAGTTGTAGCTCAAAATTTATTTCATTAAATAGAGTGAATAAAATTTACAAATTTTAACTTAACCACTATAGGTAACTCTAAGATTGTACTTAAAAAAAAAAAAAAAAAAAAAAAGCATTTCTTCAGAATCAACATATGGAACGATTAAACAAAATATCAACCACTCCATTTTAAACAACATAGTGAATAGTAGGAAATGTGATAAATTTAAACAATAAAAATATATGAACAGCGTCAGATCTAATAAATGTTATTCTGGTTAATGTTAAACGAAAATATCAGTTATCTATAACTATAATAATTAATGCAGCTACTCCGTGTTTATTATTAAAACTATCACTCCAAAACTAATCACGTATGTCAATTGATGACAAAATTAATTTAAAATCTCAATCAAAATTTCTGGAACTAATACATATGAAGTAAAATTAAACTCTTAGTCATAAAAAAGTTAAATATAATAAGTAATCATTCTACAGCTATGTAAAAATTCAAGATTTGTAAACTAATCATAAACTTAAGATTATTTAGTTAACTTAAAATAAACAACCGATCAAGAAATAATCTCCAGCTATTAACAGAATTAGATCAACTAAGTTACTAATGTGCATAAATAAATGAAGTATAAAATAATACTAATAATTTAAGTAAATCATACATTATGAAATAATAATAATAATAATAAATAGTATTGCTTAATTGAGATTTTTAGCAAATAGGAAGTATTTTTCATTGTTACGTTTCGGAAAAACATTGTTACATATTTAAAAGAAGGATGAAAACATACCTTTTGCTATGTTTGTTTTCTAGTATTCCAACTGTAAATCCTAATCATTGAAGAAAGCGGTTCCGATGTCAAAGGTGTGTGTCGCGGGTTCCAATTGTGAAAATGATTCTTAATTTTCTGTTAAAATTTCTTTATATATTATTCTTTTTCAATTAGATGAACTGCTTTATTAAACGAACTGCCATTTTCAACAGTACACAGTCAAGACACTCAAATATTTCAAGTTAGAAGATATTATAGACCCACGACGAGAAGAGACCTGTCAATCATACGTGACGTAGTCTAAGACGAACCCATTTCTTCCAAATCGGAGCGGGGATTTGTCTTCTCTACGCCGCGCCATAGAGGAAAAAGGAAAGGTTGCCATATTTCCCAAATATGCGAGGTTTTGGCGCTATTTATATATATAATATTGACTTTAAAGGGGAATTACATAAAAGGGTTAAAAATTTATATAAACTATGTTACTTTTTAATTATTACGATAATACAGAGAATTAATTATTTTTGTTTAAGTATAATTTATTAAAAATTTTGTTAAAAAATAGCATTTTTTCTTTTTTAATGAAGGAATTACATCTCGACTTTTTGTAATAGCGAAATACTGAAGAAATACTAATTTACTTTATTTAAGCACATCTTTCATTTTAAGAATAATCAACTGAATTGTGTATTTTTGTATAGGTACTAATAGTAAAGGTAATAATATCATATTTTGGACTTTTAACTTATATTATCTTAAAACTTAATGTATTTTTAAATACTTTTAATAACCAATAAAGATATAATTTAACACAATAGTCAATGAAAAATTTAAAAAATAAAATAAAGTAATACAGTAAACTCTGTGTAAGGCGGACTCTGAATAAGACGGAAATCTGTCTAACTCGGAAAGATTTTCAAGTCCCTACGAATCCATAGACATAGAGTAAAATTTGTCTAAGGCGGAATTTTGTCTACCACGGAAATTTTTCTCGGTCCCGATCGATTCCGCTTTAGACAGAGTTTACTGTAATTAAAGATTTTATTTTTAATTTACCAGCTTAATTTATAATATAATTACTAAAAAAATTTAAGGCAAATTAATGATCCAACTATGACATTTTTCTTAATTTATTTTTAGCTCGATGGACAGAAAAAAAAAAAAAAAATCTACGAGCGGAAAAATTAAAAAATAGATGCATCTGTAGTCCGTTTTAAAAAAGGAAGAATATCTGTATGAAATAAGTTAAATTAAGAAATGCACTTGACAAAAGGAGGGGGGGGGGGATCCTGATGTAAAATTATAAGCGACTTGCTGTTTCAGAATGGCAGTATTTTTTTTTTTTTTTCTGTGCTGTCACGTCCGAAAATTCTGTTCAAAACGCCTGTTTTGATCTTTTCTACGTTTATTTTTTGCTCTATGGACAGAAAAAAAAAATCTACGAAGAGAAATATTAAAAAATAGATGCATCTAAAATCCGTAGCCCAAAGCGCATTTTTTAAAATGAAGAATATATATCTATGAAATAAGTTAAATTAAGAAATGCACTTTAAAAAAGGAGGGGGGGGGGTGGAAGCTCCTGGTGTAAAATTATAAGCGACTTGCTGCTTCAAAATGGCATTTTTTTTTTTTTTTTTTTTTTGTGCTGTCACGTCCGAAAATTCTGTTCAAAACGCCTGTTTTGATCTTTTCTGCGTTTATTTTTTGCTCTATGGACAGAAAAAAGAATCTACGAAGGGAAATATTAAAAAGTAGATGCATCTAAAATCCGTAGCCCAGACCGTATTTTTTAAAATGAAGAATATATATATGAAATAAGTTAAATTAAGAAATGCACTTTAAACTTGCTGTTTCAGAATGGCAGAACTTCTTTTCTTTAATTTTGTGCTGTAATTTATGTACAATCATTCTTTCTTTAGAATGAATTGTTTTCCCTTTTGAGGACTTGTTTAATATTTAAAAAAAAAAAATTGTTTTGAAAAAAAAAAACAGTTTAAAAATGGCAAAATAAACTAAATGACAGAGAGACAGTAAAACACAGCTAATCGAGAGAGGGAAAACAGGTTTATGTCAAGGAATGAGCAAGTTATTGGCGCGAAAATTATTTCATTGCAAAACCCCTAGCTCTTAGTGGGGAATGGTCAAACTGAAACAGCGGTGTCATTTTCCCCCTCCAGTATCACCTTGCACACCTTCCGTAAAATAGACTCATCTAAAAGAGGGTGTTTCCCAAGCCTCATCTCGTGGTGGGAGGGGTGGGATAACCAATGCTTATTGGTCATTCTAAATGACCTTCTAGACGTCATAGGGGATGACCTCCCGTTTTTCTGTTATCCAACATATTATCCTGTCGCAGTGGAAACTGATGGCAAAGAAAACAGAATTTTTTGTTGTTTAACATGAAAATAAGCGATATGAGGATGGAATGACATAAGAAGACTGTTAACGTAATTTTTACTGTCGGAATTCGAAGATTTTTTTCTGTTGTTTTAATATTTTTTTTTACAGTGTTAGTCACTATTTTTACAGCTACATTTTTGTAATTGCTAGAAAAGGTAGCAAGATAATTAAGGAGACATTAAGTGAATATTTTTCTGAAAGAGAGAATATATTCTGCTATTTGATGAGAAATATTTTTATATGAATCACAATTTTCATGTCAACGGAGAAACGGTAGTTACTCAAAGAAAACCTAAGAGCATTTTATGAAAACTGAATGCGATTGTTTTGCACACCATGATTTCATTTCTTTTCTATATTATTTTTATTTATTTTCTTTGTTTTCTATTTTCTTTTATATGAAGAAACTTTCAGTTCGCGAAATATTACTAGCAGTTTTCCCATAATTTAAAGGATATTAAAATAAAAGATTCATATAATCACACACTTGAACATAGATGTAGGTCCATCTAGAGGGTTTGCTTAATAGAATGTCCTATATCCATTCGTAATCCTTAAAAGAATTACAAAACATTGAGATTTCAAAAAGCGACCTACAGCATTTCTTTTGTGGAAGGATTTTCCAAAGAAACAAAAATCTTCACTAGTTTAAAAGTTTTGCAACTTTAACTGCGATCTAACAACAGCCTAGAAAGCCATATGTTCAGAAGCTGCTTAAACAGAATCTGCTGTAGTGGAGTTTCCGAAATGCTCTAAAGTGTCATTTCCGCACTTCTAGAATCTGCATTTCGAAACCACAAACGTTAGAACATGATTGCAGGCATGAAACAATCCAAAATAAGGATAGGTATTTATCAACAGCAGGCAGACAAATCTGCTGCATGAACACCATTCTACTGTAAGACCGCTTTAACAAGTTTTAGAACGAAAATTTTGGCTTAACTGATCAAAATAGATGCTGGATTGTATACAGACCGACCTACAATTTATGTTTCATTATCATGGATCTGTGTTGTCTACAGAAAATGTTGGAGAAATTGGGAATAGATTCTTTCTGATGAAAGGTGATCCAGGCAGCATGATACTTGACTAGTGCACAGTTTCCTTTTTAAGGAATGAATCCTTCGTATGGATTTCAGTAGCATATTATGACTTCATTAAAAATACTTTAGACATTCTAGCGTTTCTGGTCGTTTATCTGTACCTGTAAATCTCCTCTTCAGGAGCTGAAGGGAGTATTACAGTCTCTTCTTGATAACTGTAATCATTCCATGCCTCATAGGTGTACTACATTACTTTTATTCCCGGAAAAAAAACAGCCTTGTGGGAACATTTATTCGAGAAATCGTACATTTCTTTTCATTTTTGTGATAACCATGAATTATCCATTTTATTAAGCAACAACAAATGAGTAAAATTTAATTATTTCTTGTTCTATGATTAGTTTTCTTTTCTCACGTCTCACTTTACTTAAGATTAATACATCACTAAACACATTCATTAATCCGCATTTTGTATTTAAAGACGTAATAACCAGTAACTGTTTCGGTCAAAAATAATCAATGAAATCGGAAAATAATAATGATAAACCGCATAAAATTTAACTGCTAAATTACCGCAGTGAAAACAAATCATTGCAATCGATTAGGAATTATGTCTTCTTTATTTTTTTTTTTAAGTTTAGGGGACTGTCTTTATAATTAACTTTTTAACACGAACACCAGACTCATATTTGAATTTTTCTGTACATTTTAATTTCGGATAAAAACTGGTAGTCAATAGGTCAAATAGTCTAGAAATTATGAAGGTTTAAAGTTTGGAACTCTTAATATTAAATTTATTTTTAATCATTTCAAAACAGATTGCCTTGCGTATAGTTTTTAAAGCATAACTCAAAAATGCTTGTCGGAATCAGCTGTAATTTTGGATTCGTATATTTCGAGCTTATGGAAATCTATTCATATAAAAAAAACTCACAGGTTACACTTCATAAGTTTTTCAAAAATTAACTTCGGAAATATATTTTAAAAGTGATTTTCAAAAGAGAGAAGGAAAAAGAAGAACGAATTGTAACCTATACATTTTTTTTTAAGAAATAGTTTTTTCTAGATTCAAATATGCGAATTCAAAATTATAGCTTATTCTGGCACGTGGTTTTTGAGTTATGTTCTAAAAAATACAAAAATTGCAAATTGATTTCAACAAGTAAGAAGATATAACATGCGTCCCAAATTTTAAACCTTCATAATTTCAGAACTATTTGACCGATTGACTTCCAGTTTGTAGCTGAAGCTTAGATTTACCGAAAAACACAAGTAGGTTGTCAAGATTGGGTTTTGAATAGGAAAGTTTTGAGTTTATTTTTAAAGCATAAATTGAAAGAAGCCACATTTCTAAATCTCCTCTTTTATGTTTCTCTGCATAAATTTGCGATTAAAGTTTATGGGATGTATAGATTTTAATTCTGACTATACGTGTGTATGTTAAACAGAAGTGTATATAATCCTTGATTATATTAGACATCAAAAGAAGGCAGGCAACAATTACAAATTGTAGTTTTGGAATAATTTAGAATGTCGTACGATAAAGAAATGGACTAGAACTAAAAATAACACAGAAATGAATTAAGCAGCGTAAAATATAAGGCTATTGTTAATCTAAAAATGATAAAACTCGCAGTCATAGGAACTTTTTCTGACAATCGACAAATTTCTTGTTATTGACACAGAGATGCTGTATTCAGGAGATGTTCGCTGAGAAAGTGATGCAAATTGTTTCATCAAAATCCTGAAAAACCTGTTACAGCTATCTCACTCAAACCGCGTGTAATCGAACTCGGAAACTCAATTTTATACTTCTCATTTTTATAGATGTTATAATAATCTCTGGTTTGAGCGTGTTATAGAAAATAAATAAAAACATTGTTAATCGAGATTGATAAAGAGATGGGGAAAACATCCATCGGATAAAAAGCTAGGCTTACTCAGTAAGCTCGAGAAATTAGATAGTCGCAGTTTGGATTTTTGTTTACATTTGTGTGGCCAAAGGGTCTAGCCGGATAAGCATAGCAAAATGGCCCCCACGGCCGATGTTTGAAATAGCATGTGTGGTAATAAGGTTCATCATGAGAGTAATATATAGAGTGTTTTTAGCCCCTGAACTTGAACTGCCTTTGAGATAATCGGGGAAGTATGCGCCGGAACTACTATTTTTTAAATACGTTTTTCTCAAAAACTACAAAAGTTAAAAAAGTGAAACCGACGCCAATTATTGAAGAATATATTAGTTCATATTATATATTTTTTTCACATTTTTTACACAAATTTTAACATAGAAAAATAAGCAAAAATATTAAAAAAAAAATTATTAATGTTGAAATTTTATATTTACACCAACCAAAAAATTAGACAATAATGAACAAAGTATGTATTTTTATGGAAAAAAATTTCGTTAAAATCGAAGATGCGCTTTTTGAGTTATAACAAAAATAATGCTAGAAACTTGCTAAAATATTCGTAACTTTCCCTGTTTGCATTTGAAGAAATACGCTACTATCAATGAATTGGTAAATTCCTGACATTTCCACTCGGGCAGCATGCGCAGTGCGCCAAAATATGAGAATGTTTCCTTACATACCACTTCGCTATAGGTTTGTTTCGTGTTTGTAAACATTGTGTTATTTTGGCGTACTGTGTATCCTTTTCGCGTAATAATGTCAAGTCGATGGTCTAGTCGATTGTGCAGGTGAAGTTGAATAGGGGCTATAAATATATAAGGTTATCAACTTTTTGGCAATTTCAACCCCCCCCCCCCCCCATCCCACCCTCCCAACCTTCCAGTATCATACGTTATCATTTCTCGAATCCCCTCCCCCCTAATAATATTGTTATCAGTGTATAAAAATTGTTTTTATTTTTCCATTTTTTTTTTCATTTTTTCTTTTTATGCGTTTGCAGTAATATACAGATATGGTTGTGCATTTTTCATCTGCATATTTTACCGATTTAAATGACGAGAAGAAATTCATAAAATATCACTATTATACAAGAAATATCTTTATATCAAATGACATTTTAAAGAAATACTTATTTAAAAGTTTTTAATAATAGCTCTTTGTTACATAATGCATTGAACAGTAATATTATCTTCTTGCAATACGCCCTTGCCGGGGCTAAATAGAACTTCTTTTAAACAAAACGGACGGCCAACATTCCTCCCCATCTTTTACTAGCAAAAATAACAAATATAATTTCGAATCTGGTTTCTCTAACACCGAATTATATACGCATATGGCAGGAGAATATTAATGTTGAACGTTTTGTTATTCCATATTTTGGAATGAAATGTTTTATAATCATTCAATGGTTTTAATAATAACTTTGTATTTTCATAAAAAGAAGAAAACAGACTTAATTTAATTAAGATACGAAAAAAGTATATATATATTTTTTTTTTAAATGATAACGATATCAAATGACAACCCCCTTCTCCCTACAGATATCTTTCGATGTCAAGCGCCAGGACCCCCCCCCCCCTCACACACACTCCCCCCTAAAGTGATATGTTATATATGTACACTGTACGCGTACAGCCTCATAGCCTTCTTCAATGTGAAAATCATAGTAGGCAAATGTTATCATTTTATTTGTCAATTCTTGATATTATTACGCGAGAAGGATGCGGAGTACGTCAAAATAACAGAATATTTACAAACACGAAACAAACCTATAGGAAAGTAGTATAAATGGAAACATTATCTTATTTTGGCGTACCGCGCATCCTGACCGAGTGAAAATGTCATGAATCAACCAATTCATTAGCGTGTTTCTTCAAATGCAAACAGGGAAAGTTACGAATATTTTAGCAAGTTGCTAGCATTATTTTTGTTATAACTCAAAAAGCGCATCTTCGATTTTAACGAAATTGTTTTCCTTAAAAGTACATACTTTGAGCATTATTCTGTAATTTTTTGGTTGGTGTAAATATAAAATTACTACATTAATAATTTTTTTTAAATATTTTTGTTTATTTTTTTATGTTAAAATTTGTGCAAAAATGTGAAAAAAAATATATAATGTCAACTAATATATTCTTCAATAATTCGAGTTTGTTTCATTTTTTTAACCTTTATACTTTTTGAGAAAAACGTAATTGGAAAATAAAAGCGTCGGCGCATACTTCGCCGATTATCTCAAGGACAGTTCAAGGTCGGGGGCTAAAAACACTTTATATTGTATTCTCATGGTGAGCCTTATTACCACACATGTTATTTCAAACATCGGCCGTGGGGGGCCATTTTGCTATGCTTATCCGGCTAGACCCTTTATCACAAAAATTCCTTTTCCCGTTTTCGTTATATTTGCAGAATCATCAGATGACGTTTACTGTAGAGACCTGAAATTTTTTTGGTGTATATCTGTTTCTCTCTGACTGTCCGTGTGTGGCTCGCGAAAATCATCCGATTAGTCGGATCAGCGAGGTATATTTGTGAGGTATATAGAATCAGCTGTATAGTTTTGGGTTAAACCTGGTTCATTCTATCGAAAGTTTTAAAACATTTTCTTTTGCATTATAATGCTTTTCTATAGAAATTCAGATTATTCTCAAATTTTGACCATTCATTGAAAATGACGCATTTGTATAATTGATTTAAATGTTAAATTATGGATGCTAGAATTTTACAATGGGCGTCTTAAATACCCAGATTATTTCAAATATTGTCAATACATATGTTCCACATTCTAAAGTATTTATATACGTTTTGATAGAATTATTGTGCATCTGTTGGAAAATATGACACATTTTAACTTTTCGGATTTATATATATGTTATGATAAGTGATTATTTTTCATGTTTCAATTTACCAGTTGCCTAGCGACTATTTCAGAGAAAGTTTACTAAAATATTTCATTCATAGTGCATATCCCAGAGTACGAAAGATTTTGAAAACAATGTTTAAATAAAATAGCTAATATTCCGTAATCGAATCAACAGAAAATGTTAGCATCAAACAATGCTAAGAAAAATATCGTTTAAAATTAGGATACAATTAAAGAACTGTCACAAAAACCAAGCCATTTGTCAGTGTACTGAATTTCGGATGATTCGACAATAGGATTAAATGCTACACACAAGTAAAAAAGTTGGGACTAAATTGCAAATGAGCATTTTGGAGCACCATTGACAAAGCGAATATGTAAAGTCTAAAAAAATATCATCTATAAATTTATGGTGTACATTTAATTGTGACCAAGCTGGTCACACAGAAGGACATTTAAACTTAAATCACGACATTTATATCGAAATAAGTATTTTGGGGATAATTTTGGCATATTTCTTGTATGGAAATATATTTCGATTTAATTAGATAAGAACTCTTTCTTTTAATACTCTATAATAACCAACAAACTGCCTTTTTCAAGCAAAAATAAAAATTTTGGATTTCTAAATTAGATATTAAGGGGATTATAAGGGGAATTTACGTTTTCATATGTATTTTGTTACAAGAGATTTTATCCAACTTATTGAAAAAATGTCGATGTTTCGTGGTTGACAATATTTTAGTAGGATAGGATAAAATGTCCTGTGCAATGCTTATGGTAATTAAATATACAGGGTGTCCCAAAATGATCCGTACAACTTCAAAATTATATTTAAAAAAAGAATAAGCCTACAGCAAAGCTACTTACACCAATAGATAGAATAACTAAAAAAAAAAAAAAAAAAAAAAAAAAAAAAAAAATTCATACTGCCTTAGTAAACTTCAGCATGAGATCCCTTCGTAGCACGAAGAATATCAAGACGATATACTAATTCAGTCCACGAACGTTATAGCATACTAACATCAACAGTAGCTACAGCTATCTTTAGTTTCAATTCCATTAATTGATTTTGTAGGGCTTCTAGAAAATGTTTCACGTATTCGTTCCACATCTTCTTATCAAGTGCTAGGGCGACCATTTTGAATAACTGAATGCTTTTATAATCGTTTACATGTTGTGCAGCGCCATCTATGATCAGAAACATACTGTAGAAAATATTTTTGGGTTATTCTATCTATTGTTGTAACTAGTTTTGCTGTAGGCCTGTTCTTTTATTTTTAATAAAATTTTGAAGTTGTGCGGATATTTTTGGGACACCCTGTAGTTTAAAACGCACTCATAGATGTATTAGAAACTCGAAATAGCACAATTATTGGAAAGCGCAAGCATAAATTGAATGGGATAATGGATGTCAGGGAACCAGGGTGCACCAGTCCCCTCCAAAGTGATGTGAATTTTTTTTTCTAAAGTATTCTAACCATAAACAGTTGAAGAGCACAATTCTATAGAATCGTGTTTTATATAACAGTTCTTAAAAATTGGATTATCTGAATGTTTGGGAAATCTTATAGGGTAACTCCGGAAGAGTCGCCGCATACGGGATAGATGCCGCACCCCTAGTATTTCTTGTAATTATCGATAGATGGTCGTCAAACGCACAGTATAGGTGCGCAATGAGATTATTTTAACCAGTGTATAGCGTGCATCCCATTTCGATGTTTACTTGTAGAAGTGCAATCCTTAATTTGACGTAAACGCATGATTTCACTGTCCTAACTTTTAAACACGTTATGTTTAAATACTTTTCATACACTAATTACTAAATGCATGCATGATTCTGAAGTCAAAACTAAGTGTAATGTTTGTATAGAGTAGTGTGTGTATGGTTACGCCATTCCCCTTAGCGATGGCAGGTAACTGTTATAGCCGACGTCTGCACCATGCAAAATGGGATACATGCCGCACTGCTATTCCGGTATACATGCCGCGGTTTCTTTTGTACGGGATGATTAAGTGTTATTAACTTTTCCTTTTCTTTTCGCATAGACTAACCATGTTAGGCATATTATCAAGTTTACTAAAACCAAAGGAGAAAAAAGGGGAAAATAAAAAGTAAGAAGGGCAAGAAAGATGCAAGTAAAGATGATAATAATGAAAAATTGGATTACGTGTAACGCAGACGTTCTTTGCAAACTACTACAAAAAAGCGGAAGTGTAATTAGCTTCGTTGCATCATGCGTTTAAATGTAGTTACATAAAGACTATACTTTATCGACACTTTTTCTGTAGATTGTAGTAAAAAAAACAGGTCTCTTAACCCATTCGGGACCATAGGTACATATAAGCACCTTCATAAAGAGCTTACAAAATTTGTTTCTGGTACCAGTCAAAAAGAAAAGTAATATTTGCTTTGTTTAATTAGAGCATTTTCATGATTATTTAAGTAAAGGTAACTTCTTTTAAAAAAGTGGTACCTACCGAATAAAATTTGTGTAAAAGCAAACCGGTCCCGAAAGGGTTAACAAATAAATTATGTAAAAACAATGTTACTTTTTTTCTTTTCACATTCTAATACATTGATGTTACGTTGTAGCTGAAATAACAATTAAAATTTAATGTAAAAAAAAATAAGTCGATAATTTTAATAGTGAAAGTAGGCAAACAATTATTAATTTGAATCTACTAATACGTTTCATTGCACTCATTTAGTTTGATTTTGTTATTACATCGTTAATTATAGTCCAGATATGAATATTTTTTTTTGAATATTTTTATTTATAATTTCATTCTGTTCTTATTACAAGCGCAGAATAACTACCGCACAAGTGCGGCGTCTCAGCCTGAATGTACGGGTGACGCGCCGCAGTGTAATGTTTTAGAAAAAAAAATTGTTAAAAAATATTATTTTTTTTTTAATTTTTTTTGTCGCAGTACACTTGTTGTATATTTAACATTAAATAGCACTGGATGATTTTTTTTTATTTTATGTCCACCATGGAACTTTATACACAACTTCAAAAAAATGTGCGGCATAAATCCCGGAATTACCCTATGCTTAGAAATATACAAATAATATAATTTTATTAAATTGCTTATTTTAGGATGCTAGAAAATTATGTGAAGTGACATTAAAATTTAAATGTCTAGCAAAGTTCATATTGAGATACCTGATGTGAAGATTTGCTTGCTTTAGACACCGTTAGTGTTATCGAAACTAAAGAAACATTTCTCATATCAAACAGTTCTCGTTGTCATTCATTGCAAATTATAATTATTAAATAACTATGCGTCACATATGGAGAATTTAAAGAATTACAAGAGCAGAATTACATCTTTAAAGTATAATTAGTTTTCAGTTGCGCTACACCATCGTTGAATTTTAATTGGCGCTTTAAACATTACAACTATATTGTTCAGTGTATATCAGAATAAATTTAATTTCAATAGCCAATTAAAATAATACTGTTCATTAAACATGCCACAAAATTCAGATTTTAAAATTTTGTATAATTTGTGATGCATGGAGTATAGCAGTGTTTAGTGTTTGTACTTAAGAAGATTATAGCAGTGTACTTAAATGTATTATAATAAATTAATTTTTAATGTCAGTACATTTCTATTCAACTCAGCTATTTCCGAATATAAAATGTATCAATTTTTCAGTACATACATGTTACAACCTGAAGTCAGGAAACACTGAAAGAACCCTTGAACTGAAAAAGCTGTAATACTGGAACTAGTGGCTACCTAAGTAAAATGATTATGCAATTTCACATGGGACAGACTGCAACGACCCTAGTGACGAATTTCGGAAGATATCGACCCTACCTCAGAAACAATTAGACCTAGCGAAATAACGTGAAAAGTGTAGAGCGTCGTCGATTTATTATGAAATGATGTTTTACATGTAAAAATAGCTTTATTAGAATCCCTGAAATGTTGTTTTTTCGATATCTAAGGAACGGCATAAACACGCACTAATCTCGGTCAAAAGTGTGGCATTATAAGTCAGATGCACATTTACTAATAAATATAACACATGTTTACAAGTTACAAGTTATTTTAATAAAAACTAAGGTACGTATGCTCAATATGTACTCATCGCCACATAGGTGCCAAGTTGCCACTAATTCTCCGTAATATGTGGGTTAATTTAACCCTGGTTTAATGCATTTCGCACCAGAATTTTCTTTCAGAGATGAAATTAAATAAATTTCACGTAAAAAACTGGAATTAAATAAATAAAGATTCATCAACTAATATTTCTGGTTCGAAACGTTGTTAAACTGGGTTAAACTAATCCACGCATTACGGAAGATTAGTGCGAACTTGGCACCTCTGTCGCCAGTATAAAAACGCATTCCAAAGTTTATATATTTATTTTATTTGCATGTAAGATATTATTCCAGGCAAAATAGAGAATGCTCTAAACTTTTGTAATTGACATTGTTTTCGTTATCTCTCATAGTTTTTAGGTATGGACGGCAATTCAAATTTCACCGCTAAGGGCGCGGCAGTGTATACGTAAACCGTGCTATTATTAACGTAAACCGTGCTACAAATTAAAATTTTTATTCGCATATTACACCTATTATATTATATTATATTATATTATATTATATTATATAAGTTTGTTTTAATTTTGTAGTTTTAATTTATTTTAAAACGAAGTTACACTGGATCATAATGGACATATTGACACAGTAGTTACTTTAACGAATTCGTGATGAATTTCTGAAAATATTTACTAAATCTTTGCCAAATTTGCAATTTTTTTAATCTTCCGTATTTGTAGCTCTTTTTACAATTTTTGCGGTATGACTATTTTAGTAACGTTATTTTAGTACATTGAATTAATTTTGAATCTACAAAAAGGGATTTCAGTTTAAAAATCTATCCGATAAAATAATTCATATTTTAATAATTTACACCTTATTACCGTGCTCAATGCCCAACATTAATATGTAAATATAATCAAGTACACTTAAGAAAATCTATTAAACAACTGAAAAACAGAGTTTCGCAATGTGATGCATACAATTGATTACTGTTACAGTTATTATAATGTACACAAAAATTTCATATTGATGCACGAACTTGATTAAAAAAATTCTTGGGTACAAAATTCTCTGTACAAAATTGACTAACATCTAAAATACATTTTGGACATCTTACACGCTCTTATAACACATTCTTAAATCGTATTGAAAATCTAAATGTTTTAAGTATAGAATACAACACTGTGTGTTTAGTAATTTCAGTTTGATCATCATTCTTGATTAAGACCAATTAAAATACTTTATCATAAAAAAAGTCCTTCCGGCCAGTGCCGGGAGGAAGAGGTAGCTTTCATATTCCTTATTTTAAAAAAGCCAACTTATATCATTCAAACACACGAAGCTCAATTTAGTGGAAACCGAATATAGGAGATTCAATACTAATTTTCATCAATATAATGAATGAGAATTTCGCGAAATTAGTCAGCTTTATCCAAGCTGCTTTTCTTTAAAGTAACTTATATTTGGCTGCCAAATTCGGCGATTTCTTAAAGTGTCTGCCATTTTAAGACAACATGGTGGATGAGGCTAACCAGTGAACTTGGTCGAGACCTTAGTAATTGCTGTGCACATGCTCACTCATATCGGAATCGGTTGATATATACGAGTGCTGTCGCATGCAAAAAATCAGATTTTTCAAAATGTCACCCACAATGGACATTGAAACTGCTACTGAGCCATTTTTAAAGATAAATACAAACAAAAAATGCTCCTGAATCCTTATATCAAGGTCAAATACTTAAGAAAGAAACCTTTTTCAATTTATAATTTTTTTGCACCTCACTTTAAATATATATATATATATTTTAATTTAATGGCCGCCATTTTGAAACAAGATGGCTGTTGAATCTGGCCAGCGAACTTGGTCGAGGTATTGATGTATACTATCCACGTACCTTCTTACATCGAAATAGGCGAATACGTGTGTTATCGCGTGACAAATATAAGATCGTTTCCAAATGTTAGCCATGCGAGAAATTCAAAGTGCTATAATTCAACCATTTTTTGAGATATAAACAAAAGAACAAATTTTCAGAAACAAAAACTGCTCCGGAATCTTTGTATCAAGGCCAAACACATAAAAAAAATCTTTTTCATTGTCCAATTTTTTAATACACCATTTTAAATTTTAAATTTAAATTTTTTTTTAAATGGCAACCCTTTTGAAACAAGATGGCGAATGAAGCTGGCCACCGAACTCGGTCGAGACATTGGTATGTACTATGTACAGACCAAGTTACATCCAAATCGGTTCATAAGTACGCCTATTATCGCGTGACAAAAATCAGGTCGTTTTAAAATGTCAGCCACAATAGAAATTCAAAATGCTATTACTCAGCCATTTTTTTAGATATAGACAAAACAAAAACTGTTCCGGAATCTTTGTATTAAGGTCAAACACATACGAAAAAAATCTTTTTCATTTTCCAATTTTTTAGTATCTCATTTTAATTTTTTTATTTTTTAAATTATTTTAAATGGCAGCCATTTTGAAACGAGATGGCGGATGAAGTGGGCCAACGAAATCTGTCGAGATATTTGTATGTACTATGTACACACCAGGGTACATCCAAATCTGTTCATAAATACGCCTGTTATTACGTGACAAAAATCAGGACGTTTCAAAATGTCAGCCACGCTAGAAATTCAAAATGCTATAACTCAGCCATTTCTTAAGATATAGACGAAACAAGAACTGCTCCGAAATCTTTGTATAAAGGTCAAATACATCAGTAAAAAATATTTTTCCATTTCCAATTTTTTGGTACTACATTTCAAATTTTAAATTTTTAAAAAAATTTTAAATGGCCGCCATTTTTAAACAAAATGGCGGATGAAACTGGACAACGGACTCGGTCGAGACATTGGTATGTACTATGTACACACCGAATTACATTGAAATCGGTTCATAAATACGCTTTTTATCGCGTGACAAAATTCAGGACGTTTCAAAATTTCAGCCACGCTAGGAATTCAAAATGCTATAACTCAGCCATTTTTTAACATATAGACGAAACAAAAACTGCTCCGGAATCTTTGTATAAAAGTCAAATACATAAGAAAAAAATATCTTTCCATTTTTTAATTTTTGGTACCACATTTCAAATTTTAATTTTTTTTTTAAAATTTAAATGGCCGCCATTTTGAAACAAAACGGCAGATGAAGCCGGCCAACGAACTCGGTCGAGGCATTGGTATGTACTATGTACACACCGAATTACATCGAAATCGGTTCATAATTACGAGAGTTACAGTGTGACATATGTCAGATATATATATATATATATATATATATATATATATATATATCAATTTTGAACGGAGGATGGTTTCGGGGTCTGGGGGATCATGATCGATGAAAATATACCAAAATTGTTTTAAATCGCTTTCCTCCGAACGGCTGCAATAGGTAGTTTTTGTAATGAAATCTACCTAAAAACGTTCAACGCTTGAATTGTTTTTTGCAGATGCGATTAAATTAAAAGTTTTTTAGTAAACAGTAATATTACACATTTAAAAAAATAAATTAATATTTTCTCATACCTAAAAAGTATTTGCACAAGAAGCATTGACTGTTAAAAAAGGCATTAAATGTGAACATTATGCAAATATTAAGCATATCAGTCCCGCAGTACATTAGTGCCGCACTTTAAAGTCACGTAATATATTAACTGGAGCAGGGATTCTGGAGAGTTTTTGTTCTAATGGCGCCGAATATGTGTGAACTGTGTTTGCTACCCGTGAGAAGATTATTTTTCTTCACAATTCTGGATTAAGTTACCTAGGAATAGGTAAAAAGTTAAATCTAAACTTTTCTAGTGTTCATTATGTAATTAAGAAGAAAAAAGAAACTGGTTCGACAATAAATAAGCCGTGAACTGGGCGTCCAAGAAAGCTAAATACCAGGCAAAGGTGAGCCATCATAAAAGAATCATCAAAAAACCCTTTTCTAAATGCTCGAGAATTGGCTGTTGATGTCGCTTCAACGTCGGGAACAATAGTTACACCACAATCAATTAGAAATGTTCTTCACGATGCAAATATTCGAGGAAGATCCCCTCGAAAAAAAACCATTTATTAGTGAAACATATAGGGTGAAAAGACTTGAATTTGCAAAACCTTATGTGAGCAAGCCACTAGAGTTTTGGAAAACTTTTTTTTTTCGATGAAAGCAAGTTCCATATTTTTGGCTCAGATGGTAAGAAAACTGTATGGCGAAAACCAAATACTTCTCTTCAAATTAAAAACTTGAAACCAACTGTAAAACATGGCGGTGGTCATGTAATTCTTTGGGGATGCATGTCTTTTAACGGAGTTGGCGAAATGACCTTTATTGAAAGCAATGTGAATGCTAAACAATATATTAATATAGTGCGAGATCATTTATCTAATAGTGCTCTGAAATTAGGAATTCCTAATTCATATTATTTCCAACAGGATAACGATCCGAAACACACTGCATATATTACCTGGTTATGGTTGCTTTATAATGCAAAAAATCAATTGAAAACGCCACCACAATCACCAGACCTCAATCCGATTGAAAATTTATGGCATATTTTGGATGTGAAAATAAGGAAAAATAAAATTTCTAACAAATCAGAACTTAAGCAAGCTCTTAGGGAACAATGGCTACAAATCAGCTGTGAAACATGTCACAAATTAATAGAATCAATGTCCAGACGATTTCAAGCTGTAATTGAAGCAAAGGGCATGCATACTAAATTAGCACTGTTTTTAACTTATAAATAATGCCTCTAGTTCTATTTTTATTGCTAGTGTGCAAATATTTTTTTGGCAGTACAAATGCTACTTTTTTATTTTTTCATATTTTAAATATAATTATTAATTCAGATATTAAATATGTTTATTTGTTTTGTAAAAGTGTTGGTATTTTTAATTCTTAGTTGCTTTTTATTTATTTATACATATGCTACAACAAATTTACCTGGCGTGCAAATACTTTTTTTGCTCACTGTAGCTATAATGGTAAAACAAGGGCAAATGACTGTGTGTTATTATATGAGAGTGTTTGTGGTGCCCCTAATGACTGTGTCTTACATATTTCGATACAGTGTCGATAACTTCCGAATTTCTTTATTAAGTGTGCTGCATTCACACACATATGATAACGCATAGACTTTATACTATATGCAGATGCATGTTACACAACTCTAGCTTTATGTATTCAAAGTTTTTTTCAGCGTATCCTGACTTTAATTTGAACACTGTGGAAAGTTTGAAAAATTTAAAAAACTCATTAAAAAATATATAAACATAAATTGTTAAATAAAATGTTTTAAAATTTTAGTGTATATTAATTCAGTTTTTTTTAACTCTGTAAATTACCTTTTATTTAAAAAATCTTAAACATCCTTTCACTCTCTGTTCAGCATGATCATTAAAAAAATTCCCTTTTAAACAGGAGTATAACAAATACGTTTTGAAAAATGATCCCTATGCTCCTAGTTTCTGAATATCAAGATATATATTCAGACGATAATGTAGAAAAAAAAAGTGTGATGAAACAGCAGATGAAAAAACAACAATTGTTAGAATTTTAGAATTATCTAATTAATTGATTATCTAAATTTAGAATTATCTAAATAATTGAATTCACATGATAGTATGCAAGATTATTCCGTATATATATATGTGGATGTATGAGCTGGGAACCTTGGGACTTCTCTTTGATTTTTGGTCATTTGTCTTTTGCTAATTTTTTACAGAATACATCCTATACACTAGTTGATCTCTTGACTTACTAAAAATATAAATAAGTGATAAATGGAAGATTAAGAAAATGTACTCGCCACCCCAATCTACCATGCGAGGAAACTTGAGACATGCTGTTTTATATATTATTTGCAGTGTTGAGATGCATTATTCAGTAAAGAAAAATTCTATCTAGTGATATGATAGTAAAACATACCCGTTATCTATAATTATAAAACAAAGTTTATCTTTCCGTGTACACTCTCACGGTGCAATGGAAAAAGTCAGTGCTACGAAACCGGATATGGAGATATGCCAAGATGTGACCGAGAATACCTGGAAGATTTTTTTTATATATATAAAATTAATTTAGATTTTCTAAACAATTTTGAAGAGATTTTTCTGCTATGTATTTTGTTTCACAGACATTACATTTTCGACCCACTCTTTGAAATCAAATATTCTCAAATATTACATATATTGTTAGGAGATGTTAAATTAATATTTTATTTATGCGTACGGCTTTAGGCTCTTGCTGCTGTGATAATTTAATTTATTTGTTAAACGTGTCTTGTTGCTATGGTTTTCTTTTCCTTTTACATTTTTTATCTCGCGAAAGTGTGTTAAAATTTAGAAAAAAATTGGCATCTATTATATTTTTAGTTGAAGAGTTACTTTAGTATTTTACGACTTGTAATCGTCTGCTGAGTAGAGAGAGTTTTTTAGAGTTTCGTCAATTGAATCGAAATAATATATAGTCAAGGATTAATATATAGCGAAGGAAGTAAATCTATATAGATAATATTTTTTGTGAAACAGTACGGTGACCTCACTTTAACCCCTGTCCGCCGAGCAAAAGGGCAAAATTGTAACGTTGTTTCCGCTGTAATTTTTTTAATGCTAAAAAAAGATGTTTTTTCCAACGTGATAATTTTTTTTAATAACGTATTAACATATAACCCTTAAGATTATTAATCATAACTTTAGTTTTTTTAAAACAGGATTATACCTGTATAATTATATTATTGAGAAAAATTATATTGCAGTGAAACCTGCAGCTTAGTGAACAGATATATCAGTTCTCGGCGGTGAGAAGGTTAAGGGAAAATTAATATGTTTTTGTAAATATATGCATAGCTATGAATGTCAACGTCTATTTGAATGTCCTGCTTTTATGCTATTTCAAAGAATGTAAATAAATTCTGTGATGAGTAAAATATGTTTGATCGATATTAAAATTTCGAACCTAACATTGTATTTCACACGCAAAGACATATTTTCATTGTAGATGACACTGCACGTATCTTCAAGATCTCATCTCATGAGGGGCAAAAATATTCTTTCAAGTTTTAGGTCTTATTCACATAGCTAAACAATTAATTTTGCTGAAATTTGCCCTCATGTTAATTGTCAATGATAACGTAATGTTCATGTAATTTCGTGGGCGTACCTTAGCAGGGTCAGGATCCAGAGGCAAAAATATTCTTTTACGTTTTTGATTGTAAACAAATATCTGACCAATCGTTTTTGATCAAAATATGAACACAATTTCAATGCCGATGACAATGTATTAGTCATGTGTTTTCAAGGTTGTATCTCATCAGGGGCAAGCGAAAGCGACAAGAACAATCTTTTATGTTTTTGATTGAAGTCATATCTAACCAACTGATTTCCCTCAAATTTTGCATCAAAGTTCATTGCCTATGACGCTGTAATATTCACTGAAAAACATTAAGTATTCAAAAATGAGTAAATTGATGTACTTGTACCGAATTGAGTATCTTTGTATCAAAAATGAATATATGTTTTCTCAATTTTGAAACATTACAAGTTATCAAACCCAAACAAAAAGATAATCTTGTGCCCTGTAACGGTTTATTTCATTTATAGTGGCATAAAAGATGTTCATGATGATTCAAATATTAAATTATGTGCAGTATTTTAAAATAATTTAAAAGTTCTTACAACTAAAGCTCTTGTTAAAAAATATTCGATTTGGGTATCTTGCTGATAATTTTGCTATTTTTCTTAATAAATAATCAATTAAACGTTTCTTGTTAATAATTTAGATCGGAAAATAAGTTTTAGTACTTTTTTACTTTAATTTGTAGGTTCATAGGGGCAGTACATAATGATTCCTATTTCAACACAACCACGGGATCAAAAATGAGTACATGTGTTCTTCAATTTTGAGTACATTTGGATCGGAGCTATTTTGAGTATGTCACGTATTTAAAATTGAGTACTTTTTACTCAATTTTGAGTACCCATTTTTTTCAGTGTTCATATATTTTAAGCATGTACTTCATCAGAGAACTGGTCCAGAGGCATAAGCATTATTTTACGTTTTTATTGAAAACATATATAATCAACCGATTTTGCTCTAATCTTGCACACAAATTCATTGTCGATCACATCATGTATTAGTGTATTATTAGAGTCGTACCTTTACTTGAGTTAGGGTGCATGGTCGAAATTCTCTCACGTATTACATAGAAATAATGTCTAAAGAACAGTTTTCGTTTAAACTTTGCATGTTCATTGTGTATGACAATTCATGTATTTTGAAGGCTGAACCTCACTAGGGACGAGCTACAAGAAAAAAATTTTATGTATGAAATTCATTGAATATTAGATTAAAAGCGTGTAACTTAATTTCTCAACGTTATACTTACAATGCATTTTTTTGTAATTTTTTGTTTTTAATTACGATAAATGTTCAATGGCAACCAATTTTCCTCCATTTCGTTTCTTTTTACCATGTTACGCAATACTTTTCACCATTTCCTCCCACACCCCTAACTCTCACGAAAATACGTCTATCCATATGTGTCTCATTTTGTCTCTTAAAAAAAGGGAGGAAACTGAAGTGGTTTAAAAAATTAAAATAAAAATTAATTGATTTATACAATAGTCAAAATTTAGTATAGTGTGACTCAGAGAAAAAAATTAAAAATTTACTTTATCGTTCGTTATACGGCTTGCTTTATCTGTATACCTAACATTAAAATACGATCCACGCATGGATTCATCGCATATTTCTCAAGAATTTCTTGAAAAGGAACTCTGTATTTCGTATGAATATTACCTCTAGTAATGAATGCTAATGAAACACTAATTTTACAAAATTATAATACTAAAATAGAGAAACGTATAAAAAATCTCTTGGAAAATTTAAAAAGATTGCTTAAATTACGATTTATTTAACTATTGGTTTAAAATGTTAAAAATCAATATGAAGAATTTTTCATACATATACGGTGGTGGAAAAAAAGTAAACACCCTCTACTAACTCTAGAACAAAGTATAGTACAAGAAATTTACTGGTGCCAAACGATTGAAAATAATGTCTACTTTAATACATGGAAATTATTCCAGAGGGAAACATTCGCCTTGCATAGAATATTTCAAATGAAAATCAATTTTCAAATTAATTGCTTAAATGCGCAAAGACCAACACAGTGAAAAAGATTCCAAGCCGGGACTCGATTGATATGAATTTATCATTAAGTTAAAAAATATATATAATTTATTTGGTTTCAATTTCGAAACAAATGCTTTAGATTATCTCCATAAAAATGCACGATCATTGTCATAAATTGAGTTTATGGTTCAACCTATTTCCAATGTATGGTTCAATAAAATTTCAGTTTATGGCGCAACCTATTTCCAAAGTATGGTTCAACTAAAATTCAGTTTATGGTTCAATCTATTTCCAAAATATGGTTCAACCAAAATTCAGTTTTTGGTTCAACCTATTTCCAAAGTATGGTTCAACCAAATTTCAATTTATGGTTAAACCTATTCCCAAATGACGGTTCAACTTTTTACTAAAACATATAACCAAACTATGGTTTAAACAAAGCACAAAAGGATGGAGAAAGGTTTTACCGTCCTATAGTGGCAGTTGCACTTGTACCATCTTTTGGTGAAAAGTTGAACCGAATTTTTTGACAGTGTGTGCCGTTGCATTATTGTATGACAATAGTACCGAGATAAATGAGTTTTGGACGATGTGTGTGTGTGGGGGGGGGAGTCAAAATGTACCATGAAATCCCTACCGTCCAGTATTCCTGATGCTGATTTTTATGTTTGAAGCATATATACATAATACATATTCTACATAAAATTGTTTCAATAATAGTAATTCGACGTAATTATTTTTCCGAAACTGGGACTATTCTTTTATATAAATATGTAGCAAAAAATTTACCTCCACACATTTTTAAGATTGTTATTATTTTTTTAACTCTTTGCCTGTATTTTATATTCCTTACCGTCCCTCTTGCTAAAATTATGCAGAAAATCACTCCAGATGCAGCCACAGATTTTGTTTTCAAATTTTCTCATGCAGAAGTATGGTAGAGAAAAAACTACTAAATCTTTGACAGGAAATTTATTGCTGAATTTATATCACCATTTAAATGTCAATTTGAAGTATTGTGGCTTTATTGGTAGGTTTACCGTCCTCAAGATTTATTCCTGCATTTTTAGAGCTAGATTATTTTTTTTTTAAAATTTAGTTCAATGTAAATAACTGTTGCTAAAAATGAATGAACATTGTGGCTATCAGTTAAGCTTAACATAACTTGCCTAAAAATAGGTGGCAATTTTCTTTACCGTTCCATCCTTACCATGCCTGTTCTATTGCATTATTAAATGGATGGCTATGTTCTCACTCGGGTAGTACTATATTTCACATTAACGTTGAATAAGAATTTCCTATTATAGCAACAAGAACATGAAATTTTAAAACTGGAAGTTTAAAAATGCTATTTTCTAAGTTGAATTTCACATGTTTCGTATTCATGAAAGTTAAAATTATCGGAGAATGGCTCGCATGTGTTTTGTAATAAGTCATCGTTTTTAATCTTTTAAGTATTGAGACCCTCTTAACTTTCGTAAAAAAGTAAATAGCTTGTTTTATTATACTGTTTTAACGAAATCTTAGTAACGGATCTTTTAAAACACTGATCCTATACATTTTTTATTTCTTATTTGTGTGAAAAGCATTTTCTTCAATAGTAGCATCAAATACTAAATTAGTTGAAAATAATTTACTTCTGTGTGTTTCAAATGTAAATCCACACTTATTAAAGCTTTCAAACTATAAATAAATGGAGTCGTGTATTAATACATGATTACATTTACTTATCAGTCTACATTGGCATTAATACTAATTATGTAATATTTTATTATTATTATTCAATAACAGATATTTCTTGTGCATGAACATTTTATTTTTTTCGGATTGACTGCAGCCTCTCGTTATCAGTTTGCGATCAACAGTTGGAGAAACGATGTTCTAAATATTCAATTGTAATTACTGGCTACAGTCCTTACCGTCCATCTGATATTCTTAACCGTCACCACTCTTATATTTCAGTTTGAAACCATGAAATTCTTAGTAAAAGATTTTAAATAACAAACTTTATTTATTTATTGGAACTCTGATAGGTATATATAATAAATTAGCATGTCTGGAACATGTGTGTTAGAGGTAAATAATAGTAAAATAAAATAATTCAGCATAAAATAATACAAACTGCTAAATTTAAGCCTTTAAACAATGTTATACCAAAATTTTGTTCTGAAAATACAACATTGTTATTATTTGGTACTATGAAAATTCATTATACGTAAAAATTTAGAAGAAAATGAAAAGTTAGGAAGATAAAATTTTACGGGGCGGTAAGGAAATTTAAACATGAAAGTTTAACTTTGTTCTTCAGTTAAATAAAATATTATTAAAAATCATCAATGCTGACTATTTTTTCTATATTTTGAATCATTAAGGCATTCTTCTATAAGTTTAAGATGTTATTTTATTGAGTTTAATTTCACCAGATTTTTACTCATTAAAGTTAAAATTATGTGAGAATGCCTCATTTATGTCTTTAGTTTGGTTCTTGTCTTCCATGACGTAATTATTTTATAAATTGAAAATTTAATAATATTGAAATTTTATAAATTGAAATGTCGTACTTCTTACGTCTGTGAGTCAATATTATTCTGTTTAGTAATCTTCTTAAATTTAATTTCTACGCATTTCCTTAATGATATTCACGCATATAGATAGTGGTTTCCCACACAATCGATCACGTCCTAAGTTTTGTAATTGACACTTTAACCATTTCAGTGGCAAGTAATTGTGTTCATGTAATGTCGAATTCACACCGGAATCTTCAAAAATTTTTATTGCAAAATAAGAAGAAGCAATTTTACGACTTTTCCCACCAAAGTTAGAAAAGTAATTTTAATAAAATTTTTTGGCTTCATTAATCGTAGTTAGGTACGTATTTTCAATTATTTTGAAGATAAAGCAAGTAAATTTAAAACAAATTTCATGAAGTTAAAATAATAAAACTTTGATAATTATAACTTAAATATTAAAAAGATAAAATGTCTTAAATATTAAAGACATGTATCGCTTCAAGGAAAAAACAACATAGAAAAACATTAGTTTAGTTTTTCTTGAAAATGTATGCACTTATATTCCTGGTATGAGTAAAACACACAATAGTTCAAAATTACGTACAATATACTTAAAATCATTTTCATTAAATATTTATCACTCAAGATGTTAAAAAACATAAGAGAATCTAGTGAAGTCATGAAATGTAAAATAATTATAATCTGCTATTGATGCTGATCAAAATTTATCCTACCAAATCTGAAACATTACTATAATTGGATAAAGGATTACAAATATTACAAGTTATAACTTATTATTTAGACTAAAAAGAATAAGACTTTTTTTTTTAGACTTTACATTACTTTCCTAAAGTAATGTACTCTGCAATTTTTCAAAGTGTCTTCTCGTTCTAATAATATAAATTGAACGATTGGTAAATTACATTCAATTTTGGTATTACTACCTTATTCTAACGTTTATTAACATGTTTATAGACATTAGTAGTGCTAAAATAGATAAATTCGAGAAAGCTACCCGTTCGCAACGATAGTACTAAGTTACTGCAGCGAAATCATCAATTTTAGACTTTATCATAATAAATACAACAAAGCCAAACATAAAATAATGTCTATTCAAGTAATGATCATTCTGCTAATTTGGAAGTCATTTTATGATTTACTAAAATAAACGTCAAACTATGTTTCAACTTATGAAGGATTTCTAATATAATTAACAGATTTACTGCATAGAAAACCATGTTGCGGACTAAATATTAACGAGATGTTCGGCTTAAATTAATGTTAACGCGATTTTTAAAGTACATTTGCAGGGGGAAAATGGATACCCCTCCCCCCCCCCCCCCCCCGACTAGATCTGACACAAATCATCATAGAAAAATGTTATTAAAAATTGGTGGTTATAGGATCATCTATTTCTAAATTGTATGCATTGATTAGCATTTGAAGGCTGTCTACATATTAAAAACTGCATAAACTTTCCTTTTTTTTTTTTTCAAATGGTAACATCCATTTTGACACTCGTTTTGAGTTCTTTGAATCAAAACAGCTCTGAAAAATCGTATAGTTTAAACATTTTTTCTCAATCTTCATAGAATTACAAGATGTCAAAGTCTGGGGATGATAATGTTAAATGCAAGTAAAAAGTATTAATTTATATCATTCTTTAAAACAATCAGATTAAAGTATTTCTATTACAATGAGGTACAATGAATAGAACCAAACATATTCAAAGCATTATTTTGAAACAAAAACATATTTTTAATTATGAAAGTTAAGAAATTAATATAAAAAATAGGAATTATGAGTTACATTATTTTTTTATTTAAGGCGGACGTCCACAAAAATGGGTGTTTATATTTACAGCTCATTCGAATATTTGTCTCCGTGATGTAAAAATTTAACTTTTCGGCGGTCTCTATAATAATTTACAAATTATATAATGAGTTAAATTATGTTCAAAGAACATCCCCATCCTCCGTACTCTAACATTCACTTCTCCTCCTCCCCCCACCCCACCTCCCATCATGTTTAATAAAGGTCGTACTAATTATATAATAGGGAATTGATGGTTTTTTTTTTTTTTTTTTTTTTTTTTTTTTTTTTTTTTTTTTTTTTTAGAAAAACAATGATGTAAAGCATAAAAAATAAGTTGATTTATTATTTTATTTACAGGATCAGAAGATTGTAATATATTTACTCTAAAAATGAGATTAAGGGGTATATTTCTGTATACTAATAAATGAAGACACGACTTAAATGTGTAAATGTGTATACTAAAACACTTTGGCGTTGCAGTCCATTAGGAATCTTGGCTTGCATTACCGAACCTTGTTTACTAGACCATGAGCCATGAGGTTGGATGTAAAAGTGGGTACATATGTTATATAGCGTACATCCTGTTCAAGTTGTCAACCCAACGCGGATCCCTAAGTTTTTAGTTCCCAATGGAGGTCTTTACTCATTTTATTGACTGCGAAGGAATGAAAGGCTGTAAAGTATAACTTTGAAGTGAAAATCTTTACGGTAGTTAAATGTTATAGCAGTAATAGTTTTGTTATCAGTCAGTGCAATTTTAAGTCTGAAAAGACAATTTAATTATTCGATAGGAGGTTTGTCGTTAATTCTAGATTAGTGGGATAAATTCTTGGAAAACTAGATGCGTGAGAATGACCAGTTTCGATTAAAATGATGTTATATAACGATACAAAAGAATGCATACTAAATGTACGCTCAGAATTATACAAATTTAAATTTGAATAATTTAACTGCATCCACCTTGTTGAATTCCGACTAGTAGTATATAAATAGGGATATTTTGCATAATGTAGTTCTTAAAAATAGTGAAATTAGTGAGTGTATAAAAGTAATCTGCATCCACGTGAACAATCGGTCAATTCATATGGAATTTTATTCAGGAATGCATTTATAATAGTATGTATATCGAACAGATCTATATTGTTAAACAGATATTTAACATCAAATGTCTTTATATTTTTTACAGATTGAGCATCTTTGAGAATATCAACCATTTAATTACTGTTTTTTTTTTTTTACGATGTGTATTATCAATCTTAGTATTATGTATGCATATTTGATGAAGTATTTTTGATTGAAATGTGTTCGTTTTATAATTGTATGTATTACAGTCAATTATATATATGTATATAAGTAATCAACGTTAATTTCATATTTATCAAATTAATTACAATTTTTAACATACCATTAATTGCCATTTTAACATTGAACATACTTCGATCAATCATTATTTAATTAAACAAGAAATATACAAATCATGCAAAATAATAATAATAATAACAATAACAATCTCACAACGTTACAGAAAAAAAATAAACTTTACTTGCAGACATTGAAACTATTCAGAAATTAAAATTTAGTACATTTTTTAAATAAAAATTCGGTATGTTTTTATATGAGCAAATATTTCACTTACATTAAATTTAATTACCATTATTTACATTAAACATACTCAGGTCAAAAATTATTAAATTAAAAAACAAATTCACAAATCAAACAAAAAATAATTATCTCATAATAGAAAAAAATACATACTTTTCTTGCAGAGATTTAATCCATTCACAAATTAAAATTTAATGCATCTGTTTAGATTTAAATTGCTTTTATAATTCTTAATTGCATATATTTGAGTTGTGCTGAAGTAACGCTGAATATTCCAGCCCTTTTCTCTCTGCGTAGGGATAAATGAAAACACGTACTCTGTTTTTCCCTCTGCGCAGGGAATTTAATGTTGATATTCTTTTCTTTACCAGTCGAGTTTGTGGATCTCGATGAGAGTGTATTGTGATCCCTAAGCGGATAATTTTATTGTGAGTTTGTGAATACATTCAATTAAATAGTGGAAAAAGTGTTTACAGTCTAATACTTAATTCAAAAAACCTTTACAAGTACATATGATCGTATTGTAAAATAAGTCCAAAGAATAATGCGTATCTAAATTTCGTTCGAAAGTGAAAGCGTGAAATCATTGGAGCTGTGCCAAATTAGAATACTGCGTGGCAAAAATGGTTAAGAAAGTAGAAACTGATAAACGAGTGTTGAAATCATCAATAACCAGATTAAAAAATAAATACCTTAAAACTGATCTGAATGTGTGTGAATTAGAGCAACTTCAGTTATTAAAAAGGGAAACAGAAAAATTAGAGGAAGAGTTGAAGGCGTTGTTTAAAACGATTTTTTCTGCTTGTGAAGAAAAAGACATCGATTCATTTATAGAAGAAAAAGACGAACAGCAAGACATCTTTGATGAATTGATAGTAAAAATCGAACATGGAATTACAGCGAGAAAAATAAATGTGGACAAACCGAAGAAGGAAGTTAATGAAGTAAAATTACCAAAGCTTTCTCTACCATCATTTAGTGGTCAAATTAGTGAATGGTTGAGTTTTAAAGATTTATTTAATGCGAGTATACATAATAATGCAAATCTATCGCCAGCTCAGAAGCTGCAATACTTGAAATTATCTTGTCAAGGAGACGCTTAGAAAATAATAAAATTAATACCTATTGAAGATTCGAAGTATAGTATCGCATGGGACTTGCTATCTGAAAGATATTCTAACAAACGTGAATTAATATACAGCCACAATAGAAAATTATTAAATTTTCCATTCGTGCAAGGTGATGCACCCACAGCAATACTCAATTTGGTAGATATGACAAATGAATGTGTCAGTTCTTTCGAAATCTTAGATCAAAAGGTAAGTTGCTTTTCAGAAACTTTGTTGATTTATTTAATATTGCAAAAAGTTGATCATTATATTAAATTATGGTGGGAACGCCTGTTAAAAAATGACGAGCTTCCAACATTAGTTCAATTGATAATTTGTCTGAAAGATTATGCTCGTTTATTACAATCTGCTAGAGGAAATATTAATTATAAGAAAAACAGTTATCCTACATTAACTGCAATGACTGCTTCTGTTAATAATATTAAGTGTAAATATTGTTCTTCGAATAGCCATAAAATATTTAAATGCAGTGAGTTTCTAAAGTTATCTGTTCGCGAAAGAGTGCAATTTGTAAAAAATAAAAATCTCTGTTTTGCGTGTTTATCTCCAGAACATAAATTAATTAATTGTCAGTCAAAAAGAGTTTGTTCGAAATGTAATTTGTAGAGTCACAATAGCTTATTGCATTATGAAAGGCGAGAAACAAATTATCCAGGTATAAAAAAACCAAGTAACACCTCAATCCTCGAATCAAAATAGTGAGACTGTTCGTGAATCATCTAGTAATGTAAACAAATGTCAATAAATTCTTGCCTTGGTGAAATATACTTAAAATCATTTGGCATACTTGCAACTGCGCTGATTAATGTGAAAGATAATTATGGAGGCAATAAATTATTGCGTCGCATTATATATGTTGGCAGTACCAATGATTTTATAAGTGAGCGTGCTATACAATTATTAAGAAAAAAAGAAATTCAGCTAATTTACAGATTAAATGTTTGGGAATGGGATACTCCGAAGAAACTCGTGGCGTTGTAAGATTGGAATTTTCTCCACATTTTGATAAACAAAACATACGATTAGGTACTTTTTATATTTTGGAAAAGATAACGAGTAATCAACCAGTTGTATCATACGATACTAATTCATTCAGCCACTGAAAGAACATAACATTAGCTGACCCTAAGTGTAATGAACCAGTCCCAATAGACTTATTATTTGGCGTGTCGCTATCATTATCTATAATTAGAGGAGAAACAATATCTGGGAAACCAGGACTTCCTTATGCAGTAAATTCGGATTACGGGTGGTTAATAACGGGAGATAGTGATACATTTTCAGAAAATAAACCAAATATTAGAGTTAATTTTGCAAATGTTGAAACAGATTATGTGAAAAAGTTCTGGGAGTTAGAAAATATCCCCTCGAAGGAAATATACACAAATGAAGAAAAATATTGTGAGGAAATTTTCGATACACCACATTCACGAGATTTGAATGTAAGATATATTGTGCGTTTGCCATTTAAGAAGCAATGTAAAGAATTAGGGGAGTCAAAATCACTAGCTATGAAAAGATTTCTAAACTTAGAAAAAAGATTTATTAGAGAACCCGATTTGTATGAAAATTATTGTATATTTATGAATGAATATCTTGATATGGGACATATGGAAAAAATACCAAAGAGCGAAATTCAAAATCCCGTTAATGAAGTTTATTATCTTCCACATCATCCAGTCATTAGAGAATCTAGCACAACAACCCGTCTTAGAGTTCTGTTTGATGGGAGTGCAAAAACTACAAATAATGTTTCTCTTTATGAAAATTTAATTGTAGGACCTAGGGTTCAACAAGAGTTATTTTTTATTTTGTTGAGATTCCGCACACACGCTACAGCTATTAACGCTGATATTGCTAAAATGTTTCGTCAAATTAAGATATATCCTGAAGATCAAGATTTTCAACAAATTCACTGGAAAGATAAATTTCCCGATGATATTAGTGAATATCGTCTCACTACAGTAACATATGGATTAGCATCTAGCCCATATTTAGCTACTAAAGTTCTACAAAAATTAGCGTTGGATGAAAAATTAAATTTTCCATCAGCGTCAAACATTGTATTACGTGATTTTTACGTCGATGACTTACTTACAGCTGCATCATCTCCCGAAGAAGCTATCAAATTAATATCCGAGTTACAAGAATTAATGAAAAGAGGCGGATTTGAATTACGTAAGTGGGCATCAAACGACATTAGTGTACTAAAAAACATTCCTGAAAATTTCATTCAGACTGAACCCGATTTATCAATTGAAAACGATAATTCAATAAAAGTGCTAGGATTAAAATGGGACTCAAATCGCGATGTCTTCAAAATTAGTGTAACCATAGAACCAACTTTAAAAGACATTACAAAGAGATCTATATTGTCAGATATAGCCAAAATGTTTGATCCACTTGGTTGGATCTCTCCCTTTATAATTTTTGCAAAAATTCTACTTCAGGAACTTTAGAATCTGAATCTAGCATGGGACGATCCTGTTCCACTAAAAAATTGTTCATAAAAAATTGGTGGATAAAAATTCGGGAAGAACTTGCATGTTTAACATCGATTAGTGTGCCTCGGTTAGCAATTATTCACTCAGTTAACAAATTTGAAATTAACTCATTTAGTGACGCTTCCTTAATGGCATATGCTGCAGTTGTTTATTTAAGATCCTTATCCGATGATTCAACTGTATCAGTTAGAATATTAACTGTAAAAACAAGAGTTTCACCAATAAAAACAATATCTTTGCCTAAATTAGAGCTGAGTGCTGCACTGCTGTCAGCCCGTTTGGTAAAAACTGTCCTAGATTCATTGTGCTTGGACATCTCTAAAATTAACTGTTGAACACATTCAACAATAGTTCTCTCTTGGCTATCAACAGAATCAAGAAGATGGCAAACTTTTGTTGCGAATCGTGTTTCGGAAATACAACAACTTGTTCCATCAGAGTGCTGGCATCATGTAAAAGGAAAAGAAAATCCAGCAGATTGCGCATCAAGAGGTCTATCACCCTCAGAATTATCATTGCATGATCTTTGGTGGAATGGCCCGAGTTGGCTTAGTGATCCATCTTTCACCTCTCCAGAACAGCAATTAGGGAGTGTTTTGTGTGACGAAGCCTTAATAGAGCAAAGAAAAAAAATTATTTTTGTGCTAAAGCTCAGTTAAGTGAGGAAATGCCTGTTCAAGAACATCAAGATCGTTTACTCTTTCCTGTCCCATGGAGATTCTCAAAACAGTTTTAATTCTTTTAAGTCTGCTGAAGCACCTTTCTGCTTGGTGTTACCAGGACAATTTCAAGTACCATTGAACGTTCAGAAAATTCTTCTGAAAGGTTATTGTTTTTCATAAGTGTTAACAGACTCGAAATTGTTTGAATGTTTTTAAAAGTGGAATTATGATATATTACACGAAGTTCATTCATTAATTTTCTTTTATGAATCATATTGTTGTTTTCTGCGATAATAGAAATGTTTTTTTCAGGGAAATTATCCTTAAATAAACTGATTTTTTTTGTTCCAGCACTGCAAACGCATTAAGAGTCTCCTGCTCGTCAAACCTATTTTTTATTTAGGATATTATAATGTCGCGCGCTTCTTTGGCATTTATTTTTTTTGTGTTATAGCCACTGAATTTTATGCGTTTCATTTTGCATGTATCTTTGTAATTTTCAGCAGTTTGATGAACATTAATTTTCCCTCTGATTTCATTAACGGAATCTGTAAAACAGTTCACAGCTGTCACGGCATTTAATGAAGTGGTATTTGTCATCTGAACAACATTATAAAAATATTTACATGTTGAAATATCGAATTGAAAAAAGAAAGGAGAAAATCATCATCTTCTAAAATTCTCTGTAAACCATGCGATTCACTGATTGTTCTGTCATCCCACTGCACTTCGTTTTGAATTCTATCAAAACACTCTGATAGTTCGGACTTATTTTCTTCAATGAAACTGATGATACGTGAATGAAAGTTCCACCTGGTTTTTGACGATGCGGGAACTCTTTTAGCACACATTTCACGAAATAAATCACTACGCTTAGGTGATGCCGAAAAAAAGAAAGAAAATCAATTTATATTTGCAAGAAATAATGTGATAGATTTAATATTAGTGCAAGCTTTCTTCAGCACTAAATTCATTTGGTGGGCAAAGCAATGGATGTATTTTGCATGAAGAAAATTTTCTCTCATTCGCTCTTGAACCCCAGTATGAAACCCGCTCATAAAAGCTGCATCGTTATATGCTTGCGCAACGAGCTTATCTTTTAAATTAAACTGTTCTAAATTTTCAGTTAAGATTTTAGCAAGTCCCTCTGCTGTCCTGTCATGGATATCAATGAACTGAACAAATGTTTCCACGGGTTTGTTGTTTTATATATTGTAAAATGATAACAAATTGCGAAGTGCAACTTACGCCAGTAGTTTTGTCAGCTTGTAATGCTACACAATTAGAAGCAGAAATCTCATTTTTAACTTCATGCACATACGTTTCATATATTCATTCCAGCAACTCATTCTGTATAGTTTTTGAAGTATCTTTAGATATTGTAGCATTGTTTAAATGGTCTTGCAATCCAGTTTTGAGGTGTATGTGACCAAATCTAAATATATACCTCTGTTTAAAGAATCTTTACGTTCATTATGACCCCTTAAAAGTAATTCATGAAATCCGCAGAATATCAAACAATTGATCACACGATTTAGCTCATACTTGTTCTTCACAACCATTTCATTATGTTTTTGTAATAAAATCCTGTAACCTTCATCCAACTGCGCTACAATATTAACAGTCCCAGAAGCTTTATAGTTAATAGCATTATTTAAGTGAGTAGTACTTATTTCATGTTTTTTTACTCTTTCATACTCCATATTCATACTCCATAATTTTCCCCCTCCAAACAATAAACAATAAAAACAAAACAATGTTGTTTTTTGCTTCACTCGCTGAAATCCACGGAAATTTGTCAAACCACTACTGTGTAGAGAAATTTGCAGTTTTTTCCTATCTTTTTGTTGCATTTCAACTACTTCGGTTGATAAGGTCCCAGGCGTTTCATTTCAAGATTTGCTTCCAAATTCATTGTTGAAAAGGGCTTTCGTAATAAATCATCTACAGAATTCATTTTTTTATTTCAAGAATTTAACAATATCATGCGTCTCCGTTTAAAGAGAGAGCTCAAAGATCGCGTAATTTAACGAATAACCAGCAATAGTAATGCAAGAATCGCCAAATATTTTTGAGAATCCCCGTATTCTAACAGAAGCTCAGTCATCTTTCCTTACTTTGAATGAAGGGCAAACTCGCCATATTTCAAAAAATTACGGAAGAATTAGCTCTAAAAGTACATCTCCAAAATTGAATGATACGTGAGGGAGGAAAATACTCTAATTATCGTGCCAGATGGGCTTAAATGTCTTGTGCCGAGATATAGTAACCTTGGTGTCCAGCAGGAAATATCGGTCAGTAAAGTGATTTATTGCATCTGAGAAATACATAGATGCTGAGAGTCGATAACAGATGAGTGGGACCGAAGTAAGAAGCAGTTTCTTTGCAATATATTTTCAGTAAACAGTGAATCTTTTTTTTATTAACAAATAATACTTGTAAGGCCGTGCCCAGTGGCCCCAACGGGCCGGCCGCCCCTTCATTTAATATACAGGTGGTTATCAAAATAATGGAAACACCCTAGATTTTGAAGGAATTCTTTATTAATATGGCGTAGGACCGCATTTGGCATGTAATACAGCTTGGATTCGCCTGGGAATCGAATCATACAAATTCTGAATAGTGTTTAGAGGAATATTGTACCATTCTTCATGGAGATATTGTGAAAGTTCCGTGAGAGATGCCGGTGAAGGATATCGATTCCGGATCGAAAGCTCTAAAATAGACCACAACGGTTAGATTATGTTGAGGTTTGGGGACTGTGCGGGCCAAGGTAGATATTCCACCTCATCCTCATGTTCATCAAACCATGATTGGACAACTCTGGCTGCATGAATAGGGGCATTTTCATCCTGGAAAATTCCATCTCCTGCAGGAAACAAAATTTGCATCATGGGATGGACCTGGTCAGCTAAAACTTCTCTATACTTCTCCCCAGTGATCGTTCCTTTCAGGGTTACGATTGGACCAGCTGAAAACCATGACACGGCTGCCCATACCATGACCGATCCACCTCCATGCTTGACAGTTGGACGGAGGCAATCAGGATCATACGCCTGTGCAGGTGTTCTCCAGACATGTACCCGTCCTGTTGTGGGGAACAATGTGAAAGATGATTCGTCTGACCATATAACAGTCTTCCACTTATCAATCGACCAGGTTTTGTGGTTGTGGCACCACTCTACACGACGTTTGGCATTAGCATCTGTGACAAGTGGCTTGGGAATTGCTGTTCTGCCGTAAATGTTCTCTTTATGAAAGTATCTCCGAACTGTAATTGTTGACACTGGAGAATCCAGATGCTGATTGAGCTCTGCGGTCACTTTGGCTGCAGTTGTTTTCTTTTTAGACATTACAATCCGCTTCAATACCCGTCGGTCTCTTTCACTGAGCTTCTCCTTCCGTCCACTATTTTGCTTTGCTGAGCTTGTCTTTCCGCGCTGTGTGTATGCTGTCATGACTTTAGACACCGTACCTCTAGAAACGCCTATAAGCTGGGATGTTTCGGTCACCGTTGCTCCAGCTAGTCGAGCTCCTACAATTTGGCCTCTTTGAAAATCTGTGAGGTCTGACATTTTACGCTTCTGACAAAAAAAGTCAAAACGTAGACAACTCTTCTAGAGCTCTCTCATAACTACCTAATACATGTACTTTTTATATTAAAAAAATCTGGTAGCTAAGATTATATTTTAATGCTTACGAAGGGAATTCTTAAATGTCCCTTTCATTCACACCCCCCAGGGGAATACCTTCTTCAGGTATTTACGGGTTTCGCGACCCCGGGTTCCCGAGCGATCTTTCTCCTTTCCTGTCTTCTTCTCTTTTTGGTTGTCTATCCTTTTTTCTTTGTTTCACACTTTTTAGTCTTCTCTTTTCAGTTTGTTATCCCTCTTTGTTCTTGTTCGATTTTGTTACTGTTTTCTTGAAACTGTTCTTTGTTCTACTAACGTTGTTCTTGTTCTTTTGAAAAAAAAAAATTATAAAGGTTTTAAAAAAGACAAAAATTACACCTTGTTTCTAAGTTTTCTCTCACATTACTTTTTCTTTTTTTTCTACAATAGTGGGGTTTTTTTTTTCACGTGAGACACTCTGGGTGTTGAGGTTTTTTAATCTCATCGCCTCGTTTCTACCTTTTTAGGCTGATCTCGAGTCCCAGAGTGCAGGGCATTTCCGAAATTCGGTTTCGTGATCGGAGGACGCCATACTTGTATGGTGGCTGTTAGGACCAACACCGGGAGACTGGTGCCTTTCGGCGAAAGGGGCTGTAGGTTGGACAGAGCTGTAAAGGCTTACCTACTGGCTTCCTGATTCCAAAGTGAAAGAACTAGAGATTAAGAAATGTTATCGAGTTTAATCCAATGTTCGAAAAACGTGGAAGTTTGTTGATAGTTTTCACCCTTTTGAGATCTGCGCCTAAAGTAACGGTAAGAAGAAGGGTCGGTGACCAGGCCCGATGCCTGGCGTTTTTTCAATCTTTTCTAAATATGGCTACAATCTCAGGAAATCAAATATGCGATGTGGAAGCCCCACAAGCTAATAATGACACTAATAATGCATTGAGCTCTGCCTCAAATGCTACTATTAATCAGGATAATAAAGAATCATGGGGTAAGAGAGTCGAAGATTTTGTTTCCAATACGGAATCTAAAAATCCCGACTCTCATGAAAGTAAAACAGAAGAAAGATTCTTCATCGTTAAACGCCAAGAAGGGAGTTTTGATAAAACTTCTCCCTTTTTGATTAATAAATCTATCCAAGGACTGGTTGGCGAAACCAAAACAATAAAAAAACTCCGTACAGGTGAACTACTAATTGAAGTAACCAACAAACAACAAGCTCTGAACTTAAAAAAATGTACTCACTTCGCTAACATTGCTGTCACCATATCGCCACATAGAACATTAAATTCGTCTCGTGGAGTGATCTCGGAATCTGATCTCCTACATGTAACTGAAGATGAAATAGTGGAAAATTTAAGAGAACAAAATATCATAGGAGCTAGACGTATAAAAATAAACCGTAAAGATGAACAAATACCAGCTAACCAAGTACAAATACCTACCAAGCATATTATATTGACCTTTAACACACCCAACTTACCCAAATATATAAAAGCAGGGTATTTATCATGTTCTGTCAGACCATACATCCCAAACCCACTGCGTTGCTTTAATTGTCAACGCTTTGGGCACTCAAAAACATCATGCCGAGGTAAAACCACATGTGGTCGGTGTAGTGCAGTTGGCCACGAAAGTGTACAATGCAACGCACCACCTTCTTGTGTAAATTGCAAAAAAGACCACCCATCCTATGCTAAATCTTGCGATCAGTGGAAAAAGGAAAAAGAGATACAGACCATACGCACAAAAGAAAATATATCATACCCCGAAGCAAGAAAAATCGTTGAATCCAGGACACCCAAAGTTGGTGTTTCATATGCTACGGCGTTATCTAAAACTGCGAATAAAACCTATCAAACCATTGCAACTCAAACTGAACTCCCCACTAAACTTAATTGCCAACCTAGTCAAAAAGAAAACAACCTGTCTAATAATTCTGGTAAGACAAATAGATCAACGCATTCTGCTCCTCCTAATTTACCAAAATCTGGTCTTTCTAAGCCAACTCAAAATGCCTCTTTAAAATCATCACAATCTGTTATTACTAAAATTCCACTCCATAATAGAGGTTCTCAAAATACAACTAAAACATTATCTGTGAAACCAAACCATAAATCTCATGCAGAAAAATTTAACCTTCCAGCAATTAAAACCACTGTGTCATCTGAAAATACAGCCAAAAGGAAAAAGAGCAGAACATCCAAAAATAAAACCCATTCAATGCAGAATGATAAAATGGAGGAAGATGATGCTCTAGCTCTTCACCCAGAACCGGATGAAATATTTAACGACGGAGATAGTATGTCTACTGTCTCCGATTAAAATAACGCAGATTTATTACTTAATTAAAATTTTTCATGTCTAATATTATTTCGTGGAACTGCCGTGGCTACCACAATAAGCATGACGAAATCCGTAACATTCTATCCGACCACCAACCATTATGCTTAGCTCTACAGGAAACCCATTTAAAACCCAATGTCAAAGCCAAATTACGCAGCTATTCAACCTACAGAAAAGATTTTATCGGCAGTGATAGGGCCATTGGTGGAGTGGCTCTATTCATCTCCAATAATTTACCCCATACACATATTGCTTTAACTACAAACCTACAAGCTGTTGCTTTCCGTGTGCATATTAATCAACTCATAACTATATGTACGATTTATTTACCTCCAAACAAAAATATTCATTCAGCAGATCTGGATAATCTCCTTCTCCAACTCCCCGCTCCATATATCATTCTTGGTGATTTTAATGCACATAGCCAACTCTGGGGAAACAGTGATTCTAATCCACGTGGTGATATTATAGAAAAACTTATATCTGACAACGGCTTATGCCTGCTCAATAACGGTGATCATACCTATTTTCACGAGCCAACACGCACATTCCATGCAATAGATCTTATAATCTGCTCCCCATTTCTCTATCCTTTCTGGAACTTTTGGGTTTCAAGTGACTTACACGGCAGTGATCATTTTCCTACTTTTATATCATTGACTACTAGTGGAGATTCTAATAACTATCCGAGAAGATATGTTTACGACAGAGCCAATTGGCCAACTTTTACTGCACTTGCAGACATTACTGATAGCATGATAGAGACTGACATAGATATTGACAAAGCGCTTGATAATATAATTCATTGTATTATCAATGCTGCTGACGCTAGCATACCTAAAACGTCATCTGCTCCTAAACACAGAAAACCATGGTGGAACAATGATTGCCAAGTAGCAAAGAAAAAACAACAAAAGGCTTGGGGTTTATTTCGTAGGTATCCAAATAATATTAACTATATGGCATACAAAAAAGCAAAGGCTGAAGCTAGAAGAGTGCGACGCAAAAGCCAACGGGAGTCCTGGATTAACTATATTTCGAGCATTGACTCTAACACCTCAAGTAAAGAACTCTGGCAAAAAGTGAAAAAATGTATGGGCCTGTACTCTGAAAATAATATTTCCATTCTAAATATGAATGGTCAAACCATCACTTCTCCCAAAAACATAGCTGAGACGATAGGTAGCACCCTTGCATCAATTTCTAAATCAGACGCATATCCAGAACCCTTTTTAACTTACAAAAGACAAACTGAAATGACCAGGATTAATTTTAACTCTCATAACTCATTTTCCTACAATCAACCATTTATCATATCAGAACTATTAAAGTGCTTGCAAGACAGTCATTTATCTGCCCCAGGTCACGATGGCATTACATATGTTATGCTTAAGCACCTCTCACCACATTCTCTTAACAATATCCTTTCCTTTTTCAACAGAATATGGACAGAACAGAAATTCCCCAACGCTTGGTGCAGAGCTATTGTTATCCCTTTTCCTAAACCGGGAAAAGATGCTAGCAATCCTAATAATTACAGGCCAATCGCACTCTCTAGCTGCCTTTGCAAGTTACTTGAAAAAATGGTCAACCGCCGCCTCGTGCATGTTTTAGAAACTAACAACTGCCTTGCGGCATTTCAAAGTGGATTTCGACGAGGTAGGTCTACTATCGATAACCTGATCCATCTTGAACATTACATTCGGACAGCTTTTCTTAAACGCAACCATTTGGTCTCAGTATTTTTTGACATGGCGAAAGCCTATGACAGAACATGGCGTTATGGGATTCTTCGTGACCTTTTTAACCTGGACTTTCGTGGGAACCTCCCAATTTTTATTAAAAACTTCCTCGCAATTCGAATTTTTCAAGTTCGAATTGGGGGGATTTTATCCAGTTTCTATGTACAAGAAGAGGGTGTACCTCAAGGCAGTGTCCTGAGTGTCACTCTCTTTGCTATTAAAATAAATGACATCCTTAATCAACTACCACCTTCTGTTAAGGGAGATCTTTACGTTGATGACTTCCGCATTATGTGTATGGGACAGGATATTCGTTTTATTGAGAGACAACTGCAAATAGCAATAAATACTATCCTTAGCTGGACTAACAAAAACGGTTTCTTAATTTCTATTGAAAAAACTTCATGCGTTCATTTCTGTAGACGAAGGGATCTACATCCAGATCCTGAAATTTTTATTGGGACATCTCAAATTCCTGCTGTGGACAACGTTCGTTATCTAGGCCTATACTTTGACAAAAAACTTACTTTTTTACCCCATGTTTTACAATTACGGACAAAATGTGAAAAATCGCTTAATTTACTTAAAGTGCTTTCAAATACTTCTTGGGGAGCAGACCGTACATCTCTCCTTAAGATATATCGTGCTGTAATTCGTTCTAAAATTGACTATGCCTGCCAGGTCTACGGCTCTGCCCGTAATTCTGTTCTTAAAAAACTTGACACTGTGCACCATAGCGCACTCCGTGTTTGCTCTGGTGCATTTCGTACTTCTCCAACTTTAAGTCTTTATGTTGACTGTAATGAACCAGCATTATACCATACTCGTGAAAAACTTTCATTAGAATTGTATTACCGTGTCCTCTCTCATCCTGGCCATCCTCTTCACACTTACATTTTAAATACCAACAATGATATTCTTTATCAGCATCGACCATCTTGCATCCCATGTTTTGGAGCCAGAATGAGAAACATTATTAATAATGGCCCTCTGAATAGGATCAAGGTGAGTCCATGTCCCTCACATGTGCTCCCTCCTTGGAATCCTCCTAATATTACCTGTCTCCATCCTTTTAAAGGATATAATCAAAACAACTTGGCTCCGGTTGTTTTCCAACACTTGTTTGCTTCACATCAAGCTAATTTTAAGAACTACACTGAGATTTTTACAGATGGCTCTAAAAGAGGTGATATTGTTGGTTGTGGGATTTTTTGTGAGAGCACTTCATTAAGCTATCGCCTTCATTCTTGTACTTCTGTCTTTACAGCCGAACTAATTGCAATAGAGAGAGCCATGTTCCACATTTCTCATCATCATAGCTCATCGTTCATCATTTATACTGACTCAAATAGTTCTATTGACGCAATTAAATCATTTAAAAAGCATCCTTATGTCTCATCCATCCTTGATTTTTATAATAAATTGACAAGACGTGGCTATAATATATTATTTTGCTGGGTACCTGGACACATGGGTATTCCCGGAAATGAGAAAGCGGATGAGGCGGCAAAACGTGCTCTTAATCCATTACACCATAATGTTCCATTCTCAGACATTAAACTACTTATCAAACACTCTATTCATAATAAATGGCAAGAAAGTTGGGATTTAGAATATGATAATAAACTGCACCATGTTAAACCAAGAATCATGTCCTGGCCTCCGAATTATCCAAGGAAAACAGATGTCCTTCTGACTCGTCTGAGGGTGGGACATTCTAGGATCACTCATAAACATCTTTTACTTCGGGAGGATGCACCCATGTGTCCACATTGTCATTTTGATTGCCTGACTATTCATCATGTTTTAACTGACTGTCCGGGCCTACGGCACCTGTATAGAACTTACTTTAATTCATCATCACCAATCTTGACAAACCTCATTGGGGAAACACCTCATGGGGCACTCTTTACTTTTTTAAAACATGCGAGATTTTATTTTGAAATATCATTTTTATTGTTTCATTGGTTACACGACCTAGTTTTATCTTTTACACTTTGGGGACATCTGGATGGGAACCCCATCCAAGATGCTCTTGCGTTGAATATATTTTAACTTTTTTACGCTACTATTTTTAATTAAAAAAAATTTTTTTTTACTCTTCTACACGTCTATGTCTACATCTGGATGGGTATCCCATCCAGATTGCTCTTCTGATTTCTGTCTTTTACTTACATTGTGTTTTTTTTTTAGTCTGTTTTTTTTTTGGCGCAGCATGTCCTCTAAGGGATTTTGCGCCATAAAACCCTATACAACCAACCAACCAACCAACCCTTTCATTTACAAGTGTTTCCATTATTTTGATAACCACCTGTATATACACACATTTTTGTAACGATTTTGAAAAAGAAATATATATAAACAAAGATAAGAATTTTATTTTCTAATATGTTCAGTCTGATAGTACTTATGGTCAACGATCATATTACATCTTGATTTCCAAGATAAAAGAGCTTTCCTTAAAATATCAAGAATAATTTTGTTCCAGCCCTTGACGACAATCTTTCAGAGTTTAACCGCTTATAAAGAGGTTGTTTTAAAAGTCCAAATGCACAGTAAACCATAAGAGACACGTCGATGAACTCGGACTGAATGCATTTAAATGGGATAACCCCAATTCCGGTTTCATTTATATTTTTTATTTTTAAGATAGCAGTAGATTTAGAGGTATGGCTGGTAGCTTTATTCTGATGGAACATAACACAATGAAGATCGTTTGGGTAAAGTGATGGAATATTTTATTTGAAAACTGATATTAAAACATATTTCTTATAGTAATCATTGTTCATTTTGAATTTTTTTCTACTTTCCATTTTAGCTTTTCCTTATAAGAGAATCCATCAATAACAATAAAATCTTTAGCAAAAGTTTCCTCGTTTTCGCTGAACCTACATTTTAGGTCTTTTTCGATAGTAAATCAATCTTTCTCCATTGCAAGCAGATAAATATATCCCAGCCTCATCAATTGTAACTAAATATTTCCATTTTTCACCTGCCAAGTAATTTTCATACAACATGCTGCACGTACTCTTAAGCTGAGAAACATGTTTATGGAATAGGAGGTCAACATTATGTTTTCTTTGTTTTAATTAGCTTAAAATCAGATTGAATAATTTTGTTTGCAGTTCCCATAGAGATGTTTAAAGATTTTGCGATATTTCTTTGGGTGGAGGGGGGGGGGGTGTTGATACTATCATTTAAAACATGAGATGAGGCTATTTATAATGAGTATAAACATACCTTTGTTGAGTATGCATTTTTATTCCTTTCCCAGTCAAATGTAAACTTACGTTTCTTTCCCTTTTTGTTAATTATGCTAGTTATTTTACGTGTAGAAATGATAAAACCTTGCTTTTCACACCTTTTGTAATACTCTAATAAGTGTATTTCTCCTCGTAAATGTATAAGTCTGCGATCTATTGTTTATTTTTTAGCGATATTTTAAAGCAAAGAATATTTTTAATGGTTTAGACAATAATTACACTATTCCAAATTAATGCCATATAGGATTTTTTTTTCATTTAAATTTAAGTCACAGAGAGTGTCAAAATAGTTAGAAAAATAAGTGAACACACTCGGTAAAAACCAAAAAATGTACCCTTTGGCTTCGACTCGGGTATTTTTAGAAAATTTATGTATTGGTTACAGTGGCGTGGCGTCCGGTCATCGCTGGATGCGGCGATGACCAAGCAATATTTTAAAACTCTTAATAAGCTTTTAAAACTCTACGATCCAGTTTTAGCAGAACATTTGGAGTTCATGTATAAGTGAAGGTAAGATTTAAAGTTTCTTTTTTGAACATTCAACCATTGAATTTTAGAGTTAATAATTTTTCACCACAAACTTAAATAATTGCGATGACCACCGAAAATTTTCACGCCACGCCACTGATTGGTTAAAAAAAAATGAATGACAGCATTCTACAGTCCTATAAAATAAAAATAATCAACCCCTACAAATACTGGTATAAATAGCAATACAATCATTCATTAGGGGTGCAATAGTTAAAATAATCTTACAGAGAACTATGTGTACTAGGAATAATGCTTTCTAATTAATTCTATACGTAAGTTATGCTTCACTGGTCGTATATATATTACAAATGTACAAAATATCATTTTTCAAATACAGCCATAAAAATGGGAAATAGGGAAAAAAGGTGGAAATTTTTTCCATACAATGGCGCCAAATTCATATAATTTAGACACATTTTAACAGTTATTGAAATAACTGTACATTTGAATATTATTTTCTTTTTGCAATTTAGAAAATATTAAAAAAAAGAAACAAATTTAAGCAATAAATGTACAGGTTCATTGAGTCGAAACAAAAAAATTTAAGGCTGCTTCCTATAGGTATAAATCCAAATATATCTGATGAACTTATATGGAGAAGAGCAAAATTATTTTGAATGGTTTTGCTGTTAAGATTTTCCACTTTTTTCAAAAGAAAAGAAAAAATATCCATGCTAAATATGTGCATATCAAATTAAACTTTGCTCCAGAAATACATCTCTAAAGATGTATCACTGCAATTATCCAAAAATTTATATACATAGGACCTATTCCAAAAAAGAACCTTATGGAAACTTCCTTATAATATTTTAAACACTTTAACGAACATTATTTACCACAATTCAGAAATAAACTTCAAGGATTTGAGTAGACAAAATTATTAAATTTTCCAGACACCCCCCCCCCTCTCCCACCTTATGTGGTTCCAATATTTTCTTTGCATTTTTACATCAATCCAGAGAATGTCCAAAATTGCTTTAAAAAAGGTGGAATTCCTCCTTTAGGAGGAACTCTGTCATGCCTGCAAATTGTAAACCCGCTTTTGACACTATTTTAGAATTCATTGGACCACATCAGCTCAGAAAAGTATCTAATTTATACATTTTTAATTTATATTATCGAACTTTATTTTATGTCTTCCCTAAAAAATCATCGGATTGAAATGTCCTAATTCGATACCGTCATTTCACCCAAACATAACATAGGCCAATACTATAAAATTCGATTCAAAAACTATTAATAAACTCGCATTAAAAAAGTTTATGAAATTTAGCTACATTAATTTTGCATAAAAAGTGTTACAGTCAATCAGGGTAACTTTGATCCGCATTTTTCTATTTTCATATGCCACACTCTTATTTGAAGAATATTGTCGCAACTAGGGGCATAAAAAAGAAGAAATGATCCTAAATTATTGTTTGACTATCAAAAATTAAGGAATAGTAAGGATAAAAGTAATAAAAAATGGATTTTTAGCCCGGTTCAAAGTTACCCTGCCATTTAGGGTAAATTTTCACCATATGATAAATTTTTATATAAAATAATTCATTATAAAAAAAGTATTCTAGTCAGGACAACTTTAAACCCCCAAAAATGTTTTCATATATGTAAAGACTGCGAATTTACATTTCCCAACATCACAAGATTTGTATAATTTATGATATTACAACAAATATCAGGCATAAGAAAAGTGGAAGAAGAGAACCATGAACATTTAGAAATAAAAAAAACCTGTTTATTGTTCATATAAAACATAAAAATGCAGTGAAAAACAATTTTCAATGTTTTAACTCAATAATATATCCATAGTTACAGTAATACATACAAGTACTAGTATTATTCAAACAAGAATAAAAAACGTCGAACGTATGAAATGTCAAATTTGAGTAGCTCCGCCCCTAATCACGCCTCTAAATGAATTTTATGTATTTTACACGTATTTGTGAAAATATTTACATGTTATATCTAATGTTCATTTTCGGCATTTATATAAGATATACATGCAAATATGGGAAAATTTTCACAGTAGCACCTATAATTAGTAAATTATAAGCATCAGTATAACTTTGCGCCGGCTCAAAGTTACCCTGAAAATGCGATAAAATGCTAGTGCCTTCTTATTTTACATTTCATTAACTATTAATAAATAAATAATCACAAAATATTAACACATTTACAACATTTAGATAATAATATGTGTTATAAATGAGTATATTGTTACTTACTATGAAAATTTAATTGGATTTCAACAACTTCAAAACAGCATTCAAAATTAACTTGAAAACAGTACTTTACAAAAATATTTAGATGATGCAATTAATTGCGCATAATGTTGCTAATTTATTTTCTAAAATAAAGAGTAGAAATCCCACTTTAGAACCTTGCCAACAGAGCACAGTTCTGGAGTTTATTTAGTCTTTTAGAGTCAAAAATATTGAAAAATAGTAGGTGGTGCAAAGTTACACCCCGTGGTTCACAGTTACCCTGATTGACTGTAGTGGAAATAAATCATGACACTGTTATTGGTCTTTTCTATCATTAGTTTTCGAAATACATAAACATTTTAGTTTCCGAGTTCTGTACAAAATCTGCCTCCTGATAATGACCACATTCACAGAAAAGACGATTTTTAAAAGTCACCGGAAAACAGGTCCATATTTTTGCCTTTGAGATCTTAATTTCATTTTTATAAATTTATGAATAAACTCCTAATACATGTTAGTTTATTTTTTAAGTAAGATTTTTTAAAAAGTGTATAAATTATATATTTTTCCGGGCTGTTTTGATCCAATTAACTCTGAAAAATGTCAAAAATGGGTATTAGCAAATGAAAAAGAATGTTCGTACAATTTTTAGTGCGTAGACGTCCTTCGAAACATGATTTATGAGCAACATTTAGTGGTATACATTATGTCCGTCGATTGGTACATTTATTGTTTTATAAGACTATTTGCCGCAGAACTAGATGTTTGATCACTTTTTTTTCCCAAATAGTACATGGGAGTGTGTACCCACTATGTCTAATGACAAAAAATATTTTCAGACCTAGTCTGCCACTGTCGGATGCGGTTTTTTCTGGCTTTTCGAACGGTTCCTTTAATTTGACCACACGAATATTATTCATCGTCTTATTTCACAGCGGTTAAATACGGCGAAGACTAAAATTCGGAAAAAGTAATGTTTTGTCTTCTTTTAAAGCGAAAAGTTTGGTGGTTTCAGGATTAAAAAAAAAAATGAAATCTCATCTGCATTAAGCACTATGCGTGAATGTTCAGGTATTGTGTGAAGACTATTTTCTGAAAATTAGCTGCGTACTACCTCTAACAATTTCAAAACTTTTTATTACGGATAAAGTTATTGTTTCTGTTAAATTCCGAGCTATTGGAGACAAACATTGTTGGGATTCTTTTCAAAAATACATTAAACTATATTCAAACTTGGTTAGCCACAAAATATGTTCTCCTAGTCGAGTTTCAAACTCCGTTGTCACACACTGTTCGCAAAGTCGTTCCTCGTTATCTGGATTTCAGATTTTTACAAGGGTTCACAACTGGTCACGGTGACTGTTTGAGTCATGTTGTAATGAACTTCGTTGTTTTATGAATAAATGCTAATTTCTATATTTTCCCTTAAGTTTCCCTTAAAACACCCTTCAGAAGAGCCTATTTTTTGCTCCTTAATTCTGGAAAATATCGCCACAGACAAATTCAGGACCCTTTAACAGATATTTAAAAGACGGATTTTTGTTTTGGCATCTAATCAACACTTGCTGTTATAACAAGGCATTTTTTAGGATTTTCCAAAACTCATAGGGATTTTTTGACTCGCGACACTTAAGTGTTGCTCAAGTATTTTGCTTACCATGGCAGATGAGTACTAACATGGTTTCACAATTAACTGTTAGCAGAACAGATTTAGAAGCATTTTGCATAAAAATTATTAAGGTATTATTGCTCTAGTGTCCAATGCACTCTTCTGTGGTACTAAATGGTGTGCTACTAAAAAACAAGAAAACAGTAAATTTGCATTTTTCAGCTTAGAGCAACGGTGGGACATCTCGTAATAATAAAAAATGAGATATCTGATTTACTGCTATGAGAAACCGTGTTTGCATCTATTGGAATAACTTCTGAAACACGAAGTTCAGTTTAATACTATATTTGAGATGTGCTTTATAAAAATTCCTTACGATTCCACTAGATTCAGACACATTTTTTCCATAGCAGTAAGTCAGACATCTCATTTTTGATTATTACTAGATATCCTACTGTTGCTCTGAGGCAACGAATGTCTTGGTTTGAGGATAAATTACTAAAAACATTGAAGTAATATAAATTACTCCGGAATGTCTTACTTGGGATTTTATTATATTCCCTTTTTAACCATAATAGACAGTGATTTTACTATATCTTTAATCCTAAAGTGTTAATATCTTCTAAACATTTAAAAAGAAGACATCGCATTTAAGAAGCACTTCATAAACAAATTCATATTTCGCAGATCAAAGCGTAATCAGAGTTTCCTATATCGCCCCTTTGTTTCAAATCCACTTCAAGAAAACTTTAACATCATTTCAGTATTCTGATATACATGAAAGGACTAACTCATTCTATTAAAATCATGAAATTTCAAAGCTACAAATAGACATTTCTATGATAACTAGAAATAAGTCCGGGTGTAATTTTCAGAACGTTGAAGTCTCGTGGAAAGTTCTTAAAGGCTACAAACGAGCACCGTTCATGTGATTAAATGTCATAATCCTAAACTATATTATTACTTGCTGTTGACCATCTGAAAAGTGGATTTAAATGTTGTGCTTTTAAATGTAAATTCAAAATCAAAGAGTTAGTCTTTTTATTTATTTATTTTTTCACATTGACTGAGCATACAGTATCAATAATAACGCATGTGTGTAAAAAATCAATGCTATATAATACAAATTTAAATATTCTAATTTCAAAATAATTTATTATCATTTTATCTTCTAAATGATAAAAATATACTTTTTGAAGAACTAATTTTTATATCTAGACTAAATTACTGAATTTCAATTATGTTTTATGTTAGTCTCAGAAAAATAAGTATTTTTACAAATTTTCCTTTGTGTAATAAAATTTATTAAACTATGACTCATTCATCTCGCTAACAGTTACTGAACGTGCCACAAAGTTAAAAGAACTTAGGGACATAATCGATCTCTAAATGTTGTTACGGTAACAAAGACAAAACACAAACAAAAGCAACACATGTTGTCATTGTGTTATGTCTTACACATTTTTAAGGGAAATACTATTTTAAATGACTACAGTTTTAAAGCTATACTTGTGCGGTTTTAATAATATAACTTATAATTAATAATTAAATAGCAAGAATTCGAACAAAATGCATAGGTTTTCTAAAAATGCAATATAAGTTTATTTAGTGATCCACCGGTTTCGGTCATCGTTACTTCACAAAAGATCACCTTTGAAAGGTACTAAAAAACTCATTTACGTGTAAGGGAAAACTGAAATCCTTACATTTATCACTGTTTGAAAGACTTCAAAATCGAACGTTCAGACACTACTTTCCCTTTTCATAGAAAGTGAACATAAATAACCTCCAAATTAAGTGAATTTCTGACAAACAATTTTTTTTCAAACAATATTTCTCACTATAATTCTCTGTAAATACTTGAGACATTTACACCAGCCTTTATAACATTTTCCAACATAGTCGAAAAGTGTTTGTGAATTCGATTTGTCTTTCCGTGCTCAAACTCTCGGAAATATTCTCGGAGTACAATGTAACTTTTATATGTTATTGAGATTTACAACAGAATGCTTTGTATTAACCCTTTATCTACTGATGGTACTTATAAGTACCATTAAAAAAACTTGTTTTGAAATTCATTTAATACATCGATTAGTAATAATACAGTTTAGAATGAGTTATAGATGCATTACTTTATCTTGTTCCAAAGGCATTATTGGTTACACAAAACAAAAAATATTTTTAAAAGGATGCATTATATTAGATAGATAGGATGCAAAGATTAATGAATTCTTTTGCATTTGCATCGTTTCAGCTTTCTTGGCGTTGGGGGGGAGGGAAGGGGGGTTTCAATTCAAAAATATTTCTATTCTAAGAACATTATATTTTTACATTTCCTAATTCTACAAAATACCAAGAAAAATATTTAAAATTAAAGATTTGAGTGGGGTTATAAATATTGCAAAAAATCCCTATAAATTCAAATTAATTAATCCTTCTAAATCCTCCAATCCATCTAAAATTCTTCTAAAATTTATTAAATGATTATGTAAATCTTCTAATGTAGTTTCAAATATTCACTAAAAATGCTTTAGAAGATAAAATTTTCATGAATTCATAATTCAGTCTATAAAGGGTTAAAAAGGAAGTATTTAGAATTTATAGTTCGTTTACAGCGACAGACAAAAGTATTCTGCTGCATTATGCTGTATGGGAAAAAATTCACTGAGGTACATTTCAGTGATGTTACAATACATCAAAGATAATGAAATTTGAATGCATCACTGAAGGGTCTAAAATAGCTCGTTTACAAGGACGCAAAAAATAATTCGGTTACAGGACAGGGGGCCTCGGTGGTCGAGCGGTTAGGACACGCGCTGCCAGCCGCCAAGCATTGAGAGCGGCAGAGGTCTGCGAGTTCGACTCTCGCTGGCTCCATTGCACACTCTTTGTGGATCTCCCGGATGTAATTTCTCTGTGTTGTAAATTTCATTGTGCTATCTCGTCCCTGTATATTGACGATGACTTATAAGCGGACCTAGATATCAAGCACACAAGTCAGATGTATGTGTTAATAACAATAAATACAGGACAGACTATGATCGATAATGCATTTTCCGCTGCGGTATGCATTTTAAAACATATTTAATGTTTAGAAAATAACGTGGTGTGTATAAAGTTTATAGATAATATACAGGGCTACACGAATGAGTTCACACACATTACTGGATATAGACAGCACTTGTTAAAAATGGATATTTACCAAGTTAACTGGTTTGAAATTGCTTATTTAGTTATTTTATTACAGGGTGACACCGCCAGTAGTTGATCAAATTTTTTAAATATTGCATCATTTCAGGTGGAAATGAGTTTTATACGTGGCACTAGACATAATGTTTTTGTTTAAATGTTGGAGCATCTGTTGTCATATTGTTGTCAGCTGCCTGTCGTAAGAGAAGCCATTTTATGACATTTTTTTAATAAAAAGTATAAAAATTTAGTTATTGATTAGTTCGAGACAATTACGGTAAGTTAAAACAATCCACTTCCATTTTCCTTATTTAAACTAATAATTTTATAAGAATTATTGTTAACCACATCCAAATGATGATATTTTAAAGATTAATTTTTAGATTTTCGATTGACTTCTTTTGCGTGAACAACTACTGGGAAAATTGTAATTAAAAAACTATTTATTTATAATTTTGTTGCTATTTAATTTTAGCAGATTTCATTTTCTCCATTATAGGACATTCATTAAGTGTTGTAGCAATCATGTTAGTTTTCTTCTAAAACTTAAAAAGAATGAAATATAATAAAAAAACCCATAGCACTGACTTTATTTGATCAACTACTGGTCACCCTATATAAAAGAAAAATAATTTCCTAAAAATATTCTGTCAGTGTTTGAACGTGTTTCATAATCTATGCTTGAAGCATGGTTTTTCGTTTTTGTTTAAATTGGCTTCAAGGTAAGAGACATGCGAATTATGTTAAATAAGTATAATGATATACAATTTTAAATTGCCTTGTTAAACACTCACTACAAATTCCGTTTTCCGCTCTCTCACAAAACTTAGTTAGAAAACCAAATTAATAACTAATTTCAAAAGTAATATTTTGTATTGAACTTTATCCCCTTTGTAAAGCAGAAACAAGTGCTTAGCGGATAATTTAAAATTTTATTTCAACTATTTTTACATACACTGATTTTAAGTTATTTTATAATAGCTGTTGCTGTTCAAAGTGTGTAATTTTAATTTATTCAAAATATATTGCATATTCTGTCTGTTACGTGTTCTAAAACAATTTTGAAATCAGGGACCCACCGTGTAGCTCATGCGATATTTATCATGCTAGTCTTACAAAATCTCACACTATCGTAACAAGAATTAAAAATCATGCTTGAAGCATAGGTTATGAAACACTTTCCAACAAATTCAGAATACTGCAATAACACTGCACCGTTGAATAAGGCGAAAAATGATGTCTAAACATGGATTTTGGAAAACACATAACCCTAATTTCAGCAATTACCATCTATAGTGAGAAAAATATCCGATTTTTTCGTGCAGCCCTGTATATGATACATACATTTGCATTTATACCACGAAGTATGCAAAAATTTAGTTCAGTTAGAAAACGGGTAACATACTTGAAAATTCTCCTTCAGCAATCTCCGTCAATAAGAGGAAACTTACTCCGATCCTTCAGCAATTCAAGCACATAGAAAGTAATACCTACAAATTATTTTCTGCAGCCCTGTATATGATCAATAGAATTTATACACACCAAATCATATGCGAAAAATTGGTTAAACTTAAAAACGCATGCCACGACTGTAAAGGGGGCACAGAACCTTTAAACTTTCAAAAAATCCGTTTCGGATTTTGTTATATGCTGAACGTTTTAAAATTTCTCAGAAATATGAAAAAAAAAAAAAAACCATTCGAAAATCTGCATTATTTCTTGAGTTATATTTTGAGTTTCATTTATAGACGGCGAGTTCAATTAAAGGTTCGTAGATATTGAAACTTTAAAACGAATTTCCTCAGACTAGTAAATTTGGAGGCTGCGCGCACTGTTTCTTTCAAACTATATAAATTACAGCTTTAAAAAATTAAAGAAATATGCGTTTCTTTATAATCTCCATACTAAAAAAGGGAATTTAACAAATTACAACGACCATTTGGAAAATGATTTTCTCAAAGACTAAAATTTAAGACATAAAAAATCGCACGGAGTTGATCATACATTACGTACGCCATGGATTAAACATTAATAGTGTTATTACACGTAAAAATTGCAAGCGACAAAAATCGCCTGCGACTCGTCAAATTTCCTGAAACTTACCTATTATCCACCTGAAACATACGTATTATTCAAGCATTTCATTGGCTGTTCGGGAAAAGGCTTTTCCGTCGTCAGAAATCTGACGACCAATTTTAAATGAAATTTCATTCATAAACTTCTAAACATCCCACCATATTACTTTTTACACCGTCATATAGAGAAAAAATTTACTTTTAAATGCAATTTGTTTGAAAGCTGTATCTCAATTTGTTTCTGAGTTATTAATTTTTTTTTTGTAGTTTTTATTACTTTTTTGTCATAATGGCAACAGAAGTATCCATCTCTGTTGAAAGTGAAGGGAAAATACAGATTACTGTATAGACCAATAAGAAAACGGATAAAATGCGGATTCAACCAATAAAATGCTTCAGATATGTTTTTGATTCCCTACCCTGACAGAGAACAATAACCATTTTTCCAAATGGTTAAAAAAATCACATATTTTGGTTACTTATTTTTTTCTTTTTTTTTTTTTGCACTTAAAACACTTCAAAAAAAAAAAAAAAAAAAAAGAAAAAAAAAAAAAGGAAATTTTCTAATATTTCTTATTGTGTGCTAAAATTAAATTTTAAGCAAAACTTTTTGTATATATTTTGGTTTTAATTTAGAAGTAGGCGTCTTATGATTTTATTTTGTTCAAAAACTGTTTTCTATATGCATAATTTAGAGTTTTATCATGCGCTCAGAACTTAACAATTTTAATTCACGCATTAGTGAGATGAATTTTTTAATTTTAAAATTTAAATATTAATTTCGCCTATACAACATTTATTTTTCTGGATAATATTGCTAAGGACAAGTACTTTAGGCAGAAAGGAAAAAAAAGACCTTAATTGCATATTGTTTGTGTTTTGGTACTTTGAAAAAGGCGCTGTTTATAATCGTTTCGACAAACACAAAGGTCCTGTGTGTCCAATATTGCAAAGGTCCAATATTGCTCATATACAGTACTGTAACCTAATTATTTTGTGTGTTACTGTAAATGAACGATAAGTGTAATGCACACCATATTCTCTAGTAAGCGTTCTGTCGTGAGCCTCCCCCCCAGGGGAATACCTTCTTTAGGTATTTACGGGTTTCGCGACCCCGGGTTCCCGAGCGATCTTTCTCCTTTCCTGTTTTCTTCTCTTTTTAGTTGTCTATCCTTTTTTCTTTGTTTCACACTTTTTAATCTTCTTTTTTCAGTTTCTTATCCCTCTTTGTTCTTGTTCATGTTTTTTACTGACCATTTTGTTCAACTTGTTATTTGTTCTACTAACATTGTTCTTGTTCTTTTGTTTAAAAAAAAAAAAAAAAAAAAGGAAAAAAGTTTAAAAAATTGAAAAAAGACAAAAAATACACCTTGTTTCTAAGTTCTCACCCACATCACTTTTTCTTTTTTACAATAGTGGATTTTTTTTTATTTTCACGTGAGACACTCTGGGTGTTGAGGTTTTTTAATCTCATCGCCTCGTTTCTACCTTTTTAGGCTGATCTCGAGTCCCAGAGTGCAGGGCATCTCCGAATTCCGGTTCCGTGATCGGTGGGCGCCGTACTTGTATGGCGGTGGTTAGGAATGCACTGGGCGACTGGTGTCCTTTCGACGTAAGGGCGATGTAGGTTGGACAGAGCTGTAAAGGCTTACCTACGACAACCGAGTTCCACTGTGAAAGAACTAGAGTTTGGAGATGCTATCGAGTTTAATCCAACGTTCGAAAAACGTGGAAGTTTGTTGATAGTTTTCACCCTTTTGAGACCTGCGCCTAAAGTAACGGTAAGAAGAAGGGTCGGTGACCAGGCCCGATGCCTGGCGTTTTTTCAATTCTATCTTTAATATGGCTACAATATCAGGAAATCAAATATGCGATGTGGAAGCCCCACAAGCTAATAATGACAATAATAATGCTTTGAGCTCTGCCTCAAACGCTACTGTTAATCACGGCAAAAAAGAATCATGGGGTGAGAGAGTAGAGGATTCTGTTTCCAATACAGAACCTAAAAATCCCAAATCTGATGAAAGTAAAACTGAAGAAAGATTTTTCGTCGTCAAACGTCAAGAAGGGAGTTTTGATAAAACATCCCCCTTTCTGATTAATAAATCTATCCAAGGACTGGTTGGCGAACCTAAAACAATAAAAAAACTCCGTACAGGTGAACTGCTAATTGAAGTAATCAATAACCAACAAGCACTGAACTTAAAAAAATGTACTCACTTTGCAAACATTGCTGTCACCATATCGCCACATAGAACCTTAAACTCATCTCGCGGAGTGATCTCAGAATCTGACCTCTTGCATGTAACCGAAGATGAAATAGTGGAAAACTTAAGGGAACAAAATGTCATAGCAGCTAGACGTATAAAAATAAACCGCAAAGATGAACAAATTCCAGCTAATCAAGTACAAATACCTACCAAGCATATTATTCTGACGTTTAATACTCCCAACTTACCCAAATATATAAAAGCTGGATATCTATCATGCTCTGTCAGACCGTACATCCCAAACCCACTGCGTTGCTTTAACTGTCAGCGCTTTGGGCACTCAAAAACATCATGCCGAGGTAAAGAAACCTGTGGTCGGTGCAGTGCAATTGGCCACGAAAGTGGGCAATGCAATGCTCAACCTTGTTGCGTCAACTGCAAAAAAGATCATCCATCCTATGCCAAATCGTGTGAAATGTGGAAAATAGAAAAAGAAATACAGACAATACGCACAAGACAAAATATATCATACCCTGAAGCCAGAAAAATAGTCGAATCCAGAACGCCCAAAGTTGGTGTATCATATGCTGCTGCCTTAACAAAAACCGTTCATAAAACTTATAAAACTATCGCAACTCAAACTGAATTCCCAACTAGACCTAATTGCCAACCTAATCAAAAAGAAGATGACCTGTCTATTAATTCTGGTAAAACAAATAGATCGACGCAGTTTGCTCCTCCTAAGTCACCTAAATCTGTTCCTCCTAATTCACAAAAATCTGTTCTTCCTAAATCATCTACAAATGCTTCTTCAAAATCATCACAATCTTTTATTTCTAAACTTCCATTCCATAGTAGAGGTTCTCAAAATACAACTAAAACAACCTCTGTGAAACCAAACCATAAATCCGATGTAGAAAAATTTAACTTGCCAACAGTTAAAGCCTCTGTGTCATCTGAAAATACAGCCAAAAGGAAAAAGAGTAAAACATCCAAAAATAAAACCCAATCAATACAGAACGATAAAATGGAAGAAGATGATGCTTTAGCTCTTCACCCAGAACCGGGAGAAGAATTTAACGAGGAAGATAGTATGTCCACTATCTCCGGATAACATAAAGCTGATAAATTACAAAAAAAAAATCATTCATGTCTAATATTATCTCATGGAACTGCCGTGGTTATCACAATAAACTTGATGAAATCCGTAATATTCTAGCAGACCATCAGCCTTTATGCTTAGCTCTGCAGGAAACCCATCTAAAACCCACCGACAAAGCGAAATTACGCAACTATGCTACCTATAGAAAAGATTTTACAGGCAATGAAAGAGCTACTGGTGGAGTGGCTCTTTTCATTTCTCGCAGTTCACCTCATTCTCATATTTTATTAAACACAAGCTTGCAAGCTGTTGCCGTCCGTGTACATGCAAAACGTCTCATTACAATATGTACTATTTATTTACCACCCCACCAAATTATTCAGTCAGCACTACTTGATGATCTCCTTCTCCAACTCCCCACTCCTTTAGTCATTGTTGGGGATTTTAACGCTCATAGCCAACTGTGGGGTAATTCTGACTCTAATCAACGTGGTGATACAATAGAGAAACTAATTTCTGACAATGGCTTATGCCTACTTAATAACGGTGATCATACGTATTTTCATGAACCAACACGCACCTTTCATGCCATAGATCTCACTATCTGCTCTCCATCTATCTATCCGTATTGGAACTTTTGGGTCTCCAATAACCTGCACGGCAGTGACCATTTTCCCACATTTATTTCACAGACAACTCCTGACGGGGATTCTAATAAATATTTTAAACGCTATATCTACGACAGAGCCAATTGGCCAACTTTTACAGATCTGGCTAAAATTACAAGCGATATGATAGAAGGTGATATTGACGATGCGCTTGATAATATCACACAGTGTATTATCAATGCTGCAGATCTTAGCATTCCTAAATCATTTTCTACACCGCGACACAGGAAACCTTGGTGGAATGATGAATGCAAAAGGACAAAAAAAATTCAACAGAAGGCTTGGGGCATTTTCCGACGCTACCCGACTAATACTAATTATATTGCTTACAAAAAAGCAAGGGCTGATGCTAGAAGAGTGCGACGTAAGAGCCAACGTGAATCCTGGATGCAGTACATTTCCAACATAAACTCCAATACATCAAGTAAAGATCTCTGGAAAAAAGTGAAAAATTGTATGGGACTTTACTCAGAAAACCATATCTCAATCCTCAATCACAATGGACAAACAATAGCCTCACCCAAAAATATTGCTGAAACAATAGCAAATACACTTGCATCTAATTCTAGCTCCGACTCATACCCGGAACCGTTTTTATCATACAAAAGACATATGGAAACTACCAGCATAAATTTTAACTCTCGCCACTCTTATGATTATAATTTACCTTTTACAATTCAGGAACTCTCAAGATGTTCGCAAAAAAGCCGTTTATCTGCTCCAGGTCACGATGGCATCACATATACCATGCTTAATCATCTTTCCAGTGCCTCTCTCAGTAATTTACTTGCTTTCTTTAACAGAGTTTGGATGGAACAACTTTTTCCTCAAGCCTGGTGCAAGGCTGTCATTATCCCTTTCCCTAAACCAGGAAAGGATTCCAGTGACCCAAATAACTACAGGCCTATCGCACTCTCTAGCAGCCTTTGCAAACTCCTTGAAAAGATGATCAATTTCCGCCTTGTACATGTGTTAGAATCTAACAATTGCCTTGCCGCATTTCAAAGTGGATTCCGACAGGGTAGGTCTACTATCGATAACCTGATCCATCTAGAACATTACATTCGGACAGCCTTTCTTAAACGCAACCATTTGGTGTCAGTATTTTTTGACATGGCGAAAGCCTATGACAGAACATGGCGATATGGGATACTTCGCGATCTTTTTAACCTCAACTTCCGTGGGAATCTCCCTATTTTTATCAAAAACTTTCTCAATATTAGACTTTTCCAAGTACGGATTGGAGGAATTTTATCTGGTTTTTATGTACAAGAAGAGGGTGTACCTCAGGGCAGTGTCCTGAGTGTCACCCTCTTTGCAATCAAAATAAACAACATTCTTAGCCAACTACCCCCTTCAGTTAAAGGAGATCTATATGTTGACGACTTTCGCATTATGTGTATGGGACAGGATATCCGTTTTATTGAAAGACAGTTGCAAATTGCAATTACCCATATTCTTAATTGGACTAATAAAAATGGTTTTATAATTTCCCGAGACAAAACATCTTGTGTGCATTTTTGCAGACGTAGGGATCTGCATCCAGATCCTGAAATTTTTATTGGATCGACTCAAATTCCTGTTGTGGACAGCGTCCGTTTTCTTGGCCTTCAATTTGATAGCAAGTTAACCTTTTTACCTCATATTTTACAATTAAGGACAAAATGTGAAAAATCACTTAACTTACTTAAGGTGCTTTCAAATACTTCCTGGGGAGCAGACCGTACTTCTCTCCTTAAAATATATCGAGCTGTGATCCGTTCTAAAATTGACTATGCCTGCCAAGTCTATGGTTCAGCGCATAATTCTGCTCTTAAAAAACTTGACACTGTGCACCATAGTGCACTTCGTGTGTGCTCTGGTGCATTTCGTACCTCTCCAGTTTTAAGTCTGTATGTTAACTGCAATGAACAAGCACTACACCACATTCGTGAAAAACTCTCTTTAGAACTTTATTACCGTATCCTTTCACATCCTAGACATCCTCTTCATACACACATTCTAAATACAGACAATGATATTCTTTATCAGCATCGACCATCTTGCATACCATCTTTTGGTGTCAGAATCAGGAATATTATAGACAATAGCCCTCTGAGCAATATTGAGGTGAGTCCATGTCCATTGCATTATCTCCCTCCTTGGAAATCTCTTAATATTACCTCACTCCATCCATTTAAAGGATACGATAAAAACACCTTGGCTCCTGCAGTTTTCCAACAGCTATTTGCTGCACACCGTGCAACTTTTAATACATATACTGAAATTTATACGGATGGTTCTAAGAGTGGGAATAGTGTTGGCTGTGGGGTTTTTATAAATAACACTAGTTTTAGTTATCGGCTTCACGCATCAATATCTATATTTACAGCTGAGTTGATTGCGATAGAGAGAGCCATGTTGCACATCTCTCATCACCATAATACATCCTTCATCATTTATACCGACTCAAATAGTTCTATTGACGCAATAAAATCTTTTAAAAAGCATCCTTATGTTTCAGCCATCCTGGATTTTTACAATAAATTGACAAGACGCGGTTATCAAATTTTATTTTGCTGGGTACCTGGACACATGGGTATTCATGGAAATGAGAAAGCGGATGAGGCGGCAAAACTGGCTCTTAATCCTTTTTACCATAGAATTCCATTCTCAGACGTTAAACTATTTATCAAACACTTTATTTATAATAAATGGCAAGAAGGTTGGAATTTAGAATGCAATAATAAACTTCACCAAATCAAACCTACCATCATGACCTGGCCTGCAAGTTATCCAAGGAAAACAGATGTTCTTCTGACTCGTCTGAGAATCGGACATTCAAGAATCACTCATAAACATCTCTTGCTTCGGGAGGATGTACCCATGTGTCCACATTGTCATTTTGATTACCTCACCATTCATCATGTTTTAACTGACTGTCCAGGTCTCCGACATCTGTATAGGATTTACTTTAATTCATCATCACCAGTCTTGACAAACCTCATTGGGGAAATACCTCATGGGGCTCTCTTTACTTTTTTAAAACATGCAGGATTTTATTTTGAAATATAATTTTTCGTTTTTCTCTGTTCTAATGGCTCAGTTTTATTCTTTAAACTTTGGTGACATCTGGATGGGATCCCATCCAGAATGCACTTTTCATTGAACTACTCTTATGTTTTAACTCTCGTTTTCAGGATTTTAAATTTTGTATTTCTACATTGTTTGGCTACATCTGGATGGGTACCCCATCCAGATTGTTTCTCTCATTGCTCTTTTATTTTGACACTGTTTCTTTTTTACCTTTCTGATGTTTTCGTCTACTGGTTTGGCGCAGCATGTCCCTTAAGGGATTTTGCGCCATAAAACCCTATACAACCAACCAACCAACCTGTCGTGAGCCTCAGTGATGTATATCAATTTCAATATGTTTGGATTAATGTAATATCATTAAAATGGGAAACGATTTTTTACTCACAAGCCATAATGAATCTGAATTATCTTGAGTGACCCTGTAAGCTCTATATAAACTATACACACATTATTTTCAATATCTAACATGTCATCGTAAACTTCAACAATACAGTCTCAATAACAAAGATGCATTTTCTCCTTCCAGTCTTTTAGAAATTTGTTTTTTATTGTTTTCTATGCAGTAATCCAGAAGTAATCTGCAATTGGGTTTATTGGTGCCTGATATTTTTCTAACAAAATTTTAAACTTACCAATAAGAAATTTAGATTTGTTTATGATTAAATAGCTATTTTTTCAACTAGACAAAAATTCTCGATTTCTGTCGTAACTGTACGTGATAGAGTTCTGAGTATTATCGCAAAATAAACATAAAAGATACATAATAATTCTTTCAGGTTAAAGAAAAACTTTTCATCAAATACCTGGATAATTTTAAGACACCCTGTATAAAGAATGAAAATGAAATTAGACTCAAGTATCAAAGTAAGAGGTCTACTTCAAATAAAAAAAGAATCTAAAATATTTTTAAGGTAACTGCCTGCGTTCGGAGCGCTTTAAAAAAAATGTGCAATATTGAACACAGTTATTTTTAGATCTATTGTAATACAGAATGATGAAAAAACGTAAAATCCTATGAAAATCTTCAACCTTTTAAAAAAAATTGGTGTTTTTGCCAAATTTTTAGCAGAATTTCATGCTTACGCCAGACAACGTACACTAAATTCAACTAAATATCTTCCAAATTCCTTTGTACTATATAACACTTACTTGTGCACTGAACCAGCTCAATATCTTCAAAATTGACTGAAATATTTCAAAATATATCAAAAATACATATTTTTTATTAATAATTACCATTTTTTATATTTGATGCACATAAAATAATTACGTTATCATATAGAGCTTAGATTCCAATTCAGAATGTAGTGAGTAATATGGAAAACAAAATTTCACTGAAATATGTTTAAAACATTTTATATAATGAAATTTATCGAACATTGAGATATCGAAAAATTTGATTTCCAAGAAATTACATTTAAAGATATATTTTTATATCTTTAAATGTGAAATATACAAAATTAATCAAGAATTTTCAGTTAAGGCTTATTAATGTTTTTATGTAAAACACGTATGAAAAAGATGCATAGAAACATGGCTTACATTTCTCCTTGCTTTCCTACACCCACTTCCGGTATTTGACTCATTACTTCATGTTTATTAAATAGGTCATAACTCCTCTTCTATTAAACATAGAAATAATATTAAAACAGATTTAGAATCGTAAGCGATTGTTCTTTCAAATAAAACAATTAAAACAATTTCGAAAATTTTTATGGAAACGGTCATTTTAATGTAGGCCTAAAACAGATTGACCAAAATGTTAACAGAAAAGGAATCCACGTTTAACTAAGAGTGAGAAAAAGGGGATACTTCACCTTAACTACATATCTGAAGTCAGTAGCTTAATTGCCAACTTTCTCGCAAAGCAAATCAGTTCAAAAAGTACCATTTTTAGAAAATCCATTCAGACGGTTTAGAAGAGGTATTCGTCGTTTCTGCAGACGACGTCAACAAACACCTGTAAAAGCAATTTTTTTTAAAATTGAGCTCTGAGCAAAACAACATTGTACACTATAAGAAACATAGAATTTAAGCTAAAAAATTATTTTTGACGATTTTACACCCACCATACTTCTTTTAAGGGTAAACATCTGCGTTATCTGTAAAAAATTTCTTCCAGCCTCTTTCAATGCAAATTAAAATATACTAATAAAATAAATCTGTACTAATAAAGGAAAGTTTTGCTCTGTGTGTCTGTGAGTGTGTCCGCGATGGCTAGCGAAATCTACGGCAGATACGAAGCTCAAAATTTTTGTGAGGATATTCGAAGACCTCTCCTGATGCACCTGAGAATCATAATTTTAATATTTCGTTAATTAATCGAGATATTAATTAAAATTGCGAAGGAGCTCTCGTAAAAAATTAACTTTTTCATCGCGATCTCCGAATCTCTCTCTCGCGCATGCCCACAAACCCATTTACGCATCGGTGGCCAATAAAGAAACCGGTTTTCCATTTTAATTGCCTGTTTTAATACTATTGTTTTAATCGAAATCCACCAAACTGCTTGGTACAGTTAAAATCAAAAGACATATTCCGAAAGATTGTAACTGTTACGTCTCAAATGCCGGAATCGATTCTAGAGATACTAAATATATAAACTGGCTCGTCAGGCATATTTATTCCTGCCGAACTGGTTCACGTAATCTGTTTCAATAGCTTTGAAGTAATTTCTGCCTATTTTTAGCTTTAAAAGCTTAATTATGAGTAGTTGTTCTGCTATTATTTGTAGAAATCAATCAATAAAGGATCACTGCTTTCATTAATTTCCCCGTAAACATGAAAAATGGTTAAATTTTAATATATATTGCAGATTCTATTCTTCCTGAATATTTTTGTTCGCCGATTTTGGCAATAAGGACATATTTTAACAGTACAGAGCCATCTAGTTAATTTTCTGGAAAACCATGTTGATTACTGATTTTTTTTTTCCCCAATCAAGCGAAAATAGATTGAAATCATATTGTAAGCTAGTTTAAGTTTTTCAGATAACCAATAAGGATAACTCAGAATATTAATATAAATTGAAATTTATGAGAGTTTTGAAAAAAATAATGAAAGAGTTAAAGTGAAAATAGAAATTTTCAAGGAAATTTTGTAGTATAGATTTTTTTTTTTTTTTTTTTTTTTTTAATATTCATTTTGACAAAAAATAAATTATAAAGAAATAAAGTGTATCTTTACTTTCAGATATAAAATTGATTAAAATATCGAAGAATAATTGCATACTATGAAGCCTCATTACATTTTCCTCTTGGAAAAGAACAGTTTTCATATTATTAAAGTAATGAAAACTTGTTACACATGAAAACTTTTTAAAAACAATTTTACTTTAAACTTAAGTTTTTAAAAACTTTATCACAAAGTAAAAAAAGAAAAATATATATTTTTAATAGCATTTTTTGTTCAGTTAATTCCATTTTGTTCATTGGTAGCATCGGAAATTAATTATAATAATAATTTTATTACATTGTTAACTTATTAAGAACAATCAAAATTGCGCACTTTTGATTTTTTATGTGGCTCCACATAAACACACATAAACAAACAAAACAAAATTATTAAAATAATTTTAGGGGATGAATGTACATTTGAAATATAAATTTTGTTAGACTAAGAAATTGCTGTTGATATTCTGCAAAATATACATCTCTAACGTATGGACAAATGAAATAGAACAATTGGAAATACGTGAGAAATACAATTTTAAAAGTTCTACTGAACGGATTTGGATGGAAGTTACCTTAGAAGTTAAGCAAATTATGCAAAATAAGGAAAAGAAAATAAAAGAACTTGTTATGCAAAATTTTCATTTTGAACTGCAAAGCTCACACTGTACGTGACCGTAGCCTCGGTCAAAAGACGGTTATTAATGATAAAAAATTATTCTGTTGATAATTGATAAATGACAGGGATTTATCTTTCCCTACCCCCTTTTAAGAAATAAGCTTGGACTGGAATTTTTTTCCGTGAGGGATTTCTGCGACTTCGGGTCACTGAAGTTCCGAAAAGGGATGCACTTCTAGACTATAATTAAACATAAAATGCGTAATCTTCCAGCTTGGGGGTGGAGGGTGGCAGATTGTGAATTCAGCATTGTATCCACTAGCAAAATAAATATTAACTGAAAAAGTAAGGAAATATTTATTTCAGGACGTAGGAAAAAAAGGGAGGGACTCAATTCCTCCCCATTTAAATGCAGTTTTTTTTTAAAAGCTATTCCAAAGACTGTAACGAAAAAGAAAAAGAAATCGGATTCGGGCCGATGATACACCACTGATACAGTTTTCTTTTTCTGCGATTTTTTTATGATATGAAATGCCCCCTTAGCCCCCCCCAACCCTTCCGCTGACTCGATTTCACAATCGTAATTTTCTGGAATTTAATATTTTAAACCTTATAAATACACTATCACACACACACACACACACACACACACACACATATATATATATATATATATATATATATATTGATTTTATGACTTTATTAATAAATAGTTAATTTTTATAGACATTTTATTATTTATTGATAATCCTAGCATATCAATTTATTTGAAAATGAGTTCTTTCATTCCCCTCCCTCTTTCAATTCGTTTGCTGCACCACTGATTTCTTTCAACAAAGTACTTATAAACATCAGAATTCCTTTATGTAATCAGTAAAGGTAAATAAATGTATTACTGATTTTAAAACTTGAAATTGAAAAATAAAAGACATGCATTCTGCAATTTGCGATCTAAAATAATGATTAACAAAGAGTACGTAATTTATTAGAAACTTTCATTCAATAGCGTACTATTTGATAAATTGAGGGAAGCAACGACGACGTTGATAAATGCACCAAATATGTCATACTAACGCCAATGTGTCCCACCTGGGAATGTTATAGCACACGGATGAGACAGCTCTTCTGTATAGTAGCCTTAATCAATACGATAAAATATTGCAGTTAATCTCTTGAAAAAAAAAATCAAAAAGGGTCGTTTTTCCAAAAGACGTTTTTCTCCCTTATATCAATGCTCCTCCAGGGTACAATTTTAGAGCTACCAACAAACCAAAAATATGAATTTAAAGCAGAAATAATTTTCTAACTTACAGCGTAATTGGTTTTACACAATATGAATTTTAACTCTTTCAAATACACCGGCGAACGCAGGTCACTTCGCAAATCACGGAGAGGATATTTTTTCTACGCTTAAAGTAACTAAACGTCCGTATTTTTACACAATCTTTTTAGAGCATCTCAATAGACCAGATTGACATCTCAGATGTAAATTTCCAACTGGGCGAAAAATGTGGGGACCAGGATTCAAACCAGGGATCTCTTGGCTGAAGCCGCCAATCTTAACTATCCCTGACGAATCTGGTGAAACTTTTTTCACCCAGCTAGCTTTATTGATATAGCATCTGGTCTGAATATCTGGTTCAGCTCAACAGAATAAATCGCACGTAATACAACTCCAGAAATCGCTAGAAACGCAATTACACTAGATTAATTTTAACAGAATCAAAATCCCTAGTTCAAATTCTGGTCCGGACATTTTTCGCGCAGTTGGAAACTTACGTCTGATATGATTTATTTACCAGTTAGAATAATTGTGTTAAAATTAATATAGCAGATTTACATCACCTACAAAAATTTCGAAACGTTCGAACGGGTAGAAATATTTTTTACAAAACAAAATGTGTAAAAACTTCGAAAAAAAAACAACAAACACAGAGGGATTTCGGCGCAGTTTCTCTCGACTTCTTTAAGAGTTTTCACTATTAAGTACTCATATTTTTTCATAAAATTAAAAAAAAAGGCTTGGGTATATTTAAAAATTATAAAAATTTCAGAGAATTCGGACGACAATCAATGTTTATATTTTTATGCTATTAAAACATTTATGCAGGTCATTTTAATTTTACAAAGTATAATTGTATATTTTTTTTTCGGGAGGGCGGGAGGGGGGCATAATTTTTTCCCCCGTTTAGGATTCCGTTATAAACAGGACATAACGTACATAACATAGGACATAACATTTACTCTATTAGAAAATAAATTTGCTGGATAGAGCACCTTTTCAAAAATCTATATAGTAGTATTTGCTTACAATTTTATTATATTTCTTTTACAGTATGAATTTTCATGATGCATTTGTAACACTTTTTCGTCGAAAGATTTTAAATAAATATTGAAAACGTAATTAAATTTTAATTGAATTCATCAATTAATTTTAAATAAAAAAGTTTTAAAGTATGAAACAAATAAAATTCAAAACCATAACATGTGTCATTACACAAGTATCAAACTGATTCCAGTTCGTGCATCTGAAATTAGCAACATCATTAAAAAAGGAATGACTATTAAATGAAGTTTCAAATATTTGATGCATACATACGAGTACGGGCCCTGATCCCGGCACGTAAAGACATTCTAGGAAGTTCTGACTTTTGAATTTTATTTATTAGTTATTTGTTATTATTTGTTATTCCTTATTTGTTAGTTATTTCAATTTAAAATTTTGACATTAAAGGTATGGCATTATAAGAAGAGAAAACAGACAGGTCCTCTAGAAGAGTCGAGCCCTGGTAATTTGCACCGTCTCTAACCCCCACAGTACGGACTTATGATACATATTTCAGGTTAATTTAAGAATATTATCACGGGCCTGGGCAACGCCGGGCGGGTCAGCTAATATATCAATAAAGATATTTTGAAAAAGAATATGTTTAAGTATTGCCTTCTAAAACTGATAAATTTCCATTACATTATTGAGTTTGATGCAAAAAGTTTGAAGAAGTCATTTGAATAACAAAAGTAGAAAAAAAAAGAATTCACGTGTGTTATGGGAAATGTTTAAATATATAAAAACGTCTATTCATTAGAAAGAGCAAAATTTTTTCAAAGAGCACTTTCATTCAATAGAAATAACGAATGATTTCTCGATTTCAAAAATAAAACAGAAGTATGACATCATTGAAAATAATTGTAAGCAGAAATTCAATGTGTGTTAATGAGCGTTGTTTAATGAAAGTGTTTATTTGAGAGTATTATAAAAAGGTATAATGAGTCTCGTATGTAATAATATAAGAAAAAAATCGATTTTTTAAATTTTAAAGATATCTTATGAAAAATACTCTATTATTGGCCAGCAAAAATAAAACTTTAAATTCAAGAAAGTTAACCTTTTCATCACACATTTAATGAAGTGCATTCTGAATTTTTATAAACATATTTCATAATTGCGTCCGCTGAAATATTAATTTAACAAAAAGAAAAAAAACATTTAAAATACGTGAATATAAACAGCATAAGCTATATTTAATCTGAAAACAGTCTTTTAAATAGAAAAAATAATTTCAAAAATTAATCCACATTACCTAAACTATAACGGATCTCTAGTGAACAACTCCATAGAACCTTACTCAATACTATTCTAAAATATATTTCAGTAAAAGGAACTTTATTCAAATATGCCTAAAATGAAAATCCATCCACAATAATGTTTATTTGATGACTTCTCTACGGATATCTAGCTTTGAATGAGATCGTGATAAGAAATGCTAACATGTGTGCTTGACTGATATCGAAGTCCTTCTTTTTCGATCTCTAAATTTTCTATGAGTAATTTTCTTAACAGCATTTGAGTATTATTTATACTTTGTCATTTTATTAGCTTGTGGTTGTTTGGTAACTACAAAAGGTTTTGCTGAGTGAATTGATTTTGTAGTTTCTGTATATCGCATTTTGCCTCACTAAGGATTAGAGTTAAGCGCTTCTTTATGGAAGCATTGGAGCCAATGTGTTAAATAACTGTATTAGATATTATTTTGATTGAGCCAAAAAAAAGGCTTCTCGATTATCTCCACTATCTAAATGGAATCTAGATGTTTATAGTTATAGTTGAAAACAATATTTTCTTCTTGTGCTAACCCCTTGAGGAGCAAAGTACTTCTGTTGCTAAAATGATAAAATGTTTTAATGACACCGTTATTTTCAAACAAATTTATATGAAAGTAAGTAAAAGCTGTTCTTCTAGTACATTATAAAAAGTGAAATTTAATTCAAAAATTTTGGTGCAGATGTCGCATTTAGGATTTAACATTAAGTGGTATATATAATATACCGCCGCCTTTTAAGGGGTTAATTTAAGTGAAACTGATTTCTTAGAGACTTTGTCTAGCCATCAAAAAGTTATTAGATTTACTTTTCAATTTTAGTTTTATTTTGGAGTTTTAAAGTGGATCGTTTTCTCTTTCTTCAAATTTATGTCCTTTACTGTTAAGTAGAGATAGTTAAACAGCATTTGCTTCACTAAAACTTCCTGTTACTGTTAACAAATATTTGTTATTATAAACTGTAAATATTGTTGTCCTGAATCCTCTACAAAACACTAATCTACACTAGTATGTTCACTAGTATGTTCGAAAATAATGTTGCAAAGTACAACAAAATTTAATTAAGTAAAATACATCAAGTTTTAAAAAGTTAATTTATTAAAACAAGAATGAAAAATCATGCGTTAAGCATAGATCATGAAACACTTTTGAAAAGTTTCCGAATACTTTAACAAAATGTCGCCGTTTAATAAGATGATACATAAGTAAAAAATTTTGAAAACGGATAACACATTTGAAAACCCAGTAAGCAATCACCATCAATAGATGTAAAATTATTCGAATTCCTTTGTTAAGTCCTGTATATGATCTACAGATTTGAATTTATATGTGACATAAGATGCTAAATTTTAGTTCAGTTTGGAAACTCGTAACACAGATGAAAATTCATCTTCAAGAATCTCCGTCAATAAAATGAAATTCACTCGAGTTCATTTGTGCAGCCTGTATATAATCTATATAATTTATGCACACAAGCAATATACAAAAAAAATATTTATATTTAAAAACACATACCACGGCTGAAAACGCAATTGCAGGTATTATCTTTCATAATAAAAGGCAGTGACTCGCTTCCGGGGCGAACCCATGAATCTTACCAATCTCCGAAAAGATGGAGCCACGTTAGGCTTAATTTTGATTTGAGATAAATATGAGAAAAATATCATATATATATATATATATGAGATATATATGAGAATATAATATATGATTATCTGCCTAAATACAATTTTTTTCTAAATGAAATCCCTTCTGTTCAAAATAATTTTCTATAAAAAAGTGAAAACTAAGAAAACTTCAATGATTTACGCAGCCATTTCAGAAATCAAACGTAGCGCACTTCGTACGTAAAACGTTAATAAGAAGCTGTGGTAGAGAGTCATTCCTTTTCTGATTCATTGAAAAAAAAATTTAAAGCATGGAGCTATGAAGATTAAGGAGACGACATAAATGACACCACTTGAAGCTGTGTCACCCTTGCTGCGTGACGTCAGCCGCGGGTAAACAGAAGAAAAACACCAATAGGCGTGAAGAACACTTTAACAATGCTACCCCTTCGTTCTTTCGGATGGGGTTGAACCCGAGATACCTATTTATAAATCAATATACATATATAAAAATTTTGGAGGAAGGGGGGAGGAGTAAACGATAAAAATACAATTTCAAAGTGTTATTAAAAAAAAGTATTATTTCAATAGTTGTAGCAGACTGTTTTAATTATGCAGTTTTTATTGCATATTTGTTAAATGTTTGTTTTATTAAGAAATCTTAATTTTTTTATAGTATATTAGCCGGAAAACCTGGTTTACCCAGAAATATTGTAAACGCTAATTGTGTGTTTATTAGAACATAAACTAGCCGAACTTTGCTCATCTAAACGCTTCCATATTGTCAATTATTTTTTATCAGTTTTTAAAATTTTAAGTGAAAAACACAATTTTTACCCACCGTCCTTGGGCGGACATTTACACTAGTCTTTCATAAATAGTAATGTAACATAATTACTTTTTCTGCCCTTGTAAATGAACCATTAATTCTATGCTCATCAATTTCTACAGTAAGTATTTTTTAGTGCAGCCCAATGTTGTATATTAGTTTAAATATAGTTTAAGATGTGTAACATAATTTTAAAAACACTGCTGCTATTTATTCTTCCCCATAGACCATATTATAGCGGTATTATTTTGGGTGTCCCCGAAAACGAACTATAAAATCGACATACTTCATTTTCATTACCAAACATTTCATAGTAAACCACAATAACATGTATAAATTGTATGGCATTCCGAGTATATTTACGCAAGTTGGAGCACGTCCAGGCAGACAGACAGAAAAAAACAAAATCATAAACACTTTTCAACTACGTTGGAAAGTGTTAAAAAGAAAGGAGACCATTAATGATAATATTTGAATTTTCAGGGGATGTATCCAACACTCTACGTCCTGGTTTTACTTAGACAAGTGGCCTCCTCTAAAGCCAATCAATATTTAAAATTTATATAGAGAAAAGTATAACTTCATTGAAAAATACATAAATCAATAATAACTCATACACAGAAATGTTTCAAAATTTCTTTATCTGAACCACATAAAGACAGTACAGATGAAACTTTTCAATAAAGAACGTTCGTGAATTCTCTTAGTTCTCTTAATTGTTGATTAGTCCAAATTTTTGATATACTAAAGCAGATTGACAAACAATCATTGGACGCTCTAAAAATAATAGTTATATTGAAATTTAACTATCATTTAAAGTATGCACTAATGAGTATCAGTGCTTGTATGATAATTTAATAGAATTTTGTGTGCATTTATATATAAAAAAATCGTATGGATTCAATGAACGTTTACAGTGGCCTTTCTAATGTATCCAATAAAATATTTTGCGAGAGTGGGGATGAATGGGACATTGCCCATTATTTACTAACTAAAATGTGGATTGAATTTTTGCTCATAACTGTCACTACTCTTTACTTCATATCTTGAAATTTCTTGTTTGTTCGAGTTTGTTCTGATTCTTCATATATATAGCAATTTTTGTATAAAGCATTGACATTTAAAAAAATTAATTTATTTATTCATTAAATTTAATAAATCTATAACGAAAGTAATTGTTCAATGATATAGAAACAAAAACACTTGATTTTAGTAACATAGTATTAAAAATTTAGAAATGAAATTTAATAAGCCTCTATATATTTAAATGTATTATAACGAATGGAATTAGCAAATTACTCATAGTCTATGAAAAGGTAATCATTGAGGTTGACCGTACGAAAAGACAGCTAAAGAAAAGGGTATTACTAATTACTAATTCCAAACAAGAACAGACAGGTGAAGAAACTAAGAACAAAAATGTACTTGATGTATTTGTTGAAATTTTCAATTAAAACTACATTTCAGATTAATAAATGAGAGGTAATTTTTTCACAAGTAAAACCAATGATAATTGATTTTTATTAAGTTACGAGAGAAAAAAAATCTGTTTTTTATTTTATTGATACGCGAGACTAAAGTCCAACACCTCTAAAAAAAGTCAAATAAACAAATATTTTACTACACAAAAACAGCAAAAATTTATGACGTTATTTTAGAAAACTTTGTTAGGAAACTACCTAGCCCAAGAATGGATGTTGGAACTCCAAAAACACCATATTATCACAAGTTTGAGTTTGAATTAAAAAATCATGTTATAGCATAGCTGTATTCAAATGCAAGGTAATCCAGTGCAATTTTCAATCAAAGTGAACTAATTTCAATGATATTAAGTTTCAAAATCTCATACAAATCTCAAAATTAATAGATGTATTACGCTTATTTTTATGCAATTGACAATTTATTAAAGTACTGAAATCTTCATTTTTTGTATAAAAAAATATAAGATAGAATAAAGTTGTTTATTGTGAATTATCCTGTATTCCATTCAACACCAGACAAGGATTGTATGGGACATGTTGCAAGGTTTAGAAAACTATTTCTTTTATAAATTATTGCAGTTGGAGAATTGAAATTCCCTTCGTTGTTTTGGTATTTGACCCTATCTGGTACTGAGTAGTACCGTATCAGGGTAGACAAAGTTTGTATTTCTAAATATAATACTTTTTGATTAAGATATAAAAACTGTCTCATTCATCCCCACTCGCGCCTATACTAAAATTATACCAGCTTTAAATAAGTTCAACACCATTAAATTGTACTTAAAATAATAAAAAAAAATACAAAAAGAACACTAATTTTATCCAGGAAAAACTAATGTAAAAAAATGCATGTCCGATGAATTTTTAAATTATAGGAATAATAAAAAACAAATATTTTTTTATAAAAATGTTATTTAAATCTTTTAATGTAATAATTTTTCGTCCTAGATGTTTAAAAAAAAAAAAAAAAAAAAAAAAAAAAATCATTAAAAGAAGGGAATAAGCATTCGTTATCTATTCAATACCCGTCATTTTAAAGGATACTTTTCATTAAAGTTTATGCAAGAATTTCCATAAAAATTAATTCTATATTTATCTGCACAGTAAAAATAACTTGATTGTCTATACATGTATATAATTTTGGAAATTTCACAGAAAATTTCGCACGCCTATAATTTTAGTAATTTGAAATTTCAATTGCTGAATTTTATTCAACTCTGCTAAGAGGCGTATAAACACAACAGTGTGAAAAAGTGTGATGTCTGAACTCGAACCAGTGTCTATGATATTACACACCGGTGCTCTACCACTGAGCTACTGGGCAATACCAGGCTTAGAACTTCTCCCTATTACCTTTAGGCAAGGATGCAACCGCAGCACGCGATGGAATATTTTTCATGAGATACCAACTCTGTGTCTAATTTTTACTTTCTTCTATCGTCAATGGAAGAAAGTATTGTAATCGAAATTGTTTTCGACGGATTTACACGTTTTAGGGGTCAGATATCCCAAAAAACATGTTTATAGAAAATGTCCGTGTGTCCTTGTGTCTGCGCCATTGTAACATCAAAAAGTGTATGAAATTATGCATAGAACTGAACCATTTTTATTTTAGTTTTTGGCTATAGCAAGCAGGTCCTCCCTTAATTTGGAAAAAATCCGCCGAAAGAGAACGCTGTAATAGCGATTTTTGTGCCATTTGAGTATTGCACAATCGAAAAGTGTATGAAGTTATGCATAGAATTGAACCAATTTTTTTGTGCATGTTTTTGGCCATGGCAAGAAGTCCCTCCCCGAATTTGAAAAATTACGCCGGAAGGGGGCACTGTAATAGCGATCTTTGGGCAATTTTCAATATTGTAACATCAAAAAGTGTATGAAGTTATGCATAGAATTGGACTAAATTTTGTGTGTGTGTTTTTAGTCATGACAAGAAGATCCTCCCTGAATTTGGAAATATTCCGCCGAAAGGGGGCACTATAATAATGATTTTTGTGTAATTTTCTTGATTTTTCTTAGTTTAATTGTACACCGGCGACTCGTGAAGCGACGGGAACTTCCCATCCTGATAAGCCGGCTATTCGCGAACAGCTGATATACCGCAGAATAACGGGAAAATATTGATTTTAATAAATGTCATGATCGAGATGAACTCGTTTTTACACAGATTAATTGACTGAAGCAGAAATTTAAGATGAAAGTCAAAGTTGATACAGTATTGAATTAATAAAAATGAAATATTCACATTTATACTAAAATCACATTTATAAAAAACAACATTTTGAAATATTAAAATATATGACATAGAAGAAAATTCTGGGATTGGCACATCCAACTAGTTTTAGCATAAGAGTTAAAGTAACAAGTTAAGTCAACTTGGCTAAGAGGCGTAAAAACCGACAGAGAGAAAAAGTGTCCAAACCTGGATTCGAATCAGTGTCACTGACATGAATCAATTACATAAGCAATCACATTAAACATGAAATTGCTCAAATTCTTCTCTTAAGACATTGCAATGGAACAGAATTAATTTATAACTTAAAATAGTCCATATTAAAAATTGATAATTTGTAAAATTAAGTTAATTTTAATGCTTTTTTTTAATTTATAACTACATATATTCTGTAAAAATATATTAATATTATAAACCAGGATTCAATATTTAGAGAAGGGATAAATTCAAATCATGCAGCAAAGTTAAAAGTAAAAAATATTGCAGGCATAGTTAGACAAATAATCAATTTGTGGCTCTCTCTGACCATCGGAATTTATGCTAGTGTATCTTCAGTATAGTACGAATAATTTAACCTAAAGTTGCATACACTGAAGGATTAAATTTGCTACCTAAATGCATTTAATAATTTGTAGTAAAAGTTTCAATAAATACAAATTACGAGAAATCCTTGATTACTTAGATGACTCTTTATATTACTCCGTATGTTTTTATGGATTAACATATTTTATGGTCAATCTCCTTTTAAAATTGGAGCCACAAACATCATAACGCTGCCGAACTACCAGAAGTATGAAATACTAATTACTGAAATTTAATAATGAAATAAATTGTGGTCAGTGATAGATATAATACAATAAGATTTTTGATTGGTAAAAGTGGTTTTAAATTTTCATATTTTCTTTAAATTTGACTCTGTAAACAATAACTGAATTTCACAATAATAGGTTTTGTGCTTAGCGTAGACTTTACTTTAAAACAACATATTACAATGTGTTAACTTGTAATGTGAATGTTGATTAAAACGCTGAAAAGTGTCCTTTATTGTCTGAAATAAAAATTTAGGCCATTTTTGTAGATGTCCAGATTCCCTTTTCAACAGTAGTTCAACATCTCTTTAGGTAACAAAAGCAATACCATTACGGACTAATGCATTATGAATTTTGTTTTACAGCTACAAATGTTACATTGATTTCCGCAATAAGATACCGTTACATAGTGGGATTATGTATTGATATTAAGCAGTAATTATATGGTATAAATACAAGCTTCATAAAACGACACTTTACGTTACATACTTTTTAAAACTATTGTAGTGAAAATGGCGAAAAATATATGTTGCAATGCAGTTTGAGTGAGGATGCGTACCACTGTCCATGAGGAAGTCACTGTTTCTACCAGTTCGAACATACGCTTTACTTTATAGTACTTCTGTGCATCTAAATTAAGCTAAATTTAGTATTGCAACAAATAAATAGTTTAAAATATTACCAATGAATATGTATTTTTATATTTATGTGAAAAACATATGTAAAACTTAAAACACGTATTTTATTTTTAGATGTATATAGAACCATTATCATACAGATACATTTATATAGAATCATACATGTACATATCAGATACATTTAGCATATTATTCTCGTTTTGGGATAAAAGAAAAAAAAAACATATCCGTATTCTCACATTAAACCGAAATTATTTCTTGTCTCCAATTGCGCCATTTGAACTGTAGCTAAAAAAATTGTAGTTAAACTTATAAATGTTTTTCTGAGTATCTAATGAAAAATAAACTGATAATGCGAACCTTAACAGACAATAAAATCCTTTTCGAGTAACATAAAATAAACTGACTTTATACTTGGTTTGTGTGTAATAAACGTACACACGCATTAGTACAATTCACTTCCATATGATAGTCACACGTGTATAAAAAACAAACACATATAACTCTTTATTAATGTTTTTTTTTTTTTTTTTTTTTTTTTTTTTTTTTTTGTCTTTGTTTGTTTTTAGAGGCGAGATGCTGATTAGAGGTTAGATGTTTTTAGATGTTAACTCTTCAACTTGAAAATAAAATATTAAAACCCACCACTGATGCAAAGCCTTCGATTTATCTTAAGTATTTATTAGTAGAGGGAGTCTACTAACAATCCTCATCTACAAGGATAGACTTAAATATATATTCCAATTAATTTTCTAATAATTTTCTCCTATTTTAGCACATTACACAGCATTAATGAGAAGTTGCATAAAACTTTTTTATCAATTTTTAAGAAATTAATTATATATAAAGTATTTCGTTTTTTCTATATGTATCAAAATTAGAGTCATAAAACAGACTTTTCAGTTGACTAGACTACCTTCTGTCTTAAGGAAATCTGTATTTTTTTTACAAAAAAAGATCTACTTAAAGAATGTATGAGTCGAACGGTATGTTCTTTTACAAATGCTCTTTTAATACTTCAATACACTCATTAATATATTCGTGCATGACATGATTAAAAAAGAGCAAATTAACCTATGTCACGCAAATCTATAGGGCAAGTGAATTTACACAGAAATACAATTTTACTCTATCTTCCTTTTATTATTGACTTTTTATGTACCTAATGTAGTCAAGTATTTTTAGTAATACAGAAAAATTGTAATAACACATAATCCATTGCTACAGAACATAAGAGTAAAATGATAGAAGATGAATAATATGTTATTTTTATTTTGGGATTTCTGATTTTATTTTTGTTTACTTAATAAAACAAAGTAAATGGATGAAAATTGAAATAAATACGAAGGAAAAAATAGGCAATTACTGAAAAATATATCTGCAATAATTTTCTCTCGAATCTCATCTCCAAGTTCATTTTTTAACATATAGACTTTTAATCAAGCATCAAAAAGCAATATCAAAAGCATTACCTAAGAGAGAGACAAATTGGCACTTTAAACATGTTTTTCTTGTGTACTATTTTAACAGTCAAGGAATATACGTAAGTAGATAAATTATGTGATTAGTGTTTTATTGAAATTTATAATTAATGCGCAATTTTTCGAATCTGAAGAGCGATTTACTTCTTATATAGTGGTAAATATGTATTTATATTATTTATTTAGTAGAAAAAATGTATATGGTCCGATATTTGTGCTACAAAAGTATTTCTTGTAGATTTTAATTATAAAATTATCAGATTTTAATTAGGTAATTGTAAATTTAATACTAAATATTAACAACTGGATAATATATTTTTTTGCCTATGACGATAGCAATGGAATGACGTAATGGATTTTTTATACACATGCAAACTTTCATGTCGATGACTATTAGGAGAAAACTTTTTGAATCTAACTTTCAGCTAATAATGGAATTCAGCCGGTTCGCTCGAATCAATATCTAATTTTTGTTCAGTTCAAAGAACTGGTTGTTAAAACGGCATAGGTAAATTGCAATGCGCAAATCAAGTATTAACATTCATTATTATCGTTAAATGCCAATCCTTGCAGTAGCGTGGTCTAAACATAACACTGTGTTAAGTTCACATTTGCAACAGTTTTTTACCCCAATTCGCTGTAGATAAATGTACTGTTACTTCCGTAGAGTATTTTTATAAGAATAATGATATACGCACATAAGGAATATTTAGATTCGAAGTTTTTATCCAAGCTATAATAGGCTACATTAATGGGCAATATTTTTAAAACTACATTTTTTTGCGATAATAACAGATTCCTATTATCGCCAGATCTGGTTTCTCAAAAATCTTAACTCTCACTAGGGAACATCCCCAAATGTCAGTTCTCGATTTTGACAAGAGTGGTATCGTTCAAAAGATATTGTCACGAAGGTCAAGAAATGTATAGGAACTATACTCCCGAATCCAATAGTTCGCGAGATATGGACCCTTTTCTGTTTAGGAAGAAAAGGCAATACAAAAATAAATAAACGGTCAAGTGCGAGCATTACTCGCGCACAGAGAGTTCTGTAGAATAAATATATGAATTTGTAATTGTATTATAAAAAAAATAAATAAACGTTGCTAAAAGAATACTAAGACTTTGTAAAAAACTATACGACGTAGGGTTGGGTATAACTGTATATATTAGAAAAGTGTAAATGGGTATACCATGAAAGTTCAAAGAGATATGGAACCTAAATAACATCAAATATAGCTATTCGTATAACTCTTTTTTTAATATTATCCTAATCTGTTTATGATGAACTTAATTCGGTAAAGACAATAAAAGTAGTGCATAGTTAAACTTCATTTGGCATTCCATGAAACTAAATTCAGCGTAGTAACAACCTTTATTTCTAAAGTGTAACTAAACAAAAAAAAAAACTAAAACAAAAATTTTGTTCAAAGTTTAAATTTGGCATTGTGCTAAGCACGCTTCGAATTGAGGTCTCAAAGTTGCAACGTCGCCCTGGTCAGTGTCGCCGCGTTTTTCCAGATAGGTGTTTAATTAACTTTTAAAGTCACTCGACGCGTATTGAGAGATACAAACAATGCAAACTATCGCGAATCCCACAGTATTTATGCGATTCATTCTAATTAAATCTGTCGAGGGAGAGGCCCTTAAAAAACGGACACCTAATTTTAATTCCAAAACAGACAAACGGCACCAAGGATATTTAATTAAAATTTTCCTTTTATCATGTACATGAAAATAAGCAAGTTTGCATTTTCTAATAAATTCTTTTATAAATTCTGCTGTCAGTTCATTATTTCATAAGTTTATAAATAGAATTACTCCGTGCCGGAAAGGATTAAGTGGTCGCAGGACTCTTAAAGCTTCAAAATTTAAGAAATTTTAATTTTTTTAGATGTTAAACTCCTATTTTTTCTGAATATTTTCATATAATTGTTTCCGTGAAATTCCCATTAGAACAGAAGTTTTGGCTTTTAGAATTATACCTGCTCAATAGCTCAAGCGGCGTTTCCGAAACTTTAAAGTCATTATTTTCCAAATGGCGTTTTTTGTGCATAACGCGCAGGATACCTCAAAAACTTCTGAATATTTTTTCATGAAATTTTCAAAACATATATTTCATGTTAGTCTGTATAAACTGAACCTAAAATTTCCTTTTTATTGTTCAAAAAAATATTTTTTTATATGATTTTACGGTTGAAATTTTCAAAATTTTGTATTAGCTAAATGCAACATTGCATTAAAAATATAAAAATGCCTTAAATACAATTTTATTTAAGTTCAGGGAAATTATTACAATCTGAAGTATAAGTAAGCACCAACATTTTCATTCTAGTTGCAATATTTATTTTGTAATCCTGCGCGTAAACTGTTATGCCAATTTTTTGTTCGACAAATGTCTAACAGTTTCGAGCTCCTTATAAATACTAATTCTGTATCTTGCAATTTTTTAAATACATGAAACGAAAGAACATACTTATATCTTTCATCCCAATTAAAATTGTGTTTAAAATCATATACATTTTAAGACATTAAATGTTGAAAATGGTCTTTTTTTTCCAATTTTTAGAGTCCCTAGACCCCTTAAATTAGTATGTTTTTAACAATTTACGTTTATTGCTTTTATACTGTTACTGGACATTGCATTACACATATATATTATTAAAAGTTATTAACAAGACATAGAGTACGCCGCCCTGTCCTTGTGTATATCCAAACTGACCGTACATTTAATGGTTAATATCTCAGCTAATTACCGATGATTTTTTTCGAAAATCATTATCAACAATGCTTTCATTCTTCTGCAACGATAGGTATATTCAGCGATGCTCAACAATTTTTCTGAATGGCCGTAAATCGAAATTTGTGTATAACAGAAAAATGCTAATTACTCAAAAACTATGTGACCTAGGGTAATATCGCTATAATTTTCTGGCAAGGTTTATATTAACGTCTACTACCTCTAATTTTTTCATTATTTTAGTTTCAGTAGATTCGGAATTAGATGGGGGGGGGGACATATTTTTGCGCTACATTTTCAACAATATCTTTGAAAATATAATACCTAAAATTAAAAGGAATGTATATTTGAGTTCAGCGTTACAAAAGCTTTCACGCGATACCCCACATGATATACAAATCAAAGATTTTTTTTTTTCAAGTAGCATAATTAGTCCCTCTACTTTTTTCTAAATATATTTATGAATGTTTATTAATCTGAAAATATGTGGGTCAATGGACATCAAATCAAAACATCTTTATTACTTCCCCGAATTTGAACTTTTCACGTTCCATAGTTTACGAGTAAAATGGCTGTGACAGACAGACGGACGGACAGACACAGGAGTGATCTTATATGTTGCTGGCCTAGCAGCAATCAAGATCACCACTTGCTTGTAATTTCTGCTATTCTAGCAGTAATTCACAAGCAACAGATACTTTTTTGTTGCTATTCTATCATTACATTTCTACCATCATTTGCTATTATTTTTTGCAAGGCTGGCATTACATTTCTAGCATCACTTGCTTTTAATTTTTGCCATGCTAGCATTAATTTTTTAGCATCACTTGCTTTTATTTTTTTCTATTAGAAAATGACGCTGGTGGCGCCATCTTCGGAGAATTTCTGAAGTATCTACATTTTTCAGAAGGGGATATTATATCCGGTTTTCTTTTCCTCTGACAAGGACAGAACTCACTATGTCCGGTTTGGGAACTTGATGCTCTACTAACTTCGCTACTGGGGCCGTATTTGTAAACGATTTTAAATGCGGGTAATGGGTGTAGATCTGATTCTGCTGTGTGTTGACATTTTTATAAGATAAGGGTGAATTTATCGATGCTGTTATTGTCCAAGTTTCCATTAATAAGGTTAATTTATTACTAGGATTTTTTCTATGTTTATTGGATAATTATAATATGGCTTGATTAGTACAATTTTTTAGTGGAATTTTCTTTGCTTAATGAATGGTTTGAATATGGTCATAATTATTTGTTGCAGAAAAAGAAAAGATTTTGAAGTGTATTTAGGGTAGTATTTATCAATTGCAGGTGAGGGTTAAGATTTTAAAATTTTAGTCCTTATTGGAGGGGGGGGGGTCAATTGTACATATTTTCAATTCGATTGTTATAAACTTACTTCTTAAATGAAACAGTGCTCCTTGAATGTTCAAATTTAACTGACTAAATTCTCTTTTTGAAAAGAACGGATATTTTCTTGTATAATTAAAATAATTAAACACTAAGAAAATGAACAGCTAAGAATTTTACGATGGGGAAGTGAAGGAGAGGCGCTTTTTCCCAAAAATCCTTCATAGAAATTAATTTTCAGTTTTTTTTTAGATTTATGTGTTTAGATTTTATCTAAATCGGGCGGACGAAGGCAGTATTGAATTTACGTTGTATTGGTTTGAAAAGGAAATCTACCCCCCTGGATTTTGAAATTTAAGAAACTAATATTTTCTTCTCTTATTTTAATAAACACATTAAATTTAATGTTTTCGAGAAACTTAAAAGAATTAAATACTAAGAGAAAGTGCAGCTATGAATTTTCTTCCACTTCGGGTGGGGGGGGGGGGGTGCTTTTCCCTTTTAGTCTGCCATGGAAATTATTTGCTATTTTTTTTAAGTTTATGTGTTAAAAAATTATCTCAAACGTGTTCAAGGGGCAGTGATTAATTCAGGTGCGGTGACACAGCCTTTCCCCCCCCCCCTCCCAGCTTTTGAAATTTAATGAACAAAATTTTATTTTTCTCCCATTTTTAAAGATATAGAAAATTTATAATTTACAGGTGACCTAAAATAATTTAACAGTAAGAGGAAGATCAGTTTAAAATTTTCCGTTGGGGGGGGGGGGGGGATTACTCTTCTATATCCGCGTTGGAAATTAATTATTAGTACTTATAATTATTAGTTTCTTTTGATATTTAGATGTTAAAAACTAATCTCAAATGGTTGGTTTAAGACAGTATTGAATTCAGTAGAGCACCGATTTTAGATTTTAATGAACGATTTTTTTCTCCGTTCTTTAAAGACAAACTGAATTTTTTTCGAGTAAGTTAGAATATTTAAATTCTAAGAAACAGAAGAAAAAAAATTCAGTTATGGGCGGCGCGGAGGGGGGGGGGGCTCCCCTAGAAGAATCTCATAGAAGTTAACTCCCTCACAGAATTTAACACACCCCCATAGAAGTTAATTTAAAAAATAGAAGTTATATTTTACATCTTGCAAAATTGCATTGTGCAGTGAAACCTCCGTAATGCAAACTCCTGAATATTCCGTTAAGGGAAGAGGGCTTAGGTCATCCATTAAGCCTCCATCGAGTTGTAAATAAAAAAAAAAAAATTCTCCGATTTTGAAAAACAAATTGAAATTTAATCTTTTCTCTTAGCTTAAAATAAAAGAGAAAGTAAGACTTTTCTGTTGGGGAGGGGGACGGAGGTGGAAGAGAGCTATTGTCTTTCCCCGGATTTGAAAAATTAATTTATTTTATAATTTAAATTTCCTTTTCATCTATTTAAAAAAATGTCAAATATATATTTTTAGAATAACTAAAAAATAAACATTTGATGCTGCCAAGCATTAACAAGCACAAAATGCTTAATTTAAGTACCTACCTCATCATTATTGGGAAGAGACTTGTGTAGAAAATTAGCATACGTTACTGACACATAGTACGTCATGCTGTTTTATATCAAAGCTGGTTGCATAGCATATTATACTGGCAAGCATAAAAAAGCAAATAATAGCACGTTAAGGTACCTACCTCTCCATGCTTTGAAAGAAGCTTAAACAGATATAAGCATAACATGCTTGTACATAGCTTGTCATGCTATTTCTCAATAAGCTGGCTGCATAGCATAATATACTGCCAAGCATAAGAAAGCATATAATAGCACATTAAGGTACATACCTCTCCATGCTTTGGAAGAAGCTTGAACAGCAAATAAGCATAACATGCTTGTACATAGCTTGTCATGCTATTTCTTCCTAAGCTGGCTGCATAGCATATAATGCTGGCAAGCATAAAAAATTATATAATATCACGTTAAGTTACCTGCTTCTCCATGCTCTGTAAAAAGCTTAAACAGCAAACAAGCATAAAATGCTTGTACGTAGCTTGTCATGCTATTTCTACCCAAGCTGGCTGCATAGCATATTATGCTGGCAAGCATAAAAAAGCATATAATAGCACGTTAAGGTACCCACCTCTCCATGCTTTGGAAGAAGCTTAAACAGCAAACAAGCATAAAATGCTTGTGCATAGCTTGCCATGCTATTTCTCCCTAAGCTGGCTGCATAGCATATTATGCTGCCAAACATAAAAAAGCATATAATAGCACATTAAGGTACCTACCTCTCCATGCTTTGGAAGAAGCTTAAACAGCAAACTAGCATAAAATGCTTGTACATAGCTTGCCATGCTATTTCTCCCTAAGCTGGCTGCATAGCATATTATGCTGGCAAGCATAAAAAAGCATATAATAGCACGTTAAGGTACCTACCTATCCATGCTTTGGAAGAAGTTTAAACAGCAAACAAGCATAAAATGCTTCTATATAGCTTGTCATGCTATTGCTGTGTAAGCTAGCTATATAGCATTGTAAAGCATATACTAGCATGAAAATCTAGCAGACAAAGCAATACATAGCAATAACTAGCATAATTTTTATGCTGGTACTAGCAAGAATTTTGACCTGGGGAAAAGGACATATTTTATAACTGATTTGCATTGGTGATTGGTATTTAAACTGCAATTTCTCATCTTTAAAATGCACTGTAAGGAATAATTATAGATATCATTGTATCTTAAAAACTTCTGATGAGATTATTGAAACGTTTGAAGGACTTCAAATGGGAAAAAGGTCCGTAGAAACAACTATTTGATTTATTAATTACTTCCGAAACCTTAACAAATATCATATATGATGAAATAACAATTTGTCAAACTTTCTCGGGATGCACATTTTTTTTAAATTCGTTCTAACGTTTTAAGAATAATGGATCGTGACATTCAATAGAAAGTCGCAACCCAATGTCAAAGCAAGAATACATTACAGTTTCTTCATTTTCAGGAGTCATATTAATGGAACATTGAAAAAGAAATAATGAAAAAGACAACATATTCAAAGACATTATTATTGCTGTACAAAAAGTTCAAAATGTTGTAAAAATGTTATTCTAATGTTTTAAAGTATTTCATTACCTATATGCGATGGCTGAATTTTCTTCGTAGTTTATACTGAAAAAAAAAATTGTAGCATAAAACCGGCTGTTAAATCATTTGAATCCCCCCTCTGCTTCCAGCCATATAAAATAGGCATTCTGTGCTGACAAAACAGATAAATTATTAAGACTTTCGACCCATATATTTAAAAAATAATCCATTGAAATAGCTTTAGTTAATATTTTTAGCCAAAAAAATCTTATAAAATAGGAAATAATAATAACAAAAATTCAAGAAAATAATCTATTTCCATTTTTTTGGTCGACATTTAAAAAAGTAAATACGACACGCTTCAGTAAGTCATCTGTATCACCTCAAATACATTTATTAATTTGTGAATCTTTACTACCAATTATTATATTAAAAGTACGCGTAAGAATTTGTTTCATTCATATTTAAAAGCGCTCAGAAATTGAAATTTCAAAATGTTTCAACTAACTTTTACAGGGTTGGACAAAATACATAGAAAAGTCTTTTTCTATTTGTATTATATATTGCATTAAACAAGGGCAAAGTGTGCTTTCAAAATTGGTTAAAGTCTTTAAAATTATACATTTTCAAAGTAAAGAAGGAAAACTGATAAAGAAAATAAGTCAACAAAAAAATAAATTTCTATAATAAATAAAGCATAATAGAAATAAAATTAAAAACGCATATGGGAATATTAAAATTTCCATGGATGTAGCTCACCTTCAATTAAAGATCAAGTTTTTTGTTTAAAAAAAAAGGTTAAACAATAAACAATGCCAAAATATGAATGGAGATTATGATTAGTTCACCAGAACCACTTTCTGTTTAATCAAGGACCCTTTAATAAATTCCTTTTTTGAGAATTTATAATGCTTACAAAAGAAAGAAAACTTACGACCAGAGCGCTTGAATGAAGATTCGTATTATACTTTAAAAAGCTTTATTTCACTCTATGGTACGAGTTTATCATTTTCAGATCAATCGACTTATAAACTAAAAACTGCACTATTTCTACAGCATTTTGAGAGCATGACGAAGATGACATTCGGTCCTTATGCAGTCATGATCTAAAGTTTTACTTTCATTAGACTCTTCTGGAGGATTCTACGAATACAATGCCGAACTTATCAAAATGTTTTGTATAAGCTTTTCGGTTTCTTTGTGAATAATAAATGACAACTAGCACATTTGAAACCCTGGAATGGCTCCATCAACAACATCTTCTAAGCTCAGGTAATTAATTCATCGTTTTTCAAAGCTTTTGATTATACCTAAAACTTAGCGTTTCAGCTGCAAATATGACGTATCTATTAGTTTAGTGTGGATAGTAAATTGTTGATAACAAATGATAGAAATAATTGCTGGGAATCTCTTCTGCGATTCAGACACAACAGTCTAAAATCTGGAAAAATGAATTTGAGTATTTTGAAAATAACAAAATACTTGAAAAACATTATCAATATATTACTAAAATAATTTAGTTTTCTCAGTTTAAAATGCAAAATAAAAATACCTTTTGAAAATTTATTTAAAAACGCATGTATTTTCGATACTATCCCAACTGTATTTTTACTCTATTTTCTGATTTTAGAAGAAACTTTGGCTCACGATTTTAAAGTATTTAATGAAGATTTACAGGTTGGGAAATATGGGATTTTTGTGCTCTAATAATTCTCAATTTTTATTATTCATATTTCCCATAAAATGCTTTCCGACATAGATAGTATATACAAATGACTACTAAGAACTTTAAGTGCCATTTTCGATTTATAACTATTTTTATCAACAGAAAAAAAAAATTCTCATGTTTTCAGCAAAACTAATAAAAAATCACGCATACACGAAGAATTTAAATTTCCTCTTTCTCCAATTATTGACGAAATTATATAATGTTATCACAAAAATTAAAAAAGTGTACCACATATCAGCTGAAGAATGCGTTCATTGATATTTATTTATTGCAACAAAAGACGCGTCTTTAAGTCTCACTTTTTCACAAAAAAATTAGTCTTTTCTATAATATATATATATTCTTTTTACTTATGTGTAGCAAAATTTCTAAAATTTGATACATTTTTATTCAGTAAAAAATATGGCTGTAGTAAATTAATAAAATACTTTTAAAGTAAGTTTTATGAAGATTTACATATTTTCAACATTAGTTTTTTGTTTATTGGATCCTTCCTCTAAGATATTAACTCCGTTTCTTTATTACAATTTTGAAATCTTGCAATACGAACAAAAAAAAACATAATTAAAATACATAAAAAATGAATCTTTAACGTTTACAGTTAGAGATAAAGTGTGCAATACTATTTAAAGTATCTAGGTTAATACGTGCCTGTATTACGACTTGGCACTATGTTTTTAGTGCCTGGCGTAAGATAATTCCATAGAGGACGTATGAAAGGAAATTAGACTAATTTTTCTTTTCTTGTTAATAAAAAATCAAGATGAAATCCATAATTATACCGATCAGTCGGATTCAAACCGGTGAAAGTATATACCATACTCCTCATATTTGTGAAAAGTAGACTAACCACTGGGCTGACACAGCCTCTCGCTAAATAATTGAAATATGCATTACTAAATGGGATAAATTAAAAATCCTGAGACGAAACGCAATTTTTTACATTGATCCAAGCATAAATTATGTAACGTGAACTATAAAAAGTTCACTGTCCTACTTAAAAGACGACTAAAATAATGAAAAGTATGCTACAAGTTAAAAATATACATTTTATTAAAAAACTCTTAGTACTTTCAAGCTTTTCTAAGCTCATCATGGGAGAATTTTAATAACTTTTAAAATTTCTTAGTGCTTTAAAGCTTTCCCAAGCTCATGATGAAAGAATATTTTAATAACCAAATTGAGGTTAGTAAAATATTCTCTGATGATAAGCTTGAAAAAGTTTGAAAGTACTAAGAAGTTTTAAATAAAATGTATAAAATGAATATTTTTAACTTGTAACACATTTTTCATTATTTTAGTCGCCTTTTAAGTAAGAAAATGAACTTTTTAAAGTTCACATAATATATTTTATGAGATAAATTATTTAATATTTGGAATCTGATAATTTTGAATACCTCTAAATTTTTCAATGAATGGTAGCGTATATTTTGTCAAACTATCTTTTTGCTACATAAAATTATGTTTACTATTTTTTAACTGTATTATAATGAAAACGTTATTACCATACGAAAGCCAAGAATATTTTCCTAAATATTTAAATAGAAAAAATTTCTTACTAAAACGCAAAAACTTTCACAATCTAATAACTGCTCTCTTTTATTCAATAACATGTACAAAATGCATTAATGTGATACTTTACAATAATTTGTCACATAATTGCATTTTCCTGAATTAACTCCTTCTAGAAAAAAAAATTCGCATCATGAGGTTATAGCATAATTCAATTCTATTCTCTCTATCATTCCCATATTTCCATACAAAATTCTGATAAAAAAAAATAAGACAGTTATTTCGATGACATGTAAACTTTCTAAACTTAAATAAACCATAAAATAAGTCTAAAAGAAATAGAACCTAGCGTAGGAATAACGAAATTTTCACGTCGGCCCTTTCTTTTACAAATTTAGGGACAAAAACGAAGTGCATAAAGTTATGTTGCGATAGCAACAATGGATCATTGACTGAAAAGGCAATAAAGTTAGAAAATGGACTAGAAGTTAAGCATAAAATTTAACAAATATGTTTTTCCTTATTGTTTAAGTTTTAGAAAATTAATGCTTCTTTTTCAATAATTTGTATAATCACACAGATAGAGATTAATAATTTAAAAGACAAATTTTTGTTTCATATTGATCAACATCGTAAAAAACCACTATCGCCGTAACGTAACGTATGTTTTATTGTATATTATTTAAATTGAACTATGTATTCATTAAGCATATATTATAAACCTGATAATAAAATTTCGTTACAATAGGGTCACTTGAAGTGAGTTGCCGAGTTATACAAGATGCCGTATCACGTAGTTTTCATATGCGCAGGCGATGTAGGAAAACGCTGATCAGTTGTAAGGAAGAAGGTTCCCTAGTGATATTTTAATTTCCATTTGCGTTTTCTTTTTCTGGTGTGGTACTTTTTTATTGCTATTTCGTCTTAACACTTCTGGTAAGTGTCCAAAATATTTTACGTGACTTCTTTATTTGCCTATATAAGTCTTATTTTAAACCCCAGATAAATAAATCTGATGTTTTTAGAGAGTACTAGTACCTGGACATTCTGCAAAGCATAAATGGTGGCCGGTTCCCGCTTCTTCATATCAGTGGGGGGCTCCGGCGTCTTGCCCAATACTTTGGCGTGAGTCGATGAAAATTTTGGTGGGTAAGATGCCGGTTATTTTCCGTTGCGGTGAAATGTCTGGTTGTTTCTTCATTGTTTAAATTACTCTTGACTATTAACTAACTTGTCCACAATTTTAATCAGGTAGTTTAAATCAGTGATTAAATCGTGATTTTAATCAACTGATTAAAAAAAATCATTGATTAAAATTATAAATTTTCTAAATGTTTAAAATGACAAAGAAATATTAAAATCTACGGTGATCATTTTTTGAAAGGTTTCTATATGTATTCAGCCTTATAAATAAACATTATTGGTCTTATAAATAATTATTTAGTAATTATTAATTTTAATCATTGTTAAAATTTTTATGTTAAATGCAGTTATAGATAATTTTAATAAATGTAAATATCGGTAGTATATAATATAGTTTTATAGATCTAGGGGTTTCTGCTTCTTACGAGCTATGCTCATTAACCTCTATCCAGACACCGCAGACTCTAAAAACACTCCAATTTGATCTGCTTTGAAAAGATTACGGAACATTAAATCCTAATTAAACGACTAGTGGCAATCACCTGTAATCAGGTTTTCATTCATTTCCCTTTGGCTGATGGATTTTAAGACAGAATCAATTACTCTCGAGACAGTTAACTGCTTTGTTCGTGATTGATTAAATAAGATCAACCCAACAATTTAAAATTAGCTTGTATAATATGGCTAAGTAAACAATTTTATAAAGACGCTAAAAGTAATTTATTTTAAATTAGACATTTTAAATGTATCGTTTGAAATATGACGTAATTTTTACCGACGTTTTTTTAATCATTTTAATATTCAAATAAAAATAATTTTAAAGGCCTATAAAACGCAAACTAAATCAGTCTGACAATAGTAACTGCGAATTTCCAGTTGTTGCAAGCCTTTCTAAAAAGGAATTAGTTAAAAAGTCAAAGGGTAGAAAGACAGAATCTTCAACTGACGATGATATGGATGATGATTAAATTCCCTCCCAAGATTCAGAAGATGGTTTTTTTTTTTTTTTTTAAGTGAATGAGATTGATTCTTTAGAGTGTCTAGCAGAGTGCAATAAAACCTCGGGAAAATGTGATGGGATCAAGTGCATTAGGTGAAACTGTTGGTAATAAAAAAAGCTGCTCAAAGTTTCTAAAGAATTATGTGCAGTTTGTGGCAGACCTGAGATATTGTTAAAAAGAACAAAGGGACATATGTAAAAGATTGACAAAAAATCCTGGCTCTAAAGCACTTTATCACAGTGGCTTTACCGTAGTTAAACTTGTTCTAACGTTTAAAAATATGCGTAATTAAGAGCCATAATTCTTTTAAATGTCGTGTAGAATATAATATATTAAGTAAATATTATAAACAAATATATTAACATAACATAAATAATTATATAACAAATAAATATCAGTTTGTTCTTTTATTATATTGCCAACGTTAGTTACATTCATATTTTTGTAATTTCCTAATATTAAGTAAGTTAACAAGTTTAGTATGTCTAAATTTTTAAAGTTACTTTTATTCGTTCCATTATGTTTTAACTGCTTCACAAAAAATATTGTTTACATTGAAACTCCAGAAGGCATCTTACCCCTAGATAGTTCGCCATCCTATCCATACCTATGGGTAAGATGCCAAAATGCAAGTGTTTGCAAAAACAAAATTTTCGATGCTTTCTACGACATCCGTAAAATTAAATAAGCTTTTAAATCATACATAAGAATCTAAACTTTAACAAGAAATCAATGAATAACAAATATAAACAACAGGCAATTTTTTTAACAATTAAGTCAAAAAGTACGGCATCTTCTCCCAGTCTACCCTATTTTTTTCTGATAAACAAAAATCTTTAATTCTAAATCCGTTAAAATTGCGTTGCATTCGTGACAAAATATGTAAACGTACTTTTAAAGATATAAGAAGACGCCTAAATTTTTAATTTCTGTAAAATTTTTTGTTTATTTTTATAAAATTAGCGTAAGATTTCTTTTACAAGAATTTATATAATTACGCAGAACAAAATTATTATCTAAAAAAAAAATTCTTCAATGTCAATGAACACCATAAAAACCATTATCACCCAATTATGACGTATATTTTATTGCACAAATGCATTGTACAAAAGTATTATTGTACAAAAGTTTTATTGTAATGTTTAAAAAGAGTCAATTATTCATTCAGCATATCAGAGTATAAGGTTTGATAATCAAGTTGCGTTACAATAATTTTTTTTCTGAAAAAAAAAAAAACCCCTCTAAATTCCGAACGTTTTAAATTTTCGTTGTACTTGTGCGACAAATAAAAAATATTTTCAAAGATAGAAATAGGTTTCTATTTTTTAAAGCATATTTTCACCGATTAAATATAAAAAGTTTTACGTTTTAAATCTTATTATCGACAGATGTTTTTGATCGCTTATATACCATTAACAATTTAACAACTTTTATCAACAGGATATTGGTTACTCGGTATTTGTCCAATTTAATGCTGCATTTTAATACGATAAAAAATATATAGTACATTTATATTTAATTTAGCTCTATTTTGAAATAAGACTATTAATGTTAAATCTATATTGCACAGTCAAATGATCATTTTAAAACATTTTTTCTTTTTTTTTTCCAAGAGAAAATTTTTTATTATTATTTTCACTGTGTAAAATACTTATTTTTGCAACATGTCTTTAAAATATAACATAATTGTTTTTGGCCTGTCGGCTGAGCTACTTGTTTTAAAAATAGGTTGCAAAAAGTGGCATGCTAAAATATAAAAAAATCTTTATGTTTATTTGTGTAATAGTGGTTTGATATTTCGTAGCATATTAAACTCGTGCAGTTAGTAGTTTTCTTGATATAGCTTTTATTTATTGCATAGGCTTAATATTTAACCATTATATTGTATTTATTAAAACGAGTACATTTAATCACTTAAAACAAATAAATTGTTTTACAAATATCAGCAAGAACTGAAAATGTATAGAAATATAATAGGAATAAAATGAAGAAAAAAAAAGAGTTGATCCTGCTTTAAAAAAAAAAAAAAAAGTATTTTATCTTGAAACAACTACTAGTATTTTTGTCAGAAATTCTATTTCATTTTAATTCTCAAAGATAGATAAAGAAGTGTCCTACTTCACAATCTTCATGAGTTTCTGTGAAGTGTTATTAAATGATATTAGGAGATCATAAAGGTCTGTAAAATATTTCCTAGTAAGAAAGTTTCTTGGGACTAGTGTTACTGTACGTTACATATCTGGAAATGTTCTGGATTAAAAAGGCTTTATAAAGATATATATTTACATTAATTTTACATTTAAATTAAATTAAAAAAATACCTGCTTAGTGAAAGCTGTGTAATGACGGTCGCCGGGTAATACTGGTCATCGTGATATCTCGTATCTGATTTATGGTAGAAAGGCTGTAATCTTGTGGTCTTCTAAAGAATTCCTAGTGCAAGATACGCTATCTCGGCACTATCTATATCGCTGTTGCGTCGTAAAGTAGTTTTTAGCACATTTTTTTTTTTTTTTTTTTTTTTTTTTTTTTAATAAGGCTTACAACACTATAAGTATTCTATTTTGACTTATTATACGAACTCTTGTATATCGGATATTATACTGCGTGTATTTACTATTTAACAATATCTTTTGTTTTCACTCTAGAGTAATTCGTTATAATCTTTTAGCATTCGCAAATATGGTGAGGCTTTAGATTAATGGCCTTAAGTCGGCCTGGAGGCGAAAATAAAAATAAAATAGAAGGAACAAAATCCATACAAAACTGTAAGCCTACGATAGATTTAATATTTTAATTTTTTTAAACAATAAAAGTTAATTTTTTTAACACAATGCAATTTTATTAAGGTTATTTACGCCTTGTAACAATGGAGTAAATAGTAACTCCATTCTTCAGCTAATAGTAACTCAATTGTAACAAATACAACAAGAACATATTTTAGTACTTTCCCTCAAAATACATACAGGATACATTCACCATACCGTCAACTGGGGTACTCTTTAGCCCAATAAGGGTAACTTTGGCACAAAGGAGAAAAGAGATTAAATCTGCTATATTTTCTACATCGTTTTAGTTATCGACAAAGTTTGGTCTCAAATTATAGGTGAAAACACTAGCTTGAGGCTGACTGCTCATTGTAGGTACTAATTTGAAAAGGTTCCACTGTGGCAACACCAGTCAAACAAAAACGTGTGAAGACGGAAAGAGTTTTTCTTTTACAACTTTTCTCTGCCAAGCTGTAATTCATTTAGACCTTGCTAAATACATGTTATTATAACCTCATTAATTTAAATCAAGGGCTAATGTATAATTATGCGTCCTCCTGCCTGAGATAAAAAAGAAAAGCGTTTTTCTAAGTTGATGTATGTTTGGCCCAACGTTTGGGGTAACACTGGCACAACAAATTATCATTTAAATTTTTATATGCACTTGCAATCAATGCACAAAAAATTTTATATTTGAAGGGGAGCTTTTTGTTATTTTGTTGAATTTAAACATTGATGTTTTGGAGGCAATGATTTTGTTTATTTATGGTGTACTTATGAAAGTAGAGCTTTGTTAAGCTTCATCCAGTGTATTGGTTCTAACTGAACCAAACAAGAAAGCTATTGGCAAAGATGACTGAAACGTTGGAAGTTTTCTACTTGTACTATTTAATGGCAATCTCTATCCCTGAAGGATTACTCTGAAATTAAAGGAGGGTTGTGTTGTTGACTGCATGGAAAATAAATTAAAGTGTTGGCGTTGGCCACTCCGACCTCATTCGATGATGTATGAATGGAACGATATTGTGGTAAAAATTAATCCACCTAAACTTCTGTCTAAGAGAAACCAGTATTCAGTCCCAGACATGTACAAACCACGTTAGCAATATTGATGAGTTTTGTAATAAATGTTTTATTAAAATATATACTAATTTACGATCTTTTACATGTTTACACTTCTTAGCCTCTTATTCCGGTCTTTTTCAATGGCTAACATTGGCCCACATCATGCTGTAGGCCCTATCAAATTCGATTTAGTACATGGGCTATTGTTACCCCAATTCAATGTAACATTGACCCAAATTTTCAAAAACACGTTTTGGTAAAAAAAATTCCAATGTCGACAAATTTATGATAATGGTGTGGTTCCATGCGCTCTTAAGCAAACAAACAATTAACAGGATATTAATATTTTTAATAAAATAAGAAAATGGAGGGGTCCTGAACATGCAATGAAACAGAGAAATTTGGGCCAAAGTTACCCCAATTGACGATACTGAAAGCAATTACCTCAAACTAGGGGCGATGCCGGTAAAAAAAGTACAGTTAATAAAATATATTTTACTTCTTTCAAAAATGTTTAAAAACTTTCAACAATTTTATTATCACGTATATAAATATTTAATGACTGCCATGTGGTTTGAACACAATAGTTTTTAATATAAGCTTGTACGGTTGAAATTTCCTTTAGAAATCATCATTTCTCAATTTTTGCAAACACCTATCAAGAGAGAAATCATAAATAGAACGATCTGTAGAAAAGTTGATTATCTTAAATAATAAACTTCCGTGGAAAGTATCACACACACACAAACTTATTAATAGCAGTCCAGTGTACTGCTTAGTGAAAAAAACATGGCTAAATTTAAAAGCTAACTTCAGCCGCTCACGAACCAGGTCAATGTATGGGGGACAAATACCATAATTATCAGTTCTATTATTTAATACTTTTTATAATCAAGATATTCCTTATGTATATCATATTCTCCGATTTTAGAAATATTCTCATAATATTCTCATTTCACTTAACAGTCCTCATCTTCAGACTTCCGACAGAACATTTTTTTTTTTTTTTTTTTTTTTTTTTGCTAAGTCCAATTCATCTGCAGCATTTATTGCGTATGCATCATCTGGAGCTTTTATTGCGTTTTTGGAAAACTATTATGTCTCCTGAACTATACAAAATACTTTTCCAAGTTCAGAAAAAAAACATTACATTGACTACGTAAAGACATTTTTAGTAACTAAAATAGTCTATTTAGTCATAAAAATAAGATTTTTCAAAGACAAGCTATTTCAGAGTTCTAATAATACCTTGACATTTATTTTAAAACCCAATAAAAGTTTTAAATATCCACAAAAATTAGTGTTGCAAAGTACTACTCTCTTAACTTTCAGAAAAGCAAGTACTATATCATATAGGATAGCTATATTTAAAAAAATTCATCTAAGTACATTAACCTGGATTCACCACTGGGAGTATTTTGCTTAATTTATTGACACTATCAATCCAAGATTAATTTATTGGATGTTCATTACTTATTAACTACAAAATATTTCCCTCGCTTTAGAAATGGTCACACCCACAGATCATTATTTAAGGATGATTTTTTGTAAAGTTTAGAAAGACGTATGTTCTCTTCAGTTCTGTACGAGGGCTATTTCATTTCAAGAAGATTTTTTTTTTTTAATTTTTGATCCGACGATTTTTTTTTCTTTTTTTGTGGAAATTTTTTAAAAATTAAATATCAGAATTTAAAACATTTGGCAAACATTCAATAAACGTCGATAAAATAAAACTTTTCAGGTAAAGACAGAAATGTGATACCATAGGCGTAACCAGGGGGTGCCCAGGCATCCCCCTCCCCCGCTTGCACAGACATAAGCACAATTATTAAGAAAAATCGAAATCTACAAAAGAAAAAAGAAGAAGTGAAAGCAGAGTATAATTAGTTTAGAAAATTAGTTTAGTTCAAAAACTAACAGCCTAACTTTTGAAATATGATAAAAACGAAACTCACTTTCTTTATTTCTTTTTTTAAGAAAATTATCTTGTTTATCTTTTCTAAAAATAGAATATTTACACGAATCTTTATTAGTCATAGTAAGTCAAAAAGGTGGCTTTATAATCCCACTTTGACGTCTTTTGTTTGGGGGGGGGATTTTACTTTTAACGCCGTTCTTTCTATTGCATGTTTCTGCAATTTCATGAGAAATTAACGCAAGTTCTTGACGAGGATAGAAACTATTTGGCTCTTTGCTTTCGTAGTTTAAAATCTAGAAAGAAGCAAAAAAATTTAAAAGAGAATGCAGATGTGAAACGATAATTCCAAAATTCGATTAGCCGGGAAAAGAGGAGGTGGTGCACAAACAATGCCTCCTTTGAAAATGAGAAATAATAGCACAGAAAATTGAAAATAATCTGGAGGTTAGTTGGTTGGTTGAATTTCGTGTTTCGCGGCCATTTTTTGACATTCGTAAAAGGAATATGGTTGCAGTCTTTCAAATCAATATAGTAATATTTGTCCTCTGAAAATTTTTATACGATTTTTACACGACTTTTCTTCTCGTTTCGCGGAGTTCTTTTGAAAGTAGGAAAATGAACCCGGTTTCAATCTTTTAGCCCAGTACAGTAAATTTTAACCAAATTCGCGATTTCATTCTGCGATCAATTTATGATATTTACAATTTTTTCCCAAAATCGTTTGACGAAATTCATGTCTTTCTACGCGATTTTTTGTCGAAATCCGCACTTTTCACCACTAACCTTTGACAAAATTCGTGTTTTTTACCGCGATCCTTTGACAAAATTCGAATTTTTTACCGCGATATTTTGACAAAATTGGCATTTCTTTAGCACGATCCTTCGATAAAACTCAAGTATTCTTTCTACAATCTTTTCACGAAATTCGCTTTTACTATCTGAGATCCTTTAACGAAATTCTCATTTTTACCGCGATACTTTGATGAAATTTATTTTCTGTTGTGGCCGATCGACGAAACTGATTTTTTACAGGTGTCATTTGTCGAAATTTGCGATAGTTTTGCTCGACCGATCCGGGAAATTCTCGATGTCTTTCCGTACCAATTAACAAACTTCTCTTCTCTTTTCTGCGACATTTTGACGAAATTTGCAAAAAGTTTTCGTCAATCGTTTATCGAAATTCGTAATTTTCTGCGCAATCTTTTGACGAAATTTGCGATTATTTTCTGCACTCTTTTATCTAAATTCCTGATATTTTTCCACGATCGTTTTAAGAAATTGTCAAAATTTTCCGGGACCGATTCACGAATTGACCTTGAAAAATTCCTCAAAACAAATAAAAATCGCGGACATCAATTTTTTTTTTAAATACTCACTGAAGAATCACAGGTGTGTGAAAGAATTTGGAGGGGGGAAATACTGCACAGCATTTTTTATAATGCGGGACTTACCTTTTCTGCGTGCAAATCACGCGATCTCGCACGTTATTTCAAACCCTGTCCCTCAAAGAAAACTTCATTACTAGTGGAGTTCCGTTGTTTGGGGTTTTTTGAACGAACGTAGAATTAAACAATTCTAGGATTGAGGTGGGGATTGCCTTCGGCAACGTACTAACGATTAAGCTAAGAAGCGAATCTTGAATTATTGCGTTTTTTTATTTCGAGCCAAATTAAATTTTCAACTTCCTTATAAGAACTGATTTGACATTCCTCTAATTCGAATTTAATCATGACAATTGCAAAAATTACCGGAGAGTTTTTTCTGTTTCAAAAAAAGTCAAAAAATAGCCTCAAAGCACGAAAACCACCGCTAAAAATCGCAAAAGATTAAAAAACCACAGAGAACGAAATTAACTAATTGGGTAAAAGATTTAAACCGGATTCCTTTTAGGAATGTACAAAAAAATCACCACGAAATGCGAAAAAACCCCTCTAAAAATAACATTAAAAGATTGTTAGAAAATGAAAAATCGCTGTAAGAATCTCGAAAATACTTTATTGAAAAGAAGACAAAGTTTATGCTGGATAAAATATTGAAATCCGATTCTTTTCTACTAATTTGAAGAAAAAAATGATGGAAAATGCGAAAAAATTGGCATAAATCATTAAATGAAAAATTCCAGAAATTGTCTTCGATATGTATGATTTCAGGCATACAGGTCCTGTCAAATCTTACGGCTGTGCAAGCTGCATTGTTTTTACATAGTTAAGTGCGCACGCGTACACACACAGAGAGACAGACAAGCACCTATCTTTATTATTACAGTCGCATCATGATAGCATAATTGTTATCATCTTGATAAAATTTAGTGTATATTATCATGATCTGCTTAACTTGATATATTCGACACATTCTGAGGTAAAAATATGAATTACCGTAATTTCCGGCATATAATCCAAGGATCAAACAATTATGTTTGGGACCAGAAAACTTGTTTCATAAAACGTAACTTGTTAAATCGCGATAAATATTTAACTTCAATAATGAAATAAAATTTCTGGATCGAAACATGATTGTTTGATCCGCGGATTATAGGCAGGAAATTACAGTATTAATGAATATCATAATCATTTATAATAATAAAATAATTATTTATATTGACTTTCCTCTAAAATGTCTTGGGTCTCTCCGGTGATCCCTAAGAAGTCATGGAGTCACAGTCTGAAAATTTTTCGTGGGTAAGTACTGGCGTACCACATGTATTATCTGAGATTAATCATGCCGCAAAATTTCACCTGCAAGACTTTGACTGAGATAATTTTAGATCTTATGCAGTGTTCCCGTGTGCCCATAGAAGTTTCCAGTATGATTAAAGGCTTTTTTTAATCATTATAAGAAGTTAGCGTGCCAAAAGATTTTACACTTGTGACCACTCTTAGTCACTGTCTTATGTCACTGTTGCAAGGAGATTGACATATCTTTTTTTTAAACCATTAGATTTAGTTTTGATGTTCTGAACCCCTTCTCATCCCTCCTCATGCAAACAAAAATCTCGTTGGTCTCCTTTTTAAAAGAAATACCACACAACTATACCTTCTAAGATGAAAACCTGTCTAAAACGGAAAATCGATTGGTTTTATGAGGTTTGTTTTAACAGGTTTTACCATATAAGATATTACTTGTATTCAACATATTCAGGTTAAGAAGTCTGGGCGCCCCCCCCCCCTCCCCGTTCAAAAGGCTGGTTACGCCTATGGTTACCATGTGCCCTTTTCCCCGATATGGCACAATTTTATATAATTTTAAGTAACATAGTGCTATAACAGTTTGTAATAATAACGTTTGTAATAAAATCATAGTGCTGTAATAATAAATCCTAGTTATAGAGTTTCAGTTAAACACGGAAAATCTGTAAAAATATAAGCACAAATAATACTAAAGCTTCTTTGGATAATAGTATATGCGAGAAACAGTAAATTTTACGATTTCTTCGATTCCATAAATAGCTGTGTAGATTCACGTCAAATTAGGCATTTATAAATGAGTAAAATGTTTTATCAAAACTATCTTCAGATTCAATTTATGCAAATAGATTCTTGGTATAAAAGAGACAACAGTATGAAAATAACTCTAGAAAATATTTTCCTTATTTACACTTTTACAAAGATATAAAAGATATTCAGAAAGATTTCAGAGTTGTATAGGTTTATTTGGGACTAACATCAGAGACCCACCAAAAAATAGGGCTAATGTAAGACACAGAAAAAAAAGGTACTAATTTTTATAGTAATAAAATCGGCTTTATGCTTATTTTGCGAGGAATACATCCTTTTACTTATATCCATTACGAATACACTCAAAAGAAAAAAAAAATACATCAATAACGTTATTTTTTTTTTAATAAGAAAAACCTTTTTGTCAGACTTCAAAACTTTTCAAATGCAACACTTAAGATTAGAACGGCCTTTAGCTAACTAGAACACTAGAAGACACAAAGTTAATTAACTAGAAGTCTTAACTAGAAGACACAAAGCAGAAAAACGTTAAATAAAAAAGTTAATCTGTTTCAAATCAAGATTCTGGTGTGAAATATTTTTACAAAACTTGTCTAAAATTTCCGGTTTTTCTAGTGTTAAATAAAAACTTAGGTAATTTATACTAATAGACATTTATTCAGTGAAAAAATATGAGCCTTTTAAATTTCGGATATGTTTAACGTAGTCCGAGCTATAAACACAGGAACTCAGGAGACTAATGTGAGATAATGTAAGGGAATAATACTATGATACAATGTATGGTGTTAATACGAGAAAGTGTCATACTAGACAGTGAAATAATAAAATTCGTTCAGATACCTTTAATAACCCTCATGGAAAAAGAAAGTGGTAAACTTTATTTTTTGTTCCCATATGCCAACTATTTTTTTTCCAAGCCTAATAGTACATTTTTCTATGTTTGTTAGATTTTTATTGAATGTTACGAAATACTAACAAGTTGATTGTTTTTACAACATAGATTTACACATGAACCTAAGAGTGACACTGAAGGTTAAAGCCTGTGTATTTTTTAATATTGAAATTACAGATACAGAGAATTGCACAAGCACAGAGATTACTACCCAAATAGCAGGTGAGATAGCGGTAGACTAAACAAAAAATAAAGAAGTTATAAAAATACAAAAATATTTTCAAAAAATAAGAAAATAAAGTTGATAAATTGTTCAAAAGAGGATATAAATTCATTCAGTTGTCTAAGACACCAATATTTCAAGAAAATATTAAAAAAGTGGCTTTTGTTTTAGCTAGCGTTAAAGGTATATTTAGAAAGTCTATTCCCTATACATGCATATGTCGCATAAACGAAGTATATACAGATAATAATTTTAAAAAAAAGGTTACAAACCAATGTTCTAGATATAAATTTAAAAACAAAGTTAAAAACGCCAGAATATGCAAATATTGAGCAGAATATGCAAATATTTAATTTTTTTAAAAAAATTTAAAATTTGAAATGTGGTACCAAAAAATTGAAAATGGAAAAATATTTTTTTCTTATGTATTTGACCTTTATACAAAGACTCCGTAGCAGTTTTTGTTTCGTCTATATCTTAAAAAAATGGCTGAGTTATAGCATTTTGAATTTCTAGCGAAGCTGACATTTTGAAACGTCCTGAATTTTGTCACGCGATAAAAGGCGTATTTATAAACCGATTTCTATGTAACTTAGGTTATACATAGTACAGACTAGTGTCGCGACCGAGTTCGTTGGCCAGCTTCATCCGCTATTTTGTTTAAAAATGGCGGCCATTTAAAATTTTAAGAAAAATTTAAATTTGAAATGTGGTACCAAAAAATTGACAATTGAAAAAATATTTTTTTTTTTTTTTATGTGTTTGACCTCGATAAAAAGATTCGGGAGCAGTTTTTGTTTCGTCTATACCTTAAAAAATGGCTGAGTTATAGCATTTTGAATTTCTAGTGTGGCTGACATTTTGAAACGCCCTGATTTTTGCCACGTGGTAACAGACGTATTTATGAACCGATTTGGATGTAACTTCGTTTATACATAGTACAGACCAATGTCTCGAACGAGTTCGTTGGCCAGCTTCATCCGCCATCTTGTTTAAAAATGGCGGCCATTTAAAATTTTAAGAAAAATTTAAATTTGAAATGTGGTAGCAAAAAATTGAAAATTGAAAAAATATTTTTTTCTTATGTGTTTGACCTTGATAAAAAGATTCGGGAGCAGTTTTTGTTTCGTCTATATCTAAAAAAATGGCTGAGTTATAACATTTTGAATTTCTATTGTGGCTGACATTTTAAAACGACCTGATTTTTGTCACGCGATAACAGGCGTATTTATGAACCGATTTGAATGTAACTTGGTCTGTACATAGTACATACCAATGTCTCGACCGAGTTCGTTGGCCAGATTCATTCGCCATCTTGTTTCAAAAGGGTTGCCATTTAAAAAAAAAATGTAATTTAAAATAAAATAAGGTATTAAAAAATTGGAAAATGAAAAAGATTTTTTTTATGTGTTTGGCCTTGATAAAAAGATTCTGGAGCAGTTTTTGTTTCTGAAAATTTGTTCTTTTGTTCATATCTTAAAAAGTGGTTGAATTATAGCACTTTGAATTTCTATCATGGCTAACACTTTGAAACGATCTTGTATTTGTCTCGCGATACCACACGTATTCGCCTATTTCGATGGAAGAAGGCATGTGGGTAGTATACATCAATATCTCGACCAAGTTCGCTGGCCAGCTTCATCAGCCATCTTGTTTCAAAATGGCGGCAATTAAATTAAAAAATATATATATTTAAAGTGAGGTGCAAAAAAATTAGAAATTGAAAAAGGTTTCTTTCTTAAATATTTGACCTTGATATAAGGATTCACGTGCATTTTTTGTTTGTCTTTATCTTAAAAAATGGCTCAGATATAGCAGTTTCAATTTCTAACGTGGGTGACATTTTGAAAAATCTGATTTTTTGCCTGCGACAGCACTCGTATATATCAACCGATTCCGATGTGAGTGAGCATGTGCACAGCAATTACTAAGGTCTCGACCAAGTTCACTGGTTAGCCTCATCCACCATGTTGTCTTAAAATGGCAGGCACTTTAAGAAATCGCCGAATTTGGCAGCCAAATATAAGTTAATTTAAATAAAAGCAGCTTGGATAAAGCTGACTAATTCATAATGATTTAGTATTGATAAAAATTAGTATTGAATCTCCTACATTCGGTTTCCACTTAATTGAGCTTCGTGTGTTTGAATAATATAAGTTGGCTTTTTTAAAATAAGGAATATGAAAGCTACCTCTTCCTCCCGGCACTGGCTGGAAGGACTTTTTATATATCAATTTTGAACGGAGGGTGGTTTCGGGGTCTGGGGGGTCATGATCGATGAAAATATACAAAAAATTTTTGAAATCGCTTTCCTCCGAACGGCTGCAATATGTAGCTTTTTGTAATGAAAGCTACCTAAAAGCCGAAGAGAGTTTCTCTGTTATTTCTATAATGGTGTCAAACAAGCCATATTGAACAAATTTCAGAGAATGATGATTAACACTTTGTAGTCAGATTTTTTTTTCAGTGTTGAAAAAAACCACTTTTAAGTTTCATTGTTAATAGTACATGAAACAGCACCAAAAAAAACTGGCGAATAATCACAATTAGAAAAATAAAACATTTTTTAAATCACCATATAATACAAAATAGCACAGAGACCGGAAAATGTAGCATACCGTCATCAGCCAAATCAAACACAAGGTCACAAATGGACAGAAAGGGCAGAAAGGCGAACTTGTAAAGAATGTGAGAGGTGGCCCTAGCTGAAAGGAAAACTCCAACCACAGAGTAGCACACACAGAAAAGGAAAGTGTTGCCAAAATTAAAGAAAAAATTAAGAGGAGAAAACAGAGTAACGGAAATCAGAAAGGGCAGAGAGGCGACTTACAAAGAATGCGACAGGTGGCGCTAGCTGAAAGGAAAACACCAATCACAGAGGAGCACATGCAGAAAAGGAAAGTGTTGCCAAAATGAAAGAAAAAATTAACAGGGGAGAAATGAGTAGCGGAAATAAAAAATAAAATAAATAAAATAAAAATAAATAAAAAGGAAAAAGAAAGAAAATTAAAGAAAAGAAAAGAATAATTAAATTAAAAAGAGAAAGAAAACAAAAGAAATAGAAGGGATTTTTTTATATTAATAAATTTAAAAGCCACAAGAAAAGAGTGGGAAAGAATTATCAAAGTAATTTCCAAGCTGAAGAGAGAAAAGGAGATGATGAGAGAACATTGACAAATTTATCGGAATTTTTAAAATTAAAAAATGCTTCGTGAAAATCCATGTGACATAGAGAGATTGGAGAATAAATAATTCAGCCCATGGGGACTTGAAACAGTGACTTGAAGTCCAACAATGAGAGGAAATTGAAGATTTAGAAATTTCTGTTACTCGCTTAGTGGGAATTTTAAAGCTCACTTAATTTGACCAATATGACCTAAATTACAAGAACAATGAACGCCCCATCAGTTCTCAGTATGAATAGGATTTTTCAGAGAAGAGAATTTTGCTTTATTAATCCTAGAATATTAGACATACACTAAAACACGTGATAATACGAATAGCGTGAAAATACCATAGTCGTGATAATTACGAGCGTCTAGTATTCTAGGGATAAAGGGTTTGTAGATAAATTAAAAATTGAAATGAAAAAGGATTTTGGAAATTTTCAAACAGAGAGAAGAATAAAAAGGGAGAGCGATAGAGTTAAAATTAGGAGGATTATTTGAGTAAGAAAGAGTATATTTTTACTTCATTTGTTTTTCTTGCGTTTTCTCTTTATAGTTCTAGTTTTATTTATTTATTTATTTTTATTTCCGTTACTCTTTTCTCTTGCGTTACTTTTTCTTTCATTTTGGCAACACTTTCCTTTCTGTATGTTCTCCTCTATGACTGGTGTTTTCCTTTCAGCTAGCGCCACATGTAGCACTCTCTGTAAGTTCTCCTCTCTGCACTTTCTGTTCATTTGTGACCTTGTTCGCTTTTGGACACGTGTTTACTTTGACTGATGACGGGCTGATAAAATTTCCACCCCAAAAACCGTCCTGTGTGTTATTTTGCATTTTAAGGTGATTTTACCAAAGTATTATTTTTCTAATTGTATTGTCGCCAGAAAAGACATGTACTATCAATAGTACGCCAGATCAGAACGGGTTAATGAAAGGTAGTCTCCGGCCTAACAACCGATTCTATCTCAAGAGGAGATACATTATACGAAAACGAAAAACCATTCGATTTAAAAATACTTTACTACAAAAGTCTGATTTTTATTTCTTATTTATTTATTTATTTATTTTTGGTCATATTTTTATTTATTTATTTATTTTTGGTCCTGTTTTACACACTACCCCCAAACAAATTTTTTAGATACAAATTATTTTATTATTCAGGACAATATGATGCAATACCTTACCTTTTATCTCCTATGCATTGTATATCCTCATACATTTGTTTCAGAGGGAGAGAGAGAGAAAGTGAAATCTCTCCTTCCATAATTAGTATATGTATGCTACTGTTTATTTAAAAAAAAATGCTTAGGCAAACAAAGAAGAAATTTTAGAAGAAAAATTTCATCAGAATGATCATCACTGTCTTTTTTTTTAATGTATTTTCCTCTTTATATGTAATTTTACACAATCAGTTTCGTACGTCTTTCCCTTTTCATATTTAATAGGCAGAAAAATATCTATAAATTTAATAATATATCTATATACATATTTGAATAGCAGAAAACAAACCGAAAAACTTGCATGTCATATCGATTCTGTTAATTACAGCAACATTTATTGTAAAAATTTATTTTACTTCTTTAAAAGATTTGTTCAAATTTTCGCAATGTTAATTGGTGACATTTATTTTGCTTATTACTTTGAAAATATGCAAAAAGTTCATAAAATTCAGTTACAGATAATGCAAAGATACATTTTAAGCAACGAGACGATGTTTACAGTAGCATTAATTACATAATTTAAAGTGCTATTGAATTCGAACTTTTGATATCGTCATTTCTAATTATTTTCTGAAAGCAACTATTTTATGCGATTTTCTAGTTGTAGTGTCTTTGTGAAATAAATATCTTCACTGCACACCAAACATTTTCCCTGTTTTCTAGATTAACTAAGGCTTAATTAGTTATCCATTCGAATATAACAAGGCACTTTAAAATTCTTTTTATAGGCAGAAATTTTATTCATTTATGCATTCTTCACCCTAATTGACTCACCTCTTAAATAATTACCGGCCCATTTATTTCCTTCAATATTTTATTTTGATCTTAGTAGAATATTGGCAGAAAGCCACAAAATGAAAAAAAAGACTATTCAGAGAACAAAAGAATTAGAATTCATTTTCATGATATTAAAAGTGTGAAATACTCTTTTACACATTTTTTAAGGTTTAATTTCTTGATATTTTTATAGTTTTATATTACCATCAGTTATTTTAAAGAAATATTTTTGTTTAAGCTAAATTTATCTTTTTAAAATATTAAATGCTTTTATAACTTTTGTACACATATTTATTCATTTACACTAAAATAAGTCTTAAAATATACCTCTATTATATTTAATATTAAATGAATACTTAATGATTTTCTGCATGTACTGCATTGGGTCATAAATTAAAGAATTTCCCTGTGTTTAATGATCAGGCACAATGATTAAGGCAATGAACAACATTAAACAAGTAAATTTGGATCCATTAGGTAGGGGGTGGTAATTAAATACAGCATTTGTACATTATTTGAATAATCATACTATAAAATTTGACGAAGAATTTTTTAATAATCTAGTGACCAGCTCTTAAAGGGAGATTCTTTAGATAAGTCTTTACATTTTTAAGGCAATTTCTGTATTTTGTTTCTATAATGCACTAAGAAAAATATTTTTTTTGCATTGGATATTTACTTATTAGATTAACATGATTACGAATTTGCCAAACTCTGAGAATAATACACACATATGCATACATGGCTAATTCCTTCAAAAGCAGACTTACAGAATATACATATCCCCATGATCAGCAATTTCAAAACTCTAGTTTAAACAAATTTTAAACTTTTCGATAAAAGAAAATCGTGAAATATGGTTCTAAACTGTAATGATTGAATACGAATGTCATTAGTCAAACAAAGCAAATGCAACGTATTGAAAAATCAAGGATTTTTTAATTTTAAAACCTCTAAATTATGGATAGTCCTGATGTTTTTAAAAATGCTAAGACACATATCTGACTTTTAATGTCCAATATCTTCAATATCTTTCACCCATATTTTTCGTAAATTTTCAAAATGTAGTCAAAGGTAATACAAACTCGCATATTCGTACAACGAAAAAATCCATTTTAAGTAATGTGGTAAACTTCAGAAAACTAATGTGCTCCAAGACTTCATGTAAAATCTTACTTTAATATTGAAATAGCGTGGCATAACCAAATATTTGAGTTACTAATTTTAATTTCTTTAAATAGATTCTATATTAAATCTTGGAAGGCAAAATATTAATTGAATACTTTGAACTCCAGTCTTTAAAATGTCGGATGCACTCTCTCAATAGTTAGCAGAAAATTATGTTAGGTGAATATTCAGTTTTGGACTTTTCTAATCATATTTTATTTTTTAAATTCAAATATTTAATTTTATTTTGAAATAGGATAATTTTAAAACATAAAACTTGTACTTAATATTTAATTTAACGCTATATTTAATTTAACATTTAATATTTAATATTTAATATTTAATTTAATATTTAATTTAACGTTGTTAAATCTTTTGTAGGCTGAATTTAAATTTAGGTATATCTAAATTATCTTTCCCATATTTTGACTTACAATGTTGCAGTTTAAAGATATCAGTTATTAAAATGTAGAGAAAATCTTCATGGATTTTCAATATTTTTATTTATACGATTCCTTTTTTCGATTGGAGAAATAAAACAACTTGCAGAAAGAGCATTTTTTATTAATAATTTTTTTATGTTGTTTTATTTTTAAAACAATTTCAGTTACTAGGGATTAGAAGTGTTGAATATTTTTTCATTATTTAGGAATTTTTAAGTTGTGAATTGTTAAGAATGACAAAAAGGCTGTCTCCGTTTATTTCCTCTTTTATGAGTGAAATAATGTTTAATTTAAAAAGTTAAGCAATCTTTTCTTTTGCCATTTTTTGTTAAAGTCAACATAAATGAAATTAAATTTTCAATATACTTTTCAATTCCATCTTCCCAACTGAGAAAAAATAAAACTAGGTAGCTTATGTAGGATTGTAGACTCTCTCTACAGTGCCGCGTTCTACCAGTTGTTTTATACCATGAAACCAATACGAATATTTTGAAAAAGGGACGAGGTAGAGAGAAAAAAAATCTTGAAAGGTTTTTCTGTACTTCTCTCAGCTTTGTCATTTAAAGGCTGTTCAATCGCTGGTGAATATAAAGATTTATGTGAAGAAGCGAAGAGAGAACGTCTTCTCATATCGTACGTTAGTTGAATACAAAAGGAGCAAATTTTACATATGTCACTATAATTTGAAAAAAATATAAAATATATAAAAATATAAAAATAAATATAAAAATTATTTACGTATACGTAATCTATTTAAAACTATAAAAATGTGTACATTAACAAGTTATAGTTAATTTTTTCGAAATATGTTTTTATAGGCAATTTTTTTTTAACATTACTGTATGAAAGATCACTGTTGCAACCGTAAAAAGCACATTTACGAAAATACCAATTAAAATTCTCTTAAAAATTCCGAAAAATTAAGCGCGATTTAAAATAATCATTTTAAGTTTTATTGTCAGAAAACGTAATGCTTAAGCTGAATTTAGCTTTCGATGAAACTTTATTTACAAACAATGTTACTAATCCTGTATTTGTTTACTGGCTCATTAGAAGGTATATCAAATCACCATAACAAATAAAAATCTAAACAATTTTATTCGATAGATCATGCGAAATATAAATTTTTAAATTTTCAAAATTTTAATTTTACAACAAGTTTATTCTTTGTGAAATTTTACATCTTTCGATACTTTTTAATATTTCGTTTCAGATAGGACGCAATAGCTATGTAGATAATGAAGTTTGTCTATAAAAAATATAGTAGGCTGAAACACTTACATAAAAAATAGTACTAAAAATATCGATGTTCATGCTATGATGTGAAATTTCTACTATCATATTGAAACATATGAATTATCCGATCTTATGGAATTACTGATAATTGCTTTAAACCACTGAATATCCTTTTTAACAGTCAGACTTTTGTTTTTCAATACTCTCGGTCAGCAGCGTAAGTCTCCAGAAAACCACTCGTGCGACAGATGTTCATTAACATTGTTTTATTCAGAATATTTTTGAAAAACGTTTATTCCCCTCGAGGTTTTCTATTATGTTAAAGTTAAAACAAGTACCATACTGCTGGATTATACCACGTTTAGCGTCACTTGCACAAGGTTCTTTGCATTACGTGAAATACATAGTACTTTATCAAGCAGGACGGTCGTTCTGCCAAGCCAAGCTATAAAAAAAATGCTAACCCCGCCAATTAAACAAACGCCTAAAACCAAAAGCCAGAACCACGTAATTGCTTATTATACTGAAGACAACTTCTCTATGTTAAATCGGCCAAGCGTGGCATTTTAAATTTTCAGATATTTAAGAAAGTAAGCATCGCAGAGAAATAAAACGAAGACCAGAAGAATCTAAAGAAGAAAAGCTTCAATTTGAAATCAAACTCATCTTTATAAAATAATTATATACATAGATACAAGATTTAAAAAAAAAAAAAAAACGTCGAGATACTGAAAATGATCACAAAAATCTTCGTCAAACATATATAAATTCAATTAAGCTAGAGACTTAAATAATGGACAAAAAAGTATGGAATGCATTCTCGGACTGGTAATTATTCAATCTACGTACTTTTATAAAATTTAGTTTAAAAAAATGAAATTTCTATCCTTAATAAGCAAAAAACTGTTAGTTAATTCTAAAATTATCAAATTATTCCAAACAGCGATAAACCCGCCAACGAGCGCGTACAATCCAAATTATAAAAGCACAAATCCACTTCAAATTCAATCTGGTATTTTCCATCAAGATTATTTTTTCGAATAAAACTGCATGAAAGTTACATTTTTAGAAAGATTTTTAAAATTAAAATAAATTTTAGAGAAATGGTACTTTTTAAGAAGTATGCATTGAAATTTATCGGCATTTAAGTTTTCGTTCCTAATGTAAACAAAACATTTCAAAATGAATTGAGCTGAATATAAAAAGGTTTTCAGGTAAAAAAACAAACAAAAAAAACCATGGTAAACGATAGGCATTTCGTTCGTGTACAGAGACTCATCTTACAATTAGAAAACATCTTTGACGTCATTTTTGTGTGAGTTAATGAAATAAGGTTTTACCTTGGAATGTTTCTAACAGTTTTAACATAGTTCAACAGTGTTCATGACTTCGGTTTGTCTGGCTGTCAGTCCGTTTTCCGCGCTCTTACTCTCGTAAATATACTCGGAAAGTCCTGAAATTTTTGCACGTTACTGAAGAAAAGATGTTTGTAGCAATTACAATTTATTTACAGGGATATACAAAAGTATTCCGTTATGTTACGACCAATGGGAAAAAATCGTTTCAAGTGCATTTTAATGATGTTACACACTTTCACACATAATGAAATTAATATACATTTATGAAGTGCACTAAAATAAGCATTCTGTAGAATATGTAATGCAAAGAATATTTATTATTCATTTACAGCGCTACATACAGGAAATACCTGTAAAAGAATTCCGTTAAATAATGGTATAGGTCGAAAAATTGTTCCCGGCGTATTTTAATTATGTTAACTATTTCATATATCGTAACATTGATATACGTTGCTGAGGTTTTCTACAACTTACTTCCTGTATAATATGAAATGCATATTATTAACAGGGACAAACAAAAGTTTTCGTATACTATACTGTATCCGAAGTAATGTATATTGCTGGATGAGCATTTTTAGTTATGATAGGCTTTTTTAACTTTAACTAAATTTTTGCATACTTTGTGATGTTTATAAATGCTATAGATCACATACAGGGCTACAAAAAAGAATTCGTAAGCGCTACTGATTATGAGCGTAAATTGCTTAAAGGTGATTTTTAAATGAGTTATGTATTTTTACACTGAATTAAATTTTGCATACTAAAAGATTTTTGTAGAATACAGATAAAATGATTTAGAGGGTAAGACAAGGAATTAGATATATGGTCGTCAACGGATGATAATTTCTGGAAGTGTGATTTCACTAATTTGATCACCGAAAATTATTGTTGATCGTAATCATACCTACCATTCTCAATAGACCGTGGCATTCAAAACAATAATTTGATATGCTTTTATTACGTGCATAACATCAGATTGACGAACTTTAGCTAAGATATTAGATTTTCTAATCTTCTTTAGTCGAGTCTATTGCAAAGGTTCGGGTGAAAAAAAATGATATTTCAACTATATAAATGAATATAACTGTGAATATCGTTAAAGGCTTTCATAGAAACACTCCATTGTACCAAATTGTATTAGCTAAATAGGCTTATTGGCTATGGACCCAAATACGTAAGCTTATTAATTAGGTTTAAAAATATCCGTATTCTAGAACGTATTTCAACAGATAAGCAAATGGAGACAAAGATGCCTCGGACGCGCTGGGGTATCCTTTTAGTGCCAAAATGGCAATTTTATTCAATAGCAACCCAGAAAATTTGACAAAATTATCATTCATATGACAATCCTGCAGAAGAGATTGCGTGTGTTTTACATTAAATTAAACTTTGTGCATTTTATAATAAAATAATTTGTGTGCGTTTCCAATAAAAGTTATTGGCGCGATCTTTTTCTGACGCCAGTGTCATGTACGCAATGGGAACTCAATTGGCGGCAAAGTGTCGCTACTTTGCTTGATATGGTAAACCGGATGTTGTTGTTTATGCTGTTGATGTTTTTGCCAAATTGGCGTAGTAAAAAAATCGCGCCAATATGCGTATATGTCATCTGTGCCAAAGTTTTGTGTATTTTTAAATAAAATTGTGTTTTTATACCAAATAAACAGTTTTATAATAATTAAAACTAACTTACTACTTTCACCAGCTAGGTCTAACAGGTACCCGGAAACGTGGATTTCTCGCCAAACTGGCTAAACAACAACAACAAAAAAATATTGCGCCAACCACGTTGCGTTTGAGACAGCTGTGCTCAAACGAACATGAAGCATAAATGCCTACGTGAGTTAAGTTGTTTTCTCAAGAAAGATTAAATATATAACAACGAAAAAGCTATACAATGCTGACATGATCGGAAGAAGTTTTGGTACTTTTATGTTAGCCAGTCTCGAAACTCGCCAATGGTATTTTTTTACCTCGGCAGTAGCAGTTTTTATTTTTTGCGTGGTAAATTAAAAACAATGCTTAGATAATGAAATTGGCATTTTCTTTTCTTTTCCTTTTCTTTAAAAAAAATTAAATAAGTGAAAGGCATGTATCTTAAATGTTTGTATTTTAAATTAAAGTTACACATTTTATATAAAATAAGTGAAAGGATTATAGTTTATGTAAAATTAAGGCAATACGAATAAATGAGAAGAGAACAATAATTGGCGATTTATCACCTGCGTCCGCTAACATAAAAGTAACGAGTTCGTGTTTTCTCTATCAGAATCTTACTATTTGCCGAAGGATTGAGATAGTTAATTAAATTATGAACAAAAGTAACACGATGCAATGCTTAGCATACATTTAACGGTGATCAAACTCCTAGCCTGAGGCGAAAATAATCTAATAAATTCGAAATTGAAAAGAATACAAAAGAAAAGAATTTTCTAAAATTCAAATTTCTGTGATACTGTTCGGAATAGCAACCGACAATTTGGCACATGGCGATTGTTTTAAATACTTAATAAGGATGATTTCTAGAAAAGTAGAAAGTAAAAGTTTGAAACGACAGAAAAGCATTCTATGAACGTTCTAAATTATAATTTATTTGCAAATGTTAACCCATTTGTGCCTGGCGTCCTAATTTTGGGACGCTTTCTTAAAAAAAATTTCCATTACAAATTGAATTAAGATATCCTTTCAAAACTTAGTAAAATATATCCTCAGTATTTGTTTTCAATATTTATCCATAAATGGCAGTGCATTTTTAAGAATAAAAAGGCGAAAAAATGTTTGTTGTAGCGCAAAGTTGGATTTTCTTGAAATAAAATGGCACGTAAGAAAAGGTAAAATATTTCTTTTATTTTTTTATCAATCATTTTATAAGTGGTATTATTTATAAGATGAAACATTATTTTAGAATACGTATTTTTGCATTTTTTCAGATTTCTATTTTTTTGTTCGAATTTGAACCTTTATATATCGTCCCAATTTTGGGACGCTAGGCACGAATGGGTAGGGGTTTTCTCCGTTACTGTCTATGCATTAAATGTATGTTTTATGCCATTTATTTTGTTAAAAAATGGTTACATACGACTCGGATTATTATTTGGTTATAAAATTATTATTCCGATTATTATTTGGCATTTCTTTGTTATTACTATAGAGGAAACAGGGGCTGGGCTCTGTTCAAGAACAAGACACCCACCCCTTCCTACCCTTAGTAAAAATTTATATCATACCGTTATGTTTTGTACTTAGTTGAGTATTTGACATCCTGAGGTTACTAAAATATATACAGCAGAACCTCGATTATCCGACGTAATTGGGTCCGAACCGACAGCGGATAATCAAATTTCCAGATAATGGAGAATTTATCAATAATCATCTAGTTTAATATGCAACATCGTCATCAAACTGCTATTAGGACTATTTAAACTGCTTAATAAGCATCTAAATTGAAATTATACATGAAAATAATTTTATTTGTTTAGAACAGGGACGTGTACACGGGGGGGGGGGGGGGGTATAATCTTCACGGGATCGGATCTTGCGGGAACTCAAGCTAATTTCAATGGAATTCGAAGAAAGAGGAACTAAAATGCTTATCTCCACTCGTGGTTTGGAAGGGAACACTTGCATACACAAGGAGTGTAAAAGTAAAAAAAAAAAAAAAAAAAAAATGTTGGAAAAAATTCAGGATATCGACATCGGTTTACAGAGAGTTCCGGTTACACGAGGGTCGGATAATCGAAGTTCTACTATACTATATATACTCGTGGGTAAAACGAAGAATTTTTTATAATTTTCTGCAAGTAAATTGGGGGTTAAACTTATACGCGAGTCAATTACATAAGCCAAAAAAAAAAAAAAAAAAAAAAAAAAAAAAAAAAAAAAAAAAACTTCGAATGCTGCAAAAGTCTGATTTTTTATGTATATAAATAATAAAATAATATATAAAATGTACAAATAATAATAATTTATTATTAAAAAATTTCAATGATTTGTTTTTGTTTACTTACTAATTTTCGCATTAGTAAGTGATCTTATAGTCTAAATCTCTTAGTATATTTTGTTTGATTTTGTGCGAAATTGAAGTAAAAAGTTAGGGGGTCGACATACGCGAGTTTTTGCATTCAAAAGTTAATGGGTCGGCGTATATGAGAGTATATATGGTGTATATACTCTATTAGTAATTATTGATTATTATAAATTTTTACTGTATAAATTTTTACTATGCCAATGGCTAAGGGTGGGGAGGAAGGGAGTCTTGTTCTTGAGCCGACCCCAACCCTCCCACCCCTTATAGTAATAATAAAGAAAATTTTATAGTCAAATAATAACCCGAATGATATATAACCTTTTTTAAACATATTAACTGGCATAAAACATAGATATAATGGTTAGACAGTAACGGAGAAAACCCCTACCGTTTCGTGCCCAGTGTCCCAGAAATTGGGACGTTTAGATTTTTATATGTTAATTAAATATTTTTTCAAAGAGAATTTTTTTATTATTTTTTACTTTCATTTTACACCATTTACTATAATTAAGCAGAATGTTGAGTTGAAAAAAAAATCAGGTGCTAATGGGCTAATACTAGAAATATGCAATTTGACGTGCTTTTTACTTATCAGGCGTAAATGATCTCACAGAAAAGTTCCTAAAAAATTCGAAATTTGAATGGATGTAGGCGTAGAAAACGTTCTAAAATTGCAATTTCTGTAATACCGTTCGTGTTAGAGGTCTGAATTTTGGCATGCCGGTTTGTTTAAAGATGTAAATGTACGCTAAGAACTGTTAGTAAAAAATCGAAATGTTAAGAGGTGAACCGAGCGGAAAACGTTTTAAGAACGGTTTGCATTATGATTTTAAAGATATTGTATGGGCTAGGAACATGAAATTTGACACGGATGTTATTTTCTAAGGCGTAAATGCTTTGCGGTTTCTAATAAATTAGGTATTTATAAGTGTACAAGAGCAAAAAAATTCTTGTATTTTCGAATCTGTGATACTGTTCGGGATAGAATCCTTAAATCTCGCATAGTGGCAATCTGACATGTAAATGCTCATTAAAAACTGTTTCTAAATAAATGGAATTTTAAAATGTTGAAATGAGTGGAAAGTTTTTTAAAAACGTTCTAAATTCCGGTTTGAATGGAATTGTTAGATCGTGAACTTGAAATTTAGCATGATTAATGCTTTTAAAACGAAAATGCTCGTCCTGAGCAATTTCTAAAAAAATCGAAATTTAAAAAGGTTGCAAGAGCAAAAATCATTCATAAATTAAGATTTCTGTGAAACTGTTGAGGAGAGAAACATAAAAATTGATATGGTAGTTACTTTTAAGATGTAAGTGCTACAAAAACCTATTTCTAAAACAATCGAAATTTAAATACTTTTAAGATGTAAGTGCTGCAAAAACCTATTTCTAAAACAATCGAAATTTAAAAAGTCCTTCCGGCCAGTGCCGGGAGGAAGAGGTAGCTTTCATATTCCTAATTTTAAAAAAGCCAACTTATATTATTCAAACACACGAAGCTCAATTAAGTGGAAACCGAATGTAGGAGATTCAATGCTAATTTTTATCAATACTAAATCATTATGAATGAGAATTTCGCGAAATTAGTCAGCTTTATCCAAGCTGCTTTTATTTAAAGTAACTTATATTTGGATGCCAAATTCGGCGATCTTTTAAAGTGCCTGCCATTTTAAGACAACATGGTGGATGAGGCTAACCGGTGAACTTGGTCGAGCCCTTAGTAATTGCTGTGCACATGCTCACTCACATCGGAATCGGTTGATATATACGAGTGCTGTCGCAGGCAAAAAATCAGATTTTTCAAAATGTCACCCACGTTAGAAATTGAAACTGCTATATCTGAGCCATTTTTTAAGATAAACAAAAAATGCTCCTGAATCCTTATATCAAGGTCAAATACTTAAGAAAGAAACCTTTTTCAATTTCTAATTTTTTTGCACCTCACTTTAAATATATATATTTTTTAGTTTAATGGCCGCCATTTTGGAACAAGATGGCTGATGAAGCTGGCCAGCGAACCTGGTCGAGATATTGATGTATACTATCCACATGCCTTATTCCATCGAAATAGGCGAATACGTGTGGTATCGCGAGACAAATACAAGATCGTTTCAAAGCGTTAGCCATGATAGAAATACAAAGTGCTATAATTCAACCACTTTTTAAGATCTAAACAAAAGAACAAATTTTCAGAAACAAAAACTGCTCCAGAATCTTTGTATCAAGGCCAAACACACAAAAAAAATATTTTTCATTTTCCAATTTTTTAATACCTCATTTTAAATTTTAAATTACATTTTTTTTAAATGGCAACCCTTTTGAAACAAGATGGCGAATGAAGCTGGCCAACGAACTCGGTCGAGATATTGGTCTGTACTATGTATAAACGAAGTTACATCCAAATCGGTTCATAAATACGCCTTTTATCGCGTGACAAAATTCAGGACGTTGCAAAATGTCAGCTTCGCTAGAAATTCAAAATGCTAAAACTCAGCCATTTTTTAAGATATAGACGAAACAAAAACTGCTACGGAGTCTTTGTATAAAGGTCATATACATAAAAAAAAATATTTTTCCATTTTCAATTTTTTGGTACCACATTTCAAATTTTTAATTTTTCTAAAATATTTAAATGGCCGCCATTTTGAAACAAAATGGCGGATGAAGCTGGCCAACGAACTCGGTCGAGACATTGGTATGTACTACGTACACACTGAATTACATCCAAATCGGTTCATAAATACGAGAGTTACAGTGTGACATAGGTCAGATATATATATATATATATATATTGATATATATATATATATATATATATATATTGATTTGCTGATATATATATATTTTGCTGGGGGTGCTGGAGGGGGTGTTTGACAGAGTGATGGGGGGAGAGACGACTTTTATTATCAAAAATAGCTATACACTATTAGATAATCTGAAAAAATTAAAAAATATTACTGGTTTATTCGCTTACGATTTTGCAGACCTCTATAATACAATTGATTTGACAGATTTAAAAGATAAAATAGTAGATTTTTATAATACAAATAGTACTTTGGATGTTCATTATGATTTTTTCATAAATTTATTTCAGTTAGTAGTACAAGAAAACTAGCTTTACGAAGGAAATACAATATTTAAACAGATTCGGGGTATTCCAATGGGGGGGAGTTGCAGTTCCATTTTGGCAAACATTTACTTACATATATATGAAAGAAATAATAATTTAAACAGTAACACATTATCCTACAGATATATAGATGATGTTTTGATAGTTAAATTAAACAATGATATTGAAAATGTTGATTTTACATATTATCCTACGTCTCTGAGTCTGGAACCCTCAACCCAGAATTGTAAAAATATTAATTTTCTAGATGTGAACCTGAGCATAGAAAGTGAAAATTTGATATCTAAGATATTTGACAAGCGAAATGATTTCAACTTTAATACCTTAAAGCTGATATATTTTGATTCCAATGTGCATGTTTCGATTAAAAGAAATGTACTTAGAAATGGATTAATACGAATCGAAAGACTGAGTACTAGAGTTATAGATATGTTTAGTGATATTTTAGAGTGGTGCCGCTTGGGATTCAAGCATGGTTATCCTCGCAATTTCATCAGGAGAATAACTTGTGATTTTATTAAGAGTAGCAGGTACGGAACTGAACTGAACTCAGTGATGGATGAGAATGGAGGTTTTGATGAGTTGATTGATCTAATGAGTTAGAGAGATGTTTTGGTGGATGTTGCGGTTCTGTTTGGTTTTTCATAGTTTTTCATTTTTTCAATTTTGGTCTCGGCGAGTGGGGGGGGACGTGGCATGCGTGGGGTCTGACTTGGCCCTGCGGTGTATGTCGTTGGCCATGCCGCTCGCCTTCTGTTCTGTTCTGTTCTGTTATGTCTTGCAATTATATATATTTTCTTTGGTTTGGTTATTCAGTTTGATTTTGAGAGTTAAGTTTGTGTTGGTTATTTATAATGTTTTTGATGTGGGTTTCAATGCAGCTATGGTGAGTGATGGATTTTGATATTTTGTTTGTGGTTTTGAATATATATATATATATATATATATATATATATATATATATAAATTTTGAACGGAGGGTGGTTTCGGGGTCTGGGTGTCATGATCGATGAAAATATACCAAAATTTTTTGAAATCGCTTTCCTCCGAACGGCTGCAATAGGTAGCTTTTTGTAAAGAAAGCTACCTAAAAGGTAAAACGAGTAAAAAAGCTTTCTGAAAATGTTCTAAATTATGATGTTTTTGAAATTCTTAGTCCTAAGGAAATAGAAATTTGACATAGTTGTAACATTTAAGACGTAAATATTCACCGTGAACAGTTCTTTAAAAAAAAAAAAAAAAAAAAAAAAAAAAAAAAAAAAAAAAAAAAAAATCAAAATTTTTAACGGCGCCTTTAAAAATGGGTTTATCGTGATATTGTTAAAGATTGAAACCTGAATTTTGGCAAGCTGTTACTTTTAAGATCTAAGCGCTCGTTAAGAACTGTTGAAAAAGAAGTCTCTCTTTAAAGAGATTAAACGAGCAGAAAACGTTCTAAATACGTTCTAAATTACGATTTAAATATAATTGTAAAAGCATGATCTTGAAAGTTAACATGGTTGTAACTTTTGAAACATAAATGCTCTCAGAAATCATTTCCTAATATGTTCGAATTTAATAGTGTTTAAAAACAACAACAAAAAAAAAAAATCTAAAATTCCAATTTTTGTGATACCATTCGGGGTAGAAGCCTGCATTTGGCGTACTAACTATCTAAAATATGTAAAGTTTCATTAAGAACCGTTTCTAAAAATATCTGCACTGTTTTGTATGTCGCGTTTCATTCTCCTATTAGCCGTAGATATTTGCTAAGATAAAACAATTTTGCAAAAAATAAAATAAAAAGTTATCTTTAAACAAATATCTGACTAAATATCTAGCAATAAACAAATATCTAACTAAAATACCAACTATAAGTCTATATGTTATTTCGACTCTATCATTTTTTTTCAAAATTTTCATTCTTCATAAATTTGAAATACCATATAAATTGAAGAAGACATACTTGAGAAAAGAAGTTGGCTTTCATTTCTTTTAAATCCTTAATTACTGTAAGAAATGAATGATATGTAAACAAAATGTACACATATCGGGTTTCCTTTCTACTGACAACGGTTCTAATAAAACACATTTTAATTTAAGTGAGTAGATTATTTAAATTATATATAATTTCTTTAAAAAATGATATCTACTAAAAAACAACTTTTCAAAAAAAAAAAAAAAGAAGTTTGTGGCTAAAAAATGGTGTGATATCAAATTTCCAAGCTTATATTATGGTACTTTAACATTTTCCACAGAAAAATTTACCATTTTTAAGTCGAGTGACTTCGTATATGCTGATAGAAATCATTTTCTCCTGTACTAAATACATCATAACGTGTTTCTGAAAATTCAAATGTTTTAAAATTATGCATCATGAGCTTGGCGGCCATCTTTCCATATTTTACACAAATTTCTAAGCACCCAAGTTTGTAAAGTGTAATAACTTTGCATTAATAACAATTTAGAACTTCTGATTTTAACTACGGACAAATAAGATTTTTATTTCGAGGGAAAAAGTTCATCGTTACTGCTTTTAAATGATTAATTACGCTAAAAAAGTAATCATAAGAGGAATAGCGAAGATATGTCACCATTGCCTTAACACACAAATTTCTAAGCACATAATACCATGAAGGAACGGCATAAAATGCGTGCTTTGGTAACAATGTCGAACTTTGGTTTTCAACTGCAAACAGCTGATAAATTGAAAAAGACTAATATTTTGAGAAAAAAATATTTTTATTGCCTTTAAAATGATTAATTACTTTATGAAATAAATCACAAGATGAATCCTTTAGATAAGTCATTATTTTTTTAAGACACAAAGTTCTCCGAATAGTTCGTCCGTAACGGAAAAGCTTAAAATGTCTGCTTACGAAACAATTTTGAATTTCTGAACTATGATTAGGGTACATAGAAATTTGTGTAAAATAGGGAAAGATGGCCGCCAAGCCCATGATGCATAATTTTAAAACATTTGAATTTTCAGAAACACGTTATGATGTATTTAGTACAGGAGAAAAGGATTTCTATCAGCATATACGAAATCACTCGACATAAAAATCGTACATTTTTCTGCGAAAAATGTCAAAAAAGTACCATAATATAAGCTTGGAAATTTATATCACACCATTTTTTAGCCACAACTTTCATCTTTTTTTTTTAGTAGATATTAAAATACTTTAAAATTTTTACTTTTTATTCAAGTTTAAACAATTCTAAAAATCATTCATTCATCATAAGTTTTCATTAAACCAAAATAAAATTAGACCACACATAATGCATCACAAGAATTGATTTCTTGTTCTACGCGAAGTCAATATTATAAAAGATAATTAAATAGAATTTGAAATCGAAACTAAAAAAAATCCTCAAGAAACTTATATGGAGTTAGTATGAAAATGTTTCTTTAAGCTTTTCAATTTGACTTGCTTCTAATTTTCTTAGATTTTAACTATGTAAATTTCGATTTAAATTAGGAGAAACCAAATTTTTTTAACGACCTTTTTTTTCATTTATTTGTTCCTACAATACAGAATGATTTTTTTTCTAGCAAAAATTATAGAGCTAAAATTTTAACAAGCGTCTTGCAACATTCAACTCTCTAAAAAAAGCACATTTATTTTCTTTCAAATACTCATTAATTATGCAATTGGAAGATAATTGTGAAACCAGAAATTTTGGAAATTTTAAAAGTCAGACAGCATTTACCTTGAAGTATACTATTCTTTAACGATTTCTTACATCATCTCGGATATATGTTTTAAGAGTTAACCTACACTATAACAAACATATCGTATAAAACTAAGATAAATTAATGGTGAAGTGCAAAACCATCAAACTTTAATTTAAAAGAATTCAAATTTTAAAAGAAAATGTTCTCCGTATAAGAGTAAACGGTAATTTAGTCTATAAATATTTACAAGAAAAGTAGTTGAAGTAAAAATTTGCAACCAAAACTTTCAGTTTTAATATCAAAGATGATCGAAAAAGAACATAATCTACACAAAATTTTGCACTGTATGATCAAGAATAAACATTAGAAAGTGTTAAAGATGAAAGATTGATGAGGAAGAAGAAATTAGTGCCAAAGATAAAAGCTTTAGCGGAATAGCAAAAATCACAGGCTTCTAGAACCAAAACGATTATGGTATCCGAATACGTTTGGAGCATTTTTTAAAAACAGAACATAAAACTTTTTTAAATTTAGTTTATATATGTATTAACTATGCTAAGTTTTTATTTCCATTGAATTACTTTAGCTTTATAAAACTTATAAAATAAATTTTAGAAAAAAAAATAAAATTGCTACATGCAAATCTAATCATTAAATTCAGCTTAAGAAAGGAAATAATTCTAACGCACGAATTCAGGAAATGAATTAAAACATTTAGACTACTTCTACGAATAAACATTTTAGAACTAGTCAAAGAATCAGCACTACATATTTGGCATATTTCACATCAACATTATTCAACTCTCATACATAACGTAAAGAATATTCTTATTGTGAACATTCGTTTAGTTTATGCTGTATGAAATTTTATAAAGAATTTAAATATATCATATTTGAGGAAAATTTAATGATAACATAATTTATTTTTTGAAAAAGCGATATATATGTGAAAAGTCATTTTTAGAAAAATGCATTTGTTATTAAGATGACAAAACAAGTGTTCACAAACTTAAATTAAATTTTTCGTTATAAGATTCTTTCATAAAATGTTATATTAAATATAAGGTTTAAAAAAAATACATTTGCTATCTAGAAAATACGGTATTTAAATTTCGCTTGAAAGCTTCACAGGCTTATTGCTGGTTGTTTTCAAAATCTCTTCCGGTGTATGGAGCTTTACAAATTTTTTTTTAATATTTTGCCTTCTAACTTCCGTAGATACAAAATCAGAACTGTTTTATAAAGCTAAATATATGCTCTAATTAATAAATCTAAAAAACGGGAAAAGTCAGTATTTCTGAAAATTTGTCATTTCAACGTCTTCGGATAACTTAATAAATAACACATTATATAAAAACTTTTTTTTTAACATAAAAAGATTATTTACACATTTCCCTCATTGTCTATGTAGTTCCACAAATGATTAAAAGAAACTGAGCTAAATAAAAACTTATTTTTTAAATACAGTTTTAAATAAAATTTTCAGCAATTCCTTATTCATTGTAGGCAATTCCATTGATATTGTTATTTTTTGAAAAGTTGAGAAATTGAAATTTTAATATAATAAACTTTCTACATTCTGTAACAAGTAAAATAGTAAGAATTCCATTCTAAAACGAAGAAAACTTAGAGTTATGATACTTTGAATTTTATGTAATTGGCGTTTTCTGTAACTAAAAAACTACAAAGGTGTTTTAGTATCAGAAAACGCTGAAAATTCAAAGCACAATAAATTGGTAAATTTTGATTCTAAAAAAGGAGATTTTTGTTCCATTACGTGTTTGACTATGGGGAAGTTTTCTAAATATAACTTGTACGTTACAGGAACAGTATAAAATTGTTCATTTCTTAATTTTTAAAAAATATCAATTTTCATATGATGAAAAACAACATTCGGAACAATTTCATTTATTTATTTCATCACTATATTCGTCAATTCATTTATAACTATACCTTTTAAACAGGAATTATACAGTTTAGGAATTAGCTATTGGTCAACGATAAGTAGGGACACTCTGACATTATATCATTATATCTCCTGATGTCATGAGAATTTTCATATTCTTAATGTTTTCTCTAATATGTAGCGATATTTTTTACCATTTCATCTGGAACTTTTGGAATGTAAATAATTTGCTTAAACTCATATATTTCAGCGAAGGTTTAGTCCCAAAGGCAATTAGAAGATCAATAAAAAAGTCAATAAAAATATTTTCTACCACTCAGTAAAATAAAATGCTCCAAATAATCTGTAGCTGTATATTAGATGGCTATATTTTGTAAATCACCTGTGTTAATATGTGAAAGAATAGAAAGTACATTCATGGAGATACAAAGATTACTTTAAAAAAATTACACATTTCTTTAAATATATCTACAATGCAGAGTTTTGAAATGAAGTTAAAGCTAACTTCTGGAAATTTCACAAAGAGCGGTATTATTAATATGCTACAATTAGAATATAAATATATTTCATATTTGATAAAATATGGTAATTTTTATAAAATAATTTTTAACTGCACATTTGAGAACGATAAAAAAGTTTTTTTTTTTCATAATTCATTAGCCAACTACACTGGTTATCAAAAATTAAGGAAAAGTCACAAAATGCTAATTTTCAAATACGCGAACACTCAAAAGGAAATCATATAATTCGAGTAATTACTATCTCTACAACACAGCTAGCCTATATAACATCTCGTTCATGTCACACATGGTCACAAGTGTCACAGTCACTACGGTGAAGCAAAAAAATAGGAAATTCCATACATCTCATTATGAGTCTCAAATTCTCACTATATGTGACTCCACTGATAAGTCAATGTGACTTCTGCTTTGTGATGAGTCACCAGGTGACTTTACAATGTAGTTAAATTGTGACTCTCACGTGACTGTCATTTTGAGACTCAATTTCATAGTCATCATGAACGCTGCATTATGATATGTCACCAAATAATATCATATTATAGTCACATGGAGACTTTTCCCAAAAGAGCACAATGGTGACTTCACAGTAGTCTCTTTGTCACCTGAAAGTCATCATGTGACTTTAATGTGACATTGTTTGGTAACTTATCACAATGCAGCGTTCACAATGACTTTGAAATTGAGTCTACAAATGACAGTCACATGTGAGTCACAATGTAACTACATTGTAAAGTCACATGGTGACTCGTCACAAATTAGCAGTCACAGTGACGTCTCAGTGGAGTCACATATAGTGATCATTTGAGACACATGAGATGTATGGAATTTCCTATTTTTTTGCTTCACCATAGTGACCGTGACACTTGTGACCATGTGTGACATGAATCAGATTTTATATAGACTAGCTGTGTTGTAGAGATAGTAATTGTTCGAATTATATTATTTCCTTTTGAGTGTTCGCGTATTTGAAAATTAGTATTTTGTGACTTTTCCTTAATTTTGGATAACCAGTGTATATAGGGCCACTTACAGAAAGGCCAGTTGAATATCGTGAAAATTTAGAAAGGTGATATAGTGATGTGATTTTCAGTTGTTTTCTAAAAGTATTTGGATGATGAGGGATTTTTCGCAAGTTTTACTTTTTTTTTTTACCAGACATCCAATAAATGTGTATTTATTTAAGCGGGAACACTGTTTCCTAAGCCTACTTATTGATTATTTTCTGTAAAAACTATACATCTGAAAGAAAATTTATTTAAAGCTATTTATTATATATACATATCTTTAAAATCATTGTTTTTTTCTTAATATAAAAAATCAAAATGCCAGTGATCGAGCTGTGGCAATAGACGATACAAAAAATGGTGCTTGTAGTATACCCATATTTTAACACTTGTCTTACATAATATCATTTAAAAATATAAAAATGGCAAACATGCGAAAATGCGCACTAATTTTGGTATAAAAATTTGAAGGAAAATCTCGCCCATTTTTCCCATTCTTATAATTAAAAATATTTTTTTACTGATAATAAGTAGACTTATCACTTAACATATGTCTATGCGTAGATTTTAAAAGGAAGCTTCAATACTGGTACTTCTTTCTCTCTCTGAATAGGTTTGTTCTGGCGGCTATTCCAAGAAGGGATACACAACATCAACACCAAATGACGAAGAAAAATTACAATTTGTGAAAAATCCCATATCATGTAGTTACTTTTAGGAAGCAACTGGAAATCATTTCAATAGACACAAAGTAAAAAAAAACCACTGTAGATTTGCAGAACAAACTCGATCACAGTGAATGTGCTGTATCTTTCTTTGGTTTCCTGACTATATTAACATGGAAAATACAGTAGTTGCGTAAAATTAACAGCACAATGTGCTGGCAATTTGGACGCATTTTTTTTAGAGCACAAACTGCTGGCGTCCAAATTGTAAGCACATTGTGCTGCTAATTTTACGCAACTACGGTATTTTCCATGTTAATATGGCCAGGAAACCGTAGAAAGATACAGCGCATTCACTGTGATCGAGTTTGTGCGCGAGATGAACAGTACTTTGTACGGTAAAAATGTCGTTTTTTTTTTTTTTTTTTTTTTTTTTTTACAGTGCATATCCTTCTAAATTTTCACGAAATTCTATTGGTCGTTTATACGAGTTGCCTTATACAGTTGACTACTCAATTATTGAAAGAAAGTGTCACCATTCGCGCATACGTAATTAAAAATTATTTCATAAAATATTTCATATTCCAAATGAAGCATGTCATTTCTATCATATTTTGTCAAGTTTTCTTAAAGTGGCATAAAATTTAGTTGAAAACATTGTATGCTATAGCCAGAAAACGTGGATTTTTTTTTCTACGAAACTTTTATATTCCTATGAATATACGTACTATTCTTACAAAAATGAGCACAAATGATGTACAGATACCAAGTATTCATATGATTTTTAACAGGGTTTTCACAAATAAGTTTTTATTGAAATTATTGTTACTTAATTCTCCTCGTGACAATCTGTCCCTGAAAAATATCAAGTCACACATTTTTTACATTCCTTTCACAGAAAAATCAGTGAAGTAGATTTCTAGATATTCGATAAAATACTCATTAGTGTTGGCTAACAAATTTAGTTCACATATATTTGTGGTCAGATATTATCATATTTTTATAGTTTTGAACAAATTGAACGAGTTTTATTACATGTAGCTTATGAGTTAAATATTTTATGAATGAATGACAATAGTTTTTAGTCTTTCATGAACTTTCACTTCCAGCAATGAATAAAATTCTAAAATAATGAATAAATATAGAACTCGTTTATACTTGACTTCTATGTCAAACTTTCCCTCATATAATCTTCAAAGTTAATAAAGGGTGTCTCAGAGAGTTTGAATGTGAGATTTCTGCATATTCCCGTAGACATCACCGAGTGGATCATTTAGGTAGATTTCGTAAGAAATACTATCCATTGCAATCACCCCTATGTTGGAATTTCTGAAAATGTTTTGCAGATCTACTCCGATCATGGCCCCTAGAACCCAAAACCACCCCAGTTCAAAACTTTATCTATCTATCTCTCTATCTCTCTTTCTATATATACATATATATCACTTTTTTATGGACACAATAACTTCTGTAATTCTTCACAAATTTCTTCCAAACTGATACATAAAATCAAGGAATAGAAAATCTCGGTCAAGTTCGTTAATGTGCAAATTCGGACCAAGGGGTGGAAATAGGGAAGGGTTTTGTGAAAACCGAAAAACCCCCTTAACTTCTTAATTTTTATATATATCAAATCAGTTTAAAGTTATTATTACTTCTAGGAAAAGGTCCAAATATTTATGTATCTCAGATTTTTGATAAAATTAAAAATGGGCTCAAGAGGCGCAAAAATAGGGATTTAGGGAGAAAAAAATTCACAACTTCGTCAATGCTTAAAATATAAAATTCATTTAAACTTACTACAAATTTTCTTAATATTATCTACAACTTTTGTATTGACAAGTTTTTTATAGCATCAACTCATACGGCAAAACAAATTAAACAAAAATAGGAGTTGACGAAAAAATTATTGTATTAAGGGTGTATTCAAATCCAAACGGCTTATTTTCTTACTCATTTTTAAATTCATTTTCGCTCTCAAACGCATCTAATTGGCAGGTTCTCTTATTCAGAAACTATTTATTGTGCTGTATTGGTCGATTTTTTGATAAAAGCAGAATATATTTCAAAAAATGCTTTCAAAGTGGACATTTTGAACAGAGTTTCCGGAAGCGATAGTGCTGGAAGCAAAAAAAAAAAAAAAAAAAAAAAAAAAAAGTTCGTAATGAGAAAATAATTGTAAATCAAGTTCCAATTAATTGGAAAAAAAAATAAAAACACAGATTGCTTATAAATCTCTTCAAAAATCACGTCAGCAAGTTTCATGTTTTTACTTTTAAAAATGAGTCTGAAAATGTGTCAGAAAATTTCGGGTTGTTGAGCGGGAGAAAATATTTTTTTTTTAATACAGACTTTAATATGATTTCGATAAAACGAGCTCTTACAGAAAAATGAAATTAAAAATTCGTCAAAAGTGGCCAGATAATATTGTTAAACTAGGTTTATCTCTAATGTTGATTTAGTTTTTATTTGGTGAAATTAGCACTTAACTTCGATATCTACCTCCGCCTTAGGCAGAGCCGGCAGGGATTTTTTTTTTATACCCAATGTAAAGTGCGTTTCTGAATATAACGTCACAGTTTAATTACATCCAAATGATAGTGCATTGAAAAATTCTAAAAAACGAAATCAAAAAATTTAAAGGAAAATTTGTATTTAATAAAAATGCTCAACGTAATATATTTTTTAAAGGATTTCTGTTCGAAGAGATGACTCGAGGAAATCTGGATTCGGAGATCTGAATTTTTTTTTCTCCAGCATATGAGGTCCATTTCCCATTACTTCACGTTCAATCACAAGTTTCAAGCCGTCCACTGAGAGATAGATATATTATAGATAGAATAATGCAGGGTTCGTACACCTTTCTTTAAATAAAAATGAAGGACTTTTAAGTACTTTCAGGGACCAAAAAAAAAAAAAAAAATGTAAGGACCTACAAATTAAATATCCTAATAAATTATAATACGCATTTTTTAATAAAGGATTTCATTTTTGTAAATACGAGTTTTAAACAGTCAAATGACCGGGAAGGAGGGGGGGGGGAGTATGTCAGTGTGTGGCAGTACAAATTTAGAAAATTTTACAATAACAAATACAGCAGATGCAAAATCTAGTCGGATGCGCCAATCCCAAAACTTTCCTCTATCTCATACATGTTAATACTACAAATTTCACTATCAGAGTGCCAATACTAAATCAAAATCTATGCCCAAAATGAAGATTCAAAGATATGAAATTCCGTGCATAAGTTCTTTAGCTATGGCTATTGCTAAAATAGTGTAAATCCTGCAAAATGCAGCATATGCAGCGCTATCTGGAGGGTGATTTACGCTAAAACCTAATCAGCAACAACTTGAGTTAACGTCTGACTGAATCTGAAGTTTGATGAAAATCCGTTCATTAGTTTTTGAGATAGAACTATTACGAAAATCGGGAAAAATTTGTCCAGCAGCGCCATCTATAGGGCGATTATCACCAAAACCTTATCAACTTCTTCTGTCAACGTCTAACTGAATCTGAATTTTGATGAAAATTCGTGCATTTGTTCTTGAGATAGAGGCTATTGCGGAAATCATCAAAAATTCAGCTTAGCAGCGTCACCTGTTTGGTAATTATCCCCTATATTTATCAAGGTATACCTGAATCTGAAGTTTGATGGCTTTCAATCAAGGACGTTGTACATAATTTCTTACGGAATAACAAAGCTACAAATTACAAGTGTATGGTTCAAAATATGGTAAAAAATTTTAAAAAGGTAAATTTTCACATGTCATTAAAGCTTCATTTCTTGCACTCTCACATTGACTTTTTCTCAGATAATATGGGAGCAATCAACGACGAGCATGGCATGTGCCAACAAAATTCTACTATGGAGTCTTGTTATCGATAGCAACGGAATGCAGCAATGCTTATCGATTACTGTTGGTTCATCAAGAAAAGATACTGAACATAAATATAAATGCAAAAATAGGTACTAATGTACTCGAATTAATACACTTAAATTGTGTTCAGCTGCGTAAAATGTGTTTAAAATATAAAGAAAATGTGTATAAACAGTGTACTAGTATACCGATTGGTAAATTTAACATTTATGTATTCTTATTATGCATTATTGTACGATCTTCTAAATTGTGATACATCGTAATAACCTATAAATACATATCCTTCGTTTAAAAAAAAAAAATAAGAACCAAGTAAAAATTTCTAATATCATTTTTATGTACTCAAGAGTGTATATAATTGTAATATTAGCTTTAAATTTAAGGAAAAAATAATAAGTCAATTTTTGTTTATCAGTGTAACATTTATTTTCTTCAAATGTCCCCATAAAAAATGTTGCACGGGCTCAGATTCGAAAAGTAAGGTGGCCAATGTATACCATATACTGTGTTCTTTTCGGAATACGATTCAATTATCAAAATGATCTGCTATTGTATCAAAAGTTTGGCGTATTTTTTTAGATCTACCCCCATGCACAAAATAGTCTTGTTTTGTGTAACCTATAATGCTTTTGGAACAAGATAAAGTAATGTATCTATAACACATTCTAAACTGCATTGCAACTAATCAATGTGTTAAATTAATTTTATAATAAGTTATTTTAATGGTACTTATAAGTACCATCAGTAGATAAAGCGTTAATACAATGATTTTTTTCTTCAACCGCTATGTATTTTTAATTTGCTTTGCTGTAAGAATTGGTCCTACAAAAAACTTGTCAATATAAATGTTGTAGATAATATTAAGAAGATATATGAAAAATTCATGGGTATATTATATCTTGTGAATTGACGAAGTTACGAATTTTTTTCTTCTTCACCCCCCCCCCCCTTTTTTGTTTTCGTTTTTATTTTATTATTATTATTATTATTTTTTTGAGGTACGAATTGGTCCTATCAAAAACTTGTCAAGATAAAAGTTGTAGATAATATTAAGGAGCTTTATAATAAAATTAATTGGATTTGGTATCTTGAGAATTGGCGAAGTTACGATTTTTTTTTCTCCAAAAAATCTTATTTTGCGCCCCTTGAGCCAATTTTTAATTTTATCAAAAATCTGTGATACATAAATTTTTGGCCCTGTTTTTAGAAGTAATAAAAATTTTAAACTGATTTAATCTGTACAAAAATTAAGAAGTTATGGGTTTTTTTCACTTTTCACAAAACCCCTCCCTATTTTCATTCCCTTGGTCCGATTTTGCCCATTAACGAACTTGACCGAGATTTTATGCCCCTTGATTTTATGTATCAGTTTGGAAGAGATTTGCGCAGAATTACGGAAGTTATCGTGCCCATAAAAAATGACACATATATATAGATATAGATAGATAGATAAAGTTTTTTTACTGAGGGTGGTTTTGGGTTCTAGGGGTCGTGATCGGTGTAGATCTGCAAAAATTTTTCAGAAATTCCAACATAGGGGAGAATGTAGTAGTTAGTATTTCATACGAAATCTACCTAAAATTCGATGGATTGTGCTTTTTCTCATGCTCAGTTTGTTGTCTCGCCGCTTGTCTTATACTGAAGTCGCTAATCATCTCAGAAAAAAAAAGGATTGCAAATACGGCTCGAATCGTACGACTTAGAAAATTAAGTTGGATGCAAAATTAATTTCCACTGAGCATCTACGAAGTGACTTGCAGCACTGAATGATTAATTATGATATAAAAAATGTTACAGATAAAAGGGATTTTACATGCAGAATGGAAAAAAATTCAATATGGTATTACAGAAAATGTTGTAAAATCAATGTCATATAGACCTAAAGTAGGACTGAAAATGAAAGGATATACAATTAAATATTAGAAAAGAAATTTTCTTTAATACTTTAAATGAAATTCTACGTGTGCATTGGCATTTCTGGAAGCATTTCTTAACTTAAATCTTATTATTATTTTTTTTAATTTATCTTAAAGAGGAGATTTTGTTGTACTTATGTCTAAAGAAAATTTTTTTTCGTGATTTTTCGTTGTATAAAATAGCAAACATTTTTATTAATTATTTCTTTTGAGTTGTTAATTCAATTTTATTTTTGCTCACTGTGATTTAATTTATATATTTACCGAAAACTACTTCCTGGACCATCCTTTTTGTGGAATAATGTATTAATTTTTTCATTTTTAGATAAAAATGTTTGCAATAATTTCAACATACATTTTATGGCACATATCTACAGTATTGCGAGTAACGCAAATTATTCTAAAGATTGCTACTTCTGATAACTGCCGAAATGTAAAGATTCTGCGTACGATAAAAACTATTTGTTATCTAGTATACTGCACACAGTATGTGAAAATTTTACCTTTTTACTTTTTTTGCAAGAAAATTCATAATATTTGTAAAAATATTTAATTTTGGTGAATATATTTTTCATCTTTAATATTATAATTTTTATTTTTAGAACGACATTTCTGCTACTTAAGGGTTTTTTTTTTCTAATTGATCCAAAGTTAAAAGATTAAACTTAGCTATTTCAAATAAAAATATATCTGTATAAATTTTAAATATCTTTAAATATTAAACTTCGTATTTGTTTATTTTTTCTTGAAATGTTTTGAAATCAATAAATTAGTTGTTACCCTAACTAGTTACGATGTAAACCTATCTTTTCTATAAAAATCTGTTTCAAACGGTGCCTCCTCTAATATAATAGCAGTTGTTCGATACAAGTACTTTCGCAATCGATACTTCAATCATTTTCACGGTGAGCAGAACACCTGCATTAAAAAGCTAATAAAAATTACTTTTGCAATTTTGGTCAAAAGACATTTAGTTGGCGTTATTTCTTTTAACAAAAAAAAAAAAAAAAAAAAAAAAAAAAAATGATTTCTGTAATGTACTTCAATTAAAATTTAAAATATATACTTTGCTTTTGGAAAATTAAATTGTTAAAACTATATTTCAAATGTCTTGGCTAAGAACAACCATAAAATATATTTCACAGGGCACATTTACAAATTTGAGCATTAAAAGTTATTAAAATTATTTTTACAGCACAAGCAAATTATAAATGATTAAAAGTATCTATCTTAAGGTAATTGCAATAAACATGTATAATGCAATATATGAAAAGTACCGTAATATATATCTACACACGCAGGATGATCATAAAGAAACTGTTGATATATAAGGCCCCAACCACCAGAAACCAGAGCTTTCAAGTAATCGGAATGAAATTTGAGATATGGGTAGTTCAAGTTGTGGGCTCCAAAATATGAGGATAAACAACAATATTATTCTCATATTTACAATTGCAATGACAAGAATTTGGTATATTAAAATGGAAATATACATTGGAAAGGTACCTGTAGCACTAAAATTAGGAACATAAGCCACGGTAAAAAGAGCTGCTTGAGCAAACACAAGAATGGGCTTGCGACAAGAAAACAAAACCTTTCATTCAGATTAACAAAATTTTTAAATGGTCGTCTCACAAATAGCATGTTGCATTACGAAGATTTTTAACATTAATAAGGCATGTATTATGGCAAGAGTAACCTGTAGAATCATGTTTTTTTTTAGACCAATTTAGAGAATTCGACGCGTACATGTTGGACTTTGAAAATTCTGGGTGAACCATATCCATTAGAGCGCACTCGAGGGAACATAGTAGCTCCGGAAAAGAGAAGTATACATGACGGTACCACATCTACCCTCCATTTCTCTCTTTTACCCGCGTCATATGTTTCTATTTCTGCTGCTATGGGTAGTTTCAATGCCAATTATGTTTTTCACAGCGCTGATAACTGAGATGAAACTGGCAGCTAACATGTTAAAGTTTCAAAATTATGTTACTATGACTACAACCGCCCATGTGAGATTGTTATTATTCAAGACATTCCCAAGCACATACTTTGAAATATCTACATCTGTAATTTCATTTCCATGCCTTGCGTAATACGCTTGTTAAGAGCTCATATAGTGCAAAATTATTAATGCTCATTCTGCAGATAAACCAAAGAAACATTATGAAACCATTTTCGTTCGTGAATATTATCACACTAATCCTGAATACGTCCATAACTGTGAAAAGTTTACCATGCATCCTATATACGGTAAATGCATATAAAATATTTTTTTAGATGCACGTGAATTTAAACAAAAAACAAAAACAAGTTTTATTTCGTAAAAATATTCAAATATTTCATTACTTCAAAAACTACGAATTCACTTTCACTTAAAATTTTGCATTTATTCAGCACATTATTCAAATTTATTGTTATTATTGAAATTTGACTTTTCATCATTCAAAAATAAATTATCTATTTCAGTTTAAATAAAAAATTATTTTTCATTTATAATGTTTATCGCATTTTCATATTACCCAGATTTCTTAGATAATTTCTTTGTTAAGAAGTTGTCACAAAATAATATTTCAATACATGTTTCTTAAAAACTTTTATATGGAAATATTCGGATAGGTTATTTTTTTATTTTCTCGTACAGAACTTATCTTAATAAACAATTATTGTTCTCCTATACTTTAAAAAGGAGCAAAAGTTTAAATTTTATTTTTTTAATTTGGAAAATTGAATTGCTTACATCATTAAAATTTAAATGTTCATTCGATAAAAATGTCCGAAAATTACCCCCATTCTAATAAGATCGTACGATTTATCGTAGTGATGAAATATAAAATACCGTTTTTTAATTGATTCATCAGATTCAACAAAAGCTGAGTGGTTTACGTTTCCTTGTAGAAATAAATACTTTAATTAAAAATAAGCATTTTTCAATTATGTTGAAGAAAAAAAATAACAGTTTTAAATAAAATTTGCTAAAGCTCTGAAAATAAAAATACATGAGACTAGATAAAATAAATTTCAATTGTATTTAAACATTCTGTTATCGTTAAAACCAGCGTCAGATTTCAAAAAGAAAGAATTCTTGCTAATTGGGTGCAAACATTTTTGTCAGAGAAAACCTATTCATAATTTTAACAAGAATAGACTGGTACTTAAACATTTTGTTTCTCCTTCATAGATTTATGTTAAAAAATACAGATAAAAAAAAATGCATGCTCAGTATTAAATCTTTCAATTCATATTCGAAAAGTTGTTTGTGTTTAGCATACAAGATATTACTGAGAACACATATGCGCTTCTAATTTATGCTATTATTTATTCATAAGGTATTTTTTCCATAATGAATATCAAAGCACTTTTGTAAACGAAAAGTCTTCGGTCACCAAAATGTCTTCAAGATCACAAAATGAACGTATATATTTCTCCAAAAGCAATTTTTACGAATTCGTTTCCTTGAAGGAGTCATGTGACGATGTTTAAAATTTTCTTTTATTAAAAGAAAAAAAAAATCAGTGAATTAATAAATTATTTAAGAAAGCATAAAAATATAACAAAACATCGATATCCGTAAAGTTTAGGTAATGTTGTTGATTATAGATATCTCTTAAAGCACTCACTGAATATGATAGGACTAAATTGCTTACGAGACAGTGAAAACAACTTATAAGGAAGCGGGAGGGTGTGTCAAATTATTCGTTTAACACATATTTCAGTATATCTGATATCTCTAGAACAGATGTTCTCAAAATCTGGGTCACTAAGTGATCTACTATGTTTCCATAAATATACTATTTTTTTATTTACTCTAAAAATAAGGTAAAATGCCCTAATTTGTCGACCCCCCCCCCCAAAAAAAAAAAAAAAAAATTCACTTTTAGGTCCTAAATGTTGTAATTTTCAGTGAAAACCTACCAAATTTGGATTTTACATAGACTAACTACCTACGCACATAGAAACATGGGCAACTATCGTACAAAAAATTTTAACAATGCGAAAAATTGTTTTTTCAAAAGTATCTATATATGGCAAAAGAAAAAAAAAAATGATCCCAATTTCGTCAACCTGAAAAAATCCAATAAGGCTAAGCTTAATTTATTATTAATTCAAAATTTATTTCTAAATGAGTAAGTAATTTAATTTACATTAAATTAAGGTGCAATGAAATTTACTAATTATCAGTGGAATAATAACATAATGAAACATTAGCCATCCATCATGAGGAAAATTTGAAAAAAATATTATGAAACATTCCTAATTTCGTCCCCGGGACGAAAATAAGAACTTCAAGGAGGACGAAATTGGGACCAAGCTACTTTCCACTATGGCGGAGCTTCAGTTCCGTAAGATGAACTGAGCTTCCTAAAACTTACTCTATGCTACTGTCAGCATCTTACCTACGTAATTCTTACCTAGGTAACGTTCTACAAACGACGTAATAAGAACTCAAGTCTATAAAAACAGGAAACCCGGCTTTTTTAATATTTGTATGCGTCTTGGCGAACGAAACTTTCATTACAGTCCCCCCTTTACCTTCCGTTCCCTGTGCCTTGCGTCATAAGTGGCGCCACTTTCGCAGTACCGGAGAAGTAAAGGAGGACGAAATTAGATCACTTTACCCTAATATACTGTAAAAACGCTCCGCTACTTTACAACATTAATTCAGCTACACCTTTGTTAATGGGTAATAGTCACACATACAATGTTTAGAATAATGTATAATAATAAAAAAGATTCAATTTTCATAATGGTTCAAAAATAATGCAATTAGATTTTCCATAGTATTTTTAAGTTATTTTATACTATTTATATTATTAATTCAATGTAACAATAGAATAATAGATTATTTTCGCGTTAGAAATATTAAATGTTATTTTAGTACTAATCAGGAATTTGTGCACATTTCATGTTGTAGAGATTATTTAATCAATATTAAAAATACATAAAATTACAATCCTATATATATTAAGAAATACATTTTATTGTTAAAAAACAATAAACCTCAATATTTTTAGAGTAAGCATGCAGTTAACGTTTTTATAATTTGTTCTATGGCAATTTCATTGAATTTTTCATTAACAGTTAAGAGAACTGTGTAACCATTGAGCGGATTTCGGTTTTTTTATAATACGTTTTTGGCATATTATTAAATGGTTTTATGAAGAAAAACAACTGAATAAAAAAAAATGCTAAAATTTGAAACAAATTATTTCATTTAGAAAATTTTAAGAAAATTTTAAAACCACACCAACAGTGTTGAACTTTTTGAAACTTTTTTTTTTGTATCTCCTTAAAAGTGTGTTTTTTTTAACTGTAAGGACCAAATTTCTAAAAAGTTAGTTATTTTAGAAAAGAAACTAATTAAAATTCTCTGACACATAAAAAACACTGTATAAATGACTATTTACATAACATATTTTAAAACAAACTATATTGCAAAAGCTTGAATATATAATTTTATGAAACAGACCATAAACGTACATAAATATTCAAGTCAAATGAGAAATAAATGTTGCTTTATAATTTAGAACATACTGATATACTGAAAAAACAAATTGGAAAAACTGAATTTAAAGATAGCAACACTTGAATCATTAAAAGAACAATGGACGCAGTAAAAAGGTTTTTTCGGATATTTTTAATCGGAACCTTACGACAATTCGCCAGAATATACTACAGATGTCCAAATTAATTTTAAGCAAAAATTTAGAAAACTTATATTTTCTTCATTTTTTTGCAAAATGAACCAAGTCTCTGCAACGCCGATATTAGAAGGTTTCTAAATATATCGTGCTTTTAAGTTCGTTTTAATTGTCAATCGTGATAGCATTTGAATTCTTTTGCTACAATAATTTTTTCGTCACTTCTTTTATCCCTTTCCGGCCGCAGAACACTTTCATTGCTAAAATGATTACATGGGTGAATGACACCGGAATTTTACGAACAAATTTATTTGGAAATAAGAAAAAGCTTTATTTCACATACATAATGAACGGAAAATACTTGTACCAAAATTCTGGTGCCATTGTCGAATTTGGGAATCAAGTTCGGACAAAGGGTTAAAGTTTGTTTTTTACTCGACAGATCATTCAGATACCGGTATATAAATCCGTTTTCAGGCAAGAATAATCCATCAATCTCGTATTAATTTCATAATTAACTTGTTTTAGTAAAACTAATTTGGTACGAGACAATTCCATACGTGAAAATAATGTTTTTAAGTATTTTTTATTGGTGGTTTAAAATGAAGGGAAATTTTGCCATTTGTAGAGAATTTAAGAACTTTTTAATATTATAGGAAAATGTTAAATATTCTATTCATACGATACTTCGATTTAATAAGGCTCGGGTTATCCGGCTATTGTTTTATTATAGACTATGACCAAATAATGGAAAAAACGACGGGTAATCATATAATGGAGTTTTAATCATACATTTATGAGATAGATTAAACAGCAGTTTTTTTTCTCCAATTGAGACATTTTTTATTCAGCTAACACTACAGTACTTTATAACATAAGCCACCCATTCAATGCGCATCCGGAGCCATTCTTGGTCACTCCATTTCTTATTTTTTTAAAGTAGCTATATTAAACATGGCTTTAAGTCTTTAAATCCTTTACTCTTAAATGATTGAAGATATTTTTTTTTTATTAAAAGCAATTATTTCTGAAACCAAATACTTAAACTGCTAATTTAAATCGCTAAATTAACGATAGACTTTTAAGAAAAATAAAATTCTACAAATATCTTAATCCTTTTTCGAAATGATCCTATTTTGTATGTTTTTGTTGTTGTTGTTGTTGTTTATTTCAAGTACAAACAACAACAGTTTCTGAATAAGCATTTAATTTTGTCACCAATAAAATGACAAATTATATTAAATGTTACCGCCCTAACTCCCGGGGTATTATTAGAAAAGTATTATTAGTTTGTTTGTTCAGTAATTCTGAAAAATAACAGTAAATAAATATGTTACTATAAATGTTGACAATAGCAGTTTTGATTTAAAATTGCAGGAACTTTACACTATTTCTTAACTGCAACCACAAGTTATTTTTTCCTAATTGTAACTGAAATATTAAGTTCCCCCCAAATAATTTATTCGTTAGTTTGTCCTAGTCAAGCATCATCGAAATATTTTGAACCATAATAATTTTGAGCTGTATCTTAAGGGATAAAACCAACAAGAAAAATAGAATTTTTTAAAACAGCAAATATAAAAGAACAATTTCATTAATTATTCAAAAAAGATAAAAAATAATATAAAGAAATAAATAAAAAATGTTATACAAAATAGCTGAACAAAGAAATAATTAAATAATTACAAATATATAAACGATCGGACAATAAAAATTTCCACGTATACGATTCTATAAAAGCACTAAATTCCGTAACTAATAAGAAAATAAAATTTAAATTAATTAGAATGTTTACTAAAAAATATCCAGTTGCGAAATAAGACTATTATTGTATCTGCATGTTATGACAAACGCCCATTTTGAACCGAAAGAATGCGCAAATAAAAAATAAGATCGAAATGACGCAGTGAAACTAAATATTATGTACAATTTTTATGGGTGCGAAATAAGACTATTATTGTATCTGCATGTTATGACAATCACCCATTTTGAACCTAAAGAATGCGCAAGTAAAAAATAAGATCGAAATGACGTTTTGAAACTCAATATTAGGTACAATTTTTATGGGTCAATTTGTTTAGAGAGAGCTGATCACCTTATTAATTGGAATGATTTCAATACCACTATTTAACAATGCTGCAATAATCTTTAAATAAATTAAAATCGTCATTTTTACTTTAAAAACCTTTGAGGAAAAGAAATTTATCCCTAATGCTCTGTTTTATTGAAAATTTTGGTTGATTCTAAGGTGAGAAAATATTCTGATTTATTAGGTAAATATTTAAAAAAAACATAGTAATTAATAATTCCCCAAGAAGTGACTAAGAATTACCCCAATGCTGGAGCAATTTCTGATCACTTAAAAAGTTGAGCTATTCAAATCCTTATTTAATTTTTGTATGAAATAAATGTGCCAAAACCTTACATGAAAATGCACCATATTCACTACATAAAACTGTCGAGTAATATTTTAAATATTATGCGGTTTATAATTTTTGATCAGGATATGACCCTATATTTTATTAAATTTAATTATATCCCGTTATTAGCTTAAACTTTTTTTTGTAAATAAGTTATGAAGAAAAAATCCTGTTAACCTTTTTATAAAAAATATGTAAATCGGTTCCAAGCCGGGAAAGAATTATTAGCGATAAGAAAATAATATTTTAAAGGTTGTTGGGTAAAAATTGAACAGTTTCCGATATACTCTGAACTGTTTTTACAGGGTACATCTGATTTATAGGGTTTTGGCATAACTTAGTTTTTAAAAATAGATTACTTGCCAAATACTGTAAGCACGAAAATGAAATTGCACAAAAATGAAAAGGCGACCAATTAAAAAAAAAAATTATATGACTTATTTAGCCATCCACCATTGCAATTTTACATTACTTATTTGTGTATATTTTAAATAAATTGCTTGTCGTAATATGCATTCAATTGGTTAAATATTAAACAAAATTGCTAGCTATATCTTTTCTTTTCCCTGGAAGATGCAGAAATTCACGGGGGGATTTCTATGCTGGTGACCAACATGAAAAGCAATTTGTAGTCATAATTAAATATTGTGCTGTTTCATCAATTTGTAGTCATACAAAAGAATGATTTGACATACATTTTGAAGAGAATTGTGATAATGATGTTTGTAAAAACTTTCGATTTTAGAAAAAAAATTTATACTGAAAATGTACTTACATTGTTATGCTATTTATAGACACTAAATTTCCTGCTTTCCTATTGTAGTTTCAAATTTTATTTACTTTAATAACAAGGAAGGAATGTATTCCAAATTTTACAATAGAAAATTTTCATATCTAAAGAAAACATGCATATTCGCATTTAATATAGATTTATTATTATTCTACCATTACATAAACCTTAATTATATTTAATGTAATTTTTAGAGTGGCTTTAGAATAGAGCAATATTTTTTCACCTAAATTTTTATTAAGCAATAATGTAACTTAGAAAATCTATAAAGAGTTACTTTTTAATAAGACAAATAATATTGCTGTGGAAATTTTATTATAATTTCTCTTATTTCTTTTAAATTGCTTTTACTTTGTTCATTTGGCCCTTTTCTGAACAAAACGGCTTTTCTTTACAATATGATAAGAATAGGTTATTATTACAACATTACGTTTGAAAATAATTGTAAGTGAGGAAACACACATATTTAAAAGATTTTACAAATATAAAAATTCCTTCTTTTTATTTTTAAAGGGTATAGCATTAAAACTTTATCGATAATGCAAATTGCTATTTCTTTAGTAATTATATAAAAGTTGGAAAAGAAAAATATATAAAGTTCCCTTCCGCACAGATGTCACACTTAACACAAAATTTAACAAATTTTCTCCGCGATTAAAATTTCTTTCAGATTTAATTTTTTTTATTAATGAAACTGAAAAATAATTCTAATTGCCGACAGATAGAATTTTCCCCCTTAAATTCATATTATTTAAATGGGAATAGAAATTCAGAATAATAGCTTGTAATTTGAAGAATTTGTGAAATTCTTTTCTTGAAAGATTAATTATTTACGCCAAATGAAAGCATTTCTGTCGTGAAATGTTGTAACACAAAGTTTAGAGATTCAAACAGAATAATTAAAAGAATAACTATTTATTGATTTTTACTTTTTTTCTTGCAATTAAACTGAAATTTAGAATTTCCAGACTTCAAATATTAGAAAAGTACAATCAAATTTTGAGCTGTACAATCTAAAATTCTATATATGTTTAACTGAAATAAACATTAGAAATAACTCTGTAATGACTTGATAAATGATCTGATTGAATGTGTATATCGACCTCTTAATCTAACAATGTTTATCAGTACTAAAAACTTCAGCATTAAAATACCACCATTGCTAAAATGAACACATTTCTTTCTCTTTTTATTCAAAAATATACTAAATAAGTCATTAATTTTTTATAAGACAGATTATCTATTATATATATAAAATCCAAACGGAAATTTCGTTCCGAACGCCTAAATTTCGAGTTCTACTGCATGGATTTTTACGGAACTTATACCGTTAGATAGGTATCATTTTAGGGAAGGTTTTAAGCTATAAAACATCATTCTACCTAGATTAGTTATAGAATTATGACGGAAAGTTCTGTTATTTTGGACGATAAGGTTTACCATTTTATTTCTTGGCGAAATTTATCGTTGATAAAAAAAATTGAAACAGCTATTACACCTCGAAACATAAAAGAAAAAAACTGTTACTAATTTTAATTAAAAAAAAGAAGGAAGAAAAAAAGATGAAAAAAATCCGTTTTAATGAGTGATAATATTAAAAAACGAAAATATTTAATTTAAACATGAAAGGGAATGTTCGTAATACTTAAAAAATTACTAAGTTAAAATATTGCAATTGAAATAAGATTTGGCTCTTTATCTTTTGCGTCAGGTTAAGCAAAATGCATCTGAAAAATTGATAGGATGATATCAAGGAAGTTTCGATAAACGCTCAGCAATATTTGAAAAAAATATCTTCTTATGAGGAATATATAGAAGATTCTTCTCCTGACATATAATATGTTTATAAAAAAAAAAATAAAAAAAAAAAAAAAAAAAAAAAAAAAAATCCGCAGAATCTCGATTTAGCGTTTGTAAAAAAATAATGAAAATTTATTTTTTTGGCGATTTAATGCTGGTTGGCGGCACAATAAAATTTTGAATGATACTTTTTTTTACCATAAATAGTTTTTAAGTAAAACCTTTTTCTACTCTTCATACGAAGATAGTTAGATTAAGTTTAACTTAAATAAATACATTTTTATTACTACAGTTTTGTCATATACCTTTATATGTGTATATATTAAAATTTTATTATCGTAATTATACGGTTTAAAACAAAATTTCGGTTTATTAAATTTTTTCCAAATTCAAAATTAATTTCCGATTCGGAACATTGGCAATTTGACTTCGATATTATTAGTATCAGAAACAACAAATGAAGGTTATTGTTGCCATGGAAACAAGTATTTAATATAAAATGTTTAATGGTAGCATTTTTAATTAGCCACCTACTTTTAAAACAAACTTAAAACGGTACTACTTGATTATCCCGCCGACAAAATAACTATCGCCAAACTATAAGATTAAATGCCAATAATAGCTGATCGTAAATTTTACATTCACTTGACATTAAACACGGTACACGTGTTTGTTGCGTCATCAAGGTGATTTTTAATTTCACTTCTATTTGTAATTTTATTAATGTTTAAAATTTATTAACCATTTGGGAAACTGGTTATTGTCGTCGTCAGGGTAGGAAATCAAAAGCATATCTGAAGGTTTTTATTGGCTTAATCTACAATTTATTCGTTTTCTGATTGGTCTATACAGTAATATGTATTTCCCTTTACTTTAAACAGAGATGGACAACAGAGTGTTGCCACTACGGCAAAAAAGTAATAAAAACTACAAAAAAATTAATAACTCAGAAACAAATTGAGATACAGCTTTCAAACAAATTGCATTTAAAAGTACATTTTTTTTCCTATACGACGATATAAAAAGTAATATTGTGGGATGTTTAGAAGTTTAAGAATGAAATTTCATTTAAATTAGGCCGTCAGATTTCTTGGAAATCTGACGATGGAAAAGCCTTTTCCCGAACAGCCAATCAAATGCTTGGATAATACGTAAGTTTCAGGTGGATAATGTGTACGAGTCGCAGGCGATTTCTGTCGCTTGCAACTTACGTGTAATAACACTATTAATGTTTAATTCATGGCGTACGTAATGTATGATCATTTTTTAAACAAAAAACATTCAAATTTTAGTCTTTGAAAAAATCCTTTTCCAAATGGTCATTGTAATTTGTTAAATTACATTTTTTTATTTATTTATTCCTTCGTTGTTTAAAATAAAAATTTTGTCAATATGTATAATTTGGCGAGTAGTTTGGCAATTTATATAACTTGGCGAAATTGGTTGAATGAATAATCAAATAGTACCCTTAAAACATTTCCAGCCGGTGAAGCCATGTAAAATTAAATAACTGCTGCAACAGGCTAATTTTTATGTTATATACGCTTAAAGATAAAAAATAATACGCTAATTCTTCGTTTAAGTTTAAATTCATTGAGTTTTAGGCATTTAAACACTTATTTAACAAGCAGTTTTCAAATGCATTTAAATATCTTGCATTTGGGATGGAAATGTGTTGGCTATCCAAATAGCGTAGAACGTTCGTCTTTTTTGCGCCAAATACTCGAATATATATAGATTTTTTTTTCAGATTTTTACTGAGATTCCGCCGCCAAATTTGACTGATGTTTTACTACATACATGAGTAGTTTTAAAAGCATTTTTCTTTTCAAAATAATTTGAGTATGTTCTTTAAGGAGACCTTCCTTGTTGTAACAATTTCGTTTTTGATTTGTTCTTTTTTATTTCTAACTCTTCCAACATGTGACTCACAGACGAAACTAGCAGATGTAATTGTAAAAATGATGGTACTTACGATTTACATATTATATGTTTATTTGTGATTTTTGAGTTCACTTTTGTCGCCAAACAATTTGATTTTAAGCCAAAAACGCGTAAGCGTGAATTGGGTTCAAGCGATGTTTACAGTAAAGTTGATTTTGCAAGTGTACGAAAGCATTTTTGAGTATTTTTTAAAATTCAAATGTACAATATATAAATAGCAATTAATATTTTAAAAATGGAGTCAAATATTTTAATTTTAGTATAAATGTCTCCCACACATGCACATACATATTGTAAAATAATTTAATTGTAGACATTTAAAAAATTTCTCATCATACTTTACTGCGAAAGCATGTCGGTTTGTTTTCCCTAAATTTGTGACTTTTATAACTTCGAAGCCAGATTAGCTAATATTGTCCATTCTTTTTTTAATAAAAAACATATCGCCAATTTCCATTAAACAAACGTTCAATGTTTGCAATTTTAGGTAGTAAAGATTATTCTTAAGAAAATGTAAGCAATTATGCGTTATTTCTGTCACGAAAAAAGACATTTTGCAATAAAAATTACTTTCTGAAATCACTTTTCGATATTCCATTCCATTCGTCATTTCTTTTTTTTTTCATATCTTCCCATCTTTTAGAAATGTTATAAAAAGCTATTGGATGAATCTTCCATAATCAGCTACCTTACAATTGGCGAGTTTACACAACAGTGTTGGAAGATTCGTTTCTATTTGAAAGGAACCGTGGGCGGTAAATCCGATTTCAGAAGATTACCCGAAATCTGTACTTTTAGTAATTAGCGATTAGTAAATTTATGTTCTTTTATTATGGAGCAAACGGACAAAAGAAAATTTACTAATGGCTATTTTTCATGTGCAGTTATTTTACTATCACTAAAAAAGCATTAATTTGAATTTACAAAAAAATTTTTCAAATGCCAAAGGTAGCCAAAGGAACAATATTTGTTCATTTAGCCTAGGTGTTTTTAAAAAAGTACCTCAAATTCAATTCAAATTTCAATCAATATAAAATTTTGGCTGATGCACAGCCCGAGCAGCTGATCGTAGTGACAAATTTTAGGTTTATTTTACTATCACTAAAAAGCATTACTTTGAATGTATATATCTAAAAAGAACTTTCAAATGCCAAAGGTGGCCAATGGAACAATATCTGTTCATTTAGCCTAGGTTTTAAAAAAAAAGTACCTCAGATTCAAATAAAATTTCAATCATTATAAAGCAATTTTGGCTGGTGTACAGCCCGAGCAGCTGATCATAGTCACAAATTAATGTTTTTGGTTTTATTTAGGCAACAAACTGATGAATAATGACGTCTTGAAAATAAAAGTATGTTTATTTCTCCGTCTTTATTACGCTCATTTGAGAAATGCGAAAAAAAATCTTCGGTTTGCCAAAAAAGATCACAACTAAAAATTTTGCATAACTAACTTTATTTATCATTTGCAAAGAGTTTTGATAGTGAAAGATCTAAAATTCAATCAACAGCAATTTGACATTATTTAATGGAATGTAGTTTGAAACGTAATTAACTCTGTTTTGTAGCTAACTCTGGTACATTTTTAGCCATACCGTTACGAACATTTCTAACGTTGCACATCAAACCTTGTTGTGGATCCGATCACGGATGATTGGGAAGATTTTATTGAATGAAAACTAGAGGTTTAGTTTTCTATTTGAATTAGTTATCGAGGTTATTTTCCTAGGTTAATAGTTGCATGATTAAAACTGGTATGTAAAAAGAAATGGCAGTTAAAATGGCATTATTTTAATTTTATTCACACAATTCCGCTTTAAATATCCATTTTTACATGATTCACATATTTTAAAATATAAAAGTTAATACTGTTTTGATTGTATTTACTCTACTGGAAATCGAAGATAAGAAACTGTAGAGAAAACCTGGCAAAAGAAGATGTATATTACCAAATATAATGTAACGTAGAGAGAGATTGTATTTATGTTATCAGATCCGCACAAAGTACCAAGCTGAGAAGCCCGGAGTAAAAAAACTAACAAACGAAAGTGAATAACCCGAACATTCTTTAAGTTAAATGGTCAATCTCTGCAGTCATTGTAATTCTCTCTTTTTTAGTAATGTGGTGATATGATCGTAATTGCCGCATTTCCCTCCAAACTCTACATGTGTACTAAAGAGTTGCTTCTGAATTGCCCGTATTTCGTCTAACGCATCAGATAATATAATAGCGCAATTGCGTCCGATGCGTATTCAGAAAATGCGGAAGGACCTTCCAGGTGAAGGTCCATATTAATTTAAAATACAGGGTCGGATTTTTTCGTTTGATTGAAGGTTTATTTTGTTTATTTGAAAAATGGTCCAGCGCAGCTGGCTCAGCCTGCTAGTATATCTTTATAAAACAAACTTTTAAAGAAAAATTCCAACATAGCTTAAATAGCAGTTTTCCTTTCAATAACATTTGTGTTTATTTTTTTTAACAAGGAAAAGAACGTATAGTTAAAAGAAAATTGCTATGCCGTGGCACAAGGTATCAATAAAATTCTTGAGTTTATACGTGTATTTACAAGAAAGGTCTCTAAAAGGCATTTTCAGATAAACTAAAATTATCGGATTCATAGAAATACGTTAATTCATTATGAGACTTCACGAGGACATACATAAATATAAAATAAATGTCGGCGGGAGCGCGATATTTCATCGGTTTAATTTTTTTTTTTTTTCTGTGAGCTATTTTGTGTCGTGAAGGAGTTTCGAAAATTGAATTTTTTGTGATCTCTCATAACAGATTCTAAATCTAGCCAAGAGTCAAATAAATTTACCCTCCGTCCGACACCATCAACTAAATAGCAAACCGGGGCATATAACCTTCAGGAAGTTCTTTTGCTTCCACCCATAACCTTACTTATCTGTGTTGATAGATTTGAATATAATTTTTCTGTTACACGGTAAAATATTGTAACGCTACTTCATAAGATTGGTGGCAACATGCTGCCTCCAATTTTATGGAGTAATTTAACTTATATAATAGTGTAATCTAAACTGATATAACCGGTGTAATAGGTGAGAGTAGCCGAATTTGGAACACTTATTTTCAGCTATAACCCACTTCATTTTTGGAATATATGCAAAATATCACTACACGTGGTCAATCTGTTCATCTACTAACTAAATAAATCGTTAGAACAATTTCATTTTCAAAATCTTAAATTTTCTTTTAGTTTGAAAAAATTCCCAAAAGTGGTGCAAATTCAGCGACCGGTCGCCTAAGTTGGTCCCCCGATCTCCTAAATTGGATCAAACCATATTAGGCTGCTTTAATGAGCAGAGAGTATAACTAATTTTATTGAAAGCAAAATTTGCAATTAATGAAACAGTGAAACACAACTATAGCAATGGAATATAATGAAAACAAATGTCTGAAAGTATGAGTAATTGTTTTAAATCAAAATGTATTCAAAATATGAATCAAAGTTAAAAATATTAAAGAATAGAAATTATGGAACTAATTTTTAGTTACTTGAATATCATATAAAAAGTGATGCAAGGCTTACATATGAATTTCTTTTGTTCATTTTTATTTCAGCGCACATAACATGGAACCATATTTGGCAATCTCAACACTGAATCATTTCTGCTATTTTATTTTTCTTACAAGTAAGGCAAAAACAATTATCACTGTCTTAAATCTTTTTAATCAATCATCACTCTCTTAACATGTGAATTTTTCTTTTTAGATTCTGTATCATTATATATTTTTTACAACAGAATTTTTCTTTACCTTATGTCTGTAGTTCTTTCATTCCATAATTTTCTTTCCAATTGAATTCCGCATATTTTTTAAAACTTAATGTTCCAATTGCTTTTGTGCTTTGAGAGCTTCCTTTTTGTCGTTTTTTGTTTTTCCATTTAAAGTTTTCCTTTATATGGCGAAGATCTTAACACAGCTGTATTATGCCTCGTTCTGTAATTTTACTTAAGGGGACAGTTCCTTTAAAAATGGTCAAAAATTCGACTTTTTTTAATATATTAATTGAAAGTAAATTTTATTCTGAACAATTTGATACCACTCTTTTTATTCTACGATAATTAGATCAGAAGTTATTAAAGTAATTGTGAACATCTAAGCAGTGAATTTTATTAAATGCCCTACAACCGCCATATCACCCCGTTTGTTTACATACGGTTTAAATGTCCTTGGCGATTCTGAGGCTCTAATGATGCAGTCAACAGACTGTAATATGTTTACTCCATGGACTTAATACTATGATTTTCACAGAGGATATTAAGTACGCTAAGAACTACTCAACTCATCTGCTAGTTCGTTTTTATTTCACTTGTTTGTTGCTTTTCAATAGCGTGAGTTTATTTTTGTTAGCGTTTGCTTTAATCATCACTTAATTGAAAAAAAAAGTTCTTTTCAGAACTAGATTTTATTTATATCTAATTATTAGATTATTTTATCAACATGTCAACTTCTGTTATGAAAGTTGAAAATAAACGTGGATCTGGCCAACGTGCTACAAAGCGAAAGTTTCAGGGAAATCGGTACCAAGCCAGTAATGTGTCAATACCTGATTCTAAAAAAAGGAATTTTCCTGTTTCAACACCTGAAACTGCTTCTGGAAAGAAATTAGAAAATACCTCTTTGGATGATGGCATAATCGATAATGAATTTCTTGGATATAGGTTGATAGATTTAAGTATATTATTTAATGAACTGTCAAATAATTTGTGCTGCAAACTTTGCGGTGGTGTCATAGAGATGAAAGACGCTTACAAATGGCCTAGCATCAAAATTTTCAATTTCCTGTACAAACTGTGATAAACTTTCATCATTTTATAGTACAAAACGTCTGAATGATAAAAGAGATTATCCAGACGTAAACAGAAGATTTACATATGCCATGAGATGTCTCGGGCAAGGGTGGGCTGGCATGAATACATTCTGTAGCATAATGGATATGCCCCCGCCTCTTCAGAAGACAGCTTATACTAGGCTACTGAAAGATATATCGCATGACGTTTCAAGAGCTGCCAATTCTTCAATGAGAGAAGCTGCAGAGCAGGAAATTCGAGAAATGGGGCATGCCAAAATCACAGTTAGTGGTGACGGTTCTTGGAAGACTCGTGGACATTCTTCCCAGATCGGCATAGTAAGCATTATAGGTGCAAAAACCGGAAAAGTTATTGATATTGAAGTAATGTCATCATTTTGCAAGGGGTGTGAGAAGGGGAAAAAACTGAAACCTGGTTCTGAATATGCTGTTTGGAAAAATGAGCATAATAAATTGTGCCTAAAAAATCATTCTGGCTCAGCCGGAAAAATGGAAGTTGACGGAATGTTGAGAATTTTTCAACACTCAGAAACGAAGCAAAAGGCACAATATTTGAACTATATAGGAGACGGTGACACTAAAACTTTTCTAGAATTGCAGAAAAAATCATTCGTATAGGCCAGATGTCAAGTTATGTAAAGTTGAATGTGTGGGCCATGTGCAAAAGAGGATGGGAAGTAGACTAAGGAAATTGAAATCAAATATGCGGGGTAAAAAATTAAACGATAACAAGCCATTGAGTGGTAAAGGACGTCTAACAGACAATTTGATAAAACAAATTACAGTTTATTATGGAATTGCTATTAGAGTCAACAAATCATCCCTTATGGACATGCGAAAAGCCATATGGGCTATATATTATCACAAACGCTCTACTGATGATGAAGTTCTCCATGATTTCTGCCCTATAGGTTTAACATCATGGTGTGAATATCAACGATTTAAAGCTGAAGGGAAAGAAGGAAGTTATCGTCACAAAAATGTGTTGCCAGCCGCAGTGATGGACTGCATAAAACCGATTTTTAGAGATTTATCTCACCCCGATCTTCTTAGACGGTGTTTAGGGGGTCGAACTCAAAATCCGAATGAGTCGAACAATTCCCTGGTATGGAAATTTTGGCCCAAAACAAATGGATGCAGCAGAATTGTTGCAGGAATTGCTGCAAATGAAGCTGTTGTAGCATTTAACAATGGCAGAAAAGGGCGATTGACAGTCATGAACTTTCTCGGCTTTCAAATTGGTCGTTATGTCTTCGATGCAGCAAAAAAAAATTGATACAAAAAGATTACAGGAAGCCGAAAAAAAATCTACGGAATTAAATTTAAAAATTCGACGTGCTCGTCATATGCTGAACAGCTCCTTGTTTTTTTAAATAATCTTATATTTGTGTAGGGTAATATAAATCATTCTAATAGTGAAATTAACCATTTTTATATAAAAACAGTTTACAGCATTCATGTAGACCATGCGAAAGAAAATTAGTATACTTTCTACGACAGACTTCCTTAGCACCAAATTCTTAGAGCATAAATAGTGTAATTTTTTTTTTTTTTTTTTTAATCCTCTCACCCGCTTTCTCCATAATTTGATGATTTGATAACTGCTTATTTATCATTATTGCAAAGTAACAAATAGAGGAGACTGTTGTTTAGGTTAATAAATTTTAAGACAATATAAAAGCAGAAATTTCTATGGGGAGGAAATAGTAATTTAGCTGAATTTTTTCTTAGTACAGAGTAACATATAAAACGGAAATTTTTAAGATTTAAAATTTTTTATTCTGGAGATGGCAAAGGGCTGGTGGAAATTTCTTTTAAGAGAATGCCATCAGAGTTCTGGGGGAGTTTTTATTAGCAGAAAAACATGCCAAAACACAGAAAATTGCCTTCCTGAAATTTAAAAATTATGAATGGACAAAACAAAGGAATACTTAGAGAGAAAAAACTATACCTTTCGACATAAAAGAAAAAAAATCTTGCTCTGATGCTTACTATTCTCGTTGATAGAAATCAATAAAATTCATCGATTGTTTTTTTCTTCCTTTTGTAACATTCACACATCAAAAATAGGAGAACTCTCTTTTAGTGACAGAAAACACTAAAAATTCATAACATTAAATGTATCATTAATCGGTAAATTTTGGTCGTAGAAAATGTGAATGTTTACTGTTTATCTTGTTAGAGCATTGAGAAATGGATTCGTTTTAATACTACATATAGGCCGCGGCAATCGTATGAATATTTTATGTTCGTAACTTTAAAAATATGTAACTATTTTGACGGAAAATGATTTTTATATCATTAAGAACATTTGAAATATTTCTTAAATTAGATTTATACCTCTAAATCTACCGGCAAACGAATTAATTGTTGGTCAACGATAAGAAAGGACACCCTGTATACAGGGCTGCCATAAGCGACTATTTTTATATTATGCTCGCACATCAAAATTTAAAAATACATTTTGTAGTGCACTGTAAAAAAAAAAAGACTAAAATACGGAAATACTACTGGCAATCTATTCGTCAGTACTATTTCCGTATTTTAACGGAACTTTTTCCCGTTAAATTACAGAAAATTTTCCGTTTTTTTTAATTTAACAGAAAATGTTCTGCAATTTACCGGGAAAAAGTTCCGTTAAAATACGGAAATAGTACTGGCGTCTAGATTACCAGTAGTATTTCCGTATTTTTGTCCTTTTTTTTACAGTGTCTATTTCTCATGGAAATGTTTTCAAAGCGTATCTAAAAGTTCTTTGTTTTGAAAAAGTGGTGCGAAATGGAATTAAAAAATAGTCAACTGTGGCAGCCTTGTGTAAATAATCTAAAAAAAAATCATGGCGGATTGTAAGTGGATATTATATGAAGTGAGATTTAAAAAAAAAAAAAAATTATATGCACAACTGATGTTGAGGCCACTAATATGCTGATTTACTAGTGAAATTATGAAATATGACCATCTATATTTTTTATTGTGTACATATAGCTCTAGAGCAGTAAAACAAATTATATCTAGCGCGGTACGATAAAACACAAGACTTGTCAGTAGAAATAATATGGAATAGAAATAATGTGGAAATAACATGAAAACACATAGATGGTCACACTCCCTATTTTTTTTAAATACCTATTTCAAATTATATATTTTTTCTTTCTTCTATCTTTAGAAGAAAAAAGCATTGCATTCGTGAAAAAATTCGACTTCCGGTTTTCGACTGATTTATAAGTTTTAGGCCTAATACACAGTAATAAACTGTAAAAGAAAAAAAAAAATCTTGCTCTGATGCTTACTATTCTCGTTGATAGAAATCGATAAAATTCATCGATTGTTTTTTTCTTCCTTTTGTAACATTCACACATGAAAAATAGGAGAACTCTCTTTTAGTGACAGAAAACACTAAATATTCAAAACATTCAATGTATCATTAATCGGTAAATTTTGGTCGTAGAAAATGTGAATGTTTACTGTTTATCTTGTTAGAGCATTGAGAAATGGTTTCGTTTTAATACTACATATAGGCTGCGGCAATCGTATAAATATTTTATATTCGTAACTTTAAAAATATGTAACTATTTTCACGGAAAATGATTTTTATATCATTAAGAACATTTGAAATATTTCTTAAATTAGATTTATACCTCTAAATCTACCGCCAAACGAATTAATTGTTGGACAACGATAAGAAAGGACACCCTGTATACAGGGCTGCCATAAGCGAGTATTTTTATATTATGCTCGCGCATCAAATTTTAAAAATACAATTTGTAGTGCACTGTAAAAAAAAAAAAAGACTAAAATACGGAAATACTACTGGCAATCTATACGCCAGTACTATTTCCGTATTTTAACGGAACTTTTTCCCGGTAAATTACAGAAAATTTTCCGTTTTTTTATTTAATTTAACGGAAAATGTTCTGCAATTTACCGGGAAAACGTTCCGTTAAAATACGGAAGTAGTACTGGCGTCTAGATTACAGTAGTATTTCCGTATTTTAGTCCTTTTTTTTAGAGTGTCTATTTCTCATGGAAATGTTTTCAAAGCGTATCTAAAAGTTCTTTGTTTTGAAAAAGTGGTGCGAAATGGAATTAAAAAATAGTCACCTGTGGCAGCCTTGTGTAAATAATCTAAAAAAAATCATGGCGGATTGTAAGTGAATATTATATGAAGTGAGATTAAAAAAAAAAAAAAAATATGCACAACTGATGTTGAGGCCACTAATATGCTGATTTACTAGTGAAATTATGAAATATGACCATCTATATTTTTTATTGTGTACATATAGCTCTAGAGCAGTAAAACAAATTATATCTAGCGCGGTACGATAAAACACAAGACTTGAGTGTCTCACTTTGCGGGCCCACTACCAATATATTTTGAAATTTTGAATGTTTATTTTGATAGATGAAGATTAGGAGTAGTCTAATAAAATATATATATTTTGAAGTTCAGTAGTATTTTAATGATAATTAGAGAAATATCCTTAAGTGTCTCGCTATTGGTACATTTACCTTGTATATTAAATATGTAATGAAATATGAGCATTTGTATACAATAATTCTTAACTGAGCGTGCACTAAATTCAACAATTTTTGAGTAATTTCGTAGTTAACAATATACAGCAACTCACATAGAAAAGCTAGTCAAATATTGTGAAATTTGGAAAAGATACCTGCGAGCTTATTATACCAGAGAGCTTATTTTCAGTTCCTTTATGAAAGTAGATGAAAGATAAATGATTTCCCACAAACTCTCATGAATAGTATATTTTTTTATTGATATTTTAATTTTCCTTTGAAGAAGCACTAGAACGAGCCTATTACAACAAGAAAAGTACTATCAAATTAGAAGTATCCATTCCAAAGCTACGCGTGGACATGCGTTAAATACTAATAATTTGTTGGAAGTTATTAAAAAAATTATTTGTGGAAAATTTCCTATTTTCCAAATACTTTAAAAAGCAACTGAAATGGAGTTCACGATATCGTCGATTTATTTCTAATGTTACTCGATATTCGACTGGCCTTTTTTTGTACAAGTTGCTTTATATAGTTCACAACTAAATTGTGTAAAGAAAAAGTATATTTTGTGTATGTAGAGTTAAATATTATTTCATTCAAATGATAATATTCCATCAAATATTTAATATATCTATTTTCCAATATTTTTTTCCTACTGTGCTTTGTCAGATTTTCTGAAAGTAGCGTTAAATTTCGTTCAAAAACCTGAATGTTATATACAAAAAACATGCGGGAATTTTTTGTTTTTTTTAAATAAACATTTGTATCTCCATGAATATACGTGCTATTATTGCACAATAAACGCAAATGTTCTACAAGGTCCACATAGTCATATGCTACAACTATAGATCTTTTCTAGCATTTTATTTTACAGAGCATTGTAATTTTTTTTCAATTTGTTGTTTATCTTTTAATTGCCTTCATGATAAAGCCTTCGCTGAAAAATAAGATGTCTAACATGTTCTTTACTTTTCTGAATTTTCAGAAAACTTTATCTAGTATTTCGTTAGAAATTCGGAAAAACTTTTAAAATTGAAAATCTCAGGTGACATTTGGTCATTTAGCGTATTTAGAAAAAATATTTCAAAATATGCAAAATATGCAGATATTTAAAAGCGAACAGAAAAATAAGTATTTGGTTTGTTAACCCTTTGTAACTCAACAACTCCGATTAAAAAAATTCTTGCACAGATATTAAAATGCATCATTTTAAACATGGAGAAAAATTCAGAACTGAAAAATAAAATTTATTTTGGAAAAATGGGTTTGTTGCATATCTGCCACATCTTGCCAAGCGGCACAAAAAACTGAACATATTTAAAATTTTAATTTACATGAAAATTTTTGAAACAATAGTTAGTTTTGTTGTAGCACAGTTCCACACCACATTTCTCACAAACAGTTTGAATAAAGCCTTTACAATCGGGGTATTTAGAATGTATTCTTTTTTCTGTCCAATATGGTCAGTGCCCAATTTCGACTAGGTGCTCTTGTTTTGGAGGAATATTTTGAGTAGGCGCTGTGTGCATTTTCTATTGTATTCTTTTTTCTACAAGACCTTTCCCTATTTTGATAGTTTTGGACTTGGTATTAATTTTAAAGAGCGGTGGTGGTGGTGGTGGGGGTGGGGGTGTTTGTGTGTGTGTGTGGGGGGGGGAGATCCCCAACTCACCCTATAGCAATTAAATAATATAAAAACAGAATAATTTTTCCCTTTTTTAATATTTTTGCTCTTCCGAAACAAACGCAACTTAAATAACTATGAAAATAAATTTTATATCTTGCTATTTCGATACTTAAAAAAAAAAATTCTTTTACAAGGGAAGACATGGCGCGTTGCTGCAGATGTGCAACAAACAAAAGTTTACGATTATCATATACTAGACGATAGCCCGTCAGAATGACGTGTTTGCATTTTTAAAAGAATGATACAGAATTGCACTATAAAAAGAATGATGGAGTAATAAATTTTATCCCGATCTGACCAATAATGCCAGTTGGGGTAAAATAGTTATAAAAATAGTCCCTTTTTCATTCAAACCTAATTTGCCAGAAAATTAGTTACTATTTTATTATCCCATTGACTAAAACTGTCGCCAAAGTGTAAGATTAAATGCCAATCATATCATTATAGTATATATATGTATACAATCAATGTGATCGTAGTTAATAAAATTTAAAGAACTATTTCACAAAAAACATGCAAATTAGTACTATTAATGCTATTTTAAAACATTGTCAATGAACTATTTTACACCATGGTATAATAAGTATACTCAGTTAAAGCATACATCTATAATTAAGATAATTATAATAATTAAACATAAATCAAACAAAAAATGTATTTTAAAGTTACTAAAAGTATTACTATATAGTAGATTAAGATGTTTGTAAATACTTATGGCATTTTTCCTTTTTAAATATCGCCTTTTCTCCATTGGTAAGACAGAAAATATAAAATCCAAAGAGAGTAAGAAGTAGGAACAAATTTTAAAGTTATTTACATCCAATGTTTGTATTTAAGTATTTATTCATAGGAAAATCGAATACTGGTAAAAAAAAATACCAAATTTAATTTTATGAGTTTCACTGTTACTGACAATTTTCATTGTTTACATTCCAATGTGTAGTGCAGATAAGACATTTACAGATTATACATCAGCGGATTTCACAGAGTTGACTGTATATAGGAGATTAAGATATTTATAAATACTTATTGCATTTTTCCTTTTTAAATATCGCTTTTTCTCCGTTGGTAAGACAGAAAACATAAAATCAACAGGAAGTAAGAAGTAGGAGCAAAAGTAGTAACAAATTTTTGTAAACGAAGTGTATTGTAGATTTCACAGATTATTTGGATAGTTCACAAATTATTCATTTGGATTATTTCACAGATTATATGGATTTCACAAAGTTGACTGTATATAGCAGATTAAGTTATTTATAAGTACTTATTGCATTTTTCCTTTTTAAATATTGCTTTTTCTCCGTTGGTAAGACAGAAAACATAAAATCCTACCGGAGTAAGAAGTAGGAGCAAAAGTAACAAATTTTTGTAAACGAAATGTATTGTAGATTTTAGAAATTATTTGGATAGTTCACAAATTATTCATTTGGATTATTTCACAGATTATATGGATTTCACAGAGTTGACTGTATATAGTAGATCAAGATATTTATAAATACTTATTGCATTTTTCCTTTTTAAATATCGTCTTTCTCCGTTGGTAAGACAGGAAACATAAAATCCACAGGAAGTAAGAAGTAGAACACATTGGATCTAAGTTTGGACTCAAGATATTAAAATTAATGAAGGGTTGCAAAGGATTTTCTGGATTGAATGGATAAACACGGATGTCACGTTGAAATGGAGGTTCACCATCATTATTCACGAAAACCATAGCAATTTCATTGGTAGTCGGGGCATTATATCGCAGCTGATCAGAATGTCGGTCTCGGCGAACACTATATTTACACTAGGAATATTCTCCCCTGCTTCATTTGCTTCTTGAATTGCTCGAGCCTGAACATCCCGAAGCATAGAGTACGTATTAGTTAGCCGATTGTGCTGCCTAAAAAAACGATCAATTTGATCCAATATACGTGGGAAGCATTGCTCATTAGCAGGATGAGTAACTCTAATTTCAGTAGCTTGAGTGCTGTCAATGACATAGAGTTGTGCAAACTGGGGAGCTTCACCATTGAGCGGTTCAATGTGGCTTGTTCGGTGACAAATTTGACCATGGACTTTAAAAATATAAGGTCCTCTACCATTAAAATCAACAACTTTTGCCCCCATTGATGCAAATGAAACAGCACTGTTGCATGAGCACATATTTTCGCGAAAGTTCTTGTAATCAGGATTGCTCGGATCCGTAAGCAAGTTCAACAAAACATTAGGGTATGACAAAATATTTCCCTCAGCATTTATAGGCTTCTGTAGTTTCACTCTTCCTTTACGGCAGCAACTTGTAAATTTCCCGTCAGGCTGGCGTTCAGCACTGAAATTTTTGGAAGCACAGAACTGGCAAATAGCGTTCATCTATCCGCAGAAGTGTTCATCAACTTCAACACTTAAATGGCTTTGAAGCTCTCGAGAATGATGGGCTTCTGCATTTCTTTCTCGTCGTACTCGTTGAGATGCAGCATTTTCCGCTCGAATTCTATCTCGCGACTCTTGGCTTTGCCTGGCTAGCCATCTTGCTTGCCGCTCATTATTCCTTCGCCGTCTTCTTGCAATGGGACTTTCGTCTTCGTTCATTTCATTAAAAGAAAAAAAAACTATCACCTTCCAATTTCTTATGAAAAAAAAGATGAAGGGTAGACTTCAATTTCTAATAATTTTGTTAGCGAATAGCGAAAAAGTAAGCACGTTGTTTTGTTGTTTTTAGATATTGAAAAATCAAATCAACATTCACTCGTGATGCCACTTGTACAACACAAATTCCAAATCCAGAAACAAATGAATGACTCTTTGAACGAATCATTAAAAAATACGGTCGACATCTGATTTTGCTCTTAAAATATTTTTAAAGCATAATAAAGCCTTTAAATAATTTGAAATACGTTTATTTTTAGAAAGGAAACGTTAATCCAGTACAAAATAATTCACAGGAATGAATTCAAGAATACAGCTATATCGAGCTATATTCACTGAGCACTATGAAGCGTTCTCATTGGTCAGAAAATAGATAGCCTTGAAAAACAGAGGTAATTTTTCGCGATATTTTTAACAGTGTATACTGAATTGAAACTGTAAATAAATGTAAACAAAAATGAAAAAGTATTTCAAAATATTAATATGCTTTTGCATAATATTTTAAGAGCATTTAATGAATAGCTGAAAGAGTCATTCATTTCTTTTTGGATTTGTAATTTGTGCTTATGAATGGCAACGGTAATCGCTTGTATACATCGGAAGCTTTTGTTGATATCTGGTTATTTTTAAATTAGATCTTAAAGCGTTATAATTGTATACTTTTTGAAGGTTTTTGAAAAATTGAGGAAGAATATGTTACACAACGAATAGATAGACAGATTAAATAAGGCAGTGGCAAATACGGCATCTGAATGCTTAAGCCTAACATGGCCGCGAGATTATCAGGAAACGGATGAGTTCAATCCCGGAAGCGTTATACATTTTGTGTCATTCTATGTATAATTCCTTAGCTCGAAAATGGTCGTTAAATAAAGAATTTAAATTTAACTTTGTAAACAATATTCTTGTAGACCTCTGCAGACTTTTTTAACTCCACTATTTCAAAGCTTAATTCAGCAAAAATCATGTGTAGCTCACCAAGTGGTAAAGCAAACTTTGGCGCGAAAAAAAATAGTATTGTCATATGTAGCGGATTTAATAAAATAATTATGTTAATAGTAGCGTAATAGAAATAGAATAACAACAATCAACAAAATCGTCTTTTGAAATTTACTTTCGAAATAACAATGACGATTTGGGTATGTTGCAGATCTGCAACACGGTGATACAAAGGGTTAATGAAGTTTGAAAATGTTATGTTATTTTCATATGACATATCCCGTGATACCCATTATTGAAACAATGATGATTCTGTTTCTATGCTCTTTCCTTCTTGCGGAATGTTTCCTTAAACTCAAACACTTGTTGGCTTTCCCGCACTTTCGATATTAGAACCTGCTACATTGCCTGCGCCTTTTTCTTGTTTATCAGGGTTTTTAATGCAATCCTATGTAATGTCGTGTGCCTTCCAAAAATTTTGATACAAATTTCTATTTCTGATTAATTATATAAAATATAATTTGTTTGAATAAAGGCTGCGTATTCAAATGTTAATCGTAATAAAGCTATTTTCCTTAAGAGACTATCCATTAGATAACTTAAGAGAAATTTAGGGAGTCTGGGATATCCTTTCGAATGAAATGGAAAAGAAATGAGGGTGCGATAAACAATTGTGTTCTATGAAGAAATCCAGGTGTTCTCTCTTCGTTCACTTTTGTTTTGCGATTTAAAATACAGAAAGAGTATGCCGATAAAATTTTACTCGTGTGAATTAATTTAAAAAAAACATATCTTTTTGTGGCCTTGAAGCTGCGATCTGTGAATTGAGAAAAACATATTACAAGTTATAATATAATTTAGTTTAATTTACTTAGTGCTACTAAAAATTTTTACTTTCCATTTGAACTGTTCCGTTGTGTTGTGACGTGACAACAAATATAAAGGACAGTATCCTAGACAGTGATAACTATTGTCAACGTAAATATACTTACAAGGGAACCACTTTTAGTGAAGCCTTCAAAAACCTACAAATTTTATTTGGAAAAAATACAATATTAGAATTGCATTTTTGGCAGAGCGAAATTGGCTTGGTTAACACAGAATTTTCCCAGCAACCCTGGCTAATCGTCATAGTCGTCTGTTGTGCTTGAGTTAGAAGTTTCCACGTGCCGAGATTTCCAGGCAAGCTCCCGTCCTGGCCCGAAAGATAGCGATCTTGCTTCGGCCAGGACGGTGTAAAAAATAAATATTGGACTACGCCTTTTTATAATTTTACAGTTCTCGTCCTATCCCAATCCTAGCAAGAAAAATCAGTGAAATCAAACCCACGGACAGGCACGGCGTGTTTAAAAATAAATGAAATTCAGACCCAGGTTCAGTCTGGCCCGTGAATAAATAAATGAAAACAGATCCTGTTCGGCCAACTCAAGATTTTTCTTAACATAAAATTAAGATACTTTTAAGGAATACTTCCTATATATTTAAGGGTAAATTTTGCAGTATAATAAAAGAAGTAGATTTTTAAATTTTTTTCTCTATATTTTACTAAAATATATTTCCAAATATGCATGTAACAGAAGTTTCTTATCGCTGTTACTATTTTTAAAAACATATTGTTTGCCCGACACATACTGAGAACAATTGTGTCCAGTTTCTGCCCAGCCTGGCCTGAGAATGTAGAATAAAATGTAAGCCTGGTCCCGACCTGTCTGGAGTCTGCTGAAAAAATTAACCCTGGCCTCAGACACAATGCAACTGTCCGATGCTTATTTCTACGCTGTACATTTTATATTTCTGTATTGATTAAACTACAACCGGCTCGTGTAGCGCATTCATAATTGAAGAGCTTAGTAGAAGAACATGTTATGATATATTTTCTCAAAATTGTTTTATTTTATGGATAAAAGCGTTATGAGATCTTATATCATATGGTAAAACTAAAATGCTAAAATTCTACTAGGTATTGAAGGTATGAAACAGTATCTTTTAATATTTAATATTTTTATATTTAAGAATTTAAATGGTGAAAATAATTTTTGATATTTAATAATTAAATTTTAATAATATTTTCTAGGAAAGTTTAGTATTACCTATCAGTATTGGAACATATGCTGCTACTAAGAAGGAATGAAATAAATAACTAAATTACCACAAAAAACTTTCACTTCAGTTTTCTCGAATTCTAAATTTTGTTACATAACATCTTCTTCTACTCAGGTTTTCAATCATTCTCGTCCCACTCACGTCCATTAAAAATTGTTTATGTTTTATCAGCTTAATAGAATCCTTTTAAATTTCTTATGTTCATTCTTTTATCGGCCCGGCTATCCCATTTATTATTATTTTTTATCACTCCAACCCGGCCCATTGAAAAATTGTTTTTCTTCTGCCAGCTCGGTCCGTTTGAAAATTTGCTTTCATTTTTCCAGACAGAAATCGTGCAGACCTCTAGCGTCAGTGGTTGTTTGCATTCTTAGCACCGTATTTGGCGGCTTAACTCGCTTTTGGCGTGAAATTATAAATTGTAATTCCATTACTTTAAAATTTACTGTATACAAAAATATATAGAATACGGTTTTTGAAGCTAAATTTTCTCGGATTCCTAAGTTTGGCCTATAGCGCCGATGCAACAGCTCTCAATTCTAAGTGCGAGCTTAACAAAAATTGGCTCCCTTTTTAGTTTATTTTGTGACTGAACATTTTTTAAATGAAAAAAGTACTAAGTCATGTGGCGACGTCATCCATTGATATGACACCACCCCTTGAATACCAAACCTTAACGCTGACAGAAAACTGGTGGCTGCCGAAGGCGGATTTCTTTTTGCGTAGGTACGGTCCCTTAAATGTAAACACCAGTATTTTATAAAAGATTTCTCTGACTTGCTTAATCTCAGAAAAATAAAGCGGAAAAAACTTAAAAAAAATATTGGTACGAATATTTAAGGGACCTTACACAGGCTGAAAAAAATCCGCCTTCGGCAGCCGCCATTTTTGAGTCGGTGCTCAGGCCTAGTATTCAGGGGGCGGTGGATATGATCAATGCATTAAAGAAAAAAAAAAGATCAAAAAAGAAAACAGCATACAATCTAATATAACTAAATCTTCAAATGACATAGCAAATAAAAGGGGATTAGTTAATTTGAAATGGGAGTATGCGAGAAATTGTCGTCTGCTTTTGATAAATAATGAGCAGACATTTTAGAAAAAGGTGAGCTTTGTGATGAAAAGGGTGTTAACAAATATATTGCTGAACGATAATCTGTTCAAGAGCATATTGATAAAATATATTTAATAGCAAAAAAAAAAAAGTCTGTATAAACTTCCAGTTTTAGCGCAGAGTGAAAAAATGCTAGCAAAACAATTTGACTTCTAAAATTAAATTTCAAAACGTTTAGTGACCAACTGCATGTATGGCTATCATTTAGAAACATTTTACTTTCTAGTATACATAATAATACAGCTTTGTTAGCATCTCAGAAGCTTTCCTATTTCAAATTATCCCCTTAAGAATAATCCAGTCAATTCCTATTAGTTATGCTAATTATTGAGAGCATGGAATCCTTTAGAAGATAAATTTTCAAATAAAATAGATCAAGTATTTGCGCATTTGAAGCTCTGTATGTGTTTTCTTCATATCAGATTTAAAATTGGTCATTTATTTTAAAATTAGTAGATAATTCTAATGAATGCATATCCCTTTAAGACCGGGAGATTTTTTTGTAGAAATTTAAAGTTTGGGTGGTTTCCCCTTAACGATAGGACCGTATTTGATTGAAAAAAAAATATTTAAAAAAATACCCCATGTCAGGTTATGCCAAGGGAGGATATACACAATTGTGTGCGTTCGGGATTAGTGCAGCCGTTTTTGGGCTGAATCTACACAATTGTGTAGTTTGGGATTACGTGTGCAAATATCTGAAAATAAAAGTTTAAGCAAAAAAAGTTGTTGTTTATAACGATAATTTTCATCAACCACAATGAAAATGTTTGAAACAATTTTTGTTTTTGGACAGACCACTACAATTTCATTTTCTGAGATGTGCTCAATGCTCGCACCCCTCTTATGAGCCGTTGACAAATGGTATGCCCTTCACTCCGTTTGGATTGTGCCTGATCCTTCAAATTTTTTTTTTTAGTTTTTCCAGCAGCGGTATTTTGTTGAAATACCGATCGAAGTACATAAAACTAGGTCTGAACCAGAGTAAGGACTACAGCAGGTCCTAAGCCTAGATCCTTGTGGACTAGGTCTAGTAAACTACAAAATTTAAAACTATTCCAGGTGATACTGTTACAACAGAGTGTGGTTTGTTTTTTATATAGTGCTTTACTGAAGCACGTCCTAGAAAAAATGAATGGTCTGCTCATCTATGGAAAATTTTCGCTGATCTCCTGGTAAATTCAAGCAGACACTACGGAATCTGTCATCATAAATATTTTAAATAGAAATCATGAATAGTACAAACCTATTTCAAATTAATCCGGTTTAAAAATGTAATTAATAAAAAATAAATTATTAAAAATATAAGTTTTAAAAAATCACTTAAAAATAATTTTATATATTAGGAATTGTACCCATTTTGGAAACGGTAAAACCCGGACCCGCACAATTGTGTGGGTCATTTGTTTTTCAACATTTGTAAAGCCTAATTAAATTTATCAAAGACAAAATCAATTAAAATCATGAATAAAGTGTATGAAAAGAAAAATTAAATCAAAGCAAACATTAAAAATCATATTTAAAAGAAATTACGACAGTACATACTTTTTGTCTATTACTGTCAGATGATATAGTCTTTTTAAAAGCAGAAAATCTAACCCTGTATTTTAGTTAGTGCCCCCTAGTGGTGTCTTATCAAAACATCTGAAGCCAATTAACTCATAAATGTGCAGATTTGGTTTTAAATCTCACAAAAACAGGAAATAGTCATCCTCTTTTACTTTAGTATCACCCCACAATTGTGTGGGTCAGGGCTTAAAGGGATAAGAAGTTAATGAGCAAAAAACAGAGGAATTTTCAGGAAAAAAATTTTCATACATTTTAATTCAAAAACTAGAAATTGTAAACTTTTGGTGGGAACGTGAATCTAAAAAGGATGAGTTACCTAAAATGAAAGAGTTAATTTCCGTCAATAAATGATGCGCGAACTACGCAAGCTTCGAAACGAACAATTAACACCGTGAGTCAAAAAAATATCATGCAAAAAAAAGGACTTCATTTTATTCTTGAGCAGTCTCTCTCGAGCAGTAAAAGTAAAAATTGCAACAAACTATAAATCTAGTTGCTACAAATCTGAATATTCTCATTCATTATATAAACGCTACACATTTAAGAAAATTCCGGTAAATAATTGTATAGAATTCGTAAAAAGTAACAAAATGTTTTAATTTTTAATCTAATAATTCTAATCATTCTGCCAGAATCTGCACTTATAATTAATTACACCTGTATTTATTGTTCCAAGTGCCATTATTCTCTCCTTAACATTCAAAAGGAAAAAATAAACAATTCTCCACGTAAGGAGCATAGTCGCAGCAGGCACGGGTTCAGAAATGATAGCTGTCATTGGTATTTTTCCCGCGACTTACATAGCCATAGCTTAAATCACGAAATCAAATGTTTTGAAAATAGAAAAAAAATTAGATTTCGTTAACACTTCTATAAATGATTCATGTTTAAAAAGTATGACTACTATTTTTTCTACTACTTTGATCAATACTAAAAATGTGTCTGAGAATTACATGCTGGCGCGGGCACTTATAAATGTAGGTTCAAATCACTTCTATATTTCTAATGAATATGCAAAATTATTAGGAATTAGAAGAGAAAAAATAATGTTTTGGTTTCTTGTTTAAATGATGCTTAAATTAATATTAAATGGAAAGTTATGTCGACAATCTCATGTCAGGGATGTTTTTGAGAGAACATTAGATAAATAACCAACTTTATTCCAGGACGATATTTATTTTCATTTTTTTTTTTTTTTGAGTTGCCTCAAAGTGTAAGATTGGCAGACCCTAAATTTAATTAACCTAATAAAATCGAAGTTTTATTATTAGAAGCTATATGTTTCTACGAATTATTACGAACTGGTCAAATTTATTTTGAATAATCGGACGTCATTTAACACAATACCGTATTTGGTTATGGGGCATTCTCAGAATCTTTTGACTTTCGGGAATAAGAATCTAGTGAACTTAAAGTTGCTAAAATAACATTTTAATCTGATAGACGAATGCCGTAATGACTCGAAATACAGAAAAATGGTCAGCAGCGAAATTTTTTTTATTTAACTGAGGTTTACGTTAAACTTGCGAGTTTAATTTTTCTTACCATTTTACCATTATAACTTTCTATTTTCTGCTCGAATTTTTACTTATAAGGAATTATTGAAACACTTCTGTGGTTTCAAACTAAAATTTTCTATTACAGTTAAGTCTGTAGCTTTTAATGAGCACATAGAAAGAGGATTCAGAGTTTAGTCATATATGCATTTCTTGCTTTAGAATTTGCATTCAAGTCATATCTTTTCCTGTTATTGTTTAACTATTTTAAATAACTTTAAAAAAAAAAATTCTACTTCTTTCAGACTTTTTAAATAAAATTAGCATTTTTCGAAAAAATTATGTATACAAATTTTATAGAAAACTATGATATAATTATTCGCATTTCAAATTCGTGTTTTAGAGATATGACTGTAAAAAAGGGTATTTTAGAAATTGTTTTATTCTACAGAAAATGAATATGGAAAAAAATGACAGATTGACAAAGAAATTTCTTTATCCTGTATACTCTCTTTTCATTTATTAAGAAGATACGCATTTTGTTATTTATTAGGTGTAAAACAAACTTTACTTAAAAAAAAAAGGCAGGTGTTTCATTCAAACAGAAAATTTTCATAGACACTCTCATAAAGATAAAATAATTGCGCATTTAAACTCTAAATCTGTTGTATAAAAAAAAATTATAATAATACAGTACAAGCACATGCTTGCTCAATATCGTCTGCGCTCGATTAAACCCCAGAATAAAATAAGGATCAGAGAACTTTGACGCGGGAAGCCAGTCTTTTTAAGCTAACAGAAATATGTCTGACAATTTAGGATAAAACACGGATATTATTAAAATATTTATGGAACTTAAAATGTATGTCTTATTTAATTTAAATTTTTTATTCCTGTTTGATAGATTACTATCACGAGTTAAATAGTTGTATGTTATATGCAATGAGACTGGTTTCTTTTCAGAAGCGATATTTTCTGATTCCATGCTGTAAAATATCTTAAACTGCCATCGCTAGAAAAAAAAAAACTGATGCAGAGAATGATTCTGACACAGTATTTATCGTCATTAATATTTTGGAGTTAAATATGATATTCGATTATAATGATATTACGAAACTGTTTCAATTTTGAAATTAACATTATACTGGGAAAATGTCTTTTTACATATTATAGCAGTGAAATTTTGAAAGATTTTTTTTCATTGCTAATAATATTTTAAATTAGTATTTAAAATCCTAAATCTTCATACAAATGTTTTTAGATTTAACATTTACCAAAATTATAAAATAATAGGAATTCCTTATAACATATAGAAAGATTTTTGAGAAATTGTTAAATGCATTTAATTCATCTATTGTAGTTTGTTGTTGTTTAATAGTACAATTATAAATACTAATTATTTAATGTTTTTCAAATTGATATATTTATTTTTTTAATTGTATTTAAGCATTTTTTTTTTTTTTTTTTTTTTTTTTTTTTTTGCTGTTTGTGATTTTAAGCAAACATTTAATTGTAGACATTCAGAATCAGTTATTTAATTTTCTTTGATTGTAAACTCATTTTCTACGTTTTCGATACATTTATTTTATTGGCATTAAAAAATAAAATATAATATTTAAGCATTGAAATAAAGTGTTTTTCATGCCCGATAAATTTGAAAAGTGTTTATGACTTCGGTTTGTCTGTCCGTCTGTCCGCGCTCTAACTCACGTAAATATACTCGGATTGATCTGGAATTTTTGGATGTTATTGACGTTTACCATAGCAAGGTCCCTATTTGTAATGAAGTTTGTAGCATGTTTAGTTCATTTACAGGGACAGTCAAAAGTATTCCATTACATTACGACCTGTGGGGAAAAAATCGTTTCAAATGATTTTTAATGATTTTACACGCTTTCAAACAGAATAAAACTGGTATACATTTATGAAGCGCACTAAAATGTGCATTCCGTAGAATATGAAAATCAAATTTCAAATTAAAATTGCCTTTTAAGCAATTAATTTGAAATTTGATTTTCATTTGAAATATAGTATGCAAGGCGAATGGTTCTCCCTGGAAAAATTTCCAAGTATTAATATAGTTTCAATCGATGCTGGATTTAATTAAGTTTCGTGTTTGCCCCATGTCGGTGGCTCACGATAAATATTCCATCTTGTGCTGCGTTTGTAGCCTTGCCAACATGTAATAGTGAGAAATTTTCCAGGCTGGGTATCGTTCCATGTTGTTTAGTCGGTAGAATGTCAGTGCGCTATACTGATGGCCCGGGTTCGAGTCCCAGCATGGAATCTTTTTCACTATGTTCGCCTTTGCGCCTTTTAAGCAATTAATTTGAAATTTGATTTTCATTTGAAATCATCACAGTGTTTATGACATGTTCGTCACAAATGACACATATTTCACAAATTGATCACAGTGTGACTTCAAAGCATTGTCACTTTCGTCACAGGTTCGTGACAAAGTTAATGCCACAAATGACACACTTTTCACAAATTTGTCACACCGTGACTTCACAGAGTGGTCACATTGTGACGTCACAAACGACCTCTAAAACGGCCATAACGACCTCGCATTCTAGTCACTATGACGTCATATCGACGTCACGTGACGTCACATTGACGGTCACAAAATCACAGTGTGACTTCACAACGACGTGGCCGTGACGTCACCATGCCTTACGGGTACGTACATACATACATACAAACATACATACAGAACAGGCGGGCACATTAGCTCTCAGGCTTTGATAGCCTGTGAGCTAAAAAATAAGAAAATAAGAATTTTGGCGAATACTAAGAAAGCAATTCTTCAAAATTCATTAATGAAAAGAACAGAGATGCTGTCGGGTTTATTTTTATGGATGTTTCAGAAGATCTGGAAAATGAAATGCCTGATAATTTGAAAATGCTCGTTTATTGTTTTAAGTGTTTTCTTTTTCTATTAAATTCTAGCCCATTTTTCCTAACTACCAAAATAAATCAGCTTATACCAAAATTTAAAGATAAATATCCAGAAACTTAAAATTCTCGATACTTGCATTTATGTAGATGATTTAGTAAATGGCGCCGATATTATTGAAGAATCTTTATAAACCTCATATGAGGGTAAGGTAATCATGGATAAACTGATTAATGACCACACGTAAAATAGATTAAGAATGTTTATTGAGCACAGTATAAAACACATTTGAAGCTTAAAACGAGATAGAGAGTGAGAATGAGAATAGAGGGTGCGACGGATACAGGTTTAGAGCAATTTATTGCACTATATGGCCAAAGGTGGCTGATCACTTGCGATTTTTGGACTTTTGTTAAATATCTAGAAAAATACATGAGGAATTAACCTTAAACTGCAGATGTGTAAACAGTATAGTATAGGTCATATATTTCCGCGAAGATTTTTTCCCGGATCCGCATAGGAGACCGTCAAAAAATTGAAAAGTAACGAATATCTTTTGGATAACCCTGTAAAAACTAATGGAGCAAAAGCGTTTAAACTCGAGATTATCAATATATGACTTATTCTAATATACTGTGTTCATTTTTATGAGGGTAGCAAGTACACTCGTAGAAAGATTAAGGTTTTTATAAAAACAGTCCTACATTTCGCCAGGTTTTTTGCTTATACTTTGCAGAGTTCTTAATATAAAAAAAGTTCTTTTCAGAAAGTATGACGAACAACATTGTACACAATACACTGTAGTCGGAATTAGCAAATACTAGAAATTGGATGAAAAATGAGCAGGTTTACTAAAAAATGTTTCACTGCGCATGCACGAATGCAATCAAAATATACTGTGCATATTGTGTTAGCTAAATGTATAGAGCAACTTTAGTAAATGTATCAAAAACATAGTTTGAAAAGTCTGATAATAATCGTTTATAGAATAAGCTCAAAATCCGTTGTTCCCAAAATGAAGCAAAAACATGAGGGGTTGTATGCATATATACATTGATTAGTGGCATTTTAGCCTACACAATATTGCACGTACTACTGTATTTGGATACAACCCCTCATCTTTTTGCTTCATTTTGGGAACAACGGATTTTAAGCTTATTCTATAAACGATTATTATCAGACTTTTCAAACTATGTTTTTGAGACTTTTACAAAAGTTGCTGTATGCATTTAGCTAACACAATATGCACATTATATTTTGATTGCATTCGCGCATGCGCAGTGAAATATTTTTTAGTAAACCTGCTCATTTTTCATCCAATTTTTATTATTTTTTAATTCTGACTGCAGAGTATTCTGTACAATGTTGTTCGTCATATTTTCTGAAAAGAACTTTTTTTATATTAAGAACTCTGCAAATTATAAGCAAAAAACTTGGCGAAATTTGGGACTGTTATTATAAAAACCTTAATTTCTCTACGAGGATACATGCTATCCTCATAAAAATGAACACAGTATATTACAATAAACCACTTAATAATCTCGATAAACGCTTTTGCTCCATTAATTTTTACAGGGTTATCCAAAAGTTATTCGTCCTTTTTCAATTTTTTGGCCTGTCTTCTATGAAGGTTTCGGGAAAAAAATCTTCACGGAAATATATGACTTATACTATACTGTTTACACACCTGCAGTTTCAGGTTAATTCCTCATGTATTTTTCTAGATGCTTAACAAAACGTCAAAACTCGCAAGTGATCGGTCACCTATGGCCATATAGTGTATAAAAAATGTATTTTCTAACTGATGTGCTTCAGGAACGGCATCTTAATGTATCAGTAAGTTATTCTAAATATCAATTTCGTGTTTTATGAGGACTTTAAAATTTTTATATTTAATTTTCAAATACTACTACCCAAATTAACAAATCATTTGAAAGAAAACAATCTTTACTTATATAAGAACCTAGTCTGCATGATTTATTTTTTCTCTTTAGCTATAGAATGTATTTTGATTTTGTTCAGGAATAACATTTTAACCAACTTAAAAATAATAACCGAATTCCGCTTAACAATAACATCTAAAAAATACCTTAAACAATAAATAAATTTAAATAGTTTACTTAAAAATTTCATATTTATAAATGAAAAAGTAATCAATCTATTAAATAATGTATTTTGTTGTTAGAGCAGTAATTTTCACAAAACCTAAAATTAGTGATTAATGATTTTAAATAGTGTTATAATTTCTAGGATTAAAAATATATGCAATCTAACTTAAGAAAAAGCGAGCCAGGACTGAAAAAAATCAAGGAAATATAAAAATAAAATGTTTAAGTAATAATAAACGGTCAAGTGCGATTATTACTCGCTCTGAGAAAGTACCATACAATAATATATGAATTAGTAAGTATACTATTACAAAAAAAAAGGTTGCAAAAAATACTAAGACTTTGTAAAAACTATACAACGTAGGGTTGTGTATAGCTGTATATACTAGAAAAGTATAAATGGATATACTATGAAAGTTCAAAGAGATATAGAACCTAAATAATATCAAATACAACTATTCTGTATAACACTTTTTTTTAAAAAATCTTATCCTAATCTGTTTAAATTGAACTTATTTCAGTGCTGACAATAAAATTAGTTCATATTTAAACTTCATTTGGCATTTCATAAACCTATATTCAGCGTAGTAATAATCTTTTCTTTTTACAGTGTACCTAAAACAAAACCCTTGTTCAAAATTTAAACTTAATATTGCGCTAAGCGCGCTTCGAAAGGACATCGCAAAGATGCAACGCCGCTTTGGTCCTTGCCGCGTTTTTCCATATAGGTTTTTAGTTGACCTTTACAGACACGGTAGGTGTGTTGAGAGAGCCACTCAACGCAAACATCCCATAGTATTTATGTGATTAATTCTAATTAAACGAATCTGTTTTTAACAATTTAACTTTTATTGCTTTTAAACTGCCACTGGGCATTGCATTTTATAAATATATCCTTAAAATTCGTTATCTAGGCTTTAAAAGCTGATGGAGCATACAGTGCGCCGTCCCTGTCATTATGTATATCCAAATCGTCCGGGTATTTAAGGGTTAATATCTCGGCTAATTACCGACGATTTTCCCCAAAATTCATGATTAACCATGCTTTTATACTTATGCTACGATAGGTATCTCTAGTGCTGCTCAACACTTTTGCTGAATGCCCGTAAATCGAAATTTGTGTGTAACGGGAAAATGCGATTTTCTTAAAAACTATGTTACGTAGGGTAACCGCTATAATTTTCCTGCAAGGTATAATTTAACGTCTACTACCTCTAATTTTTTCATAATTTTAGTTCCAATAGATTCGGAATTATATGGGGGTGGGACTTTTTTTACGCTACATTTTCGACCATAACTTTGAAAATATAATATCTAAAATTAAATGAAATATATTTTTGAGTTCAGTGTTTCAAAAGCTTTCACATGATATACAAAGAAAAGATTTTTTTTTCAAGTAACTTTATTAGACCCTCTACATTTTTCCTAAATATATTTGTGAATGTTTAATAATCTGTAAATATGTGGGTCAATAGTCTTTATACTTTCCCTAATTTGAACTTTCCACATTTCATAGTTTACGAGTAAAATGGCTGTGACAGACAGACACATCAGGAGTGATCTTATAATGGTTCCGTTTTTACTTTTTAAGTACGGAACACTAAAAATTATCATTTCTTGAAACTCTAGAAAATGTTTCTCAGTTAAATTTATGTAGTCATTGAAATACTTAGAAATAATATCTACAATTAGCAAAAAGTACAGCGATTAGTAAGATAAGAAAACCATTACTACAGATATTCTTTTCTGTAAAACTAAAAAGAAAATGAGAAACAATGTAAATTATTAAAACAGAAAAAATATTTTGAAAGACTCTTGATTCCAGAATTCCACCTGTAAATGCAACACAATAAAAATAAACTTTCATAAAACTTTTTGCATAAAAAATTAAATAAAATAATCGAATATATTTTCAAAAGAAAATTAACCCAAATTCTAATTAACATATATTTTCAGTGAGTATTGTGTTGTAATAAGATATTGAAAGAAATTTAGACATTAATTAAAACTTAATACTATAATTTAGCTATTTATATGTTATTGATTGTTGAAGATAGTTCTTTTTATAAATAATATAATGTGTTCCAAAACCAAAAATGCTTACCTTTTGAAAATAAAATCATTTTCAAAAGAAATCTGTAATTGCAAATTTCAACTGTCTGAAAACAACTCAGAACAAACCACTTCAATCTTATGAAAATACATCCGGATAGCACAAGGTCCTATATTAATTGCAGCATTGCTGCAGATCTCTAACAACTTCGTTTACCATTTGAGTCTACAGCCTACAGGCACATGATCTTGCGGCTGCGGTTGTCCAGTCTTTTGAAGCTATTTGCAGGGAGACTCTGATGTCACTATACATTTCAGTGATATACTTACAATGTATTTTTCTTGCAGGTAATACGACAAAATGCTAACAAAAAGAGAACGAATTGCTGTTGTTTCTGATCGTCTTCGTGAAATGACGTATGGACAGATGCAAGCAAAATTCGCTCGTAGATTTAGGAAATCGAGGTCCTCCAGGCTGGCTATACAATACATTCCGTATACAGGCCGTAGTCAATACATTCCAGCGTATTAGTACTGTTGCAGATGAAGAATGTCCAGGGAGGCCGGGAATAACATGACTCCGTGCAAAGTGTGCAGGATGCAATTACACGTAGCGCTTCTGCATATACCAGGAGACTTAGTAGGGAGCTTGGTATTCCTCAAACCACTGTGTAGAGAACTCCGGAAGAAAGTTCCAGAAACGTGTATATCACAACCAGCTCGTACATAAGATTGAAGGGGAGGACAGTGCTGCCAGACAAGCTATGTGTCATGATCTGCTAGAAGCTGTGGAAAATGATTATTTGATGCAAAATGTCTCGTCCAGTGACGAAGCTACATTTAACACCTGTGGGCATGTGAACAGACGCAATTGTGGGATCTGTGCAGACGAACAACACAGTGTGATGCATTAGTGGCAACGAGACACAGTCTAAGTGAATGTGTGGTTGGGGATAACGAGGTCTACAATTTACGGGCCATACATGTTCGCAGAACAAACCGTTACTGGAAACACATAGCGCGATATGTTAGAACAGTTTTTAAAGCTCCAGTTGATATCTTATGGAATTATGGATACTGTCGTTTTTCAACAGGGTGGGGCACCACCCCATTTTTTCCTTATTGTTCGGGATTATCTGAATAAAGCTTTTCCCGGAAGATGGCTTGATCGTACCTCACCAAGGATATGGGCCCTTCGCTCTCCTGATCTGACGTCCTTAGACATTTTTGTCTGGCTTTATCAAGTCTAATGTTTACTAGGGGTAGATCCGCAGCATTGAACACTAACATAACGGATTCTAGCAGCACCTGTTAAGATTGCGCCAGCTCTGCTTGAGAAAGTTTTTAGGTCTACAGTGGAGCGCTGGGGGTTGTGTCTAGACTTGCAAGATGGTCACATGTATCCAAACGATGTCCTATTGTAACATAAGTTTCAGAACAATTCTTATTGTGCAATAAAATCTACTTAACCACAAAATGTATAGCGAATTAGAATCACCCTGTAGTATTCCTCTGCATTATCCATGGGCAGTACAAGAAAAACCTTAACTTCAACTGAAACTGACCGTCATCCGTGATTTCGAACTTACACACTAAAACTCCTGCATATAAACTTTACAGTTAAAGTCGAACTGTTGTTTTACCTAAAATACAATCTCGAAATAAAGTAGAAAATTTAAGATTAATGGCACGCATTTTGTATCCTCATAAAATACAGAATAGAATGTTTATTGAAATAAAAAATATATGCACGTCTATACAAATTTTCTCCTGAGTTTCTATATATCTGTTATACTAAAAATAATTTAAAAAAAATCATAAGATTACAATTAATATTTTCGAAAATCTATTATTTCAAACAAAAATATTTTCGAAACAAATATGAATGATAACGTATATATTTTTTAAAGAAATCGATATTTATAAGCTACAAATACGGAAATCCAAACTTAAAGCTCATTCCATAAGGTAGTTTTTGAGTTATGCTTAAAAAACTACCTGTATTGCAGTCTGTTATGCAACGATTCCAAATATATTGAATATTAAGAGTTGCAAATTTAAACTTCATAATTTATAAACTACAAAACTGAATACCTGCTTGGCAACCCAAGGTAAAATTCACCGAAAACGCTAAATATGATGTTAAAATTAGGTGTTCATATTGAAAATTTCAGGGTCTGATACAATTTCGCTATGAGGACAGCTTAATTTTTTGTAAAACAAATTTAATGATAAATTCCCAAAGAATGCATTCCAAAGTCTGTTTCTTGAAAGGTTTGATAATTGAATGTAAGGAGTGTTTTATTTTTCATTTAGGAAGTGCTTTATCTTTTATCCGTTTTAATATTTTTAAAGGTTGAATTTTTAAGAATCCACGATTAATTAACATTTAGTTCTTACAGGTAACTTTCATATTTAATATCAAATTCTAAAATGAGAAAGCAATACCGATCTTATTTCGATTCTAATAAAAGAGGGCGCGACATGTAAGAGCGTCTTTTTAATTGCAGATGCGTCAATAGTTTTGCGCTGCATACGAACAAGTACAGAAAGTTTGTACTCATTACTGATGCACTGTTTCGTATTCAACAATTGTAAATTAGATTTGTTTATAAATGTTCTCTCAAGAATGCTATTACTTACGTCGAATCCGATTAAACATGTCACATCAAGAAGGATTTAATACCTTTAATTTTTTCGCTTCGAGCTTTATGCTTAATTTTAATTGTTTTTTAAATAAAGGAATTTGCAATATTAATTTTTACTAACCAGTTAAATTTATCCTAAAAATGATTTTTAAAAAATCTTGCATATATCGTTTTGGAATTCTCTGCCCCACCCCGCCCAATTTTATGAAAAAAAAATTATTAGTGTCGTACCGTTCTGCAAAGAAACAAAACGGATTAGTAAAATAATAGTTTGGAGTTTAAAAATTTTTGAATGTAAATATTTACATATTTAAAACTTTATGAATGTAAATATTTACATATTTAAAATTTTATGAAGGTTTTTCTTTATAGTAATCAAATAAAATCCTTAAATTATGTTAGAATTTTGAGAAATTATATCTCAAAGAGCCGTTTTTGCTCCACTTACTGCAGTAAAGACTGAAATTATGCGATATTTAGAATTAAATATGCGGATGGTGAAAGAAAATACCTAGTTCAAATACCAGTAAAAAATCCCTTAAAAGTTTTTTTAAAATTAAATAGAATTTTTAAAGTATCTCTTCGAGGGGTTCTCGAGCATATCTTGGAGTAGTTCCATGCCAGTGTCGTAGCGCTGGCCTTATTCAACGCAACGTAAGACCCACACAACAACTCGCAAACTCTTTGTTTTATGAATACAGATAGATTACTTTTTAATTTTTTAAATAATTCCCAGTTCCAAATAATTTCAAATAATTCACATTATTCATTCTGAATAAATATCGATGAGCTATAATATGATGCCGTTTTAAAACATGCTAATTTAAATTTTAAATAAACTGTGCAGGACATCTATTCCATGGAGAATGATTTGAACTTCAAGAAAAGCGGATAGAGTGTTCAGGTAATTTTAAAGATTTAATTAGTAATTTCTCAATAAAAACTTAAACAATCAATATTAGCTCATTGGTAAAAATATCACTTTTCAATTAAAAAGAAAGTTATTGAATAATTTGAATCAAAGGAAATTAAAATAACAACGAAAATTTTTCAGTTGTATAAAAAAATTTAGCATTACATGAATTAATTGTCATTAGTTTTATCTAAATTCAACTTATTAAGCTCACTCCGTAATTAGTTGTTTCGTTTGATTTGAAACTAGTCTTATACCGGATTCTTTTTATTAATACATTAAATTAACTTTAGCTAAAATTGAAACAACTAAACGATACCTGATAAAATTCCTTAAAAATTAAAAAGGTTAAAATCCAACATAAAACCAGAAACGGAGTAAAGTATGAAGTTAGATTCAATTAATTGTAAGATAATTAAATTAGTGTTGCTTGAATTTTTTTCAGAATTAGTAAATACCAAAAGCTTCAAAACATTGCAAAATGCAAAAAACTTGTAATAGAATAACCTCAAACATTTTCCTTTAAAATATATACGAATTCAAGATTAAATTAAACTTCAAATTCTAATTCGAACAAAAAATATATTCTAGAGTAGAGTGCGTTATCCGAATTAATGAAAATGAGCAAACTTAATTTGCTAAAAGATAATCTTTAATAGTAGGACGATTATAAATTTATTTTTTTTGTCTTCAAATATTATAAAATTCAACCGTACTTGTATTTAATGTAAAATTATAAATTGAAAAGTTGTTGGAATTAACTACATTACAGAGCGCCAGCAATGAATTCAAATTAACTTTGCACCATATTATTTCACGTTTTTTTTTTTCTTTTTTTGAAAAACTGTTTCTACGATTATTATTTAACGAGTATTTTTTTTTTTATATCTAAGCGACAAAATCTTATAGCAATCATATCAACGGAACACAAAATTAGAGCGACCGTAACTTATTGCGTAAACTGTTAAAAAAATTCTGGACGTCAGTAACATCTTTTTACATGCAGATAGTTGCTACGTCAAGAAGATGTAAGATGTTGATATTTATGTCACAAAACCATATGGTGTGCCGAAATGGTGAATTTCCAAGACACAGGTAAAAATTAAAATTTTCCCAATGTTTACCAACTATGTAGAGTAGTTCTCAAAGATCTAGAGTAGCACTAAAATCCCACGGTATGAGCAACCATACATGTTTTTTCCCTTGCAGAAGATCACGCCTCTTTCTTAGAAGAAAATTTTTCGGAAAATTAGAATAAACAGCTGAAAACAAAAAGTGAGCAATTGATGAAAACAAATTGTTATGAAGTCCATTTTTTTTTGTATAATTGTAAATTATTTGTTTTAGTTATGCGAGCAATAATCGGAGCCTAATTAAAAAAAGTCCTTCGGCCAGTGCCGGGAGGAAGAGGTAGCTTTCATATTCCTTATTTTTAAAAAGCAAGCTTATATTATTCAAATACACGAAGCTCAATTTAGTGGAAACCGATTATAGGAGATTCGATACTAATTTTTATCAATACTAAATCATTATGAATGAGAATTTCGCGAAATTAGTCAGCTTTATCCAAGCTGCTTTTATTTAAAGTAACTCTATTTGGTTGCCAAATTCGGCGATATCTTGAAGTTCCTGTCATTTTAAGACAACATGGTGGATGAGGCTAACGAGTGAACTTGGTCGAGACCTTAGCAATTCCTGTGCACATGCTCACTCACATCGGATTCGGTTGATATATACGAGTGCTGTCACAGACAAAATGTCAGATTTTTCAAAATGTCACCCACATTAGAAATTGAAACTGCTAGATCTGAGCTATTTTTTATGATAAAGACGAAACAAAAAATGCTCCGGAATACTTATATCATGGTCAAATACTTAAGAAAGAAACCTTTATCAATTTTATATTTTTTTGCACCTCACTTTAAATAAAATTTTTTATTTAATTTAATGGTCTCCATTTTGAAACAAGATGGCTGATGAAGTTGGCCAGCGAACTTGGTCGAGACATCAAGATATACTATCCACATGTCTTCTTACATCGAAATAGGTTAATAAATACGCGTGTTATCACGTGACAAACATCAGATCGTTTCAAAATGTCAGCCATGCTAGAAATTCAAAGTGCTGTAATTCAACCATTTTTTAAGATATATACAGGGCTCCCAAATGGTCCGCCAACTGAATACCAATAAATTTTAACAGAAAAATTTATAGTATTTTGCGCTAGAATTAACTTTCAAAGGTGATTCCCGGGAGGTTTGTAACAAAAATCTAAAAAGAAAATTTGTCTAAAATAATATTGGTATTCAGTTGGCGGACCATTTGGGAGCCATGAATATACGAAAAAAAAAAACTGCTCCGGAATCTTTGTATCAAGGTCAAACACATAAAAAAAATCTTTTTCATTTTTCAATTTTTTGATAACTCATATTAAATATAAAATTTAATTTTTTTTAAATGGCAGCCCTTTCGAAACAAGATGGCGAATGAAGCTGGCCAACGAACTCGGTCGAGACATTGGTATGTACTATGTACAGACCAATTTACATTCAAATCGGTTCATAAATACGCCTGTTATCGTGTGACAAAAATCAGGTCGTTTCAAAATGTCAGCCAAAATAGAAATTCAAAATGCTGTAACTCATCCACTTTTTTTTTAGATATAGAAGAAACAAAAATTGTTCCGGAATCTTTGTATTAAGGTCAAACACATACAAAAAAATCTTTTTCATTTTCCAATTTTTTGGTACCTCATTTTAAATTTTAAATTTAAAAAAAATTAAATTGCCGCCATTTTGAAACAAGATAGCGGATGAAGCTGGTGGACGAACTCGGTCGAGACATTGGTACGTATTATGTAAACAATAAGGTACATCCAAATCGGTTCATAAATACGCCTGTTATCGCGTGACAAAAATCAGTTCGTTTCAAAATGTTATCCAAGCTAGAAATTCAAAGTGCTATATAACTCAGCCATTTTTTAAGATATAGACGAAACAAAAAATGATCCGGAATCTTTGTATCAAGGTCAAGAACATAAGAAAAAAATATTTATAATTTTCAGTTTTTTGGTACCACATTTTAAATTTTAATTTCTTTTAAAAATTTAAATGGCCGCCATTTTGAAACAAGATGACGGATGAAGCTGGCCAACGAACTCGGTCGAGGCATTGGTAGGAACTATGTATACAAGAAGTTACATCCAAATCGGTTCATAAATACGAGAGTTACAGTGTGACAAAGATCATATATATATATATATATATATATATATATGTCAACTTTTAAACGGGGGGTGGTTTTGTGGTCTGGGGGTCATGGTCGATATAAATGTACCAAAATCTTTTGTAATCGCTTTCCTTCGAACGGCTGCAATAGGTAGCTTTTTGTAATGAAAGCTACTAAAAAAATTAATTGGGTTTCGATACCTGAATTGATTATAATTTTCAACATTTTCGTCTTGTAAAGTCAAGATCCTGCTACTACCCGCAAAATCACTGGTACTTCCTCTTCTGTAGACATTTGAATAGTGAGAAATGTTAGAATTACCTGCGTCAAGGTGCAGTTTGTACCCAGTGGTGTTTGATTGAATGAAAATCTACGTGAAAAAAAAAAAAAAATCTTCTACACCAATCCAAGTAAAAAAAAAAAAAAAAACTTTTGTTCAAAAGTAACTTAAGTTTAAGATACTTTAATTTAAAAATTACAAAATTAACTCTTTGTGTAGAATTAACCAAAATTGCCGTGAACGAGAATTGTGCATCAACTCGATAAACGCTGAAAATCGCTTTGTGAATGTCTGCAAAAGGGCCACTTCGTTTTATTGTGCTCCAGCAAGGAAACATATAAGATAAGAAAGGGTCGCACAAAGACTGCACGCTGTATAGACTTCTGCTATACTTGGCGCCTTTTTTTGTGTTTGGTGCAGAAACATCAGAGTCTTACGTTTTAACTGTATGTGGTGATATAGAATTATATCTCCTTAGCTGTTCTCCCTGAACGGAATCCAGAAATTACCACTGATCTAATTTCATATTTCTTTGACATGATTGCTATCAGAATTTGACACTTTTATAAGATTTTTTAAAAATCCTAATCTTATAGACAGTTTTTCAAAATTAATAAGTAAAATGTGAAATAAGCAGTTGTAATGTCATACACTGTTAAAAATATCGTGAAAAATTACCTCTGTTTATAAAGGCTATCTATTTTTTGACCTATGAGGACGCTACATAAACGCCTATGGATCGTTCTCATTGGTCAGAAAATAGATAGCCTTTAAAAACAGAGGTAATTGTTCACGATATTTTTAACAGTGTAGCCAACGTATTGCGCGAACACCATATTTCGTAATAAAATAAGGAGCAGTGTTTTATAAAATATATTGAATTTATTCACTATTTCAAAAATGATAATGTTTCAGTTGGCTTTATATAACTGCAAAAAAAAAGGGTTTTGTAACATTTATTACATAAAACGTATTAAAAATGGAAAAGTGTAAATGCAAGTACGATGCTCATTTTTCACTAAAGTTTCTTTTTTAATTCGGTATCAAAGGTATAACTATAAAATATTTTTATGCAAACATTGTTCGAAGAAACTTCATTTCCGTTTAATCTAAAAAATAAAAGTTTGTTTAATCTAGTGGGGGAACACTTTCAATTTTCAGGTGAAGTATCTTGTAAAACTAGAAGATTGAGACATATAACGTTAAATATGTAACTTCTCTTTTTTTTTTTTTTTTTTTTTTTTATCAAAAACTGGATTGAAATTCATCCAAATTGTTGACAGAAACTTCAATCTTTATAATTTAAAAAAAATGCATTTTCACATAATATTCATGATATCCGTAGGTTAAACTTGCAGTACGCGTATTAGATTTGATTAAAATTTGAAACTAGTTAAATAAATAATGTAAAACACAAATATATTCTCTTATTTTACATAGTGAATAAATTTTGTCACTGCAACAATGTTATAAATAAAGCCAATGTAATAGACTTATACTGATTTAATTTTAACTCATTAAAACGTCTAGGAAGTAAAATATTTTTCTATACTTAAAACTCTGAACAATTTTCTTTCCCTGTAAATGCTTATACATTTAAGCAAGTATAAAGCTTTTTAAAACAAAAGAATGGATTGAGAAAAACTAGCATCAGGATTTAAAATATAAAAATGCAAAATAAAATCTTAAAACATGACATATTTCACTTTAAAACAAAAATGACAGGTGTGCAACAGAATCCGAAATGAAAAATTTAAAAAGGTGCCAAAATTCTCAAAATTTATCTTTTTTATAGTGCTTTGTCACTGCAACAAAGTTATAAATAAAGCCAATGTAATAGACTTATACTGATTTAATTTTAACTCATTAAAACGTCTAGGAAGTAAAATATTTTTCTATACTTAAAACTCTGAACAATTTTCTTTCCCTGTAAATGCTTATACATTTAAGCAAGTATAAAGCTTTTTAAAACAAAATAATGGATTGAGAAAAACTAGCATCAGGATTTAAAATATAAAAATGCAAAATAAAATCTTAAAACATGACATATTTCGCTTTAAAACAAAAATGACAGGAGTGCAACAGAATCCGAAATGAAAAATTTAAAAAGGTGCCAAAATTCTCAAAATTTATCTTTTTTATAGTGCGATACCGATTTAAAAATTATAGTATTCTAAAACTGCACGTAAAATATTCTCTGATTAATAGAAAAGCAAGTTGTGTACACAAGTCATACAACGCGATTTCAGATGATAAATTTAATATTTAAACAGCAGACATTATAATTACTGTTTTTAATAGAAATGATCCTTTTCAGACCTTTTTTTTTTCAAAACTTGTGGTAGAACGGTACGCAACTGGGAAAAGTTATATCAAATTCTTAATTTGGTACAGTAATTTTTTTTTTTTTTTTTTTTTAGTGGAGCGAATAAAATTGTGCTACACCTTGGGTTCATATGTTTTTACATTCAAAATACGAGTGCCCTGAAAATTTATCCAAGACCAGAATACGTCACTGCTATAACTATTCTTTACAGATTGTTTTAAAATAGCATGTTTTAATTCTTAAGCATCTTGCACCGTTTAAATATTGTCATCATCAGATTTGAAACACTAGAACAGCTAGATATAACTACGCAAATAACAGTTCTGAATTTAGTGGCTTTAAGCTTTTGAGTTGCTTGTGTGAATAGTAACAAAAAAGAAATTTATTATTTGTATTAGATTTATAGTTAATTTACATGCAACATTTCACAGATATTTAAACATTTATTTTACTAAATTTTTAAATTTTTTGTATATATATGAGGCATTCTCACATAATTTTGACTTTTAAGCCCCTGAATAATAATTTTTATTTTAGTAAATATTATAGGGGTTTTTTTATTTCTTATACTGGAAAGCATACTATTGCATGACTGTATAAAATTATTAACGATATACACTCATTGACATAAAAATTTGCGCACCAAGAAAAATATGTCCAAATGAAACGAAATTTTACACGCGTAAATACTACTGTCATATAAGTAAGTGAGTAGAAAACCAAAGAAAAAGGATCATTTATTGCAGAAAAAAGAACAAATGAACGGAAATTTTAGTACTCTGTTGGACCCCCTCTAGAGCGAATGAACGATGCGATACGAGCGAGCATTGAAGCATACAAGTTCCGCATGATGTCCTGAGACATCTCGTTCCACAGTTGCTGTAAACGTGCCTCGAGTTCAACCAAATTCGTAGGGTAGCCAACTTGCCGTCCCAAATGATCCCAGTTATGCTCGATTGGTGACAAATCTGGGGATCGAGCAGGCCAGGGAAGGGTGGTAATGTGGCGGAGGCAGGCCTGTGACATCCTTGCTGTGTGTGGCAGAGCATTGTCTTGCTGAAAAATGGCTCCTGGGAGCCCTGCCACGAGTGGCAACACATGTGGCTGTAGAATGTCCTGGACGTACCGCTAGGCTGTCATTGTGCCACGGATCAATATTAGGGATGACCGTGTATCGTAAGCAATGGCACACCATACCATCACACCAGCTGTGAGAGCGGTGTGTCGCTGTAAAGCGAAGGTAGGATTGAGGCATTCACCATGGGGACTCCACACCCGAACACGATTGTCATCGCTGCTCAAATTGAATCTAGAGTCGTCGCTGAAGACGACCTGGTTCCATTCCGTTGCAGTCCAATCCTGTCGTAAGCGACACCATCCGAACGGAGGCGTCGGTGGGTGGGTGTCATTGGCAGCACACGTAATGGGCACCGCGATACCAGATGTCCTTCGGCTAGAAGCCTTGCGATGGTTCGGAAAGACACAGGGATCCGTAGTGAAGATTCTGCCTGTGTCTGGATAGCGGCCACTGAGGCAGTTGGCTCTACGCGTGCGTTTCGTGTGATGTGACGGTCTTCTCGACGACTGGTCTGTCGAGTGCGTCCCGAGCCTGGTCGCCGTGTAAATGACGTCTCTTCAGTCAACTGGTCCCAACACCTCCTCTCAGTAAAATCAGAACGGCCTACTTGACGAGCTACTCGCCGAGCTGACCACCCAGCCCTCCATCATCCCGATGATTCTTCCCCTCTAAAACTCTGACAGCTGTTCATATTGTCTTCGATGGCTGCGTAACAGCATGTCTACCTCAGCGTTTCCTTTGCAAAAGAAAAGGTACACTCAGACACGTTCTGCTTACCAGTTTTATACTCCAAGGAGGACAAAGCTCAACGCCCTCCAGTGGCATTATGCAATGCGCAATCACGCTGCATTTCTAATCATTTGCATATCTGCCTAATATGTACCTTCATGCCAAGTTTCGTTACGATCCCACAATTATTTCTTGGTGCGCAAATTTTTATGGCAATGAGTGTAAATAAGTTTTAGACGATGCTGGGGTCCAAAAAAACCACGAAATTTCTTGCCGTCCCGTGTTCCTGATGCTGATTTTTAAGTTTGGAGCTGTCTGTATAAAATTGTTTCAATAAAAGTTATTCGATGTAATTCTTTCCCGAAACTGAGACTATTGTTTTATATAAATATGTAACAAAAAATTAACCTGCGAACATTTTTACGGTTGTTATTATTTTTTTAACTCTGTCACTGGATTTTAGATTCCTTACCATCCCCTATCTAAAATTATACAGAAAATCACTGCAGATGCAGCTACAAAATGCCTTTTAACTTTTAACTCATGCAGAAGTATGCTAGAGAAAGAATGGCTAAAATTCTTTCACACAAAATTTACAGCACAATTTAAATCAGCATTTAAATGTCAGTTTCAAGCATTGTGGCTTTATTGGTAGTCTTACCGTCCCCAAGGTTTATTGATGCACTTTTCGAGGTAAATTAATTTTTTTTAATATAATCCAATGTAAATAACTGTTGCTAAAAATCAATGAACATTTTATGGCTATCACTTAGTCTTAATACGATTTGCCTAAAATTAGGTTGTAATTTTCCTTACCATCCTTCTTTTTCCTTACCGGTCCTTTTTCCCCTTCACGTCCCTTCTTTAACACCCCTTCAAGACATTGTTATACCAAAATTTTGTACTAAAAATACTACATTATTATTATTTCTTATTTGACTATCCTGTGGGTACTATGCAAATTCATTATAAGTAAAAATGTAGAAGAAAATAAAAAGTTACAGAGGTAAAACGGTAAGGAAAATTAAAGTCGCAAATTTAACTTAAACCTCAGTTAAATAAAAAAATCGTCGCTGCTGACCATTTTGTTCTTTATTTTGAATCATTAAGGGATTCTTCTATAAGTTTAAAATGTTACTTTATTAAGTTTAATTTCACCAGATTTTTATTCCTAAAAGTTATCATTTGTGAGAATGCCTCATGTATGTCAAACATATACAAGATTAAAAAAAATTAAATTTTCTCATTGCACAACTATGAAATAACTATTCCTGAAATATGAGAATTTAATTACATTGCTCCTACATGTGTAAAGATTTACTGTGCAATTTCCATATTGCCTCATTTATTTATGATGTGCTCGTTGTTGATATCGCGTTGATATACACGGAAATATCTGATAATAAAACTTCACTCATTAAGAAATGAATTCCTTAAAATTTTAATTTGAAATTTAGAATAAAATAGAACATTATTCTTGAATTGAAAATTATCGCATAACGCCCAAATCTTTACAATGGCAAAAAACGGAAAATAGAAACTTCTTCGCAAAAATCAACCCATAAAATTTTAGATTTATATTTCAGTATACACATAACAAAAATAGAGTGACTTGAAAATGAGAACAAGATACTTCGTAATTGAGAATTCATTGAGATGATGTACAGTCGTGGAAAAAAATCTAAACACCCCGTACCAACTCCTCAACAAATTATCGTAGAAGAAAGTTACTGGTAACGAACGATTTGAAATAAAGTCTAATTTTAAATGATGTATATAAAATTTGCTTAGGGGCCATCTAAATATTAAAACAAACCCAAACTTCATTTTTTTTTCAATGGCAATACCCAATTGTAACAGGATATTTCAAAACTTCGGTTCAAACTATGCCTAGCCACGAAATTTCAAGTTATTTGAATGATAGGTTTTTGAAGTATAAACATTCAAAATTTAGTGTTCTAATGTTAAATTACATTTTCATATTTTTATTTATATCTCCTGAAATTGTACTCCTAATGTGCTAATTTTTTGTGTAGCAATAATACTAATATTCTCAAACATAATGTGTTGAATTTGCAATTTTTAGAATTTTATGATATGAATTATGAAATTAATAGTCGAAAAAAATATGAATTGCAACCTACTACTTTTTTGATGGATTTATTAAGTCTTACTTTATGGAAATCCAAAATTTTACATTTTCCTTCAAAGTAGTTTTCAAATTATGCTTAAAAAACGGCAAAATGATGATTTAAGGGGCCGTCTATGACAGAATTGACTAGATATTTTGAAATTTCTTCTGCTATCCCGTAATCTAACAGTATTCAGGGATTGCTTGAGTAGTGCTTAAGATGCCTTGATCAAGAAGGGAGCTCTCTCGGTCAACAATGGAGTACCGAACTTCAATTTGGATACAGCCCCTAAAATACATTCGTTTTAAAATAATTAATTTCTTGGAAACTTATCGTACGAATTGCATAAAAATTTGTTTTTAGGCTAATTGAAGAGTGTAGAGTTCATTTATGCTGTCAGAATTATGTACTGCTATTGAAAAAAAAAACAAAGTTATGGTTCGTTTTAATATGTAGATGCCCCCTAAGCAAATTTTACATACATCATTTAAAAGTAGACTTTATTACCAATCGTGTGGTACCAGTAACTTTCTTCTACGTTAATTTTTTTTTCAGAGTTAGTAAGGGGTGTTTACTTTTTTTCCCCCACGACTGTATATATTTTTTATATAAATTGCAGAAGTTAATGAGGTACATTCTTATAATAAATATTTTACATACGCTCCCTTTCATAACAATTTCTTGAAATTAAACCGTGTAATTTTCAAACATCCAATTAAATTCAGTCTAAGGAATAATTTATTTCAGTAATTAGAAGCGAGTTCAGCTTTGACTTTAGTTAAGCTACTTTCAAATACAGATCAAGTAAACTGAGATCTGCGGCTCGTTGATTAAGAATAATAGTTTGCTAAACAAAACAATATCTACTTAGGATCAATCTTAATTACTCAGAGAATGAAAACAAGTCAAATTCTTTATAAATATACATCATAATTTACTTCAATAAACATACACAAGTTATCGAATAAAAATGCATGATGGCAATTTATAAGAGCAAATGATTTTCTGTTCCTAACATTAGAATATCAAATTACAATCCCCTAAATCTAAAATAAATTTTTGATTCAGTTCCCCGTTATGCTAACATTTTCATTTAAATTCTACTGAAAGTGCATTGGAGGTTGATATTTATAATTTTAAAATTAAACACAAATTATATGTACAGTATCTAAATGTCAATGTTATTTACAATAGAAAAATTAATGTACTTTTATAAAATTTATTTCCTAATGGTTGTCTTCATTAAAATGTATTTAGCTTTTGTGCAGTTTGAAACAAGACACTTAAAAATATGAGTACAATGTAAAATATTTTCTTTCAATAAAGTTTTAAAGTTTTACGTCTATGCTCAAACGGTCAAAGATAGAATAACGTAATTATACTGAGATAAGTATTTTACCATTAAATAGTTATATAAGAGCGTGACTTATACAATGAATTTGTTCTATATCGAAGTTTAGAAAACATTTTGAATACTCGCGCTTGTAATGCATGTTTCTCTCTGCATATACAAATTTAGTCAATATAAATTTTCAAATGAAAAATGCAGTTTAAAATAACTTAGCTGTACAATGAGAGTGATTTGAGAAATTTACTAATATTCACGGCACAATGTTTTTCTACACTTTGGGATGACTGACAAAATTTTGAAGGAGTAAATAACTTCGATTATCTGAAGAAACTGCATCAAAATACTCTTAGAATATCATCAAAATTATAAAAAACCCAATGATTTTTGAGCATGGAAATAAAACAGTATGTTTTGCTAATTAAAAATGGTCTTTTCGACATATTATAAAACTTGATCGAAATAAACTTTTTACGCGATCTTCTGTAGCTTCAGAAAGTTGATTATATCAAAATAATTCTCTTAGTGTTTCAAATGCCATAGAAGATATTTTGTATACATTGCATTTTAGACTTAAGTACTTGAACTTAGACTTATTTATACATATAAAAATATTATATTATTTTAAAATAAACATTGAAAATGGAAAAGGTATAAATAATTTTAGCTTTTATATTTTTATTTAATCGTCGCGTACACCTAAGCCACACATGAGACTCTGAACTTAAGCCACAAAAACAGTGATTTTTCTTTTTCCCACTAACTTTTGCTTCCACTGACAACTCAAAAGCTTTCAGATTTCAAGTGTGGCTTCATTTTTTTTTAGGATTGATAACATATGACAACACAAGATTTTTTCACAACTGAATCTTTCCACCCCATGTCTCAGCACGAGGATAGCTAAATAGATATCATTTAGAAAAATGATCCATTAAATAAGAGTTTTACTTTGTACGACGAATATGCTTTTGGAACATGTTAAAGTAAACTATCTGTATGTTGTCCTAAAATGTATTACTGCCAATCGATGTGTTAATTGATTTTTATAACAAGTTTTCTTTTACGGTACTTCAAAGTTTCGTAAGGGCATAAAGGGTTCAAAACAAGTTAATTTTTTTCTACATTTTCGAAAGATTTCGGTCTTATTTTTTTAATAATTTGTGAGCTAGAGGGTTAAAAGACCGAATAAATTATGCCACATTTTAGTGAAGTTATTAAATTTTTACGCCATTATTTTATTTTTTTTTATGATATTGGAATACAATACAAATAATTATGTCACATTTTAGTTTTTAATCTTGGGATAAAACAAAACATATTGAAATGTACTAGTATTTTTAAATGCAAATTAACTTTCGAGAATAATTACCTACCGACAGATCTTTTTCTTCTTGCTTGTAAACAACTGTGATAAGTTTTCTCTAAATAAAATTAACAGTTAATTTCAATTTTGCAGGAATAAAATATGCTAAACTCCTGTGTGTAATTATTGAACACCATGAAGGATTCGCACCAGTGAGCTGAAACTGGCAGAAAATATAAATTAGTGTGTTCTATTCAAATAAAAAGAATTTCAAACTCACTGCGCAACTATAAGCTGAGCAGTGCCCTCTGAACTGCTGATTTAGACGTATACAGAGCTGTTTTAAGACGTTGAAAAAGTGCATCACACTCTGTCAGAGTTAAGCGCTTTATGAGAAGTCGCTGTACGCCGACGAAGACAGAGGACTAGGGCACCATATGATCAAACTACTGAGTTTGAACGGGGACGAATTATGCCCCTCGTAAGGTTTTTTTCATATCGTGCATTAACAAATCTCATAGAGCGCACTGCCATGGCAGTAGAAGCCACTGCATCGTAAATCAGTGGATGACGAAATGTCAGCAGACTCAACAAACACAGAGCTATCGGGAAGCAATCGGACGAATGCCGCTTGCCGATTCTGGCGGTAACGGCACGATATCAGGTTGCCGATATCGGTTCCAACACTTTTGTGGTCCCCCGGGTGAGAGTCGGTCCGTTGGGCTGGCACTTGGTCGGACCGGTGCCGGCAAAATCGGCGAGACTGCCGGCAGGATACTATGCCGGCTGCAGCCCGACAGCAGCATAAATTGAAAAAAAAAAGCTTTTGATGGCGCCATCTATTAGCCATCTTGGCATGTGCCTTTATCAATATTTCAAGGGAGCGTATTTCGGCGTTGGAACAGGTTGGTTTCGATCCGAGGACCACAGGGACTGAAGGTAAACGCCTTAACCACTCAGCCACTGAGCCTTGCTGCGGGGAGGATTCTTATGGGGTAATACGGGGAAGACATTTCTTTAAGTTATAGCTTGTTGTTGTGGATAGATCGTAGATGGAAAATTGGAATTTTGAAGTGTTTTAAAGTTGTTTTCTTTTTTTGTAATTGTCTCATCCGCATTTATTTAAAAGTTAATTTAGTATTTAAATGAATGAAATAAATATTTTTGCGAACTAGTTAAAGCAAACGAATTGGGTTTTTTTATAAATTTAAAAATTATTAAATATTTAATGAAATTAATTATTTTTAGAGGTTTTGTTCAGTTAATAAAATTTTCTTATTAGTTATTATAATATAATTACATGCGTTGCGTTAATTTATAAAACATATTTTTACTTTCTTCTATCTTTACAAGAAGAAAGTATTGGATTCATGAAAAATTTCGACTTCCGGTTTTCGACGGATTTACACGTTTTAGGGATCAGAGATTTCAAAAAACAATATGTTTTTACAAAATGTCTGTTTGTGAGTCTGTCTGTATGTGACACAAATTTTATGAGCGCTCTATCTCAAGAACTAATGCATGGAATTTAATAAAAAAAATATATTCCAGTAGCCCCTAATATAAATTGGTGTTCATTAGTTTTTGGTGTAAATCGCCCCACAGGTGGCGCTGCTATGCTGTATTTTTTGCGATTTCCGCAATAGCCCTATCTCAAGAACTAATGCACAGATTTTCACCAAACTTCAGATTCAGGTATACCTTGATATGAATTAGTGCTGTTTATGTTTTGGTGCAAATCGCTCTACAGGTGGCGTTGCTATGCTGCATTTTTGAGAATTTCCACTATAGCTCTATCTCAATAGCTAATGCACGAATTTTCATCAAACTTCAGACTCAGGTATACCTTATACCTTGATATCAATTGGTGCTGTTTATGTTTTGGTGTAAATCGCTCACAGGTGGCGCTGCTATGCTACATTTTTTCAGAATTTCCGCTATAGCTCTATTTCAAGAACTAATGCACGAATTTTCATCAAATTTGAAATTCAGATATACTTTGATATGAATTGGTAATAAATTGATGTAATTTCTTCTACTATTTAAATGATTTAATTGACGTGATTTATATAGAAGAAAGCTTTGTGATGGCCACAACATACTGGTTTTAACATGGAAAAACTTATTTTAATAAATAAAGTTGGAAATTAATCACTTTAATTAAAATTTTAATTAGAATAAGAATTCATTATCTGTCATTTGATGATTTAAAGTAGAATAAATTTTTAATGACAATGTAACAATATTTATTCTTTTACTTATGAGCATTTTTTAATCTTAAAATAAAATAGAAATATTATTATTATTATTATTATTATTTTTATTTTTATTTATTTATTTTTTTTTTTTGTTTAGTAAATAATTTTTTAGAGGGGAGAAATTTCGGAATCTTTTCTTTTAAATTTTAATGCTAAAAAGATGTGTAGATTTTTTGATATTTTCATAGCTTGTAAAATAATTTTAAAAGCTTTTTAATAATTTGATTTTTAAATAAAATAAGAAACTTAGCTATTATTTTTAAAATGAATATATAATTGGAAAATAATTTGAATTAACTTATGAAGTATTTTTTTTTTCTTTCTACGGTTAAGTTTATAATGAATAATAATTTTAAGGAACGATTTAAAAAAATCTTTTGATGATTCAAAAAATTGTAAATCCTTTTAAAAATGAATTCAAAACATTTTTTTAAATAAATAAATATAGGCTTTTTTGACAATTTTTATGTTTATCACTATTGGAATTTTATGTGAAATATATAACTCTTATCAAAACTCAAACTCACACAAAATTAAGTAAAAGAAAAACTATCGGCTAAGACTAAAAATTCCGAATTCGGACCGACGTTAGTATTCATCTAATCGTACCACTATCAGATATCACATATCGGTCCTGTGTCACTTGCTGGTATAAGTCGCTTGCCGATATGTAACCATAAGGGGACCAATTACGGTAACCGACAGTGGAAAAAGCAGATTCTTAAGTTTCAGTTGTCGATATGCTGCCGAAACTTCACCAAAACCATCGTGTCGATGCCGACACTTAACCGACACTGCCGGTTGTGGTTCGATCGTGTGCCGAAAGGTATGTGTTTGATGGGGAAGATGATAGACACCTGATCCTCGTGGCAGTGACGGACTGTACGCCTTGATTTGGACAGTTCACAGAACATTACAGCACTGCTAGAGGTTTCATTATTTGCTCCACCAATTCATCGGCGTCTGCTGCAGCGTGGACTGTGTGCAAGAGTTCCTTTACGCATGATCCCCTAACACAAAAACATCGGCGCCTGCTACTACAATCGCCTCGTCGACATAAACATTAGCGTGCTGATTGGCCATCTATGCCCATTTATGATGAATCCCGCTTTAATCTGGGATATAGTGATGGCCATATTCACGATTAGACTCTATACCGGTGAACTCAACCTTTCAAATTGCGTTACAGAACGTCACACTGGACGAACACTAAGAGCGATTATTTAAGGCGCTATTGAGTATCACGTACGATCTGAGAAACTAAGAATTGTAGGAAATCTCAACAGCAACAAGCATATCAGAGAACGTTTGGAGCCTGAAGCTTCAGCGCACTCCGGAATCCTGCCTTCCAACGCATTCGCAGTGTTTGTTTTAACACAACAACGTTTGTCCACATATTGTTAAGAATGGTCAAACTTTCTTTACAGCCCAACACACCCAGATTCTTGCTTGACATGCGTAATCTCCGGATGTGTTGTCTTTTGAACATTTCTGGGATTTTGTTGGTCATCTAATACACATAAACATTGCTTTCGGATAGTAGCAATATGGAATGCTCTTCTTTAGATATAGATTCAGAATCTGTTAGACTTGATACCACATCGTGCAGAACCAATTATTGAAGCGCGTAGTGGTTGCACAAAACACTGATTTTCAGCATATCTTTTTTTTAATTTAATCATTTATTTGCACCGATACAAGTCACTTCTGGAATACGTTTCACTCAATTTCGATGAACCCTTCATGGTGTTTTTAATTTTTACAAACAAGAGTTTATTTAATGAAAATGTATCTTGTATTTCATTATTTTTTAAAATATTCTTATTTCTCTATTATTTGTACAGTGAGCCATTAATTACTTACTCCAGAAAGTCCGATCGTTTTCCTCAAAAGTCGGAGGTGGAACTTATTTCTTAAAGATTTTATCGCCCTGTTTACCTATATAATGTTAATACAGAATCTTTTGCGGTGTAGCATTTAAAATGATATACTCATGAGAATCGCTTTTGTTTGCATATCTTTGACAATTCAATGTATACCGATTTCTACGCCTAAATTAATGACAAATTCGCATCACATTTCTTTACACAGTCTAGTTGACGGTCATCAACAAAGCTAAAATTGGTCGATAAGTAATAACTGCCATCCTCCGGAACAGATGACATTATTCCCACATAATATTTTCTTGATAATGGGACATCAATATATATTACCATAGGAAAGCTGTATCATCATCTGCAACACCGATATAGAACGAAGTTTTTTGCCATTATTTAACATAGAAACTTGAATGGTTAGATTGCTTTTGCTAGTCTTATAGTTTCATATTATTTTTAAATTGCTGATAAAATTTCGTTTATCTAAATGATCTTCTAACGATTAATATGTAAAATTAATAGTGATATTTACTTAAATCTTCAGATGGAGTTATTAAAGTTACGTCTTGTCGTTATTCTTAAATAGTTATAAATGGCAGACCGGTTATAATACTAATTAAAAAACTCATTCAGAACAAATTCTAGGGATTTATACGTATATTTGCGTATTCCCTGAAATACGTTTGAATTTAATAAAAAATCCTTCGCCATTTCAGACAAAATGTGTCGCAATGTCTCCACTTGTATTAAGTAGCGAACTCTCTTCAAATATAAAATTCATATATTTTAATAAGTACAAGTTTCAATAAAGTTTACGTTTCATATTTATTTATTTTTTTTTTTTTTGAAAAAATTCAAGGAATCTGAATTATTTTATCGATATAAAGATATTCCAAAAAAACTTTCTTAGTCTTATGAGGTAAAAAAAAAAAATACTTAGCAACAAATATGCATCCTCCGAGTTTAAAAAAGAAATCTTGAATATTTAATTTAAACATTTCTTTAAGTTTAAACATAAATAAGTAATCTGAAAGTTGCATCTGAGAAATGTTTAATTCATTCGAAAATGGATCTAGCAGCTCAATAAAGAAATAAATTGAATAATTTACCAAGTAAAGTTATATTTTTCATTCTAGTAGCATAGCAACCCATTGTGTTTTACTTGTATTTTGTAAGATCGTTCGAGTTTTCCCGACAAACGAAATCAAATTGCATTTTACATTAAAAAAATATTTATAATATTAATTAATGCGTATATTTTTTATTATAAGTAAGGAATCATACTTACAATGCTGGTTTAACTGAAAATTGTGAAAATATTTTTGCATTCACTTTTTTAAAACATGATTACATTTCACATATTAGTTATTTTCATACAGTTGCAGTCGAGTTATAAGAATAGTCACTTATAAGAGAGTGACGGAAAAGGGGCAATTGAATTTGATTGGTCGAGAAAATTATGGAAAATACTTCTGAAACTTGATATTATTTTGTACTTATCGATCCTGCAGTTACCGTTATGCTAATACTTCTTTGCTTGCCTAACCTGTCTAATAGGGTGGAACTTAAGTATAGGGTAACAAAAAAACTTTTTTGTTTTAATGTGTAATAGTGAAAACATTTTTCCTTTTTAGATGTCTAAACTTTTGGCTGATAAGGTTTTTTTAAATTAATTTGTTTTCGGGTCCCTCAAAGACATCGAAGTTTTAGGTAGCTTTCTTTACAAAAAAGCTACCTATTGCAGCCGTTCGGAGGAAAGCGATTTCAAAAAATTTTGGTATATTTTCATCGATCATGACCCCCAGACCCCGAAACCACCCTCCGTTCAAAATTGATATATATATATATATATATATATCAATATATATATATATATATATATATATATATATATATATATATATATATATATATATATATATCTGACCTATGTCACACTGTAACTCCCGTAATTATGAACCGATTTCGATGTAATTCGGTGTGTACATAGTACATACCAATGCCTCGACCGAGTTCGTTGGCCAGCTTCATCCGCCGTTTTGTTTCAAAATGGCGGCCATTTAAAATTAAAAAAAAAAATTAAAACTCGAAATGTGGTACCAAAAAATTACAAATGGAAAAATATTTTTTTCTTATGTATTTGACCTTTATACAAAGATTCCGGAGCAGTTTTTGTTTCGTCTATATCTTAAAAAAGGGCTGAGTTATAGCATTTTGAATTTCTAGCGTGGCTGACATTTTGAAACGTCCTGAATTTTGTCACGCGATAAAAGGCGTATTTATGAACCGATCTGGATGTAATTCGGTGTGTACATAGTACATACCAATCTCTCAACCGAGTTCGTTGGCCAGCTTCATCCGCCATTTTGTTTCAAAATGGCGGCCATTTAATTTTTTTTTTAAAATTAAAAATTTGAAATGTGGTACCAAAAAATTGAAAATGGAAAAATATTTTTTTCTTATGTATTTGACCTTTATACAAAGATTTCGGAGCAGTTTTTGTTTCGTCTATATCTTAAAAAATGGCTGAGTTATAGCATTTTGAATTTCTAGCGTGGCTGACATTTTGAAACGTCCTGAATTTTGTCACGCGATAAAAGGCGTATTTATGAACCGATTTGGATGTAACTTCGTTTATACATAGTACATACCAATGTCTCGACCGGGTTCGTTGGCCAGCTTCACCCGCCATCTTGTTTAAAAATGGCGGCCATTTAAATTTTTAAGAAAAATTTAAATTTGAAATGTTGTACCAAAAATTGAAAATTAAAAAAAATATTTTCTTCTTATGTGTTTGACCTTGATAAAAAGATTCGGGAGCAGTTTTTGTTTCGTCTATATCTTAAGAAATGGCTGAGTTATAGCATTTTGAATTTCTAGCGTGGCTGACATTTTGAAACGTCCTGATTTTTCTCACGTAATAACAGGCGTATTTATGAACCGACTTGGATGTACCTTGGTGTGTACATAGTACATACAAATATCTCGACCGAGTTCGTTGGCCAGCTTCATCCGCCATCTTGTTTCAAAATGGGCGCCATTTAAAAAAATAAAAAAATAAAAAAATTTAAATGAGATACCAAAAAATTGGAAAATGAAAAAGATCTTTGACCTTAATACAAAGATTCCGGAACAGTTTTTCTTTCGTCTATATCTAAAAAAAATGGCTGAGTAATAGCATTTTGAATTTCTCTTGTGGCTGACATTTTACAACGATCTGATTTTTGTCACGCTATAACATGCGTATTTATGAACCTATTTGGGTGTAACTTGGTCTGTACATAGTACATACCAATGTCTCGACCGAGTTCGTTGGCCAGCTTCATTCGCCATCTTGTTTCAAAAGGGTTGCCATTTAAAAAAAATTAAATTTTAAATTCAAAATGAGGTATTAAAAAATTGGAAAATGAAAAAGATTTTTTTTTATGTGTTTGGCCTTGATACAAAGATTCCGGAGCAGTTTTTGTTTCTGAAAATTTGTTCTTTTGTTGATATCTTAAAAAGTGGTTGAATTATAGCACTTTGAATTTCTATCATGACTAACACATTGAAACGATCTTGTATTTGTCACGCGATAACACACGTATTCGCCTATTTCGATGTAAGAAGGCATGTGGATAGTATACATCAACACCTCGACCAAGTTCGCTGGCCAGATTCATCAGCCATCTTGTTTCAAAATGGCGGCCATTAAATTAAAAAATATATATATATTTAAAGTGAGGTGCAAAAAATTAGAAATTGAAAAAGGTTTCTTTCTTAAGTATTTGATCTTGATATAAGGATTCAGGAGCATTTTTTGTTTGTCTTTACCTTAGAAAATGGCTCAGATATAGCAGTTTCAATTTCTATTGTGGGTGACATTTTGAAAAATCTGATTTTTTGCATGCGACAGCACTCCTATATATTAACCGATTCCAATGTGTGTGAGCATGTGCACAGCAATTACTAAGGTCTCGACCAAGTTCACTGCTTAGCCTCATCCACCATGTTGTCTTAAAATGACAGGCACTTTAAGAAATTGCCGAATTTGGCAGCCAAATATAAGTTACTTTAAAGAAAAGCAGCTTGGATAAAGCTGACTAATTTCGCGAAATTCTCATTCATTATATTTATAAAAATTAGTATTGAATCTCCTATATTCGGTTTCCACTAAATTGAGCTTCGTGTGTTTGCATGATATAAGTTGGCTTTTTTTAAATAAGGATTATGAAAGCTACCTCTTCCTCCCGGCACTGGCCGGAAGGACTTTTAAAATTTCAGTATAAAGAAACAACGTAGCTGTTACCTCATATCTGCTTATATTAAGCAAATACTACCCATATCATCACTAGCAGGTGGCTAAGTATTGACTTCAACCCTCCTTACCTCCCTTTGTTATGGATTGATTCAATTGGACATTCAACCTACTGGCTTATAAGTCTTCTTAAGCAAACTTTGTCATTACATTATGGGAATTAAACTTTGCCAAGATAAAGACATCTCTTACTTAATATCTAAAGACGGTTCACACAGCTCGCGAGACAATTTTGACACACATTTCCACTATTTGAGTGTGGCAAGGAAAATCTAAAATTCAGGTGTTTATCCTGTTTGTATTTTTTAAGTTCTTGATCCGATCAGACAGTCAAGACAGGATCTATTTTTTATAATTTATAATTTCAATAAGTTCGCATGTTTTCAAGTTACTTTCCTATTGGTCCAGAAAATCCTTTAGTACCCGTATTTTTTCCAGCAAGATGTTTAAATAAGTATCCAAAAAAAAAAAAAAAAAAAAAAAAAAGTTCATCTGCATGTAATAAGCAAATTATCCATAGTAAAGTATTTACAGTCTTGCTTCCAACGTTTTGCAACTCCAGATTTGCGTCCTGCATTGACAGCGTTTCTGTTTCACCCAATAAATTTCAAACTTGAAATGTCTGTATTATTATTTTGAAAATACATCAAAATTGCAATGGCTGTATTAATATAAGAAGACGATGCCAATGAAATATGACCAATATGTTTTGATCCTGGTTTTTGAACTAAGACCATGTGTTCTTCTTTAATGATTTTTCGTTTCATTTTTTACCCATTGTTTCAGTTATCATAGTGTTATCCTTTCTGCCATCAAAATACAAACCTTCTAAAATTAACTTATTTCGTCTTTCTTGTTCTTTCAAATACTTCCTTTTCCTTTTCTTTGTCTTCTCCAAGTCCTGTTACCTTTTCTTTATTATCATGAGAAATACCCCTATCTTCTAGGGTGCCATTTGCAATAATATTTGCAGTTCTGTTTAATACTCCGGTTCTAATATCTTGTTGATTTTCAAATTCAGGTTTAGAAGAACTACCGAATGAACTATTTCCTTCCGAACTATTTTCTTCATTTGGCGAGTCATTCAATCAAACATCATCACATTTTTGTTTTAAAATAACCTTTTCTTTCCTTGATATTTCCTTTTCCAGTCTTGCCACACAATTTTTTGTAGTTTATATATATATTGATCCTATTACAATCACCCCATTTCTCTTTGGTCTTTGAGAAAGTGACGCTCTTGTTCTGATACACAATAATATTTAGTGCACTTACACAAAGAAAAGTTTTTTACACGATTATCTAACATTTTGCAAATTTATATTGGATGTGGGATTATTCTTTCTAATCTTAATATTTTTCTTTAAATTTTGACATTTCTCACATAGTCTAATCAATCACTCATCAATCACTTTTAATCTCAGCAATACACTTTTAATTGTATCAGCAACAGCTTTAGATATTCCAGAAACAGTGTGATCCAGATTACAGCTGGCAGATTTTAAGTTAAATTGAACTCATAAATAATGTTCATAGCATCTTCATATGTTCGCCAAAGATGACAGTCTAATGTTAACTGTTTTGATTTGCAAAATACAAGACACTTTGAGAATTTTCTAGATTTATGCATGTTAGCAGATATTGTCATATTTGGCACCGACTGTTTATTGAAAAATAATCGAAGAAAATATTCACACGCGCTATATCTTACTAACTTGTTATGAATCGCAGCCAAATAAATCAGAGACAATGAAAGCCGACGCCCTCTATGTTGGCTTCTAGAAAAGTGAAATAAAGTGGAGCCATCGTTTCCATGGCACTCAAACTAAATTAATCTCTTTAATTCAGGATATTACCACTTCATTAATTTAACTTTGCCAAATATAAATTTAACAAATCTTAAAACACTTTTCATGCAATTATTGACTTTTATTCGTTTTTTATGGAAAATCAGACGCTTTGAGGAACCGAAAAATATCATTTTAAAATTAAAAGAAAAATATTTTCTTTTTATGGGGTTAAAAAGGAAAAAAATAATCACTATTAGAATATAAAATTCGAAACTTCGTTTTTTAGTTCCACCCTACTTGTCTAATCGAAAAGTTTACAATGGCTTCATGTTCCGCCAGAGGACATTAATTCTAATTTTCTTCAAAATCGCAAAATGGTATTTCACTACGACTAATAATTTTTAAACATTTCAGATTTTTAGTAATAATTAGATGAAGGTAGAATTAAGTTATATAAATATTCTTTACATTATTTTTTAAAGGGAAGATAAAGTAAAAAAAATCAATAAATCGGTTTATAGAAATAGAAATAAAACCAGACTTGATATTCAGTTGGGATAGTAGGTAATAATCGTGGCATTGCACAGTGGGACGTTTTGACGATCTAGGTGGACAAAATTATTTCGTTGAAGTTTAATTAGATTTTGCTGTTTTTTTTTTAATGCATCACTAATAAAATACTCAAACAGTGATAAATATTTGGTTATTTAACAAAAATGTCTTAAAAGAAAAATACAGGGTGCCCACTAAAGTCCGTTCCCACCCTCTTAACAGCCGAACGACTGCATCTATATTCATAAACGTGGAGTCTATGTATAGTAAAGTGGTTATCCGCTACTAGATGAGACCACTTACAGCTTCCCCTGGTTCAAAATGGCGGCATTAGCGTTCCTATTGCGAAAACGGTTCGAAATATGGGATAAAAGTAAATGACAAATTTGTAGAGCATCATCGATTTAGTTCGAAAAGACACCTTATGAACATGAATGCTAAATGAATCTCGTTTTCTAGATAGTATTACTAACTCAGCTGTTTTGCACCAGGTGATGCTGGAAGCAGTGTCATCTGGTAGAGCATAGCCACTTTCCTATATCTAAATACCACTTTTATGAATATAGCTGCAACCGTTCGGCAATTAAGATCGTGGGAAGGATTTAGTGGGCGGGCACCATGTATAATGGCATTACGAATAATGCGTTAAACATACTTATTTTACAATCAAGTAAAAAACAATTTAATGCATACATGTAACTTTTTTTTTTTTTTTTTTTTTTTTTTTTTGTATTTTTGTCTACTTAGAATTTCTCGAGAAATTTGTGTAGTCATCCTGAAAAATAAATTTTTTTTAAATAAAATCATATTAAAAAAACTTAAATGTTTTGTGGTACCCTGTAAAACATAAATGCTACCAAAATTATTTTCGGTTGAAAAAATGGCGTTGTGTCAATAAATAACCTCTATAATTTTTATTCAATTTGAAATCAAATTTCTGCATATGGACGGTAATGTATTCGAATGTTTTATGTGTCCCTGTAAAAGAAATACAACTTCTACGCAATTTGTTTTCAATTTAAAAAATGCTATTGTGTATCTCAATAACCTATAGTAATTTTGTAGAAATTGAATTAAAATTTCTGCTTTTTAGCAACAATCGTTCCACGATTTTTTGTGTGGCCCTGTAAAAAATGCATACTTTTTTACGTTCGTCAAATTATAATTTAATAGAATTGTCATCGGAAAAACACATGTAGGTAAAGTTTCAGCTCAATCCGATTATTGAAAGTGGTTTAAAATTGCCTTGCAAGATTTGAACTAATCTTTTATGTAGCCCTGTAAAAAAAGCGTAAACTGCTACATTCTATAAATTATAATAATATTCCATTGTCATCAGAATTACATATCCTGAGCAAAGTTTCAGCTCAATCAGATTATTGAAATTGGTTTAAAATTATCTTAAGTTTTCTTAATTCTTAAGTTTTAATCTCTCTTATTCTTAAGTTTTAATCTAAATTTTTGTGAAGCCCTGTAAAAACAGTATTCTAAACAAACTTCTACGTTCTTCAAATCATAATTATATTGTATTGTCATTCAAATTACACATGTATTCTTTGTTTCGGCTCAATAGGATAATTAAAAGAGACTTAAATTTGACTTGCAAAATTTCAAATAAACATAGATACATGCACTGGAAGTACTGATTTGAAGCTATTTGCAGGAGTTTATTTCAATACTTTAGGAATGGCACTTTGATTTTAAAAAATGCTTCTTGCTGAAGAATGCTGAATAATTTGTTAAAAGTCAAGATGAAATTTGTACACAACATCAAGGATCATCCAGAATTTCAGTCTTTGAAAAAAGCGCTAAAGCGGGTTTTATATCGCTTATTTTCAAACAAAAATGGGTTCAATCTGACCTTGACAAAGGTGTGACATTGATCAGCAAACTCGTGCTTTCAAATGAAACAGAATAGTCACGACGTGCTTTCAAACTTAGAGGAAGCTAGTGCAACTTTTGAAATTCCTTCAAACCAACTGCGCAAACGACTACTTTACGATCACAATTAATCCACACCTCTGATTTTTTACGCCAAAACTGGTACGGATCTCGAAAATACAGACATTCAACTACCAGTACATGCGGTTTTGTCAAATTCCGAGATAATTGGAAAAATGGATTTTGTCCACATATATCATCAAAACGTCCCACTGCGCATTGTGTTGAAATGACTCCTCTTGCAACTTTCAGCAAATCAGCCAACCAACACAAACTACACCCCCCTTTATAATTATAAGAATGGCAGTAATAACTCAATTCTTCCCTTGCTCATTTTCGCTAACGATTAGTTGTGTGCAGAAAAAAAAATTCTCCCGAATGATTCTGGCAACGAGTGGTCAGCACGTCCTTATTTCTGCTGATTCATCTTAAAATGCATTAGTCGTAGCGTAGAGTGCGTGTTCAGAGAATTTTCCCTTTGGGAGTTGCCCTACGTGTTGACAGTCATTTTGTGTTTGATAAAATGTAACTGAGTAAAGAAAACTAATTTTCGGCAGCATTTCCACGATATTTTTAAAGTGAGCATCTACTTGTTTTAAGTGCACTTTCTTGTTCATTTTATTTTTTTATGTGTAGCTTTAAACATATGTTTAAAAATATGTCCTGCGCCAGCGTTTTTCGGTGCAACATGTGTGGGGATCGTGTTACGTTAAATTTTGCTGAGTTATAAGTTTCTAGTGAAATTCTTGTATCTTCAGTAATGAAGTGTTTTAAAAATATTGCATCATTTAATGTGCCTACAATTGTGATATTTTTATAAACGACTTTGCGTCTACAATCAAGTGTGCAATATAGGCGGTGATCTTGTTATGAAAATTTTTCAGAGTGGTGCGAAGTAACTGCAAATCTTGAGTGATCTGGCGTTTTCAAAATATGCGTCGGTTAAAGTGACTACAAATGGGATATTTCTCATGATGATTTCTGCAATCAAGTGTGAAAAAATAATGAGCAGTTTTCGCCTTTTTTAAATTCATATTCAGCCCGAATACTTTACCGAGCTACAGAGATTTGTAATTATTAGATTTTAAAGTAAATTGCTGCATTTTATTTGCTTTTGTAAGTGCTTCAAACCCTTCAAATATAAAAAATTTAATTATTTTTTTATTTATATCTGTTTAAAGTTTCTCATATACTTACTATAGAGCAAAATATTATTAAATCGCTTAAATGTGGTCAAAATTATGATATATGCACTAATATCCATTGAAAATGAGGTGAATCTTTGATTACTGTGATGAAAAAAATATATTCACTAAAATGGAAATCGAACAAGAAAGTAAAAATGTTCGATGAAATTGGAGTACTTCATTCAACAAAAACGAGCACCGCATGCTCTGAAATATGTTTACCATGTTAAGATGGCTCACTGTATATTTTTGTTAATATTAGTTTTCTGATTTCACATGTGCAATATATTTATTCTAAAACTTAATTTCATTTATAAACTGGCATATATTTGTGTCAACAAAAAATAATCGAGTGTTTAATATTGCGATTTAGTTTTTGAAATGAAAACTATGAAAAATATTGAAGCAATAGGCATGAATATTAAATTTAAAATAATTCAATTAAAGTAACTTGAAATAAGCTAGTCAGAAATATTATTAATTTCAGAATGCTATGTATCTTAAATTTTATTATTAGTTCAGAAGTTAAGCTTGAAAAATTCATCTCAAATACTTAAGAAATGTTCTAACAACTTGTCTACTATATTTTCAGATTTTAAATTAAACTTATTAATTTAAAGCAATTTACATAAAAAATACCGCAGATCAATCTATATAATCGCCAGTATTCATAATGGTGCTGTTATATAATTTGTCAGTCTACACATTGCATCTATTCAAATTGATTTTTTTTTCTTCTCAGTTTTAATATGAAAAATGGCAATATATGTAAAGTAATTCTAAAAATTCTTCTTTCTTTTCTCTTTTTTTCCCCATATCAGTGCAGTAAATTAACTGCTATCATTACAGAAATTTTACAATCGAAATTAAGATATGGGAAACTAATTAAATTTCAAAATTCCCAGAGTTAAGACATCCTCGGATAAATGAGAATAACTGACAGTTTGATTATACTTGAATGCATATGGGTCATTCCATATCAAATCACCCAGGGCATGGCGCCCACCATCACCAATTTTGATAAAATTCAGTGAATTTGCAGAGTTTTTAATTCTGATTCCAAAAATGCGAATCATATTGAAATTGATCAAACGGTTTGTCAGATATGAGTTTTTAAATGTCTTCCAATATGGCCTATTTGCCGCCATTTTGAATGGCACATGTGACAACATAAAGGTCTATAACTTCTTTCAGGTTTAAGCTAGAACTTTCAAATTTTTTTTTGTTCTGTTCAGAATAAAGTAAACTTTCATCTAAACAGATTTTTGTGCAATTTATTCTATTAAAATGCTGTCAGAAAATGGCAAAATTAAAAAAAGGTATAATTTCAATGGCTGATTTCCCCCATTGTTCCCCCCTTCAATTTTCATCTAATTGCATAAATAGACAGCTCAAAGTGTGTTTTGATGCCTGATAAAAAAATTTGAATGGGCAGTTTGCAGGTTTTTTGTTTAAAGAAAAATTTAAATTTTACCGACTTCCATAAGTAAAGGAAAGTACAAGATAATGTTGATATTTCTTTTATTACCAGAAGTATCCTACATATTTACATCTGAAAGTTTGGTAAGGTTTTATCTTTCATAAACATATATATATATTTAATGTGGCTAAAAAGAAGGGGGATCCCTCAGGAATTATATATAGGAATGCTAATAATGAATTCCTGCAAGACATAGAAGTATTTTCATGAGAAATTGAAATCTATTGCAAAGTTTCAGTAAATTTTAAATAAAAAAGAAATGATGGAAAAAATTCTACAAATTGTCACATTTTATAGGAAAATGATACTTGTATATTATATAAAATGATAAAAACGATTGACAAAATGATTGACAATTGTTAACTAAATACAATAAGAAAAAATTATCGTACTTCAAAATTATACAAAATGACATTTAGCGCATACACGATAAAAATACTATTAAAAAATATCTACATTCAAAATAAATATAATTAGTTAAAAAATTAACTCTGTTGTATTAATATTGCAGCTCAAAGTGTGTTTTGATACCTGTTAAAAAAATTTTAATGGGCGATTTAAAAATTAAAAATTTAGTTCAAAATAAAAAAAAATTATATGCTCTATTTCACTTTGTTTCATTTTTTAAACGTAAATAACATTACAGCTGTAATTATTGTCGAATTACAAATCGAAAATTGCTGTCCAAAATATGAAATTTGTAATTAATTAATTGCTAAAATTATCTGTTTGGGTTAATTTATTACCAGAACTTTCCAGAAGACAGAATTTTAACCAATAATATCACTTTGGTTTGCCAGAAGAGGTTTTTTTCAGCCAACCAGATAGATGTACTTACCAGAAACAGATTTTCAACGAATCGGATTAAAATTACTTCCCGAAGATTTTTTCAACCAGATTAAGCAAAATTTTACAACTTCTTATGCCAATCTGTTAAAAAAGATTAAACTTTCTCTTTTGATCTTATAACTATAAATGATGCTGCTTTGTTGTATTATGTTAGATGTTTTCTTATGGATAAACAAAAAATGTACAATATTAATTTAAATATTAATAATCCAAATTGTGATTTAAATAATCCTCAAGCCATCGCAATGAGTTATCCACCGAAAATAAAGAACTTCTTGCATTAAGATGCAATTTAGAAGATAGCGAAAACTCAACAATATGCTTTGCTCACGGAGAACACTTTCTACATATATAAATTCAGCAAAAGAAATGTTTTCATTTATTTAATCTTCATCGTAACAAGACCAAGAAAAGTATCCTTACATGTGATAAGTGTGGATCAAGCTAAGAATTACAGGCATAAGCTACATAATGATGCCATTCCTGATAAGAAACTATGTTCAACCTGTAGGGGGAAAAGCAAGAGCTTTGCTGGAAGTATATGTGAAAGAACAGAAAGACTTGTGTCAGTCCACTGATTTTTCTGAAGAAATTACAGAAACATGGATCAGAAAGAAAAATATCACGTAAAGCTTAATGAAAGTTCACCACTAAGGTTGCATGCAATTTCTGCACACAGGAAAGTGTCTGATAGAGAAAGATAATTACAGCAAATGAAAATTGCCTTGTGAAGGAAGGTTGCTTGCACCCTTGACTTGGAAGAGAAAGTCCTTCAGAGTGAAAACAGTAGCTCCGATGAAGATAATGTGAATAAAAAGAAAAGCTTCAGAATTCTACACATTAATGGAGATGGTGAAAGAAAAGATTCCACAAATTAGTCCCAGAAAAAAAAAATTCAGTTGCTAACTTTGATTCCCGAGTCACGATAGTCAGGAAAGAAAATAATTGAAAACTTTAGTGTAACTGAGTACCAAGTATAGACTTTATACTTGGGAAGACACTATAAAATCTGTGAAAGAATTTCATGAAGATAATGAATTTTCATGTCTCATGCCTTGTCAGGGAGATAAGGTCAGCATAAAAAAAAATGTTCGCCCATGTTCAAAAAAGGTTTCGTCTTTGTAATCTGAATTAACTGTACATCCGATTTCGATTGAAATTTCCTACCAATAATAAAATTGGGTTTTCAAAATTTGCTGACCTGCGACCTAAGCATTGTGTCTTAGTTGGAAGTTCTGGCACACATTCTGTCTGCATGTATACAATACATCAGAAAGTTCAGTTGCTTATTGCATCAACAGGGATTGAAGAAAAATATGAAGATCTAATCCAGAAATTGGTTTGCAGTTCTAACAATACAAATTGTATGTTACATATATGCAGCAAATGTCTCAAGAAAGATGTTATTGAAGATTTTTTTTTAAGTTAAAATTTCCGGATTTTGATCCTGAAGACGCAATTGAACATAAACAGTGGGTATCAACTGACAGAGTACGATTAACATCACATCATACATCTACTGTGTACGATTTCATCCATCTTATTCTTAAAAAGATTGAAAAGCTCGTACCCCATACACACATATCCAAGTCCCAAAGCATTTATTTGAAAAAAAGATCTTACTAGTCATGAGGCTGTCATACAAATGGATTTTAGTAAGAACTTTTCTTTTGTGTTGCAAGACGAAGCGCAACAGCTGCCATTGGACGCCTGGTTGCTGTACTTTACATACAGCTGCATTTTATGTAAAGCAAAAAATATGGAAGCAGCTTAAAAAGTGAAAGCCTTTGCATGCTTTTAGATGATATGGACCATGATGTACCAATGGTTTATCAGACTCAAAAATTAATCATTTAAATAATAAGTATATCTTAGCTACAAATGTAGAATATTTTACAGATGGCTCTGCTGCACAATATTAAAATTGAAAAACATTTTTGAACCCATGAACATGATTTTGGTGGAATAAAAACAAAATGGAGCTTTTTTGCTACAAGTCATGGAAAATCTCTTTGCGATGGGGTGGGGTGGGAGGGTGGGGGGGGGCTGTTAAAAGGCTTGTGACAAAAGCAAGACTGCAAAGGACATTGCATGATCAAATTGCAAATGTGGCTATGATGTATGACTATTGCAGACAAAACATTGATGATATGACATTTTTTATCATCACAAAAAGTGACATGTTAAAACTGCGTGACAACATGTCTCATCGGATGCAACTTGCTATGACAATTCCTGGAACATGCAGTATGCATTATTATGGATCTACAGAAAAATTATTAATAAGCGGAAAAAGAATAAATACTGATGAAAATTTTTCTGTTTGTTCATCTTTTGATAGGAATATTAAAGAGAATTTGGATATTCCATCTCTTAAAAGTTATGTAGCATGTACGTATGAATGGAATTGGTATATAGGCTTAGTGTCAAAAGTCCACAAAAAAAGAAGGAGATGCAACTGTTAAATTCATGCATCCACAATGGCCCATCACCTTCGTATTATTGGACAGAAAATGACAGTTTATTGTGCCTTTCAGTCATATCCTTTGTGCATGTAACATCAATACTACAAATGGTAGACTATATAAACTTGGTGATGCATCCAGTGCTTTAATAAGCACCAAGTGGGCAAAACATAAAATTAAAAGGAAATAAAATTGAAATGTAAAGAGAACAAATTTTATTAATTAGCTTTATTTTTAATTGTAATTGATGTAGATATATTTTCAATAGCATTTTTACTGTGTATGTGCTAAATGTTATTTTGTATAATTTTAAAGTACGATAATATTTACTTAATGTATTTTTTTTAATTATATTTTGTATTATATACAAGTATCATTTTGCTATAACATGTGACTATTTGTAGAGTTTTTCGCATTATTTCTTTTTTACTTATAATTTACTGAAACTTTGCAATAGATTTCAATTTGTTAGGAAAATACTTCTATGTCTTGCAGGAATTCATTTAGCATTCTTATTTATTCCTGTGGGATTCCCCTTCTTTATAGCCACATTAAAAAATATGTATATGTTTATGTAAGATAAAGCCTTATCAAGCTTTTAGATGTAAATATGTATCATATTTCTGGTAATAAAAGAAATATCAACATTATCTTGTACTTTCCGTTACTTATGGAAGGTCAGTAAAATTGAAATTCTTCTTTAAACAAAACACCTGCGAACTGCCCATTGAAATTTTCTTATCATGCATCAAAACACACTTTGAGCTGCCTATTTATGCAATTAGAGGAAAATTGAAGGGGGAATAATAGGGGAAATCATACATTAAAGTTACACCTTTTTTTAATTTAAAAAATGACAAAAAGTCATTTTCTGACAACATTTTAATAGAATAAGCTGCACAAAAATTAGTTTAAATGAAAGTATACTTTATTCTGAACAGAACAAAGAAAATTTGAAAGTTCTAGCTTAAATCTGAAAGACGTTGCAGGCCTTTACGTTGTCACATGTGCTATTCAAAAAGGCGGCAAATCAGTCATCTTGGAAGACATTTAAAAGCTCATAACTCACAAACCGTTTAATCAATTTTAATATGATTGACATTTTTGGAATCAGCATTAAAAATTCTACAATTACACCAAAGTTTATCAAAATTGAAAGTGGTGGGTGTCATTTTTAGAAAATTCTGGGTGATTTGACATGGAATTACCCATATTCTAATAGGGAGTAATTGGGAAATTTAAATACACAATCAGATTTTTAAAACCATAAAATCTTGACAGAGTTCCTCGCAAAGCACAAGGACCAACAAGTCGATAAAACTACAAATACATTAATTTTCGACAATTGTTTCGACAACAATTCGACCAAACGATTTTCAAAGTTTAAATATTAATATGCTCTTTTTTTTATATATTTTGTGGACTGAACTAAATGGGATTTTGACACCCATATACGAGAACGAATAAAAATAAACGGTCAGTTGCGAGTATTAACCGCGCTCAGGGGGTTCCGTACAATAAATATATGAATTATTAACTGTATCTCTCTATTAAAAAAAACAAAACTAACTAATGCTGTCACCGCCGCTGTCAATGAATTTTTTGTGACCCGGGGGGGGGGGTTCTTTCTTAATTAATACTAAAAAATATGTTGCATACAAAAATATGAAAATCGGTGGTATTATAGAGAAATGTTTGATAAACACGCTGATGTAGACAGTTTTCAAATCGAAGAATTATTTTAAGAAATATTTAATGTTAAATTTGGTCAACATCGTTCCATTAAAAAAGTTTTATAGCACCTAAAACTACAGATAAGAATTTAATCATTTTAGATCATTTTATACATTAGAAGTTCCCGGTGTGCAAACTACATTTTTTTTAATTATTTGATTCATTTTCTGAGGTTTTATTCCCATTTTAAATTCAAATTTTCAGCATTTCGAGAAATATTTTTTGCATATTTTAGTAAAGGGTATTATTTTAAATTTTTGCCAATTTTAAAAACACTGCAAAGAATAATATTTCCTTCAATTCAAAAATTTATTTACGTGTGGCTATTGTAAGCAGAAAAAAACTTTCAAATTAGAATTTAATGATTACGTGTTCAAAGCAGGATAATATTGAAAATTACGTCATAAGAACTATATTTACACTTGAATTTTAAAAGAGAGAGGAAATTTTTAAATAAAAAATTCATTATTATGCGTTAAAAGTCGTAAATGACGTCATATTTAAAATGTCCAAATAATAATGCAAAACAGTTTAAATTAAAAAATATATTTGCGCGAGAAATTTATTTCATATTTTGAGATAATCTTTTCAAATTAAATTTCCTTTCTAACAACAAAAGTATTTCCACGTGAATAGTAATAAGAGAATGAAAACCTTGGTGCAAATTATGCCAGAGTTAAAACGTTACATTTAAAACGACTTATTTAAAGGAACTTTCTTATAGCTTTATTAAAAAATACCGGGAGACAATGAACCTGTTTACTTAATTCATTTTACATTAGCTTATTTTCTAATTTTTAACTAATTTTTTTATTCAAAGACGAAAACAGCCACTGTATTTCTTAACAGCAGCTGATTTCGTCTAAAAAATCATTGATCAAACGAAAACGAATGGAAACCCGTTCAAAGAGAGATCGCCGCTGTTTTTTAACATTATAATTCAATCTTTTTAAAGCAGATAAATTTTGCGTGCTTTTAGAATCTAGGGTGTCTGAGCGGGGGGTTGGCGAGCGTAGCTCGTAGGTGGTAGAACCACCCAGTTATAAGAAAAAAACGTTGCTAAACAAATAATAAGACTCTGAAAAACTATACAACGTAGGGTTGGGTATAGCTGTATGTACTAGAATAGTTTGAATATATACCATAAAAGTTCAAAGAGATATGAATCCTAAATAATATCAAATATTGCTATTCTGTATAATTATTTAATTTTTTCATAATATATTTGTGATGAACTTATTTCGGTACTGACAATAAAAGTAGTGCATAATCTGTATTGTTTCATTTGGTATTTCATAAAACTAAATTCAGCGTAGTAATATTCTTTTCTTTTTACAGTGCAGCTAAAACAAAACCTTTGTACAAAGTTTAAACTTGGCATTATGCTAAGCGCGCTTCGAAAGGTGGTCGCAATTATGCAACGCCGTCTTGGTCCGTGTCGCATTTTTCCAGATAGGTTTTTACTTAACTTTTAAAGACATGGGAGGCGTATTAAGATATACACTCAATGCAAACTAGTCGCGAATCCAATAGTATTTATGTGATTAATTCTAATTAAATTCGTCTATTTTTAACAATTTGATATTTATTGCTTTTATACTGCTACTGGGCATTGCATTACACAAATATATCATTAAACGTTGTTATCTGGTCGTTAAAATCCAATGGTACTAGAGTACGCTTCCCCTGTCATTATGTATATCCAAACAGTCCCGTGCCTTTAAGTGTTATATATCGGCAAATGACCGACGATTTTTATCGAAAATCATTATCAACAATGCTTTTATACTTCTGCTGCGATAGGTACCACCAACGTTCCTCAGCACATTTGCTGAATGCCTGAAATCGAAATTTGTGTGTAACGGGAAAATTCGCTTTTCTCAAAACATGTGTGACCTAGGGTAATCACTATAGTTTTCCTGCAAGATTTAAATTAACGTCTACTACCTCTAATCTTTTCATAATTTTAGTTTCAGTAGATTATGAGATAGATAGGGGGGGGGGACATATTTTTGAACTACATTTTCGACGATACCTCAGAAAATATAATACCTAAATTTAAAAGAAATATATTTTTGAGTTCATTCAAAGTTTCCACACGATACCCTACACGATATACAAAGAAAAGATATTTTTTTTTGCAAGTAACTTAATTATCCCCTGTATATTTTCCCTAAATATATTTGTGAATGTTTAATAATCTGTAAATATGTGGTCAATTGTCTTTACTACTTTGCCCAATTTGAACTTTCCACATTCTATAGTTTACGATTAAAATGGTTATGACAGACACAGAAGTGATCTTATAATGGTTCCGTTTTTACTCTTTAAGTACGGAGCCCTAAAAAAGGTTACAAAGGTAATAGAAAATGTACTTATTAACAATAGACCGAAAAACCAAAAGGGATATAATAGGCATACTTGTCGATCACATTTCCACATGATCACCAAATCCACCCATAAGTTCGGGTAGGCGTCAGAGTGATTAAAATGACAAGATGTTTATAAAAGTGGTCTTGCTTGTGTTACTTCGAAAATGTTTCATGAAGCGATCCAACGCAAACGCCCTCACATGTTAAGTGATGGTGTTATTCTCCTGCATGAAATCACCAGACCCATACTGCTCACCAAACCCAAGAAATGCTGAAAAAGTTCAAGTGGGAACTCTGGAGCCACCCTCCCCCTATCCTCCAAAAAACAAACAAACAAAAAAAAAAGACAGCCAAGATTTGGCATCCAGTTACTTTCTCCTGTTTCCGAAATTGAAGGAAACACTTTTCTGGAACAGGGCCGTCTTCAAACAGTGATGTAAAACAGCTGCCCAGAAATAACTTAATGGGCAGGGGCGTTATTTCTTCCAAGCTAGGTTAAACAAGTTGGTCCTACGTTAAGATAAGTGCCTAAATAGATTTTGTAATTATGCGGAAAAATGATCGACAAGTTTGGGTCTTTAGTCCCTTTTGGCATTTTCAGTATATTGTTAATAAATATTTTTTATTGCATTTTTAACCTTTTTTTAACCGATCCTATTAGTTAACATTTTATTTGTCGTAGTAACAAATTCTATGGAATGGAGCATGCCAAGTGAAAAAGTAATCAAAAGAAGTTTGGAATCAGACCAGTAGGTTTTTTTTAATGCGATTTTAAAAGTGCACTCTTCGCCTATTTTAAAATCATGTTTTTGCTTTTTACCGTTTTCGGGCACGAGAATACCATTAGGATAGGTCGCATGTTCAAGAAAATTCGATTAGTGGGTCATTTTGGGTCACAGTGGATCAGGTGTCAAGCTAATTGTATCTAAAACAAGGCTCAAAACATTGACAAAATTTTGTAATATACTGCTTCTGGGCATGAGACGACCATTGGGCTAAGTCACATGATCGAACAAAATCGATTAGTGGGTCATTTTGGGTCACTGTGGGTCAAACTAATTGTATCTAAAATACGAATCAAACGATTTTGACTCAATTTTGTATTATTCCGTTTTTGGGCATGAGGAGACGTATGGGCTAAGTCACATGTTACAGAAAATTTGATTAATGGATCATTTTTGGGTCAAGCTAATTGTATCTAAAAAACGGCTCAAAAGATTGACAAAATTTTGTATTATATCGTTTTGCGCATGAGAAGACCATTGGGCTAAGTCAATCGAATTTAAAAACAATACCTCAAAACATTTTGACAAAATTTTGTAATGTAACGCTTTTGGGCATGAGATGACCATTAGGCTAAGTCACATGTTCTAGGAAAATTCGATTAGTGGGTGATCTTTGGGTCACTGTGAGACAAGCTAATTGTATAAAAAAAAACGTGCTCAAAACATTTTGACAAAATTTCGTATTATACCGTTTCTGGACATGAGAAGACCATTGGACTAAGTCACACGTTCGTGAAAATTTGATTAGTGGGTCGTTTTTCGGTCACTCTGGGTCAAGCTAATTGTATCTAAAAAGCGGTACAAACGATTTTGACAAAATTTTTTATTGCATCGTTTTCCAGCACGAGAAGAGCACTGATTTAGGTCACATGTTCGATAAATTCAGATTAGTGGGTCCATTTTTGGTTACCGTGGATCAAGTTAATTTTATCTATATAACGACGTTAACGATTTTGATTAAATTTTGTATTCTATCGTTTTCGGGTTCGAGAAGGGCATTGGTTATGTCGCATATTCGAAAAAATTCGGTTAGTGGGTCATTTTGGGTCACTATGTCTCAGGATCATGTCAATTGTATCGAAACAGCAAGAGTGATACAGTGAGAATAAAATATCGAATTGAACACAAAACTAATTTTGACCGAGCTAAGCGCGCTCATCCATGCTAGTACTTATTGTAGAGCAAAAAATTACTAAATGGCCTAACTATTGTAAAAATGGTCATATGCACACTATATAAACGATATGTTACTGCAGTTGACACCAGAAAGCACCCTATGGTAAAACGGTATTTTAGAATTTATGGTTCGTTTACAGGGAGACTCAAAATATATGCCGGATACATTGCAGCCTACGGATGTTTAATGAGTGAATTGTACTTTAACGACTTTATAGAATTTCAATCTCTGCCAAATTTTATTATGTGTCTTGAAAAGGAAATACAAATTCAGTCCGTCAACCTGATGTCCAACCAGGCTTCAAATTTAGTCAAGATAATTCTTTTAATATCTACATACCCCTTTTAAAATCAATTTACTAACTTTGGGGCAAAAATTACAATTAAATGAAACTTCATTCTGCATGAAAACGCAATAATATTTCTTGGAGGTTCTATGGGCGATAATCATCAATGATTCATTTTATTTGCGTATGAACCCTAATTCCAAAAGTGTGCCAGTTTACCATGATTCGAAAAGAAGCCTGTTCTGTTTACCTCGTTTGAAAATGAGCGCAGGTGGACCCCCGACTGCGGAAATCCGTAGAAAATACTCATTAAGATAATTCTAGAGTACTCAAGATAATTAAACAAGATTTTAAAATAAAATTTAAATATGTTACTGAAGTTCACTGTAACCGCTGAAAATGCTTATTATAGGAATAGTTATATATTTACAGAGTTAAAAAAAAGATACCTAAGACATGAATCATAACGACGTTTTTAATTTAGAGCACATTTTAATGTTCCCGTTTTACATAGTCAGTGAAATTTAAATATTTTTAATACCCAAAGCGTCACCGTTAGAAAAATTCCAAAGGTTTAAAAAATCATCTTTAAGTTTTACAATAATATTCGAGAATAATTGTTTATACATTGTGTTTCATAAATTTATTTAAAATCCCACTGTTCACACATTCATATAGCTTTAATTATAATTAGTTATAAAAGGATGTTTCCTAAACCAGAAAAAACCTGCCGAAAATATCAAGAAATTAATAAAACAGAATAACTATTCGAACTTGTTTCGTTGCCTCTCAAACATACAAGGTAACTTATATAATCTCCTGAGACCTGTGGAAAAATAAAATACATTATAAAACATCCATTTTAATGGATGTCATGTCTCAGGAGGATAATACTCTCTTTATCTCATATATACGTGTGTGCGTGTATATAGTTAAAAAAAATCCCTAAAATAATCTCAAACGTTACCGCTTTAAGTAAGCTTTAAATGAAGCAAAAATAGTAACTAAACCATACAATAAAATATTTAAAAGAAATTAACTAAAAAAAAAAAAAAACACAACATAACCAACTGAATCTTGAACAAAATCAACCGAAGTAACAAACTAAAGACAAAATATCAAACCAACTACACCTGGAGACCGGCTGCGGTTTTTATGACACGTAATGCAGGGCTAAAAATGTTTTTACGCATGCAATGCGTTTTTATGCATGTTTCACAGACAAACACACACATACATATATAAAACCATACTAATAAAATAAAGTTGTTTGTCTTTCAGCTTGTGTGTGTGTTGGTAATGGTTAGGGAAATTTACCAAACGTAGAAGTCTGAAAATTTGGACGAAGAATACTGAAAAAATAGACGAAGGCAGGTCCTCATGCACCTGAAGCTCAGATTTTTCATTTTTGATAGATAGCCGCGATATTAAAACAACGAATTTCATCATAATGAGTATCGCACACTGGCACGCCATCGTCGCAGTTGTCTGGCCAAGAACAAGATTTCATATTTCTACAAGCAGAGAGGAATTAAAGCAGAGAAAAACGTTCTGCCTTAAAATCTACATATATTGAGTGCGGGACAAACAGCAGATAGCAGCTAGACACATAATCTTACTACCCCTGATAATTTTAGTATTTGATATACAACCGTTTCGGAGCATATTCCAGTTAAACAGACAGACAAAAAAAAAATTAAATGTTATTTTTGACTATACGTCGCGTCTTGTAGCTGATCGAATGAACTTTGAGTTTATCTGGGATTTTCAGGAAAACATTCATTTCTAATTATATATATATACAGTAATGGCCAAAATTGAGGACATTTTCTGAAATTTTCATGTTTTATAACATTGTGTGGCTTGAATAGCATAATAAATTTCACTTAAATACAAATGTTTTTATATCAAATTCAAGTAAATTTAATGTAAAATTTAATAAAAAAAACATAATTAAAATATCTGCATTACACAAAAAGTTACGTTTACAAAAATTAAGACCTATCTTAGATTTCATTGCATTTTAAAGTTATAATTACTCAATATTTAGTAGGATAACCCTTGTTTTTTATTAGAGCTTCACAGCGTCTTTTCATTGAGGGAACTAGTGTTTGGAGATCAACATTTTTAATCACATGATGCCAAGAATCTATTATAGCTTTAATAAGTTGCATTTTATTAGATGGACGCTTTTTTTGCACAAGGATTTTCAAACGTCGCCACAAATTTTTTTATAGGATTCAGATCAGGGCTGTTTCTTGGCCAGGGTGATAATTGTATGCTTTTATTTTTAAACCATTCTTTCAATATTTTTGCAGTATGGCATGGAGCTAAATTCTGCTGAAAGATAAATGGTTCTTTATTGGGGAAGAGATCACTGATGGAAGGTATCAATTTTGGTTCCAGGACAGTTTCGATGTATTATTTTTGCATTCAGAATGCTATCAATCACTTGAATGCGGCCCACACCATCTGCAGACATATAGGACCAAATCATGACATTTGTTGGGTTCTTTGTAGTTGCTTCAATGCAATCAGGATTTTTCAGCCTGATCTTGCCTCATTTATAACTAATTTAGTTTCTTCATAACGTAAGCACAACTTTCCTATGCCAGATAAAGGGACTGATCCCCCAACCTGTCTTGCAATTTCAGCATAAGAGAGACCATTGTTTCTCAATATGAAAATTCTATTTCTTTTTGTAGGTGTCCAATCGGTTCTTGTTTTTGATGACATTGTTTTAAATTATTTGCATTAAGAAAAATAAATAAATATAAAAAAAAAAATCATTCTATTTAGTTACACTGGTATTCACCCTTCTGCAAAATTTATTCCAGTAAAATATTGCTTTTACAAATCAAAACATACTACAGTTTAGTTACAGACATTTGATTGGTTCTCAGAACAGTCATTGTGATTGGCTAGGAAGCTTTTATGGGAATACACTTCAGCATTCATGACTGACTAATAGTGTTTGTATTTTAGACGAATGTAAGTAACTTTTTTTGCAATGCAGATATTTTAATTCTGTTTTTTCTGTTAAATTCTACATTAAATTTTCTTGAACTTGATATATAAAAATTTGTATTTAATTGAAAATTAATATATTCTATAAGCAAACAATTTTATAAAACATGAAAATTTCAAAAAATGTCCGCAATTTTGGCCACCACTGTATATTAAGTATGGATTAAAGTTATATTATCGAAAATACACTTCTACATTTCAGCTACCCCCTGACGGGGGGCAGCTGAAATGGGGTTTTCAAACGGAAGAAAAAAATATTGTAGAAGGTAAGAAAGAACTGATTAGAAAAATATTTGATTAGATATTACTATATTACTAGTATCACAAGATCATAGTTCTCATTGAATCTGTGTTAATATGAAGACATTAAGCAGACCTATCACCAAGATATATTGCTAAAGAATTCCTAAAACTTTAAATGACTGGCAATTTAATTTTAGAAATTATTTTAATTAGCCTCTAAATTTGTTTTTCTTCGAAATCTTAATCTTCAATTAAAAAAAATATGTATGTTTTCTTGTTATAAAACTCTGAGGAAAAGTAATCTGGCCATAAATTTTAAACAAGTGGGTAAGTGTGCTCACAGATCGCACAAAGGGTTTCGTTTAATGTTCCTTTCAAAACACTTTCTCCTTTAATTAATAAATTGATAATTTATAATTATTAAAGCCTCACATGGATCGGGATGACGTAGAGGAGTGAGGATGGAGGTAGGGAATGTGAAGAATAACAATTATGGGAGACGTGGCCTTTCATTTAAGATATTACATGATATATCGTAGATTAAATTTGAAGTTTGCGAAATATTTTCAATAGCGCCCCCTACAGACAGAAAGACAAACATTGGTGAGAAGATGCTAATTGTTGCGATTTGTTATGCAGATTTTTTTTCTTAATTTTTGAGGAAATTTATGGAGGAGTAATGAACAGAACAAAACATTAAAACACCCCTAGTGGTGAAAAAATGAGTTAAGAGGGTGGGGAGTGAGTGCTTAGTAAAGTATAGGCCAAGAGCTTTAAAACGATGTGTGAAATGGAAATATCAAGTTCCATCCCCACCACGATGGATTTCCCCTAATAGTCTGGGGTCGAAATAGACACCAGCAAGATATCGAGCTCGACTAGATATTCCCTTCGGTCAAGCCTTCAAATGAGGTCAAATCCCGGAGCACTTTAATTAGGGGCTGAGGTAAAAAAAATACTTGAAATTCTAGTTAGAGCCCGGAGAGGTAAAAAAGAAACATAGAAATTCAATCCCTCCACCCACTTATTAAAAAATTAAAATTTTAAGTGTTATAAAATATTTGAAAGTTTAAACTCGATGACTTGATTACTTTTCTTAATTTTAATTTATTTTTTCTGCGGAAATTAATATTCGGAAATAGATGCAACTACTACCACTTTTAAATGAAGGGACAATATTTTATTTTATATAGCGGAGAAAAGATTAGATTTAAATAACGTGTCATACAATAGCCTTGGTTTTTTCTTTTTAAAAGTGATTTTTGGATAAAATAAAAAATTCTTAATCGATTTTTACGAAAATTACATATTCGGAATCAGCGTCGAAAAACAGGCATATATGCACAAGTTTAAAATCTATAAATTCAGCATTTGTAAATATTTTATGCCCAAAACAATCCTATTTAAAATATTATCGGCGGTTTTACCAGATGTCTCGCTTTTAACGTTTTCGCGAAGAGGAAATGAAATTGGAAATGGATCCTATTAAACCAGATTTTTAATGAATAACTAGAGTTCTACAGGGAATATATTAACAAAAATTACATGTTCACAATCTGTGTCAAAAATTACACATAGACTCTTAAAAACTAAATCTATAAATGCAATATTTAAAAATATTTTATAGGCTGGCAATAAATGCTAGTACCCTACTCGACATCCGCCTGGCCATGAAATATTTCCAAACACCTGTGTTCTACTGCTTGTCTTTGAAAGGAAATAAAATCAGCTTATATAAATTAATTTTTAGTGGATTTTTCTGCTTCCAGATGGAATTTTCGATAAAAAATTATAAATTATGAAAGAAAATTTTTCTTGCAACTACGTGCGCAATTTTCAAGTTTTTAGGACTGGTAGATTATAAAATACATACGTCTTTCAAAACGCCCAGTACATTTATCGCCATGGAACCCTTTCTAAAATTATGGTAAACCCTCCCCCTTCTGAGAGCAAATCGTTGCGGTTTGATTAAAATCAATGCTTTTGTTTAATTGTGAACATTTTCCATTCTTTTAATTGAGGCTCTTAATTGATAACGTGCGTTAATTAAGACTTTTTCAAAATTTTATGATTTTGGGCATAGAGATGAACGAAACACTAAAAATAATAATTCAAGGAATAAAATTTTCAAGAAAAGCTGAAGTTAAATCCAGTAATCCGAAAAAAAACAGTTAAAATGTTTGGGCTATTGCCTTTAATTTGTAAAATATTATCATTTTAAAAATATTATCACATTAGTTGGAAAGCTATAAGATTAAAATGCTTATTCTTAACCATATCATTAAGATTTGTAATGAAATAGCATTTTTATGTAAAAACTATAATCCCTGTTTTTAAGCCTAATAAATTTTATTCTATTTCAAAACTGCATCCACAGTTCAGAATCGGATCGTAAGCACCACCAACAAGAAATTCATATACTTGCAAATTATCAAATAGTCCAAATAAGTAACAACAGGAATTTTTAAATTGTGAATTTAACTTTACTATTAAAATAAATCTTTATATTTAATGAAAAATAAATTTTATTTTTGCATTTATAGAAGTGTAGAATAAAAGAGATACATTTTCTAAATAATTTTTTACTTTTTATTTTTAATGAAAAATTCGTTACCCGACTTCAGACAGACGATTTTCAAAATTTGATCCAAAAAAGGATGTGTTATTAGGTATAACGCCAACTCTCTCTTATGTCAAACTATTTTACAATGGATGTAATACGTGAAATATTTCAGGAATTGAATAATTATATGTTACAAAAATATAATTCCATATACGCATGAAGAATATATTTTTTGCAGAATATAAAAAAATTCCCGATTTATTCTCAAAATATTTGGATTTAATGGCATGATAGTATTAAAATTAGAAATCTAAATATGTAAAATTCCATCAAATTTCTACCTTATAAATTTCTATGCATTTCGCCATTTGAAAAAATACATTTTATAAAATTATTTCCTTCTTAATTCTTTTCAACTTCTAAATAAATTAGCATCATATTTTCATCTACTTTTAAATTATTCATTAAAAAAACATTAAGCTTTATACTATTTTGCACTTTTAAAATGCTTGATTTGAAAATATTCATAAAAATAGAAATCTTCATTAGGTTAGTTCTCAAATTACTGAATTAGCACATAATTTGTAAACTTTTACAAATTGATTTCTTACTTCTTAGTTCGTAACTCGGTATCTGAATCAGATTCTTAGAATTCTTGAGCTATTTTCGCACAGATACGCGTTTTAAGTTATATTACTTTTGAGAAAATACTGCCTCGGAACACATACCAGACGTTTTTTCTGATTAATGTTTCTAGTTAACGTTTACTGTATATTTATTGGACAAACTAATTTGAAGCGCTATTTTTAGGCACATTAGTTTAATTCAGACAAAAGTAATACAAGATTTAGAATTCCATTTACTTTCATTTCAGAGTTAGCATTATTACTTATACATCAAAATTATTTGAAAATTGTGAACACACAACTCTTGGTAATTAACCCTCTCAGCACTGAATTTTTTTTCTAATTTTGGGAAAAATTATTTTTACGCTAACAAAATTAAAAGTAGCTATCGAAATCACAGAAGTTACAGTTTATTGAAATTTAACGAATGTGTTCTTTACAGAAACCTAACGAATGTAGTTATGTTGCGTGTTTTTCATATAAAAATAGTCTAAAGAATAATTTTTTAAGACGTTTGAAAAATGTCGTATTACAACCAGATTAAACAAACATAAATTTTAGTAATTTTTTTTATCTTTTATCACAAATTAATAACTCAGAAAAGGTGTCCCTAATTTAAATTTAAAGAGTAAAACATATGTTTGAATTAAAAGAAACGCCAACGGTTTACTAATAATTAATAAAACTTTTATTAATATTATTATTATTAAATGCTGAAACGTAAGTAAAGTCATAATAGGAAACGTATCGACATATGCTATCACTATTAGGTGCTGAAATTAACAAAAATATTTTTTTTCTTTCAAATACTGAAATTCGAAGTAGGAGCCTCATATGAGGCTCAGGGTGACGAGGGGGTTAAAAAACATATGTCGAGTCTACAGAACTTCCAAAGAGCAAGAATTATTTATGTATGATTATTTAGCAGGTGAGTGAATAATTGTTACCAAATGACAGAGAAATCAAAATTTATTGTACAAGATTGTCTACATAAAAGAGGCCAGGGTAATAAAATTTCCGCAACACATGAAAACCAAATAATTGCATAACTTCTAACATAAAAGCCGTACAGGTTATTATTATTATTATTATTTTACCTGCCCAGTATTGGTCAAGAAAAAGCATCCCGGATCCCTCTGAAGTTCAAAGATACATTGCTTTTACATTTTTCGTGTGACACAGCGCTTTTTATGTTCTGGTCATTTTTATTTCGTCCAGATTGTATCCTCGACAACGTCTTCTAATGCAACGGCTAATAAATCACTGACGGACAAAATCAGTTGTGGCCGACAACTGATTTTGACGAAAGCCAAAATTAAATTTCAGATATCGAAGAATATTTCGATTAATTAAAAGAACTTATTATAAAAGGCATCGAATATTCTAAATAAATAATATTTCTAAGAAACTAAACCCAGTAAAAAAATGGTTCGCCAAGCGTGACATGAAGATAATGATATTGGAACTTAAGTGTTAAGTAAAATATAGTTAATATAAATGATAATTCTATGATTTAGACGATCATCGGTGGTCTTACTTAAGCTAATGTTTGTTTTACAAAAATGAAATGAGCTTTTCGAAATAAAAATGTTTAATCTTAATGCGTAAATAACATTCACTCTTAAACATTGGACATTCTCAAGAGATTCATGATTTAGAAAAATAACATCTTTGTAAAATTTTAAAAGTTCCAACTCATTTTTTAGTTTAATATTTTTATTATTTTTCTTTTTCAGAAAGATCAAAATGGATAGTTTCAATTTTATTGGTGTTTTGATTGACAAAGTGAGAAAGGCAAGAATACCAAACAAGTACCGTACATGTCAAGAATAAGAAAATGTCGGCTATATTCTACATTTTAAAGTGCACTTCTAAATTTATTTCTCTATAAAACTGAATTTTTAAACTGTTTTTTGATAGCATTGATGTCAGTCAGTAAGTTTAAATCTTGCTTTCTAAACTTCTATCATAATTGTTTATGGTTTAGTGACAAATTGAATATCACCTTGCAAAAAAAAAAAAAAGACATTTTCCAGCACTTTTATAAAAACAACGTTTTGATGTATGTACCCTGAATACTTTCTTCTATCGTTAATAGATGAAAATATTGTAAACGAAATTTTTTTCGATTTCCGGTTTTCCACGAATTTACACGTTTCGGGGGTCAGAGATCACAAAAGCATGTTTATAAAAAACGTCTGTCTGTTCGCTTGTCCGTGTGTCGCCATTGTACCATCGAAAGTGTATGAAGTTAAAAAAAAAATTCGTTCAATTCTATGTATAAGTTTTTGGCTATGGCAAGTAGGTCCTCCCTTAATTTGGAAAAAATCCGCAGGTAGGGGGCGCTGTAGTAGCGATTTTTGTGGCATTTTGAATATTGTACCATCGGAAAATGTATGAAGTTATGCATAGAATTGAACCAAATTTTTTGCCTATGTTTTTCGCCATGGCAAGAAAGTCCTACCTGAATTTGGAAATATTCCGCCTAAAGGACGCATTATAAAACTATTTTTGTGTAATTTTCTGGATTTTTCGTACTTTACCGGCGTCTCGTGAATCGACGGAAACTTCAAATCCTGATAAGCCGACTCTGTTCGCGAACAGCTGATATACAACAGAATAACGAAAAACTATTGATTTTAATAAATATCATGATCGAGATTAACTCGTTTTTACTTCAATTATTTGACTGCAGAAATTTAAGTTGAAAGTCAAAGTTGATATAATATTGAACTAATAAAAATGAAATATTGACATTTGCAACAACATTTTGAAATATTAAGATATATGACGTAGAAGAAAGTTTTGGGATTGGCACATCCAACTAGTTAAGAACTATAATAATTTTGTAATTATTAGGTTAGTACTAAAGTTAGGTTAGTTAGGGTAGGTTAGTACTAAAGTAAAATATTTGATTTTGATCACAAAATGAATAATAAAATTGCGTTTCATAGCATCTATTTAAATTTTAATTATGTTAATGCTTGCATTAACAGTGTGCAAAAATAAATATTTTTCAAACTAATATACATCCAATATCTATGAAATTTAACTGAAATTCGAATATTATGTACAGACAATTTTCCAGAATTGAAAAATAACATAAGCAAAATTTCTACGACCTGAAAATTTTCATCTTACGCTTTACATAACAATGTCTGGTATAAAAATACTTTAAGGGACCTCTTTTACCATGAAAACAATAAACGTATTATAAAGAAACTTTCTAAAATTGCTCAGCATATATTTTTAAAGAAAATAAATACTTTGAAATATATTTAAAAGCTCTCAGATTATTTTAACATTAAAATACAGCAACATCTACATGAAGAGAATAATCATGAGGATTTCAGAATATAAAACAGTCTCATGTCTTATTTGTGAAATTATTTCCGAAAATTCTAGTTTTTCTTTGGGTTGTAAAGTTTAGTAATGAAATTATTTAATCCTTTATATTAAGCCAAATCAGATATGAAGTTATGTAGTTCTGAGTTTGGAGAAAACAATATTGACTTATGCATCAATCAATTGCAAAATAGCTTAATTGTGTCAATTATATACTAGTATGTAAATAATTTGCTCACTTGCTCGTATTTTCTTTTTTCTCTGTTTTAAGATGTACTTTTCCGCCTGGTAGTAATAACTAATCTGTAATATTGGTAATGAAGGAGAATAAAATAAAAGACAAACAGTCTTTTTTAAGAAAACTGTACCAGGAGACTAAAAGAAAAGAAATCTTGTTGAAGAAATCTACTCTATTTTTTTCAATCTATGATATTACATATTGCGCTTGGTAAGATATTCCACATTAGTATAAAAGTCGGCTGCGGTATACTGCACTTGTCAAACATAGAAAATGAAATTGCCATTATACGGTGTGACATTGAGTTGGTAAAATATATGAAGATATAAATATACACTAGTGTGCAAAACTTAAGCAACGAACACAAAATGTTAATTTCTAAACACGTGAGTACTCAAAAAAAATTCTATAAACAGCAAGTGTAAAAATAGGTGTTATCCTAAGAGCACAGCCAGTCTATAGATAATCTCCATGACCTCACAAAAAGTCACAAGTCTCACAGTCACTACAATGAACTGAATTGAGATATATTTCATTCGTCTCATTCTTAATCTCATTTGATCACTACACCGAGAAGTCACCATGACTTCTGATTTGTGACGAGCCACCAGATAACTTTACAATGAAGTCACCTTGTGACCCACCATGTGTACGTCAGTTGGAGATTCAATTGTAAAATCATCACGATAGCTATTTTCTGACGAGTCCCAAGTGATGGAAAATGAAATCATCTGGTGACTTTTCACAAAGGAGCGCAATGATGACTTCACATTATAATCTCAATCACCTGAAAGTCACCATGTGAGTTCTTTATGATATTATTTAAAGACTCAGCAAAGTTAAATGCTCAAGATGACTTCAAAACTGAGTCTTTAAATGACAGTCACATGAGAATCACAAGGTGGCCTCGATGTAATGTCACCTGGTGACTCAACACGAGACAACAGTCACAGTGACATCTTAGTGGAGTCACCATATGAGTTTTTAAAGTAGTACCATTTTAAAGTAATATTGAGACGAATGAAAGATCCCAAATTTTGGTTCTCCGTACTGACTGTGACACTTGTGGCCATGTGTGATATGAGAGATATCATATCAACTAGGTGTGTTGTAGATATAATACCTATTTGCTACACCTCATGTTTATATCATTTACTTTTGAGTATTCACGGGTTTAAAAATTATCATTTTATGCTTGTTGCTTAAGTTTTGCACACCAGTGTATATTTCTAGTCCTATTATAACTATAAGTTTGATTTTTGTATCAAAAACATAGATCTAAGAAGATGGATTCACATTATTTTAAAATAAGTGTTATTGACGTTACAATTTCAATTGAATTGTGGAAGAGAATGAAATAGCATTATTTCTATGACTTAATAAAATTTGCTTTTGTGACTTTTTGTTGAAAACAATGAAAGTTTCAGAAATATATATGAATGGCTCGAGAATAATACGTTTAGAAAGTAGCTTACGTGAAACATCTAACTATAATTACAAATGGTTTTTTTTAGATAATTATTAACCCTTTTCATTTCATTGTAGAAGTAAAGGCACTTTAAATTAATCGATTTGTTGAACAACTTTATATTTGGTGACCAATTTACTTGAAAATATGAGCGAGAGAAAATACTTATAAGTTGAAACTACTTTAGCTAAACGAAAAAGAAAGTTTAAGGTAATTGCTATGGGAAATTCATTAATAAAAATTTATAGTGTTTTATTTTAATGTATCTCTACAACACATTTAAATACTGAATAATAATAAATGAAATGTAATGATAATTTGACAAACATATTGGGATGAACTGTTACTTAAAGAGAATTGTTTCAGTTAAACAACCAAATAAATGATATTTAACTTGTCTAATGTAAGTACTCCGTTAGCTTTACCAAGCGAAAGACAATACCATTATGAAATTTTAAAATGAAAGCATAGAAATAGTTAACGTAAAATTTCTTGGATATACAAAAAGGAAAAACTGCGATGCAAAATATTTTGTTAAAAAATAAAGTGGACGACCTGAAATAATTTTTGGCCATTTTCATGTGTACGTTAAAATGTACGAACATCCTTGTGATAAACAAATGAATCTATTATTCAAAAGAAATTCACTAAAAATACATTAAAAAAATGGGGGAATATGAACGCGGCCAAAATAATTAACATTGTCTTTCAAATTTCCAGCTTTTATTAAAAGTTTCGATCTGTATTATAAAGTAATAAATATTCCATGTAAAATATTTATTTTGAACTGTCCACAAGAAATAAACAATAAACTAAAATAAGAACTTTTTATTTATTTAAAAAATGAAGGTAAAATATTAAGCCATATATGTATATAAATAAACTCTTTCTGTGTAATGACTTCAAAAACGAAAACAAGAACTTGAAATATCGTTTAAAATAAGAAACATAAAAAAGCTTCTAAATTATTCAGATATTTTACATTGGATTAAAAAACGTAATTTTTAAATAAAAAACTTATAGAAATTAGGCTTTAAATTCGTTTTTACTTCTCTCCATCTTATCGATTTCTTCGTTAGATCCTTATTTTTGACACGCGTAAAATTAATTTTAAACTACACGCACCTTTCTTCTAATACACTTTCGGAAAAACAGAAGAAAATATTGTTTACATCAAAGGGACACAAAAATAGATGAAATGAATTGGTTATCTAAAATTTCATTCCATGTGCCTTTTTGATTTAAATACGTAGACTTGTTTCCATGAAAGATCTTCCTATAAATTAACAAGCGTTTTTAATACTTAAGATCCAAAAAGAAATTGAAGTATTAGCGGTTTCCTTTTTTTATATTAAATCGACTATTCTAATTCTACATTAGTAATTCCCGAACTGGCTTCAGTTTGTTAAATTTATATGATATCTCTAGAAATGCGAAGGACTTTCCCTTTTCAACTCGTTGTAGTACTTACGTAAGTAAAGGTACTTTAAATTAATCGATTTATTGAACAACTTTATATTTTGTGACCAATTTACTTGAAAATATGAGTCATAGAAAATACTTATAAGTTGAAACTACTTTAGCTAAGTGAAGAAGAAAGTTTAAGATAATCGCTATGGGAAATTACAGGATGACTGAAAATTCGCTTAAATGTTATAAAAAAAAATTGCTATTACTTTTGTTAATTTAAACTATAAGCGTTCATTTATTTGAAATATATTTCTTATATTTATATATCTGTCAAATAACATAAAATTTATTTTTTAGCTTAATTATGGTCATGAAAATTTTTTCATGATAAAATGTAGGGACTTATGTACAATAATCATTCAAACTTTCATACATCTGGAAATGACAAAAAGTCCATTGACAAGAATAGATATTTCCACTTGAAAATACCATAACATCTATATCAACATTTTGTTGTCGATATTTACCGATATATTGATATTTCTGACACAATATACCATATTTCTTAAAATAAATGTTTTTCTCGTGATATGTATTTTAGGAAATGCATGCCCTTAAATAAATCTAATAAAACTAAACATTAATGACGACTTCGAATCTTTAAAGTCCTTTAGTTGATAAATAATACTAATGAGAGTACCGCGTAGTAGATCCATTGTTGTTTATCCTATTCGCATCTTTAGACAATAAACACATTACACTGATTTTTATGAAAAAATTTAAGTACAATATTTTCTTACAAAATTTTATTTCATATTAAGTAAAATAAAATATTTACACTAACGATACATTACATTATTTTAAGAAAATTTTATAGAGTTCTAATACTTCAAACGAAAAGAAATTATGTGTATTTAATTTTTAAGAAAGTTTGTAGACACATTAAATGTAACTCATTAATTTCAAAATTTAATTATTATTAATTCCTTAGCCACTTAATTTTAATTATTCTATTTAATTATAAAGTAATTTAAGTGATGATGCAATGTTGTCATAGGAATTTAAATTGTGATATGTTATAGAAAGGTACAAATATTTATATGAAACATAATAATCATCATTTTACACATAATTTTGATTTAATATATCAGTTACAAAATTTTTATAATACAATTGTATATATGTATTAACATATTTTTAATTATTATTTAGTTATCATATATCTATCTCAAAACAGTATTTGCTTTAAAACTTAATCAATTAATAGTTATTAATAGTTTTTATTATAAGGAACAAAGGGGTAATATTTTTTATTACAGTATGGATTTTAATTTGTTAATCTGTTTTTTATTTTTCCTCTATCCTTCTAATCTTGTTTTATTGTGAACTTAATTGGTGTTTATTAATTATTTATTTCTCTGTCTTATGTGTGTGATAGTTCCAAATTCATATTCTTTAGCTAATTTATGGCTAATATGAAGATAAAACCACACATTTTATTTGTAGAACTTAAGGCATTTGGGACCCGACGATTCAGTCTAAGTTCTACAAATTTCCATTATTCCATTTATGTTATTCAATTTCGGCTGTTTTTTACTATGTTTTTGGAATCTATGTTAAGTATGTTGGGGGGAACTATATTTTTGTCAATTTGTTAATGTTACTTTATTCATAATTTCACAGTTTTTGTTGGGGGTTCTGTAATATATATATATATATATACATTTCTATATATATATATATATATATATTTCTCTCTCTATATATATATATATTCCAGTAGATTATCCCACTAATTTGGAATTAACGGAAAACCTTTTATCTAACAATACAATTAACTTCTTAGATCTTAAAATTACAATAAAAGACAACAAAACAATCACAGATTTATATGACAAACGTAAAGAATTTAAATTCAAAGTTAATACATTTACAAATTTTAAATCTTGTCTACATCATTCTGTATTTCGAAATATAATACTTAATCATTTATATAGAATAAAATGTTTATGTTCTTCTCCTCTAATTAACAATAATATTAAAAAACTAATTTATAATGCACTAAATCATGGTTTTCCAAAAAAATTCATATATTCATTAATATACAATTAGTACTTTACTTACATGATCTTTTAAAACAAATTGACACATGCGTAAACAAAATTACAAAAAAATATATAAAGTAAAAAAATATCTATAAAAAATTAAAAATTGTAAAATAATATATAAAAAAATTATTATAGGTTGGATGGGTGGGTAGATGTTAGAGTACGGAGGAGGGTGGTTTTGTCTGGATAATACGCAATGGATAATTTATTTTTAAAAAATGGGGCTTTTGTATTATCACTATTTTTAATACGTATTTTATAAGGATGTTGATTTGATATTTTATATGTAATTGGTGACTTTCATTAATATTATATTTAGCTTAATTAAAGTTTTATCTAGTTTACAATCATTTGTCATTAAATTTTAATTTACTCAGGACAATATCATATTAATTACTAATAGTATGCCATTTTTATAGCGATTAATATACATATAAGTGTATTTAATATAACTAAAGTTATACTGTATGTATTAAAATTGGGTAATTATTTTTTATTATTATTCCTCTATTCTTTTTAATATTGATCTATTTTCACTTTGTGTTATAAAATTTATTATCGGTTTAATGTGTTTGAATGTCCCACATTCATACTTTTTGGATTTTTATGGCTGTATGAAAATAATCCACACACTGTATTTGAGATTTTTAGGTAATGGGAATTTAAGTATCTGATAATCTTCTATATACTTCCATATGTTTTTTATTTCCTGTTCATTTTATAATTATCTTATACATAATAGTTATTATTAACGATTTTTATATTATTTTTAATATATTTTTATATTTATTATTATTGAATTTATTTTATAGCATATAGCTATATGCTATACATTATCAATGTTATAGAATTATTTAAATTCTTAGTGTAGTTTAAATGAGTAAGATAATAGAATATTTTGAATGCTTTTTTTTTAAATTTTATTAACAATAGTTTTATAAAAAATATATAGTGAGGTTTATATTAGGTTTATAATTATCTATATATAAGGATTTGTTTGGTTTTGCTTTTGATAAATTTTTACAATCAAAGGCTTTCAATTGTTCATCTTGTGACATTTGAATAATAAAAATACTACTAGATGGCAGCACCAAAATTTGTCTTTTGACAATAAGTTATAAATTTTGTCTTTTGCAGCTCCTTTTCTGTTGTAATTTCCTACACCAGGTGGATTTTTTAGCTAAATTTTGACGATATTGTTAAATAGTAATTAAGTAATTTAAAAGTGCATTTTAGTTACTTTAAATAATGTAATTACTTTCTATTTGTTTTATATTATATTATATTAATTGTATTTATCATGGTATTTCAAAATGTATTAACTGCATCCTTTGGTATCAATTACTGTGATTTCTTAACTGTTTTATTCACCTTAATCTTTACGATATTATGGTAGCCATGTGCGTAACCATGTGCGAGTGGATATATTGAAAAAAACTGAAATATTAATCGGTATGTTGTGTAATATTTCTATTTTATATGCTATAAATATTTAAATTGGTTTTATTGATTTTTCCATTTCATATTATTTGATTCTATTCTGTTTTCATTTTTAATCTATTCACTTGATAATAATGGTTGTTCGTGTACAGAGAAAAATAATTTTTAGCTTTAGCTTTTTTTTCCTCACAGAAAACAACCATTTTGCTTATATCGTTTAATTCTGTGCCCTTGAAAACGTAATTCAATATATAAGCTTTTCCATTATTTGTCGGTGTCCACTTTCTTCTTTTTTCTTCCATAATAATTCTTATAATAAATTATTTGGCACTTTTTTTTTATACTTACAGATTTAATTCATAACATTACGGTTTTTGATGGTGGTAGGTTATGTTTAATTAATGGTTATATATATATATATATATATATATATATATATATAAATATATTACAATATAATACTTATAGAAAATGATGCGGGTAATCGTTGTAATTCTAATGAATAATTCTAATGAAGTACTACATAAAAGAACTGGATACATATATTTTAGATTATTGAAAATTATTAAAATAGCATGTAAACGGCGTTATACCACTTTTAAATAATTTAAAATCAAATGTGTTATTTTAGAGCTTTATTTTGGAATTTTATTTTTCCGTTGAAAATTGATCGTCATCGTCGCCAGCACGAAAGAATTCGTATATATTAATATATTCGAATATACGGAGAGTTACTGTTTGAAGTAATGGTTTTGAGTATTTCAGTTTAGTAAATATTTAATAAGCCTCATGGTGTTCAGCATCTATTTAATCAGGCAGAATTAGAATAAATTTTAATTAGGTGCTTATTGTTGTTTTTCTTATATTTGAATGATGATATCCTGTTAAATGCAGAAATAAATTTTAATAGACCTCTTCATTAGTATTATGAGGGAAATGAGGTAATTTACTCTATTAGTATCTGATCTAAATTAGTATAGCCATTAATTTTTGTTAATTATAGTAGAGCATTCTTCTTATTTAACATGATTTGCGTAGCGTTTACTGTTAATTCGCAGATCCGTACAAAATAATATGGATACATTCGAATATTTATGCAAGATGCGAAACTTAATGGAATATTGAAAAGCGCTACGTAATTTACACGTGATTATTTTTTAAAGAATATTTTTCTTTTCCTTTCACATTTAAAGCATCCATCTTTAAAGCTATTTTTCTAATATATTAGTATTTTTATTGTGTAATAGCACAGATCTATATGCAGAATGAAAACAATAGCATTGTAAAAGTGTTTTCTTCTATAGGCAAATTTTAACATTCGAGAACAGAGTTTTTCAGAATTTGCTTAAAGTAAGTCGAAATAATTGATATATCAAATTAAGCAAATCTTACTATTTTAATCTGACTGTGATGTCTTCTCAATATATAAAGAAAAATCTTTTTTCAACATACAGCTTTCAAAATGTTCGCAATTGGCTTGTTTGATTGTTTACATCATGTAAGACATTTATTTTTAAAATTTATAACTTTGATCCTGAACTTGCAACAAAGTATGTCTATGTTAATAAAAGAAATATGTTTGTCTCTGTGTTCGTGCGAGCGTGTGTATATGCGTGTGTTTGTGTATGTGTGTGTGCGGGGGTGGGGGGGGGGGTGATGACTAAGTAAGTCTATCTCGTGCGCAGAAGTCTGGAGATTTAGATAAGTATAGACGAAGACGGGTCCAAATAAACCTGTCTCAGATTTTTCATTATTTGATAATTAGCAAATATATTAATGGACCAGAAAGAAAACTTATGCGTCAAGCATAGATTATCAAACACTTTCCAATACTGTAAGAATACTTCAACAAAACTTCACCGTTTAAGGGGGCACAGAACCTTTCAGTTTGTCGAAACGATAAAAAAAAATCGTCTTTTTCAAAGTACCAAAACACAAATAATATAAAATTAAGATCTTTTTTCCCCATTCTACTTAAAGCATATGTTCTTATCTATATTATCTAGAAAAATAATGGTTGTATATACAAAATTAATATTTAAATTCTAAATTTAAAAATTAATCTTCCTAATGCGTGAATTAAAATCATTAAGTTCTGCGCGCATGGTAAAACACTAAATTAGGCATATGGAAAATAATTTTTCAATAAAATAGAATCATAATACACCTACTTCTAAATTAAAACCGAAATATACACAATAAGGTTTGTTTAAAATTTAATTTTAGCAAAAAATACAAACATTTAAAAAAAGTTTTTAAATTTAAGTTTTTAAATTTAAGTTTTTAGTTTTTAAAGGTAAAAATAAATAACCAAAATATCTTAATTTTTTAAGTTTAGCATGTAGACTATAGAAAAACTCTTATTTGGCTAATTTTTAAAAGCTGTAGCTTACATAGTTTGATAGTAACAGCGTGCGCAAACTTTAAATATATTAATATGAGAAAACGCGTTTTAAAGTTTCGATATCTACGGAAATTCAATTATACTCACTATCTATAAATGATATAACTCAAGAAATAATATAGATTTTGAATGGGGTTTTTTGCATATTGTTGAGAAATTTTAAGGATTTCAGAATAAAACAAAAATTGATTTTTTGAACGTTTAAAGATCTTTGTCCACTTAATAAGGTGAAATATGTCTATGTAAACAATTTTCAAAACGCGCCCAATTGAAAACCCAGTTTCAGGGATTACCATCAATAGTTGGAAAAATATCCCAATTCTTTTGTCAGCCCTGTATATGATCTATAGATTTGTATATATATTATATAGTATGCTGATATTTAGTTTAATTAGGAAACGTATAGCACAGTTGTAAATTCCCTTCATCAACTCAACACCAAATCAACAAACCATAATGTATTCGAGATCTTTTATACCGCTCTGCATATCATCTATAGAATTTATACACACTAAGTAATAGGCAAAAAATTAGTTTAATTTAAAAATTTGTACCACAACTCAAAATGCACTTCCAGTAGTTATTAGTACTGTAAACAAATTCTTTTGTGTTTCCCTGTAAATGAACAATGAATGCTATGCGCACCATATTTTATATTAAGCATCTTCTAGTCCTCTTCAGCGATATATAGGGGAGGCTAGGGAGGGTTAACCACTTTTTAGAATTTTTTTTCAATTTTTTTAATATTGAACGTGGAATAAAGTTGTCCCAGCAAAGAAAGAAACAGTGGGCCATCAGCTGGAAAAAAGATGGCAGCCAGCAGTGCCATCAGCGGTAAAGTGCAAGGGTGTCATTACTTAAACCTGTCGAAAAGTGTCCAAGCCGAATGCAGTTGGCCCATCAGTGATGGCCAACTCAAAATGCAGGCCAGCATTGGTATGCCATCACATTACTTCAATCCGGCACTTTTCCTGGAGTGCTAGCACCTATCCCACTGCTATTCCTTTGCTGGCCCAGCACTTTCCCTTACAAAAACTTCTTATAAAATTCTATAAAAAAACGAAGTATTATATAAGTATGGCTCTTTTTCCTATAAGCTAGTTTCACCAAGAGCCATAGAATATCTATAGAAGTGTCTATAATAGAAATGTCCATAGAAATATTTGAACTGCAAGTGGTCACCCTCCCAAGTACTGACCGCGCTCGATGCTGTCTGGTTTCCGTGATCGGACATGAACATGTGCTTTCAGCGTACGCTACGACTGCTCGTAGTCTTCAATCTGTCATTACACTATTTCAAGTTTGTTTCTTTTGTGATTTACGTTCCCAATAATTAAACTGGTATAGAAATTATTCTATTGCATAGAAATCGTACGTATTTTATACGCTTTTTCTTTTATTATTGATTCTGAACTGCGTAAATTATGAAAACCGAAATCCTTTGTAACCTAGTAAAACCAGATTTAAGGAGAAAAAAAAAGTGCGTTGAAATAAAGAATTAATTAATTTTTCCATTTACTTATTTATTTTGTTGGTGGCAGTGGTGATATATTTTTTACAGTTTAAAAAAAAATTAGCTTCACAGCTTAAATTGTGTTAAGATATTCATTTCAGATTTGTGTTCAAATACTCAATGTCTTCGATATTCGCAGCGCCACCTAGCGTAAGGGTTCCCAGAAATAATACTGCAAAAGTTCGTGCACTTCCATGTAGTGGTGGGCCAGCGCATGAGATAAAATGGATGCCAACCAGAATTTTATCTGATGATTTCCAACAGCAAAGTTGACTGAAGCTGTCCATCAGTGGTCATGCAGTGGTAGACCATCATCCAGCACTTCTCCATCATTGCCAGCACCTATCTTACTGCTGGCCAGCAATTTCCTCTTTGCTAGGGTATATATCATTTTATTCGATATACAATCAGTTATCAAAATAAAATGGCTACATAAGTGGCTACATAATTATAAGAAATTTGAAAAATGATTGATTTTAACACTAGATTGCCCAAGGAAGTCATTTTGACTGCTTTTTAATTTCAATTAGAAAAACAATTATACATATAATGACACAATTTCTTAGAATTTTGTGACTTTTTGTAGAACATATAAATGCGTTTATTAATAATTGTAGTTATCTCCCCCTCCTTCATTTCCGGTATATATATACGTGTTATACTTATATTGCCCAAAAGCAGTCATTTTGACTGCTTGGGAAATTTTTAATAATCAAACGATTCTTCTTATTAAATTGAGTAAATTTCTTATATGACTAGTTCGGCTGTGTATTGAAATAGCAGTTGTCATTTTTTTTTCGATTACCATCACATGATAAATTATCGATGTGGGCGTATACTTGATAAGTGTCAGTTGCTCAGTAAGGTAAAGTAGTATTTGTTATTTGGGTCTTTATGCAATGATACTTTTTCTAACAAGTTGTTTGATTCTTCTTTTGCGCCCTAAATTCTTGAAAGAAATGTCGAATAGAAGTGAGTTATTCTAAAAGCTAACGATCGTAAGTGAAGAGGGCTCCGATATAGAATCAGATGCAACAAATTCTGAACTATCATCTGAAGATGAAGCTGATTACATTCAAAGTGAAACATCTGACACTGAAGATAGCGATAGAGAGTCGATCACCAATGATGAAAATGTCATCAATATGCCCAGGAAATGTGAAGGGTGGTGAGTAGTTCAGACTCTAATGGAGAAACTGAAAACACCTTTCAGGAGACCGAAACAGCTGCCGATGGTACTGTGTGGTCAAAATTTGACAAAGGTGGTATTCCTGGAAGATTACCATCTACTTGTATTTTCAAGGGTGTGAAAGGGACAACAGTCTACGCAAAAAGGAACAATATGGCAGATAATCCCATCAGTGCATTCTCGTTGATAATAGATAACTATATTATCAAACATATAAAAAAGTGCACAGAAGAAGAAGTCCGCCGAATTTTGAGGAACAATTGGATAATAGCATTACCGGAAATACGTGCATTTATTGTGATTTTATATGCTCGTGGAGCCTACGAAGCAAAAAATTTAAAACTGAGTGATTTATGGTCAGCAAAGTGGGGTCCCGATTTTTTTAGAAAAACTATGGCCAGAGTGGCTATGGCTCGTTCAAGCAAATCCTACGGTTTATTCGTTTTGACAAAAGAACCGAAAGACGTAGGCCTCTACAAAAAAATTAATTTGCCTTTGTTTCGGAAATATAGGACAAGTTTATTGAAAATAGTCAAGCTTGCTATCAACCAGGGCAAAATATAACAGTTGACGAGCAATTATTTCCGTCAAAAGCCAGATGCAGGTTTACACAGTATATGCCTAACAAACCCAACAAATTTGGCATCAGATTCTGGCTTGCATCAGATGTTAGTAGCAAATATATTTTGAATGGTTTTCCTTATTTGATAAAAGATGAATAACGACCATCGTCAATGCTTCTCAGTGAACACGTTGTTCTGAAACTTGTCGAGCTATATACAAGCTGTGGAAGAAATATCACGGGCGATAACTTTTTCACTAGCAGTTGGAACTCTAGTTGGAACTATTAGGGGAAACAAAAGAGAACTACCCACAGCAGCTAAACAAACGAAGGATAACATGCGTCGTTTTTCAAATCTGCTTTATAAATCAGAGAATTGTGTTCTTACAACATGTAAAAGCAAACCAAATAAAAGAGTAGCTGTTCTATGTTCTAAGCATAAATTTGTGAAAATTGATAAAAGTAATAAAAAAAAATGTTACCGAAATCTATGCAATTTTATAACAGCACAAAATTTAGAGTTGATATGGCGGATCAAATGGCCGGAAAATATACAGTAAAAGCTAGTTCTCGTAGATGGCCCCTCCAAATATTTTTCAATATTTTAGATTTGGCTGCTATAAATGCTTCGATCATTTACAAAGAAACGACAGGAATACAAATACAACGAAAAGATTTCTTGTTTCTATTAGCAGAAAAGCTTTCCACCGAATACAGAGCTGCAAGACAGAAAAATTCATCAGAACATGAAGACCCACAAAGATCAACTACAACATCATCAAATGCAACCTACTCTAACAAATGTAAAATTTGTCAAGTACGACTTTTTCACAACAACAAAACAAATAACATATGTGAAAAATGTCAAAAGTATGTTTGCGGAAGATGTACACATAAAAAGATTTCCACTTTCATTTTCATAAAATGTACAAATAATAATGCATAGATTATTTTATTGTTAATACTTACTAATAACTTGTTATATAACTGTAAGTAATATAAAAAATATAAAAAATGAATTTTAAGCAAATTTCTTTACACATTAGTTATTCTTTCACAATGCAGTCATTTTGACTGCTTTTGGGCAATATAGGTATATACTAAGTTTAAGTCTTTCTAGTGTTAATCATGTGAAAATAGTAGATCAAGGCTCCTCACATATGGGAGGATTGAACCACTATGTTTTATATTGAAATATTTGTGAAGAGAAATAAAATCAGTTTTAAAAAAGCAAAATAACTTTATGCTACATGCTTTAATTATTATAAAAAAATATTTTTGAAAATATGTTGCTTAGACAAACCTGTTTAGACATATAGTTATTGTTAAGTAAGAGGGGGAAATTTTTGTTTTAAAGAGGATTTTGTCCGAGCAGGTATAATTGCACAGCAGGGAAAGTGAAATTTTAACATTTAAGACACTATTCCGTTAGAGACAGGTTCCATTTTCATAGGGTTTCATGTATTATTATGTCCGAATTTAGGAGCTGCTGTGCCGCTTTTTTTTGTCTCCTTGTCCTACTTTTGTTACACTTGACCTGACAGCTCTAGTTGTCACATAGGTTGGCGTCATCTCACTGTATTAATACTGGTGAAATTTTCTCACATACTTTCCTAAAGTTTTTCTATCAAAACTGTGTTCTTTTGGAGCCGCATGAGTACTCAACATACAATTAACGTATTTTAATCCTTTCAGAGGCAAAGTACTCTCAGCACTAAAATGTTGAAAAAAATGTCTGGCACCGAAATTTACGAACAAACTTATTTGGAAATAAGAAAAAGGCTATATTTCACATAGGGGAGACAAGGGAGGGTTGACCCACTTTTTACAAAATGTTTTATTTTTTAAATATTGGACGTAGAATGAAGTTTTATATATCATTTTATTCGTTTCCAATCAGTTATGAAAATAAAATTGCTACATAAGTATAATCCATAAGAAACTTGAAAAATGATCGATTTTAATCATGAAAAAATAATGGGTCAAGGCTCCCCACATATGGGAGGGTTGATTTACTATATGGGAGGCTTGACCCACTTGGTTTTATATTGAAATATTTGTGAAGAGAAATAAAATATGTAAAAAAACAAATAACGTTATGCTACGTGCTTTAATTATTATAAAAAATGGTTTTTGAAAAATATGATTCTTAAATAAACCTGTTTAGACAGAATCGCAAATCAAAGATAATTAAAAAACAGAATTGTTTCTGAGCAGCTATAATTGTATAGCAGGGGAAATGAAATTTTAACATTTAAGACGGTATTCCGTTAGAGACAGGTTTCGTTTTCATAGGGTTTCATGTATTAAGTATGTCCGGATTCAGAAGTCACTCTCCCGCTTTTTTGGGGGGGGGGGGTCTCCTTGTCCTACGTTTTGTGACACTCTAGTTGTCACACAGTTCGGCTTCATCTCACTGCATTCATTCTTGTGAAATTTGTCTACATACCTTCCTAAAGGCACCACCTGTGTAGGACAGGTTGTTCTCTCGAAGCTGGTCGACGGGAGGGGCTGGGATCGAGCTCAATTGCGCCCGGCTGCCCAACTGTTCGGAGTTTCCCGTGATTTTCTTCGAACCTTGGGTAACTTTGCGTAAATACGGTTAGGTTCCCTTAGAAAGACAGCCATGGAGGCCCCGCCCTTCGGGTCTACATCCCTCGTAAAGATAATCGGCCGTCTTAACACCAACACCTTCCTAAAGTTTTTCAATCAGTGCTATGTTTTTTTGCAGCTGCATGAGCACTTAACTTATCAATAACATCTTTTAACCCTTTCAGCAAAGTATTTTCTGTATTAAACTGTTGAAATAAATGACTGGCACAGGAATTTACGAACAAATTTATTTGGAAATAAGAAAAGGCTATATTTCACATACATATTTAATGGTAAAGATTTTAGTAAAATTTCGGTGCCATTGTGGTGTTTGGCAATAAAAATTAAGTGGTTTCATAAACATATCACTGTCCCTGAAAGGGTTAAAACCTGCTTTCATATCTTCTAGTCCTTTCTCGTCTTTTTCACTGTTTCTATTTACCTGTTGTAAGTAATATTTAAATGGAAAAACGTTCCTATGAAATTTTCCATTTATATTCCATAATTTTTTTTCTTGCACAGGGTATTTTATCAATTTTTCACATCTTTCTTTCATCAGTTTTAAACATTTTGTTTACCGTCACCCCATTTTACTGTACCTTTGCAAAAGAAGTTTACATTCTTTTTTATATATAACCATTAACCTTTCATTATGCTCAGTAAATAATAAAAAGATTTCCAGAACCACTTAATTAAAGGATCCTTGAGCATCTGGTCAACCCTCCCTCACATTGACTGGGTCTAGCCTCCCCACATAGCCCTTTTCTAAAGAATAGCACAATTTTATGTTAAGCCTAACTTACTGTAAAATCTTTATGCCTGGAATGAAAGCTCGATATTCCTGTATTACTTAAAACCTACTTACTTAAATTTCTATGATATATTTTATCTGAAAAAAGCTTACAAAGCATTTTTTAAAAACACAACTTTTAGGTTGAAAACGGCTCAGAATTGATTTTTTCACACCTATTTCGATAATCTGTATGAAACAAAGACTGTTGTTTGAGCATTCCAGTAGCTTTGGTCGACACCTGTTGATAAAACCCTGAAACTCTTTTAAATATGAAAACTAGTGGGTGGGTCAAGCCTCCCGTATGGTCAAGCCTCCCTAGTCTCCCCTACATATCAGTTTAAATATGTTTGAAACAGTGTAACATCGTTAAAATGCATCGCAAACCCCATAGACCGTAATGTGGCTGATTTCTTTTCAGTGTACCTGTAAAAGAACTATAACCGCTACCTACTTCATTTTCAATACCTAACATGCCATAGTAAATGTCAGTAATATGTATCAATTACATGACAATTTGAGTATATTTACTCAAGTTAGAGCGCGGACACGCATACAGAGAGACAAAACGAATTCATATACATTTTTCAACTGGGTTGGAAAGTGTTAAAAACACTCATCGAATGTTAATTCACAAGTTTTCATTGTATTTGTGATTATTTCTGCGTATGTTCGGTGATTTTGAGGTTTTGCAAACTCAGAGCTTGTAAACGTTCCGTTTTCTTTTTTGTAAGCATTTTGAAATCGTAATCGTCATGCCCCATATGGAGTTACAAAAAATAAAAGTGTCCACGGTACTTTCCCTGTTATAATAGGATCTTTTGCTTAAAGTAATATTAATATTTACTATTTCAAAAAAATATTTGATGGTGATCGTTTTCATATTTTCCATATGTTCGGTTTAACTGATATCTCCGTGCTCCGGATGGAAATAAATTAAAATACCCAATTATAGAGGGGGCTCCTGCTGTCAACCGTACCTTTCATGAAATAAATATTTACTATTTCAAAAAACCTTTTATGGAAGTTTACGCTTTACTCTTTAATCGTTTTTCTGCAGTCTTAAACTGCTATCCCCGTGATCCGGGGGGAAATACAAAAAAAATAATAGCTCAACGATACTTTTCATTTAAAAACATTATGCATATTTACTATGTCCAAAAAAATTCGAGAAGGTCGTTTTCATATTTTCCTTTTTGCCTTCTGTTAATAATTACCATCCACGTACCCCGGATGGAAATACTAAACGAAAACGATTTCCCACTTATAGCAAGTTCTTTTCTGCTCTCAACGGTAGCTTTTATTTAAAATAAAATGTATGCATATTTAATATTTCAGTTTTTAAAAATATATTTATCTGTGCGTGATTGTTATTTTCCGGCTTTCCTGCAGTTTAAAATTGTCCTGAAACTTGCCCAGATGGAAATATAAAACCCGGGGCAACGCCGTCTGGGTTGAGTAGTCTTCAATTAAAAAAATATTTCTTGACATTTAGAGTAATTTAGCAAAGCAATACTTTGAAACGCTGTAATATTTTATTAAAACAGGCAAAAGTAAGTATGGATATTAATTGAAATTATTTGCATACATTTATCTCGATTAAGTAAGTAAGTAACCAAACTTATAATGAATGGAGATAGAATGACTCATTAATAAATGACAAAAAATTGTTTCAGAAAATATTAAAACGTTAAATAAATTTAAATGTGGTAAGATTTAAAAATTGTGTCTTATGTTTAAATTGAGCGAAATTTTAATATTAAACATATAAATGATTCTTAAAAGAGACTACATATGATTAATGTAAGATAATGCTAGTATAAATATTACAGTTTGTAAATATCCGATATTAACAGAAAATTACCATTTACTCCTGATCAAAATATTTTCTGATACGAAGGTCCCCACATGAAAAGCTCTGTTTCTATAGAAACAGGTTCATCATCTTGTATTAACAAGAGTTTGTATAGAGCGTCCACATTCAACAAAAGCTCAGCAGGCGGTTAGCTTTTCATTAAACGAAACTGAAAAAAGGCATTTTTAGAATCTTAAAGTAAAAAGTGAACAACGACTAAACATTTGCTTTACAATGAATTAATTTTTAACTGTTCGAATAGTAAGCAAGTAAAATGTCTTGGGGAGACATAACAATCAATAATGAAATTTAAGTTCATTAAACCTTCATTGGTCGACCATTAAAATAAGAAATTTGAATGACTATTATAGAGGGAAAAAATGCATAAATTTATATTCATTCTTCAAATCTGAGTTATATGCATACATTAAATGGAAAAACTACAATAGTATTTTGCATTATATAAAAGTAATTTATAAACTATTTTATACTTTTTAAAAAATCACATTTTATTTATGTATTGCTACATTACTCTTTTACCCAGCAATGCAAGTAAGGAAAAAAATACTTTTACGTATAAAATGAAATGTGAAAAACTCAAAACCTATCGAAATAAATCTTCATGGTCAAAAAGATATTTTACCACCAGCGGAGACCAGAAATTAGATTCAAAATTCATTTATTCAATCAAAAATACAAGTTGTTTCATTCCAGTGTGATCCTGGAATTTTTGTTCGTGACTTTAAATTAATGAAAGTACTGTATAGATATTTTCATTATACATACATTGCGTCCTGGGAAATGTGTCAACATGACGTCCCAAAAGGTGCTGGGGATGACTACTATCCTCGTACAAATAAAAGTGAGCTATTTACAATTTAAAATGTAGCTGACTGTACACATAGTATTACTGGCCGTATTACAGTGCGCTTCTAGCTTTACTCGTTGTTTAATCCCATTTAACATAAATAAAATTTAGTCTGCTGAAACTTGATAAAATATCTTCCTTATTTTTAAAACTATGAACGAAAAGCTGGATTCGGTTATCAGTGAGAGACCCTTTATTTTAAAATTCATGTGTATTTCGATTTTGGTTTCTTAATAGAAAAACTGCATGTATATGCATTAGCACTACTTAAATTTGTGACCACATAAGATCCGAGGCATTCTCACATAATTTTTACTTTTAAGTCCCTGAATAATAATTTTTATTTTAGTACATATTCTAGGGGGTTTTTTAATTTCTTATATGGAAAATATCCCATTGCATGATTGTATAAAAATATTAACGAGATAAATAAGTTTTGGACGATGTCGGGGAAGGGGATCAAAATTTACCACGGAATTCCTCACCGTCCCGTGTCCCTGATGTTTGATTTTTAAGTCTGGAGCTCTCTCTATAAAATTGTTTCAATAAAAGTAACTGAACGCATAAAAACTGGGACTATTGTTTTATACAAATATGTAGCAAAAAATTAACCTGCACACATTTTTATGGTCGTTATTATTTTTGGATCTTAGATTCCTTATCGTCCCTCTTGCTAAAATTATGCAGAAAATCACTCCAGATGCAGCCACAGAATATATTTAAACTTTTTTCTCATGCAGAAGTATATTAGAGAAAAAATGGCTGTAAATCTTTGACAGGAAATTTATTTCAGAATTTAAATTAGCATTTAAATATCAGTTTCAAGCATGGTGGCTTTGTTAACAGCCTTACCGTCCCCTTAAATTTTATTCCTGCACATTTCGAGGTAAATTATTATTTAATCCAATGTAAATAACTGTTGCTAAAAATCAATGAACATTCTGGTTATACACAATGGCTCACATAAATTTTGTTATAAGTCATCGTTTTTAATCTTTTAAGTATTGAGGCCCTCTAAGCATTCATAAAAAAAGTAAACACCCTGTTTTATTCTACTGTTTTAATGAAATCTTAGTAACGGATTCTTTCAAAACAATGATCCTATATAATTTTTATTTCTTACAGTGGAAAGCGATTTTCTCAATAGTAGCTTCAAAAACTAAATATACTTCTGTGTATTTCAAATCTAAATCCACATGTAGTAAAGCTTTCAAGTGATAAATAAATGCAGCCGTATATTAATACATGTTCACGTTTATTTATCAGACTGCATTGGCATCAATACCAATTATGTAATACTTGATTATTATTATTTAATAACATATTTCTTGTACATAAACATTTTTTTATTAACTGCAGTGTCTCGTTATCTATTCGTGACCAATTTGAAGAAACAATGTTCTAAATATTTAATTGTAATTATTTGCTACAGGCCTTATTGCAACTGTTATACTCTTACCGTCCCTACTCTTATATTTCTGTTTGCAACCATGAAATTATTTGTTACGTTAATATACGTTGAATAACGTTAATACACGTTAAATAACGTTTATAAAATGTTAAATAGAATCAATTTGTTTTGTATTAATGAATGATGTTTTAAGAATTTTCATTTATGTATATCAAAATCGCACTTTTAAAAAGAAAAAAAATGTTAAGACTAGTCATTTATATGAAAATTCACCGGCAGCTTAAAAACACCGAAGTTTTCTTTTATTACATTTAAACACTAAGCAATGTTATGTCAAATTATTTTATCTTCTTTGAACAGAAACTATTTCCAGACTTATAATAAATATTTTTTTTTAATAGTTCTTTTTATTTTAGTGTGCATAATTAGCTCTTTCGAATAAATGAAAAAGACCAGATATTGATACTTTGGAAACTTTTAAGTAATAGCTGATAAGCATTAAACTCAAGTTTAAGGACGCAATTATCATTAAAACAAATGTTTCGGAACGTTATATACGACGTAAAAAACGCAATGATGGCACAAACAATAGCCACATTCCTGAAATTGGGCCAAGAAGGCAAAAGATGCGACGAATCTTGATAAGTATTTAGTATTTAAGAAGAGAAAATATTTCAACTTTGAAGGTCATTTAAAGAAATTCTTTTATTATAGTTACGTTAGGAAATCCGATCAAATTTCATTTTTATTCCTTTTGTTTAAACTTCATTATAATTTCACTAAACTTGCTTAGTTATTAAATATCTACATTAGTTGACATTTAAGAATGTTTTATTACACTCACATATTAGTTTTGAATGCGTAATCTATAATTTACGATGGGTTTATAAATGCTTAGTTTATATTTAATATCAAACTTTTATAATTTTTCCGTCATTTAAGTTGCTTATTTCGACCCCCTTGAAATACTTTTCTTCTATTCCCCATCTCAAAATTATTTTATTCAACACCTGGTATCTTACCTGTTCAGTATTAAGATTACTTTTAGGGTTGTTCTATTACGAAATTTTTTCGGGTGTCGGGATTTAAAACTATCCCGCCTTTTTCAGTACCTCATTACAACTTTTTCTTCATACACAACTATTAGATGCCTTAACTATTAGATTGCGTTGAGTTAGTTGATTGGCTGTAAATCCAGTTCAGTATGGGTGTTAGACTTAGCTGTATATTCGCACTTACATAAAGCTGTCTGCTGCTACTCTGAGTGCCAAGAATTTAGTGTTTCTATTTGCTAGAAAAATCTGTGGCAGTCATCATGCGTGCTTCTCCGAAGAATTTTTGCCTTATATGGAAACTTCCAAATTAAGACCTGTACTATGTATTACTAAGATAGGCTATTCTAATAAAATGGTGTGTTCTATTAGAGACTTGAGATTGACAGTAAGGGATATGTGCGACTATCAGTATTTTCCATCGTGATACGAAACTTTTGACAGAAAACTAGTGATACTCACCACGGTGTTTACTTTCAGCGCTGTCTGTAGCCATCTTTAAATAGAAGAAAGAATATGATGCGTGATGTTTGTCTTTAAGCTTCCGGACAATAATACAATCTAGTTATTGTGGAAGTTCCAGCTAAAATGTGGTCACAAAGTGAATTTTCGACGTAAAAGTTTTTTTCACAGAAAACAAGATTGTAAGTAATAAATATAGAGTTCTAATCAATATATGTACAAATATAGGTAATTAAATACAGAAGGTATGTTAAATGAGATTAAAAAAAAAGGCCACCCAAAATTTCTGAAAATTTCATGGGCATCAACTAAACGGTGACAAATTTATGCTCGATTATGAATCTTCTGGGCTTCAGTTTCATCTAAATATACACATGTATTTTAACATTGTGTTATTTATCACAAATATGAATTTTGTCTGTTGTTTTAGAAAACAATTCCGGAAAGATCGATGTGTCTATCTGCTACTTGCAATTTGATTGACCCTTAAAACACTTGTTTTATATAAAAAAAAGTACCCAGATTTTATTTTTTAAATATCTATTTAGATTTTTTTATTAAAAAATGTGATAAAAGATGCGTGGCATCATATATTTCAGCGAAGGAATTCTATACAATAGTATTACAAAAAAGGAGACTTGATTCCATATTCCATTCACTTCTAACAATTGTGTAAAATGTATGTAAAATTTTTAACGGATGAAAGCATAAAAATAGTTCAGTAAATTTCTGTAAAGAAGTGTTATGGAAAACAGTTGTTTTATCTTCAGACTTTGTTGTCTATGTTGGAAATCACGCAACATTAATATTCGCTTGGATAGGGTCAAATTTTCACAAGCTCATATTCCCAGATGTTTTCAAATTCACTGAACCGACGTTCAAACTATTTTCTGCCGAATGCTAAATTTTCAAGCGAAAATTGGACAAATTTGCTTATTTCTGTTTAGATAGATTTTGTCTACTAGAAAACTTTTCTTGAAATCTTTTGAAAAACAAGACATGTCACAGAAAAAAAAAACTACATCACAACCTCGTTTTAAAATAAGTTATATACTTTTAGCGCTCATTTTGTGTTTTCTTATTCAGAACTGTCCCTTGATCAAATCAATTATTAAAAGTTTATGTTTTTGTAATAAATCTGAAGGCAATATTTAATATACAGTGTTCGCCCAAGAATGCGGAAATGTATGATATAAACAATATTTACTCCAATCTACTCAAAGAAAAACTCTCTCGTCCTTGCATATGGTGTCTACCGTCACAAAAATAACGAAAGTCCTCGTTTTCAGTTAATAACAAAAATCATGAAATCCGCTATTTTCATCATCCGATTGCACCTATCACAAAAATGTAATTATTATCTGCAAATGAGTCAAATGCCGAGCATATCATTTTTAATCCTCAATAAACTGTCAATATTCATGTTAAAGCTATTATATTAAGTCCTGAGGTCATACATTTTGAAAAAACTTATTTCATCCATCCTCCGAAGCCAATGCTGCCCTCCATTCCTCCGCACCCCTGATGCGCTGCCACTGTACTCGGCATGCAAGCTTCTCCTTGTAGTATCTATCTCGTTTTGCTCATGCAACTAAGCTGACTTGTTTAAAATGTGAAACACGTGTTCTATAGAATCGTTTATTATGTTATAGTATTAATTTTATTTTTACTACAATACTTTAAAATCTTTTTTCTCGAGACGATTTATTTTAAAACGGTGAATATGATTACAAACAATGCTCTTAACGGATTCAGTGAAACTCTGTGAAATTGTAGCTACTTGAATTATCTTATCCTTGGACAAAGGAATTTAATTTTTGATCAAAATTAATATTCGATGGGGGGAATTTTGCACACCTAAATGTAATGTAAATATTTCGCTAGATCTCATAAATCCCTATGTCTAAATACCTCAATAATACCTTTTGTGCATCAAATTTAGTTAATTATAAAAATTAATTAATATACTATAGAACAATTGGTGATCGTACCTGGCTTCTGGGAATCTTGGATACAGAAATGAGTTTTCCATTATTCTTAAATGTTTATCTTAATTAATCTTACATTTTGTTTATAATTGCTTTTAAAAAATAGTTTAATTAAAAATCGTCAATAATTTAAATCTCAATTATCTTGCTCTGTGTTATTTAGACGACAAGAGTCCTTGTGAAGCAGCTAACTTTTTATGCTTATTTCTGCTACATTAACCTTCCGTCTACCAGACGGGTCCATTGGACCCGACATGTACATTCAAAATATTTATTCAAACCAGAAATTTCTTCAAAACAAACTAAATGTATAAATCAGACAATAATAAGTTAAATAAACAAATTAAATAGTTTTAAGTAAAAATTCTGGTGTAGAATGTTTTTATAAAACTTGAGTAAAATTTCCGGTAGTTCTAGGGTTAAAGTTAAGAAAACACATAATGCCAATGATTGGATACTTACACACTTTAAAATGTAAACATAATAATTATTTACAAGAAAAAGAAGACATAAAAACTACATAAACATATACCATGATCCCTTAAATATACCTCAATAAAAAATAGCTCAATAACTAATTAAATTAAATATTAATTACAATTTGTAATATACTTATTTTATCAATAATTTTCTTTGAATGGCATCTTAATTTAAACTTGATCAACATAATTGGCTTAATTATTCTCATTTGGTTAAATACATACATAATTAACTAATCAACTCGATTCCATGGCTGGCAAGGGTTTGATAACAATAAAATTGACAATTCTAATTGTCTATAGGCAGAAAGGGGAATAAAAAAAGATACCTTTTTTTCAGAAATATCAGCTCTGAAGAGTCGCAAGAGCTAAGTGCCTCTTAATCCACATAGTGTTGAGCAATAAGCTGATAGTCACTGAACACACACACACACACACTATAAGATCTGTACCGGTATCTCACTAATTTTAATATCACTAATCTTGAAGGCATTTTTCATAACTAACTGGGAAACCATTTTATACAGTGCTAACTGGAAGACATTTTTAGGCAAGACTAACTTTCTAATTTTTGTTGTAGAGATTCTTGCATTTTAATTTGTATAATTTATTCTCTATATTTCTCGTTTCCTTGTTCCTACTGTCCAGTTAGAGCAAACATGCTTTCCCCATTCTACCTTGAGTGGATCTTTTTTAATTTATGTGAAATCAGATACATTAAAGTTCTGTGATTGGAAAATGTGATTAACGTGATTCTCTCTCCCTCTATTCACTATGCTTCCTTATTTTTATTTCCTTCGTCGGACGTGGGTCCTGGGAAACATATTTATCGTTATAGTGTAATAAATTTGTTTGTCATTCAGCCATAAATTCATGTGTCCAGTCACCTATTTGCTTCTTGGAGGTCGGATTCATGGTCTCCTTCCTAAATTTAATTCGAAGAGTTCTGTGTTGCGTTCATTGTTCATAGTTTAGTTTTATCTAGGGATAATATTCCTTGTTTTAATGATAGGAATTTTTAATACCATCAGTATTATTTATGCACGTTAGGATAGCCAAATATTTGGTCATAAAATTGGATTTTATTTCAAACGGTAGCCATTTTGTTTGCAATCACCATAAAGTAATTTCCTTCGTTCAAGAGCAAGTTTATTTGAGGACCCCAGAAGCCACGGTGTATAAGTGACAAAATTGAAAGAATTGAGTTAAGTGCACAGGCTATCTGGAAATAACTTAATTTATTTGTAGGTAAAAAGATAAGTGATTTTTTTAATTATGCGCTGCTTTCTAGGGATTAATTACTTAACCTCTTTCCTGAAACCGTGAAACGCGTGAAGGTCAAGGGATATAAGTGCACTCGTATCCGTTGACATCCAAACAACTGAACCGCGACCAACGACATACAAGGCCAGTTCATGACTTTTAAAACGCCACACGAAATTAATCATCTTTAAACGACGATTGGTACAAAAAGACGAAGATGTTTATAACAAATGGTGGCAAAACATAGTAAATAAAGAGGAAGAAAAACTTTCTACCACACCTTCTTGCGATGAAAGAGGAAGAAAAGAACCGTCGAATAAAAATCCACAAGACCGTATTGATGTCGTCAAAGGACACATAAACAAGTTTCCACTATACATAAGCCATTATATTAGAGAAAAGACCTCCAACCGTAAATACCTGAATCCAGAACTCATTTTATAGGAGACTAGCAGACCCACTCGGCGTTGCCCGGGCCTGTGATGAATGAACCTCAAATTTGTATGATTTTGTACCTTTAATTCCCTTTTGTCTGAATTTATATTTTTAAATATAAAAAATCGCAAGAAAAATGTTAAATTGAAGATACGTACAATTTTGCGTAAGTTGATTTTGGGAGTCTATGCGTACCGAAAGCGAGCGGAACTGCGACAAAACACTCAGGTTTTTACTGGTTTCGTGGACATTTTCAGACATTTTGTTCTGTAAAAACGATTTCTACCCCTCCGAACGTTTCAAAATTTTTATATGAGATGTAAATCTGGTCTATTTAGATGCTTCGATAAACATTGTGTTAAAATAAGGACGTTGACTAAAATTATAAATTAAGAAATTTGCTTAATTTACTATTCGAAAATAGTTTTTAGTGCAACCTTCCACAGTGAGCGCAATATGTTCTATACAAATATTACTCTACGAAACAGTGGTCAAAGGGCTGTTAAAACTTACGTGAAAATTTCAAGTCGATCGGTTAGTTCGTTTTCCAAATTTTAACGAATTCGCGTTCATTTTCTATTTAAAAAAAAAAAAAAGCGTTTCTTTTTTAAAAGTCGATTTTTTTCCATTTCGAACAAAAAGTTCTGAATCAATTTTTTTTTAATTTACAAATATAGGCCGAGAAGCTGAAGTTTAAAATCTGTAAATGCTGTATTTTTAAAATTTTGGTTTAAGTTCTAACTCCCATTAAAATTTTACCCTATGGTTTTTATCTACTTTCCAAAATAAAAGTAGGTGTTTTTCAAAGCAGATATAATGTCTGTAACTTTTAATAAGTAGCATATATCTCATGACTCCCTCAAAAAACGGTATATAAAAAGTTAGAAACGCTAATTTTTTAAAAAGAAATCTATAGCCCCTCCCTCCCACCCTGGAATTTCACGCACAATTTTTTTTACACTTTATCTTTTGTGTTATAAACGTTCTTAAAGTTTCAAACAGATCGCCTTGCTAGATTTCATAATTTTAACAAAATCGCGTTACATTAGTTCGACATTCCACCACCAGGGAGCGCACTCTATTCTTAACAAAAGCTCCTTTACACAACCTATCAGTAGATATGTTACTCGAAGAGGTGGCGGTCTTCAGCAAGAATTTAAGATATTTGTTGAAATTACTATTCGGAAATAGTGGTAACTTAACTTTTGTCACATTTATATGTACTAAGTAGCATGTATCCGAGGACTTCGTCAAAAAAACGCACCTGAAACGGTATGAAACGCAAAGGTAAAAAAATAAATATTTCACCCCTCCCATCCCCCCACCCACATGCCCGAAATTTCACGCGTCATTTTTTATAAACTTTTTCTAATGTGTTATAAACTATCTTAAAGTTTCAAGCAGATCGCTTTGTCAGATTTCCTACTTTAAATGAAATCGTGGTCTCTTAGTTCCACTTTCCACCACCAGGGTCCACCACTGCATTTTTAACAAAACTGTATCTGTACGTAACTCCGTTACACAAGCTATCAGAAGATATGTTACTCGAGGGGGTGCAGGTCTTAAGCAAGAAATTAAGATATTTTTGAAATTACTATTTGGAAATAGTGGTAACAAACTTTTGTCATTTTTATATTTAATAAGACTCATTTATCTCAGGACTCCGTCAAAAAACCGCACCGGAAATGGTAAGAAACGCAAAAGTTAAAAAAAAATAAATCTATCGCCCCTCCTCCTCTCCCCACCTTCCCGAAATTTCACGCGCCATTCTTATATAAACTTTTTCTAATGTGTTATAAACTATCTTAAAGTTTCAAAACAGATCGCCTTCTTAGATTCCCTACTTTAAATGAAATTGCGGTCTGTTAGTTCTACATTCCACCACCAGGGAGCGCACTCTATTCTTAGCAAAAGCGTATATGAACGAAACCTCTTCACGCAACCTACCCGTAGATACATGGTTGGGGGGGGGGGGGGGCGGTCTTAACCAAGAATTTAAGATATTTGCTGAAATTACTTTTCGAAAGTAGTGGTATCAAGACTTCTGAAATTTTCATCTCGAATAAGTAACATTTATGCAGTATTTTTACAAATCGCACGCCGTTCTGAAGAATATGCAATAAAACGTAACGTGACTACCGTTTAGAATAAGCATATAAAAGAAATAAATAACTTAGTGAAATTAGCACCCCCCACTCATAAATTAAGGGTGCAAATAGTTATGTACGAATATCCGACATGAGTTTCCACTGCCTGCGGCACTGTATAGTAGGCGGGCGATAAATTCGGAACATTTTTCTGTATTTAAAACATAAAAGAGAGCAATTAAAAAATGCGTTTAAAAATGTCTTTAAAAAAACACTTCTGAAAAAAAATCGTTATCAGTATCAAAAATGAGAATTTAAATTCTATTAAAACTGTTGCTACCCGCTACAGCAGCAGAAGGCTTTAGAATGCAAGGACTTATTGTTGCCAATTTCTAATTTCTAGCAGTAAAACAGCCAGTAAGGAGTATTCTAATCTTTTATTTAACGTTTAAAAAACACATTTCTTGCTATAAATCAGCACCAAACAGGCACCTCCAATTTTCCGTAAACCAACCAAAATTGGCGATTTTTTAGCAGATATTATCGCTCAACCAATCAAAGTAGAAAAAAAAGCAGCAAACAGTGTGGCAAACAAAAAGCCTGCCAGGTTGTCAAGCTGGTTGCTAGGTTGTGACGTCATTTGAAACTAATCCCTTCTCTTAAACGCTCATTATTATTAAATATGTTTTCAAAGCATGTTTTGCACCTTAATGCTAAAATTTAATGTTTAGTTGAAAAAACAGTCACTCTTGAAACATTAAACAAAATTGGTTTATTTAATTGTATCCCGGTTTACTTAATTATTTCAGCGAAAACTTTATACAACCAACCAACCGAAAGCAAGCGGAAACAAAGAAACGTATTTTTGATGAGCGATGCTTTATGAACCAACCAACCGAAACTAATCTGAGGGGAAAAAAGCGTACTTTTGATGAGAGTGATGTCCGAATATTAATTAATTACTCAGCTAATAATTAGAATATTAAAATTCTGGGGATATGGAGCATTAGAAGAGGCCTTGGACTCTCTTCAAAAAAATTTTGAACCTCGTACGTGCCGTAGATTTTTCTAGCCATCGCACACAGATAGACAGACAGAGCGATTTGTTCTTTTATTAGTATTGATGTACAAACTCTTTGTTCAGCCAGGTAGGCGCTTTTAATATTTTTTTTATTTAATATCCTCTCAGTTAGATTTGTCAATGTCTCATTCGCCCTTAATGATCCCTAAAAAGGATCATCCCCCTTTCGGCCACATCAAAATTGTTCAAGTTAACTTAAACCATTGCAAAGCAGCAAATGTAACCCTGAGAGACTATCTTATCAGTGAAAACATTGATATAGCTCTTTTACAAGACGCTTACTGTAATAAAGAGGGCACACTCATGGATATACCTACATCCTGGGCGGTCTTCCCGTCCACGTCTAAGAGTGCCCATCTCGGCATACAGAACACTAATCTTATTTATTCACATCTTTACACAGGCACACATTGCACCTTTGCCACAATTACTGCTAAGGAAGGTAAACTGGCTCTACGTACATAATTGGCTCTACGTACGCAGCACCTAAGTCAGATTTCGAGGAAACCCTCGAGGAGTGGCAACACCTCATTACACAGAGGGATTTCTTCAATTATGGTGGTGATTTCAATGCTGCATCCCCACTCTGGGGCTATGCTAACAAAAACGCCCGTGGAGAATGCCTCATTGAACATCTAGTCACTCAAAAACTTGTCATTGCCAACATAGACAACACAATTCCTACTTTTCAGAAATTTAACAGCAAAGGAGAGAAACTAGCTGAGGGTTTCCCAGACCATACTCTGGTAAACCCCCCAACACTGCAGAAAATTTGGCAATGGCAAGTTTTAGATGTTCGCAATGACTCAGACCATAATTATATAAGGTATTCTTTCGAAATAACAGCACTTTACACATCACAAAGAAGGTTCAATACCACTATCTTGAATCAAATAACTTACTTCATCACAGGCAATACAGCTTCAGAGAGGGCAGATCATGTGACAAGGCTTTGTTTGCAATCCTCACTTCCTGCACTCTTAGCATAGCTGAAGGAAATTACACAACCGTTGTCTCCTTAGATATTAAAGGTGCTTTCGACAATGTAGAGTGGCGAAACATCTTGTTACAACTACATGAAATTGGCTGCCCGAGCAACATAGCTGGAACCATTGCAACATACCTAAAATTTCGCACCATCCTTATCAACTGGGGATCAGGCACATCAGTGCACCCATTAGAAAAGGGTTGCCCTCAAGGTTCGTGCCTGGGACCAATCCTCTGGCTACTTATTACCAATGTCCTATTAAAAGAATTAGAGAAATTAGGTTTCATCCTTTATGCCTTCGCGGATGATTTCAACTTTGTTTTCTCGGGCCGCCGTCGTCTGGATCTTGAGCTGAAGGCGGCGAGTGCTTTCCCTGCATTTTGCCAGCTGTTGGCTCATCTTCATCTCCAGCTCTCACCAGGAAAATCCCAAGCATTAACCTTCATTAAACCAAGAAAACTCAAACGTAAACCCGTTAAACGAGTCAATGGGGTTAGCGTTCATCATGTGCCAACTCTTAAATTATTAGGCACAACCATTGATGAACACCAGAGCTGGATTCCACATATCAAAGCACTTAAAATTAAACTTCTAAATTACTACCATAACTCCTGCAAATTAACATCGATAACTTGGGGCATCAAGCCCAGCATGTTAAAAACTTGGTACCACACAATCATTGAACGCATCTGTTTGGGCGCCTGGGGAGGTTCGCTAACCAAATTGGCTAAGCAAAAACTTGCCTCTATCCAGCGGATATTTCTTCTGCAGATGGTTAGAGGTTACAAAACTATCTCCACGGATGCACTCACAGTACTTACTGGTTTTCCACCCATACACTTAACACTCACTTACGAATACCAGAAAAACAGAATACTACATCTAGAACACGAACCAACACAGTCAGCACTCTTCTCAAACATACATTTACAAAGGAAAGTCTATAGCTGGACTATGCATCCGGAGGATGAGACATCCCATCTTCAAGTAAATATTAATAAGCATTCTTATACACCCTCGAATAACCCAGCCATTTTCACCGATGGGTCGCGCACGGAGACGGGAGTGGCGTCATCCTTCTGCGTCTTCATAGACGGCCTTGTGGCTCATCGGTGGGCATGCAGGATTGGAGATGACAATTCAGTGTTCCAAGCTGAACTCTTTGGAATCCTCCAGGCCTTGGAATGGATTGCTCTCTATCCTCAACCTATATACTTTCACCTTTATAGTGACAGCCTTTCCAGCCTGCAAGAAATCTTCCCCCATAGGACTAAACACCCCCTCGTACTCAAAATCGAATTAATTTTAAAAACTCTCGTCCATAGGGTCTCTCTCGGCCATGTCTCCGCTCATATCGGCATAGCTGGCAATGAGCTGGCTGACACGCTGGCCAAGGAGGCCACCTCACGTCCAAACATGGATCTTGCCCTTCCTGTTCCCCAATCTTATGTTCGCTGTTTCCTTAAAAGGAACATACTTTCAGACTGGCAACTCTACTGGGATGCCTCACGTAAAGGCAGGAACACCTGTTCCCTAATCCCAAAAGTCTCCTATAATCTCTTAGCTTTCTCCCCTCCCACATCAGCTTTCCTCTCCGTTCATGGTCCATTTAGAACATACCTCAATTATTTCAAACGCTCTGGTACGGACCTCTGCGAGTGTGGGACTTTTGTGTCCCCAGATCATTATTATTTCTTCTGCACACTCACAGAGGCCTGGCACCTTAGGTACCCTAACCCCCGCCCAAATACTTGGCTCAAAATCATCTTATCTCGCCCTAGACTACTCCGCCATTTGGCAGAAATATTTCACTTCCTTATGCATCTGACCAATCTTACTTCCTAGCTGTTTTGCATCTGCATCTGCATTCCTGAGACTCGCCCTTTGTCGCGTTAGAGCCTTTGTCGAGCTCCTGGCAGTCCTAGCGCCCCTTGTCGTGCAGGAGCAGGTCTTCGGCGCACATACCATCTGGACGATGTGGTCCGGAATCATGATACAATCCTCAAATTTTCTTTTTTTGATTTATGGACTTTTATCTCCAGGATCAACCCGCCGCTGCCTGTCGCGTAAGAGTTTTGTGCTCCAGAAGCTAGTTTTTATGTAATGTTTGTTTTAATGTAATTTTTTTTTCCCTCGTTGGCATGTGCCTTTTGTCCGAGGACTGGAACTATGTGTAGTGAATCCCCGCATGTCGGGAACTTACCGGGTGGAGCAAATAAGGTCTACACCAGATCCTAGTGATCTGGTGATCTTGCTCCACTTAGGCATAAAATAAAAATTTTGCCTAGAAGAAAAGCGCGTACAGCCAGTCAAGGAAAGTTTATATAGACACATTAACATCCATTTTAATCTCAGTTTTCACAGACCGGAGGTTGAGATGTGTTACATGCGACAAGCTACAATTGAAAATAGACCATGGAAATGCTGATGAGAAACCACAAGCAGAAACGCAAAGAAAGCAGAAGCTGCCAGATTATCCAGAGACGCATTCCAAAATTTAAAGAATGATTCAAAGGTTGCGATATGCTTTGACTGTCAAAAAATCATGCCAACTGAACATGTAACCAATTATAAGGCTTATTACCTACGTCAAATTTGGACGCGCAACGTTCATAACCTTGAAAGCGGAACTGCCCACATGTACATGTGGAATGAACGCCAGACCTTTCGTAGTTGCCAAGAGATAGCATTCTGTCTTTTGAAATTCATAAAGACTTCCCTCTCAAGTTAGGCATATTAAAGCTTTTAGTGACAATTGTGGAGTACAGAATAAAAGCCACTTGATAGTGAAGTTCTGGCTGTAGACAATAAAAAGTACAAATATAGAAACAGTCGATCATCACTTTTTGATTTCAGGACACTCCTACAATGAATGTGGCCAAGACTTTCGGCTTATAGAAATCAAAAAGAATATGGATAAAATGGATCTGTATGTTCCAGAGCACTAGGCTCAACTTTTAAATGAATTCAGCAAAAACTGCACTGTAGAAGTGCTATAAGATGAAGATTTTATTAATCTAGTCACTTGCATCATCCTTTATAAAGTCAGTGAAAGGCATCTGACATACTACAGTGGCTGCATTTTGAGGAAAAAACCCTTCACATCATTCTACAAAGAAACTGCTGGTGGTGAATTAGAACCTTTCCACGAACTAAAGGTGAAGTCCAGCCGTGACGAAAGATGCCCTACAGTTCTGCCTGAGCTTCCCATAGCACAAGAAAAACCGAAACTCAAGTTTAAAACCTTGCGAAAAAGTTACCGAACCTTAAATTTAAAAATCTCATTGAACTATTGCAGTTTGTACCTCGAGTGTACCACTTTTTCTATCGAGATCTTCCTCACCAAGTGGCACCAGGACAGACTGAAACCCAGCACGCTTCTGAAGGTCATGCTGATTAGCCTAATTGTGATTATGAAACTGATGAGGATGAGATAATGTAGATGTGTTGTTCCCATGTTATCTCTAGAAGAATATTGTTCCATATTTAGGGTTTCGTTCATCTCACGAAACCATATTCGTCTCGCTCCTCTGTCTGTCTGTCTGTCCGTCTGTCCGTCACAGAGCCCGTTCTCAGAAACTATACATGTTGGAGACATGAAATTTTGGGTACTTATAGCTGATCACCTCACAACATACGACAAATCATAAAATTTCGAAAAAGTCGTACATTTAACCCTTTGGGCTCCCGCATGTGTATTTTAAACAATTCTTTCTAAGTGAGCTCCTAATTATGTTAGAGACATGAAATTTTGGGTACTTATAGCTGAACACCTCACATTATACGACAAATGATAAAATTTTGAAAAAGTCGTATATTTAACCCTTTGAGCTCCCGCATGTGTATTTTAAACAATTCTTTCTAAGTGAACCCTAATTAGGTTGGAGGAGTGAAATTTTGCATACTTATAGCTGAATACCTCACATCAAACGACAAATCCTAAAATTTTGAAAGAGTCGTACACTTAACACTTTGGGCTAACACATGTGTATTTTAAACAATTCTTTCTAAGTGAACCCTAATTATGTTGCAGGAGTGAAATTTTGCATACTTATAGCTGAATACCTCACATCAAACGACAAATCATAAAATTTTGAAAAAGTCGTACATTTAACCCTTTGGGCTCCCACATGTGTAATTTAAACAATTCTTTCTAAGTGAACCCTAATTAGGTTGGAGGAGTGAAATTTTGCATACTTATAGCTGAATACCTCATATCAAACGTCAAAGCATAAAATTTTGAAAATGTCGTACATTTAACCCTTCGGGCTCCCACATGCCTATTTTAAACAATTCTTTCTAAGTGAGCCCCTAATTAGGTTGGAGGCGTGAAATTTTGCATACCTATTGCTGAACACCATCATGCGACAAATCATAAATAAAAAAGAAAAATGCCCAGCTAAACTGATGGCATTGAGCTCACAGGCTATTCACACTAATTGTATATCATACTCTTATTTTAAAGATTATTGCCCCTCAAAAAAATAAGTGAAGGGGAATTAGCCCCCGTTTCACCCTTTATACTTAACTAGTTAACCTCCAAATCTAATCAGGGAAGCTCCTTATCATAATAAACCGGTATACAAAATTTGGAGCAAATCGAATAATCCTGCAAAAAAAACCATTTATCTAAATTAAGGGGGTGGACTACCCCCCCCCCTTTATCCTTAACCAACGAATCCCCAAAACGAATCAGGGAAGCTCCTTAACATAATAAACAGGTATACCAAATTTGGAGCAAAGCGAATAATTCTGCATGAAAAAACCGTTTATATAAATTAAGGGGGGGGAGGACTAGCCACCCTTCCCCCTTTATCCTTAACCAATGAACCCACAAAACTAATCAGGGAAGTTCCTTAACATAATAAACCGGTATACCTACTTCGGAGCAAATCGAATCATTCTGCATGAAAAACCGATTTATCTGAATAAAAAGGGGTAGACTAACCCCCCTTTTCCCCCTTTATCCTTAACCAATGAACCTCCAAAACTAATCAGGGAAGTTCCTTAACATAATAAACCGGTATACCAAATTCGGGGCACATCGAATGATTCTGCATGAAAAACCAAATTATCTGAATTAAGGGGGTGGACTAACCCCCCTTTTCCCCCTTTATCCTAAACCAATGAACCTCCAAAACTAATCAGAGAAGTTCCTTATCATAATTAACCGGTATACCAAATTCGGAGAAAATCGAATCATTCTGCATGAAAAACCCATTTATCTGAATTAAGGGGTTGGACTAACCCCGTTTTTCCCCCTTTATCCTTAACCAATGAACTCCCAAAACTAATCAGGGAAGCGCCTTAACCTAATAAACTGGTATACCAAATTCGGAGCAAATCGAATCATTCTGCATGAAAAACCCATTTATCTGAATAAAAAGGGGTAGACTAACCCCCCTTTTCCCCCTTTATCCTTAACCAATTAACCCCCAAAACTAATCAGGGAAGCTCCTTAACATAATAAACCGGTATACCAAATACGGAGCAAATCGAATGATTCTGCATGAAAAACCCATTTATCTGAATTAAGGGGGGTGGACTAACCCCGTTTTTCCCCCTTTATCCTTAACCAATGAACTCCCAAAACTAATCAGGGAAGTTCCTTAACATAATAAACCGGTATACCAAATTCGGAGCAAATCGAATGATTCTGCATGAAAAACCCATTTATCTGAATTAAGGGGGGTGGACTAACCCCGTTTTTCCCCCTTTATCCTTAACCAATGAACTCCCAAAACTAATCAGGGAAGCGCCTTATCACAACGAACCTAGGAAAAATTTTTGAAGCAAATCGGATGTTTCTATCAAGAGTTATCGCGTTACGTACATACGTACGTACGTACATACATACATACATTCATACATACAGAGCGGGCGGGCACATTAGCTCTCAGGCTTTGATAGCCTGTGAGCTAAAAATTGGAAAAGTCGTACATTTAACCCTTTGGGCTCCCACATGCTTTTTTAAAGAAATTCTTTCTAACTGAGTCCCTTATTAAATTGGAGATTTGAAATTTTGCATACTTATAGCAGAACACTTGAGGCCGGGCGACAAATCATAAATTTTGAAAAAGTCTCACGTTTAACCCTTTGAGCTACCACATATGTATTTTAAGCATTTCTTTCTAACAGAGCCCCTAATTAAGTTGAAGACATGAATTTTTGCACACGTATAGCTGAATACCTCAGAACACACGACAAATCATAAAATTTTCTAAAAGTCTTATATTATTTACTCCTCCGTGCTCTAACTTGTATATTTTAAGCAATTTTTCTAACCTCCGCCCTTTTCACCCGGGGAGCACTTTTCCAACTTTTGCCGACATCCCTTTGACCATTCTTTCATATTATGCACCATAGCCTTACATATTTTAGTTCCAATTTTTACCAATAGGGGCGCCTACTGATCTCGGGTGATATGGGCCCAATCCCCACGACTAATATATCTACGGATAGTATGTAAAACGGGTTTTCGTTCGGATAGATGTTTATTTAGAATCATGTGCGCCCTCTGGTTGCGAAATGTGGAACTAACAGATTTTTCAAAAAAATAAAGTGTTTTGAAAGGAATATTAAACGAAACCCTCTGTGCGATCTGTGATCACACTTACCCACTTGTTTTTAACTGATTTGCGTCATTTTTTTTATATTTAGAATTTACTTTCTTATACGTTAATGCATTTTGACGGTTAAAAATTATAAAATTTCAATGTTTCGAAACTTATAAAATTTAAAAACTTGTTTTAGAGAAAAGAAATTATCCTTTCATTCATTTGTATTAACATCCTTAAATTTTTCATCAATTCTTTTTTTTATTTCATAATTTTTCATTTTTAAAACTTATATTAAAACAAAATTTTGTCATTTCATTCATTTGTATTAACATTGTTATTAAATTTTTTATAAATTCGTTTTTTTTTTATTTCATAATTTTTCATTTCGTGTGTACCGCTTGGAAGCCAAAGGGTACAAGTGTCGAATGATTATGAATATTTTCTAGTCATAAATTTAAAAAAAAATTGCACCCCACATTTTTTTTTTCAAAGTTATTGAAGTAAGAGTTTTTAGCCCACTAAGAAATCAGCAACAGTTTCATATTCCAATTCAGTTAATTACTATTTATGTACAACTTTGAACTCAATTTACTCGAAATCTAAATTTTGTCACTTGTATCCCTTAGCTTCTGGGGCCCTCATTTAATATATTATTCAAATCGATTGTTTTTTTTTGTTTAAGATAAGTGGTTTCCAAGATATCCTGCCACAGCACACCACTTACGCTGAGACGTGCATTTGGAACCGGGCCATAACTCCGACATTTTTCATTATATTTTCATTGTAAATAAAATTCCGTGAATAAACTTAAAAACAAGCAAGCGTGTAAATTGTTGTTTTTAACTATTGTATACTTTCGGGGATTACAAAAAGGTTAAAAATGACCTCCGATCGGAGCTCGTGACTGGAGGTAACCCTTTATAAATAATCTATAATAATAAATGTAGAAAGTTGGTGTGCTATTTTCTGAAAAGTCCGCACTGATAAAAAAAACGACATTTTTACCGTACAAAGTACTGTTCATCTCGCACTCAAACTCGATCACAGTCGAATGTGCTGTAGCTTTCTTTGGTTTCTTGACTATATAAACATGAAAAATACAGTAGTTGCGTAAAATTAACAGCACTATGTGCTGGCAATTCGGATGCCAGCAGTTTGAGCTGCCAAATCTACATTCTTTTAACAGTGCGCTGGGCACAGATATTAAAGATTTAGAGTGAAGGTACTTGTATGCCTGAAATTATGTACCTCTAAGCCAGTTTTTGTATTGATAATTAAAAAAAAAAAAAAAAAATGCGATCTTTGGCGTTTTCCGCGTTACGTAGAGATTTTTTCACATTATTAAAAGGAATCCGGTTTCGATCTTTTAGCACAATTTCTGTCGTCTTTTTAGAAAATGCATTCGAAAATTGTACAGCAATTTTTGAATTTTTTGTAATTTTCTATGCGATTTGTAGCGTTTATTCCCGTATGTGCGGTGGTTTTTCTACATTCTTTGAATTAAACCTGTTTCAGTCTTTTAGGTAGATTTCGTATGAAATACTACCTATTGGCGTCGTTCCTATGTTGGAATATCTGAAAACATTTTGCAGATCTACACCGATCATGACCCCTAGAGCCCCAAACCACCCTCAGTAAAATACTTTATACATACATATCTATCTATCTATCTATCTATCTATCTATGTATCTATATATATATCACTTTCTTCTGGACACGATAACTTCCACAATTCTGCACCAATCTCTTCCAAACTGATACATAAAATCAAGGGGCATAAAATCTCGGTCAAGTTCATTAATGGGCAAAATCGGACCAAGGGGATGGAAATAGGGAGGGGTTTTGTGAAAACCGAAAAAACCCCATAACTTCTTAAATTTTGTATATATCGAATCAGTTTAAAGTTTTTATTACTTTTAAAAATAGGGCCAAAAATTTATGTATCACAGATTTTTGATAAAGTTAAAAATGAGCTCAAGGGGCGCAAAAAATAGGGTTTTGGGGAGAAAAAAATTCATAACTTCGTCAATTCTCAAGATATCAAATCCAATTAATTTTATCATGAATCTCCTTAACATTATCTACAACATTTATATTCGCAAGTTTTTGATAGGACCAATTCGTACCGAAAAAAATAAAAATAAAAATAAAACGAAAACAAAAAGGACGTTTAAAGAAGAAAAAAATCTTTAACTCCGTCAATTCAAAAGTATAAATCCCCATGAATTTATCATATATCTTCTTAATATTATCTACAACATCTATATAGACAAGTTTTGGATAGGACCAATTCTTACAGCAAAAACAAATTAAAAATACATAGCGGTTGAAGAAAAAAATCATCGTAAGGGTGTATTCAAATCCAAACTGCTTACTTTCCGACTCATTTTACAATCCATTTTTACTCTCAAAGGCTTCCAATTGGTACCTTTTCTTACTCAGAAACTATATAATGTACTGTAATGGTCAATTTTTTGATAGAGGCAGAATATATTTTAAAACATGCTGTCAAAGTTGGCCTTTTGAACCGAACTTCCCGAAGCGGATTGTGTTGGAAAAATCATCGTATTAAGGGAGTATTCAAATCCAAACTTCTTAATTTCTGACTCATTTTTAAATTCCTTTTTGCTCTCAAACGCATCCAATTGGTAGATTCGCTTATTCAGAAACTACATAATGTACCGTAATGATCGATTTTTTGACAGAGGCAGAATATATTTCAGAAAATGATGTCAAAGTGGGCATTTTCAACGGAATTTTCCGAAGCGATTGTGTTAGAAACGAAAAATATTGTCTTACTGAGAAAATAATTGTTTATATATCAAGTTTTAATTAATTGAACGAAAATTAAAAACACAGGTCGCTTATAAATCTCTTTAAAAATCACGTCAACAAGTTTCATGTTTTTCCTATTAAAAATGAATCTGGAGTTATGCCATAAAATTTCGAGTTGTTGAGCATGGAAAAGTATTTTTTTGAATACCGCCCTAAGATGATTGTGATAAAATCAGTTATTATATAAAAATGGAATAAAAACTCGTCAAAAGTGGCCAGATAAAATTGTTAAAGTGGGTTTATCTCTAATCATGATTTGTTTTTGTTTGTGAAATTAGTATGCTTAACTTCGAAATCTACCTCCGCCTGTAGGCCGGGCCGTCAGGGATTTTTTTTATTTAGCTAATGCTGTAAATTTTGTCCTCTACGATTTTCCTTTTTTTATCGAATTTATATGGAATTCTTAGCATTTTTTCGCGTTCCGAGGTGATTATTTCACTTATCTTTTCTGAAACGGAAACAGTATTACAGTAAATTTTGCTACTGCTGTTATTTAATTCGAATTGAAAAAATATCAAATAGGTTCATATAACAACGTGAACAACAATGCTAAAAATGTAAATTTAATCTAGGTCGAAATAAAAAAAAATAATAATTAAAGATTCATTTGATTCGTGTCCAGAGCGGGCGTAGTCCTCACGTGTGTACGAATGCACTAGGGAACCCAAAACCAGGTTCGTTTAATTCGATATTCATTTCGAAAAAAAAAAAAAAAAAAAAAAAAAAAAAAGTCCAAAGTAATCGAAGTTTCACAACTTTTCTATAATAATAAAGATCGATGTTTGTGTGCGTTATGTTCTAAAGAGGGCGCTGCGCTCAGAGCCACAAGATATGGCATGAAGGTACTTGTATGTCTAAAGTTATACACCTCGAAGCAAGTTTTTGGATTTTAATATCAGGTTTTTTAATTTTTTATGTGGTATTTTCCTTTTGGCGGCATCCCCCCCCCCCTCACATTATTGAAAAGAGGCTAAAATTTACTACATTAAGCTAAAAAATTGGAACGAGATTCCTTTCCCTAAAGTTTATTTGGAATTCGAACAGCACGTTTTAAATTTTTCGCGAAATTTTATATACTATTTTTTTAAAGTTTATTCGAATTTCGGAAAGAATCGGATTTCAAAATTTTAGCCAAATATAATGAATTTTATCCTCTGCGTTTTTTTAATTGCTAACGATTTTTATGAGATTTATAGCGGATTTCTTTTTAGTTTTGAAGGGACTTTTCCCATAGTAAAAATAATCCGGTTTTAATCTTTACACCTAATATCGAAAAGGTTTTCCTCTTTTAAATAATTTTTTCAGAAATTTTACATCGATTTTTTAACTTTTCGTGATATTTTAATGCAATTTCTGGATTTTTTTTTTCAAGCTTCGCCGCAAATTTTTAAAATTCGTAAAAATAATCCGGTTTCAATCTTTTAGTCTATTATAGTAAATTTTGTCCACTGCGATTTTTCAATTTTTCGATTTTTTCGTGGAGAGTTTACCACATTAGTAAAAGGAATCCGGATTAGATCTTTTAGCTTATCCTAAATTTTATTAGGAAATCTTACATCGATTTTTAAATTTTTCGCAATTTATTTAATGCAATTAAGAAAGTTGACTTTTTGTGCGATTTTTGGACATTCGTTAAAGGAATCCGGTTTCAGTCTTTTAGTATCTTACCCACTTTAGGAATTTTTCTTCTATTTTTGAAATTTGTAAATGTAATTATTGGAGTTTCTCTGCAATTTTTCTACATTAAGAAAATTAATCTGGTTTCAATTTTTGACCCCACTATAATACATTTTGACCTCTTTCAATAAAGTTTTTTCGGATTTCTTAGATATTTGAATTTTTCACAAAATTTTTATTCGATTTTTAAAGCGCTTTTCCATTTGCCTGCACGACACTGATAAATCTTAGATGATGGCTTTTATCTAGTATCCAAGAACGCAAAATAAATTCCTTTACAATACACGCTTTTCCACCTACCGATTCGATGGCAATTTTGTTGTCATAGTGTATACGAATGCAGTTTCAGTTTAGCTATTTTCATTTAGTAGGCACGCATAAAATTTTTAACTCGTTGAGGCAGACACACGAAGGAATTTTCCGGCAGGCACACGAAGTTATTTGTGCTATTAAAAATGCAATTTTTTTCATAACAGGAATTAGACACATGTTAAATGAACAATATAAATAATAAAAATTGTATTTCAATTTCGATGCCATTTGCATAGCTGCCAACTTTTACGCTTTTTTCTTACCGCTAAAATTTTATAGAAAATATTGTCTTATTTAATCGTCGAAATCTCACGATTAAATAAAGCGCAAATCTCTATTAAATTTTAGTGGTAGCAAAAAATCGTAAAAGTATGCAGCTATGCATTTGTATGAAGAAAATTTCAGAAAAACAATTTTCAAAAGAATATTAAGAGACATGTTAGAAGATCAATTATTCATAACAACAGTAAAATTTGGATTTCGTTTCAAAGTTGCTCACTGAAAGGTTAAAGTGTTAGTGGGTACAACCACTCCGCCTCCTGGGTGTACCGGAAGCGAGTGAAACATTGACCGTCATTTTTATTTCCACACGTTATGAATTAGCCTGTTTACATATTGAATTTCTAAACTTTCAATGTAATCTCGGTTGGTTGCTCCCAACCCGAAGATTTGGAATTTCATATAGTTATTATCAGTGTTGAAGTGCAAAATTATGCACACAGATTATTTCAGATGACAATGCATCATTTTAATATTTTTAGATTAATTTTAAATTAATTTTAAAGCATTTTTCCGTTAGCCGGGCACAGGTGATAAGTCGACAAATATTCTTCATGGTTACAACTGCATACGAGTTATAACAACAGTGGAGTTAAATATCTCCAAGACACACTCGTTTAAATATTCCAACTGGCTGTGACACTGCAAAGATGAAATATTTTAAACACTAAAATAGAAACTCTAAACTCTAATCAGTAATTTAAAAAATGCGCTTTTATTTTGAGATGTCCGATCTAAACTTTGCAAGTGTTCATAGTTTTCCATATCTTTCCTTCTGCTAAGGAAGCTAAATTTTTTAAAACATGCAGATATGATGGGAATATGATTACTGGTTCTGTCTTTCTTTTTGAAGTTGAATGACTACATATTTTTTTTTCAAGATTTTCAATTTATTTTACAATTAGTTTCCTTTTTTTATTAAGGGCACCTTTCCGACAACAAAACTGAAAAAATTTATAAAATTTATATGTAAACACACTACATGGGTTTACAGTAATAAATGTAATGCAATTACTTTTTTTTTTCAAATAACGCACGTTTTCTTAATGCCGTAGAAAACAAATTTTTATTAAAGTTCCATTCACGTTTAACTGAAAAAGGTTTCTAAACACATTTACACCAACTAAATAAAAATTATTGTGCTACTCATGGGTTCATTCAGATCTTTTGTTCTAACATTTTTATCAAATCTATTGGAATATATTGAAGTTGAAAAAGAAATGTCCTTTTATTGAGTCAAATCTCATTAATATCACAAAAGTTCTAATAAATTTATAAACAGATAAAAAACAACAAAATCACCATTTAAACAAAACAAATTATCAAGAGTGTTGAAAAAGAGAAACGAATGATCTTCAGACCTTACGCGTGCGTATAAACAACGATTAATGTTTTCACGTTTCCAGGCACTGCAGTTTTGCAAGGTTTCTTAATGGCACCTATAAATTTGTTGAGAAGATTACATTCGTGATCAGAGAGGAGAAAAATCAAAACTGAACTAATAATTTTTTTTTAGTCTTTGTATCAAACAGAATTTTTCGCTTTTATATTTCCGGAAGCATAAATTTATTGTTCTTATTTTTAGTTAAGCAAACAATGTCAATATGAAAAGAAATCTTCATATATAAAAACATGTGCCACAAAATTTGTATGACTCCCATTCATTTTCTTAATGTAAATGAAAAGTGCCAAAAGCAGTTTTAACGAAAGAAATTTTTAAAAAAAGCGTTAATTATCACTTTTAGGAATTTATGGTAAATTACTTTTCTTTTACAACTAAACAAAAAGATCCTCTTCTGTATTTTTCAGCTTCCTAAAGGAATACATTTTTTTTTTTTTTTTTACACTTTTACATGTAATAAGTAACCACTCTTAGATCAAACTTTCAAAAGTTAACCCTTTCCGGCGCGGAGTAATTCTATTTATAAACTGATGAAATAATGGATTGACACCAGAATTTATAAACGAATTTATTAGAAAATAAGAACTTGTTTATTTTCACGTACATTATAAAAGGAAAATTTTAATTAAAAATTCTTCGTGCCGCTTGTCAGTTTCAGAATTAAAATTAGGTGTCCTTTTTAGGGACACCGCCCTCGAATGGGTTAAAATGTTAAACATTATTAACATTCAATAGTTATGTTTAAACAAGTCTTTTTTGTATTTAATAATAAATCAACTAATAGAAAGGTAACTAATTTCCTATGAAAATTAAAAAGTTTATTTTTAATATGGTAATTCTATAGTAACATATCTATATTATAAAGGACAAACATATCTGTGCGTAACACATACGTCATTCTGCGAATGGCAACATTCTAAAATTTGAAATGAAATTTCGGTTTTGCAAATTTTTAAACTTCTAAGCATCGCACAGCTTCAATTTTTACACCATCGTATAGGGGAAAAAATGTACTTTTAAATGCAATTTGTTTGAAAGCACTATCTCAATTTATTTTTGAAACATTAATTCTTTTATAGTTTTTAGTACCAATTTTGTAATTGTGGCAACTGAAGTACTCCATTTCTATTAAAAGTAAAGGGAAAATAGTCATTGGTTTATTTATTTTTATTGATTATATCCTTATTGATGCCATTTTCACATTACAAATAAAAGCAACTTTTTTATAATTTTTGAACAGAAAATGACGTCAATCATTGAAAAAAAAAAAAAAAAAAAAAACACTCATTCTTCTTCATAAATCAGTTACATTTCAATATTTTTTCATTACGCTGATACTGAGTTTGAGACGCTAGGCAAAATGATGTCATATTTAAAAGAAAACGATCATTTTCTTTGATAGAACTAAATATTTTACCAATACCATGACATCTAAAAGCAAATTTCAGAATTTTTTATGCGCGGGTGCTGAGATTAGAATTTAAAGTTTGTGCGAATGTTCACATGCGAAGTTGTATCGAATAAACGTGACCTTAAGTTTGAAAATACATTCATTAATAATCTATTGCGCGTTAAAATACTTTTAAATTGTGAATTGGAGTGGTGCGTATGTAAACTTTGAGAATGTGAAAATAACGTACAGTTTAGATTTTATGGGGGGGGGGGGGGATTTATGATGTGACAAAGCATTACGTATTCTTGCATTGCGTATTCTAATACAGTTTATTTTTTCAATAATTTAAGCAGTTGAAGTTTGTTGAAATAATACTTTGGTAATTTTAGGTTTAAAATTTTAAGAGTCATACTTTAGTCAGGTTTTAAGTGTCAGACAATCAATGTAAGATGAATTTTTTATTGTAATTATTTTGGTAGGTTTATTATAAATTCGATTTAAAAGTTTCTTTCCAAACATTTTAGTTCGTCGAATTTCGACGGGTTCCAACTCGTGTGTTTAAAAGAATAAACCACACTGACACATTCAAAAAGTCTATTTTTATCTATTTTTTATTATTTAAGATTCATAAAATGTTGTATTAATACCGCTTTAAATTATTCAAAATTCTTCGAAGTTAAATCAAAAAATATGATCGTAACAGCATTCAAGCGCTAAGGTTTTACTGACGACACTGAATAACTGTGGTTTTTGAATAAATATTATTAAATATGCGGAAGCATTTTCAATAAAATGTTGTGTATTTAATGGGGAATATTAATAAATTTATTTAAATAATTCATTGAAATTTACATCTAAATTAATCTTGAAAAATCCTTCGCAATTCAGTTAAAAGAACAATGCAATAAAATTGAAAAATGATTAAAGAAATGACTAAATTGAAAGATATTTTAGCTACAGTATTTTAGTACGACATTTTATAATGTAAATCAAAATTGATCAAAAAATTAATCTTTTTTTAATATTGTAATTTAATAAAGCCTTGCATGCCTGAAAATTGCAAAAGAAACTGCGCACCTAAAATAAATGATTGTTTTTGTAGAATATAATAACGTCTTTCAAAACATACTGGGTAAAAATTCAATTACAGTTTATTAATAAAACTTTTATTGTGATACAAACATTGTGAATTGGTTAATGTTCAGTACTTTATCATACTTTTCAGATTCCCTGCAAATTATATATTTGAAAAAAAAAAAAATTTACTTTCCCGATGCAGAAAAAATATATAATTTCAGATTTTAAAATCTGCCCGAGATTAAATCTGTTATTTATTTTGTTTGGTTGAATTCCGTTAAAAACTTCTTAGTTTAAAACTAACACATACAAACATAAAACATTCATTTATTTCAGAAAAATCTCTCCGAAATGCTTCCGCAGATTAAAAAAAAAAAAAAAAAAGTATATTTTTCTTTAGTTGGTGAAAAGCACTACAAGTTACTTTTGAAAGAATTTTATCCACAGATAAACGACAAAAAATCTATAGAAAAAGCATCTTACTACTAAGATAACGAAGCGCAACCATCGTTGAAAGAATAGCATTAAAGGAGGGACGAAATCCAAGAAGTACTTCAGCCGTTGAAAATTTCCCAAACAGTAAAACTTTCGTAGTTTTGAATTATTTTTGCACAGACACATAACATCAGACTCCAGCAATGTGTAATTATTTGAGTTTCCAAAAATATTATATTTAGAAAAACCTGGGAAAATATCGAGTTCATTTATTTCAAAAGAATGCTACATTTTGGGTGAAAGACACCGCGATAAAATATATCAGCGTATGAATTAATAGTTAATAGGGAAACTTAAAATTTACTATTGTTTTCATAAATATAGAATTTAGTTATACTTGCATATGGGATTGATCTAATCAATTTTGTTGAATGTAATATAGCAAATATTTAATAAAATAATTATATTTTAAGTTGTCAAAAGTAAAGCCATACAAAAAATAAAAAAATCCCTGCCGGCCCGGCCTACAGACAGAGGTAGATTTCGAAGTTGAGTATACTAATTTCACCAACAAAAACTAAATCATTATTAGATATAAATCCACTTTAACAGTTTTATCAGTCTGCTTTTGACGAGTTTTTATTTCTTTTTTATAAAATAGCTGGTTTTATCAGAATCATGTTAAGGCGATATTAAAAGAAATATTTTTCCATGCTCAACAACTCGAAATTTTCTGACACATTTTCAGATTCATTTTTAATAAAAAAATATATATATATATATATATGAAACATGCTGACATGATTTTTGAAAAGATTTATAAGCGACCTGTGTTTTTATTTTTCTTTCAATTAATTAAAACTTGATTAATAAACAATTATTTTCTCAGTAGGGCAATATTTTTCGTTTCTAACACAATCGCTTCGGGAAATTCTGTTCAAAATGCTTACTTTGACATCATTTTTTGAAATATATTCTGCCTCTATCAAAAAATCGATCATTACTGTACATTATATAGTTTTTGAATAAGAGAATCTAGCAATTGGATGCGTTTGAGAGCAAAAATGAATTTAAAAATTAGTAAGAAAATAAGCAGTTTGGATTTGAATGCACCTTTAATAAGATGATGTTTTTCTTCAACCGCTATGTATTTTTAATTTGTTTTTGCTGTAAAAATTGGTCCTATTCATAACTTGTCTATATATATGTTGTAGACAATATTAAGAAGATATATGATAAATTCATGGGAATTTTATATCTTTTGAATTGACGGAGTTATGGATTTTTTACTTCTTCAAACCCCCTTTTTGTTTTCGTTTTTAATTTTTTTTGCGGTACGAATTGGTCCTATCAAAAAGTTGTAGATAATATTAAGGAAATTTATAATAAAATTAACTGGAATTGATATCTTTAGAATTGACGAAGTTATGATTTTTTTTCTCCCAAAAACCCTATTTTTTGCGCCCCTTGAGCCCATTTTTAACTTTATCAAAAATCTGTGATACATAAAATTTTAGCCATATTTTTAGAAGTAATAAAAACTTTAAACTGATTTGATATGTACGTAAATTAAGAAGCTATGGGGTTTTTTCGGTTTTCACAAAACCCCTCCCTATTTCCATCCCCTTTGTCCATTAACGAACTTAACCGAGATTTTATGTCCCTTGATTTAATTTATCAGTTTGGAAGAGATTTGTGCAGAATTGCGGAAGTTATCGTGTCCAGAAGAAAGTGATAACACAATCGCTTCGGGAAATTCCGTTCAAAATGCCCACTTTGACATCATTTTTTGAAATATATTCTGCCTCTATCAAAAGATTGATCGTTGCGGTACATTATATAGTTTCTGAATAAGCGAATCTACCAATTAAATGCGTTTGAGAGCAAAAATGAATTTAAAAATGAGTCAGAAAATAAGCAGTTTTGATTTGAGTGCATCCTTAATTCAATGATTTTTCCAACACAATCCGCATCGGGAAATTCGGTTCAAAATGCCCACTTTAAGAGCATTTTTTAAAGTATATTCTGCCTCTATCAAGAAATTGGCCATTACGGTACATTATATAGTTTCTGAGTAAGAAAACGTACCAATTGGAAGCCTTTGAGAGCAAAAATGAATTGTAAAATGAGTCAGAAAATAAACAGTTTGGATTTGAATACACCCTTACTTAGATGATTTTTTTCTTCAACCGCTATGCATTTTTAATTTGTTTTTGCTGTAAGAATTGGTCCTATCCATAACTTGTCTATATAGATGTTGTAGACAATATTAAGAAGATATATGATAAATTCATGGGGATTTTATATCTTTAGAATTGACGAAGTTATGAATTTTTTTCTCCCAAAAACCCTATTTTTGCGCCCCTTGAGCCCATTTTTAACTTTATCAAAAATCTGTTAGACATAAAATTTTGGCCCTATTTTTAGAAGTAATAAAAACTTTAAACTGATTTGATATGTACAAAAATTAAGAAGTTATGGGTGGTTTTCGGTTTTCACAAAACCCCTCCCTATTTCCATCCCTTGGTACGATTTTGCCCATTAACGAACTTGACCGAGATTTTATGCCCATTGATTCTATGTATCAGTTTGGAAGAGATTGGTGCAGAATTACGAAAGTTATCGTGTCCAGAAGAAAGTGATATATATAGATAGACAGACAGACAGATAGATAGATAGATAGATAGATAGATAGATAGATAAAGTTTTTTTACTGAGGGTGGTTTTGGGTTCTAGAGATCATGATCGGTGTAGATCTGCAAAAATTTTTCTGAAATTCCAACATAGGAACGATCCCAATAGGTAGTATTTCATACGAAATCTACCTAAAAATAATTAGACATGTACAATATCTAATAAAAATAAAATGTATATAAATATTACATATTTATGACTAGGTCAAGTGTATCGACAAAAATAAGCATAAATATTATAAATACAAATATTTATAGGCCCATATTACATAAAAATGATGAGCATACTTTTTAATTAGAAGGTAAGAATACGAAGGAGATATTTGTCAATAAACAAAAAAAAAAAAAAAAAAAAACATTATTAGTCATTCTAAATATTGGTGCAAAATAATTTTTAAACATCATACGATACGCAGCATATCGCACAAAAATTCAAAGATCGAAGGAAAAATTTAAAGGATCTTTTATTTTTTTACAAATAGCTGACACCGATAGCTAAATACAGTTTGATTTATATATATATATATATATATTATGGGTATAGATGGCAGCCCCAAACATTTATGTTAAAAATCTAGTTACAATATATTTTCCCTATTTCCCACCAGATGGCTGCAATATTTTGTTTTTCAGTAACTAATTGCTGGCTACATGATTTAATAGTCTTAAATCTGATTGCATCCACACATGTTACAATATTGTGGATCAACTTTCTTAAGCATTGGATTCTTGTCCATAATTGAGGTATTGCGCTCTAATCATTTATCAATTTTTAATATCTTGTGTGAGGGTTATTTTTCTTTAGATCTCTTGTTTTTTTTAAATTTTTTTTTATCATTTATTCTGTTTTATGATGCGCTATTAGGAGCTAAATTTTGTCATTTTATAAGCTTAATGCCGACAAAATTGGATGAAATAACGCATCTTCACTATGAATTAAACCTGCAAGCTCCTCTGACGATTCTGTGGGTTATTCATAGTTTCTTATTTTACATACTGGTCTTCTATGTTCATATCTTGTTCATCTTTAGAATTTTACCATTTGTTCATATATTTGTGATGTCATTTTTATTATATATATATATATATATATATATATATATAACAAGAGATGTCTGCCTGCCTGCCTGCCTGCCTGACCGAGGCAAGCGCCGAAATTATAGCACCTAGGCCTCTGAAATTTTCGTCATGTGTTGATTTTGTCCTCAGAAAGTGTACTTCGCAGCCGGATTTTAAAATTTCAATTTCAATTTTTTGTTTTTAATTAAAACTTTATGAGTTAGAGGCTATTGACAACTTTCCGCCAATCCGCGGCAATGAAGCAGCCAGCCAATGAGAGCAGGCGATAAATATTGGATCTAGCGTAGCGGCAAAGGGCAAAGGGCAAACTGCACTCGCAACTCCCAATGTTTATGTGTCGTCAGCTTCATGTAAGTACACTTTCGCGCTTTTCTTCCTATAAGATTTAATATTATTTACATTAATTGTGATATTTCGAAGTGTTTTTTACTTATTTTGCAAGGTATGCAATTCACGTAAGTTAGTTTAGATTGTATTTATTCTTTGTGTTAATGGCGTAGTCGCGAATGAATGAAATGTGTTTCTTGAACTTTACTTTCCCCGAAGTAAATAGTTTCTGTTCTTCGGCAATTAAAAGTGAAATTAATGTTCGATTCTTATGAAACTCATAATATATCACCATATAATTTCATTATATAAGTATTTCACGCCCTCAGGATTTTAAATTTAGTTCTTTTCCTTTTGTTAAAATCTTTTCTACATATGTTACACTTTATTGAATGTTTTCATAGTGCCAGGCATATCAGTTTAATGTTTAGGCGTAATTCAATGAACGAAATTTTTGAGTACTGTTATTTATAATCTTTCTTCCTGTTAATGTTGACTATATTTTTAGACACCCAAGAACGGTGAAATCATAACATGCTATAAATTGTACAACTGAATGCAAAATCCTGTGAATGTAGTATAAGATGTATGTTTTAATTAAGATTTGTTATTGAAATTAGTTTATTTCATATACAAAACACCATATATTATGAGTTTGGTAAGAAATCCTAACAAAAACCTATATATTGCACTTTACTGAATGTTTTCATAGTGCCAAGCATATGAGTTCAAAGTTTAGGCCTAATTCAATGAAGCGAAAATTTTGAGTATTTATTGTTATTTAAATCTTTCTTCCTTTTAATGTGATGACAACATACATTTTATACCAGATTTGCATGCCCGTTCTTGGACGATTCTTATGAAACTCAATTTGTCACAAAATGGTGATTTTATTGACTTCATTTTTGCAAATTAAAATGGTTTCATGACAATATACATCTTTTCCCAAAAACGGACATACAGTCTGGTAATAGATGTATATTAGAGTCTTGCGCGGGTCGGGTTGTACCCGACCCGAACCCGCCAATTATATTTTAAGTCAACATGACCCGAACCCGCAAAAATAATTTTCAGAAACCCGACCCGAACCCGAAGTATTTCAACCCGCAGCCCGACCCGAACCTGCAATGCAAAAAAAATAAATTATGTTTTAATGCCAGTATGGAAAATAATCTACCATTGTATATCTAATACAATTTTTATGTTTTACATAGAAGAATGGACAAATCTATATTCTTTAACATTCAAATATAGTAAAATCTCTGAGCACGTTGGGATTGTTGTATAGAGTCAAACATCGAATCGGGTTATCCTGAATTTTGTTTTTTCGGATCGAAATGAATCTAATTTTCTTTCTGCAGGTGGGGTTCGTATTACAAGAATTCTTTCGGGCCATCTATAGGTTTTTTACTGGATTCGTTATAATCATTATCGTATCAGTAATTGAAAAAATATATTTATATTAATTTCCAGAAACGAATTCTAAGACTAGACAAAACTGACAGGCACGCATTTTGTTTTTGTGAAACTTTGATCTGCGGTTTTTATAGAATTTTAATGTGAAAAAATATTTTGGACATTCTTTTAAAAAATCGAGTCAACCCGAATCTGAACCGTAAACCTCAAAAAGCCAACCCGAACCCGAAACAATGAAAGCCAACCTGACCCGAACCCGAACCGCAACAAAAAAAAGTTGAAGTCAACCCGAACCCGATCCGCAACGGTAAAATATAGACCCGACCCGAACCGCAGGTCGGGTTCGGGTAAAAGGGGGTAACCGGACCCGATGCAAGACTCTAATGTATATGTTGTCAAGTTGTCATTGCCCAAGAATGGGGGGAAAAAACCCCACCAACTTTTGACTTCAGGGAAAATGAATGAACGTTATTTGGGTTTTCCATTTGTTAATATTTCTTCGCCACATAGACATACCCATACATTATGAGTTTCATAAGAAATCCCAATGAAAACATATTTATTTGCTTTACTGAATGTTTTCATCTCTTATCAAAATCATGATATGTAACATGCGGGAAATTGTAGAACTGAATGGAAAATTCTGTCAGTGAGGTCTACGATTTATCTTTTCTTTCAGATTTGTTATTGAACTCATTTTATTTCATTTAAGAATATTTTTAGGCATCCAAGAATAGAGCATATGTTTTCATTAGGATGAAAAAAGATTAACAAAAGGTAAAGAACTGAATCAAAAATTCTCAGTACGCTAAATACTTATACAATGAGCATTTTGTGATATATTACGAGTTTCATAAGAATTGTTCATGAATGCACTCTTAATTGCCCAAGAACGGAAATTATTTACTTCATAGAAAGTAAAGTTCAAGAAACACATTCCATTCTTGGGCGACTATGCATATATAGATCGCCATTAACACGAAGAACGAATACAATTGAAACTAACTTATGTGGTTTGTATACTTTGCACAAAAAGTAAAAAAAAAACATTGTGAAATATCACAATTAATGTAAATAACATTAAATCTTATAGAAAGAAATGTTCAAAAGTGTATTTTTCTTTAAAATAAAGCTGATGAGACATAAATAGTGCAATTTATCTTTACCCCTAAGCTAGGAAATGCGGTCGCTGGATTCCATATTTTTTACCGCCTGCTCTCATTGGCTGGCTGCTTCATTGCCGTCACAATGCCATATGCACATTTTAATTAAAAAAACAAAAATCTACATTAAAATTTTAAAATCCAGCTGCGAAGTGCACTTTTCAGTGACAGCATCTACACATGACAAAAATTTCAGTATACGGTGAAGCATGCAGCAGTGAGCCGTGTCGGAGGTTCTTATAGGTCATATTGGGGTCTTAATTGAGTGATGGTTACCATTATTTCCGAATAGAAATTTCAGCAAATTTCTTAAATTCTTATTTGTGTCACCACCCCATCGAGTAATATATCTATGGATAGGTTGAAAATTTGAGTTTCATTCGTATACAGGTTTGTTTACGAGAGAGTGTGCATCCTGGTGGTGGAAAGTGAAACTAAAAGATATTGAAAAGTGTGCGTAGCATGCCTGCTGTACCTGGCTGCAGGCGGTTGTGACCTGTGTTGGATAATCGTATAAAACATTGTGCCCCGTGGCGGTGGAAAGTACTTCGAAGCATATGCACGGCTAGGATAGTTAGGTTATGGTTAGGTTATATTTAAGTTCTGGTTAGGTTAAGTTACCGTTACGTAGGTCTAGGTCTTAAATTGATTTAAAGCTTACATTGGAAATCCGATTTAACCATTGGTCTTAAATCGATTTAAACTAACATCGAAAGTCGTGATTTAGCTAATGTCTTGAATTACGATTTAGCCATTGTCCTTTTAGCCTTACATCGCAATTTAAAACAAACATCAAAAATCCGATTTAACCATCAGTCTTATATCGATTTAAAGATAACATCCGAAAAATTTATGTATCTATTGGCTTTAAATCGATTTAACACAAAATATCGATTCAGAGCTAACATTGGAAAACTGATTTATTTACATTGATGCAGCTTCTGCATGCATGGCAAGCTGGTGTTAAATCGATTTAGCAGGTTCCGATTTAAGAAAACATTGCAAGCTTCAGTGCTTTCCGATTTAAGAAAAACATGGCAAGCTGGTGTTAAATCGATTTGGCAGGATGCGATTTAAGCAAATCTTACTGAAATTGATTCACTATTATGTGTGAAAAAATAAAAAAGGTCATGGCTAAAGTCCAAATTCATCTATTTTTTTGCATTCTTTTGATCAAAAATTAATTTTCATGTATTGAAATATTTTAGTTTTAAATTATTATTATTTTGTAGTTAATTAAAAATACTTAAATGATGAGTTGAATAATACTTTAATAATCCTTCTCCATCCACTATATCAATGTCAGCATTTATGTTAAACGAATTTTATTATAATCCAAAAGTAAAAAAGAAATAAAATTGCACCTTATTTATCATATATCTCTCCCCCTCCCCCCCATTTTTTTTTTTGTTTAGCTCACAGGCTATCAAAGCCTGAGATCTAATGTGTCTGCAGGTTCTGTATGTACATATGTATGTAACTTTTGATAGAAATATCCGATTTGCTTCAAAAAAATTTTCTAGGTTCTTTCTGATAAGGCGCTTCCCTGATTAGCTTTTGAGGTCCATTGGTTTAGTATAAAAAGGGGGGAGCGGGGGCTAATCCACCTCCCCCCTTAATTTAGATGAATGGGTTTTTCAAGCAAAATTAACCGATTTGCTTCACATTTTGTTTCTAGCTTCATTCTGATAAGGCGCTACCCTGATTAGTTTTGGGTGTTCATTGGTTAAGTATATAGGGGGGAACGGGGGGGGGGTTAATCCCCTTAATTTAGATCAATGGCTTTATCATGCAGAATTAACCGATTTGCTTCAAATTTTGTATATACCGGTTTATTTTGATAAGGCGCTTCCATGATTCAATTTGGAGGTTCATAGGTTAAGTATAAAGGGGCTAATCCTCTCCCATTAATTTAGATAAATGCATTTTTCATGCAGAATTATCTGATTTGCTTCAATTTTTTTTCTAGATTCATTCTGATAAGAGGCTTCCCTGATTAGTTTTGGGGGTTCATTGGTTGAGTATAAAGAGAGGGGGGACAGGGGTTATACTCTCTCTCACCCCCCCGCCACCTCATTTATATAAATGGATTTTACAGGCAGAATTATTCGATTTTTTTTTCAAATTTTTTTCTAGTTTCGCTCTGATAAGGCGCTTCCCTAATTGGTTTTGGGGCTCATTGGTTAAGTATAAAGGGAGGAACGAGGGGAGGGGGTTAACCACCTTATTTTAGATCAATGGGTTTATCATGCAAAATTACCCGATTTGCTTCAAATTTTGTATACCCTTTTTTTTCATAAGCCATTTCCCTGATTAGATTTGGAGGTTCATTGGTTAAGTATAAAGGGTGGGGGGGAAGGGGCTAACCCTCCCCCATTAATTTAAATAAATGCGTTTTTGATGCAGAATTATCTGATTTGCTTCAAATCTTTTTTCTAGGTTCATTCTGATAAAGCGCTCCCATGATTACTTTTTGGGTTTCATTGGTTAAGTATAAAGGGAGGGGGGGAGGCAGGGGCTAATCCACCAAATTAATTTAGATAAATGGATTTTACAAGCAGAATTATTCGATTTTCTTCAAAATTTTTTCTAGGTTCATTCTGATAAAGCGCTTCCCTGATTAGTTTTGAAGGTACATTGGTTAAGGGGGGGGGAATGGGGGGGGGGCTTACCCCCCTTAATTTAGATCAATGGGTTTATCATGCAGAATTACCCGATTTGCTTCGAATTTTGTATTCTGGTTTATTCTGATAAGGTGTTTCGCTGATTAGATTTGGAGGTTGATTGGTTAAGTATAAAGGGGGTAACAAAGAAGCTAATACCCCTTAATTTAGCTAAGCGGGTTTTTCATGCAGACTTATCCGATTTGCTTAAATTTGGTATATAGATTTATTCTGATAAGGCGCTTCCCTGATTAGATTTTGAAGTTCATTAGTTAAGCATAAAGTGGGGGGGGGGGTGTTATCCCCCCCTTAATTTATTTATCAAGGGCATTATACTTTGGAATAAGAGTATATTGTACAATAAGTATGAATAGCCTGTGAGGTCAATGACATCATTTTAACTGGGCACTTTTCTTTTTCTTTACTACTTTTCTTATCATGATAAATAAACAGTTAAATTCATCATTGAATGATTGAATATGCTTCTGTTTTTAACTCTAGACCTTTTTCATTCATTCTGTGACAGTAAAAAAAAGTGTATGTGTTGTTAGAGTGGTACTATTTTGGTGGGCTACAGGGAAGTCCCCCCCCCCCTTTCCTTAAAAGAATTTAGATTGTAGCGACCATAACATGTCAGACAAAAAACAAAACTAAAAAAAGAAAAAAACAAAGAAAAAATGCGTCAAGCATAGATTATAAAACTCAAACACATTCAGAATAATGTAAACTAACTGCACCGTTTGATAAATTAAAATATTGCGTCTAATTCAAACGCATAACACGTTTCAAAACCCAATTTCAGCTGTTTCCATCTACAATCGGAAAATTATCTGAATTTTTTTCAGCAGCCCTGTATATGATATATAGATTTTATCTATTAACTAGATGCATGCCAAAATTTAGTTCACTTAAGAAATACACATACTTCAGTTCAAAATTCGCCTTCAGCAATTTCCTCTAATAAGGAGAATGGTAGGTGAATACTTTTGTGCAGCCTCTGTATATGAGGTATAGAATTTATATATAATGAGTAACATGAAAAAAATTAGTTAAATTTAAAAGGGCATACCGAATTTTAAAACGTACACTCCAGCAATTATTACTCAAAGACAGTACTGTAACCTATTTATTCTGTGTGTCCCTGCAAATGAATAAGAAATACTATGAATGCATTGTTCTAACGTGATCGTAGTAAAATTTAGCGATTTATATAAGTTTCAATACATTTGAAATAGCTCAATGTCATTAAAATACTCTGCAAACAATTTTTCCCCCATGTACCATATTGTAATGTAATATTTTTGACTGCCCCTGTAAATGAACTATTAATCCTACATATTTCATATACAACACAAAACATGCTTTGGTGACCCTAAATAACCGTTATCAATTGCATAAAAATCCGAGTATATTTACCAGAGTTGGAGCGGGCACAGACGGACAGACAAACCGAATGCATAAACACTTTCAACTTTGTTGGGAAGAGTTCAAGAAAGAAAGAAATTATAAAATGTATTAAAATAGTTCACTAACTTTTTAAAATGAAAAAAAAAATGTGTGTTTTGAGTCCTTCAAACTTTTTTGTGTGTAAAATATGTACCTCTTTTCAAAAATATTTCTTTCTTTTTAAAATGACCTCCCGTGGTGTCAATTTTCTGACACCGCTGCGAATTAAGTTACAGCAAGATTCAACCTCATTTGAAGGCTTGACCGAAGGTGAAACTCCTCACGGCCCCTCAATTGGTGGGGTCTATTTCTGATCCGAGACTATTAGGGGCCATTCCTCCAAGGGTGTGTGGAAATGGAGTTTTTCATGTGATATATCGTTTTAAAGCTTTTGACCTGTACATTACTAAGCACTCACTCCTCTCCTCTTAACTCATTTTTTCATCAGTACAGGGCGTTTTAAATTTTTAATTTGTTCATGACTGTCGCATACAATTTTCCAAAAATTTACATAGCAAATCTCAACAATTAACAGCTTCTCCCCCTTTTCCACCGAGTGGGTACGTATTTCAGTCAAAATCGAGTTAAAGGTATGAAATCATATAAATTTAAGGATAATTTTTAAATATCACCACGGACCCGGGCAACGCCGGGCGGGTCAGCTAGTATAAAATAAAACTTTCTAATTATTAACCATGAAACACATAAAAAATTGCCCATATATAAAAGCAAAAATTACCGTACTATAAAATTGTATATATAACTGTAAAGCAGTGGCCGAAATTACGAAATTTCAAATATTGCATTCAATAGTAGGCATTACAAAAAGTAAATGTGAAAAAATTAGAAATTGTACACTATAAATAATTAAAGTAATGTACGGATAAGAACCACCATTAAATACGCATGTGCAGCAATGAAAGTATGTATTTTAAATCAGATTAAATTGAATTATTTTACCAAAATATGGGCTATATGTAGATGATGAAACAATGTGACAACTGCATAATACTTTTAGATATAAAACAAAATAAATTCTATACAATAATAAATGCGCATTCGCAGCTATTCATTATGGAAGTTTAATATAATAAAACTTTATATATATATATATATATATATATATATATATGTGTGTGTGTGTGTGTGTGTGTGTGTGTGTGTGTGTGTGTGTGTGTGTGTGTGTTACATTATTAGATCTAATTCCGCGATTTCTTATCTTATTCTAAATTACTACTTTATATTCACTAAATCTTTATTATTAAATAATCTCTACCGTTAACTCTGTTAAATTCCCTTTAATTTAATGTCTCACTTGTCTTAATCGCTTAAATATTACGCTTTTAGTATTCTTAAATTAAATGTTCCATTCCCGCGCTTTTTTCTTTCGAGAATATTCTTTTAGCTTCCATTTTTACTTTCCCGCGCATTTCTGAGGTTATCATTTTTCCCTTCAAATTCATCCGCGTGCTCTGTCTGCACTCTTTATATGATGTGACATTCTTAATTATATTGGTTGAGAGCGCGACCTACGTCATATTTGTATTCTTACACGTGAGGAACAAAAAGTTGATACTCGCTGTGTTTCAGCAGATTTTGGCAGATTTGAGTCATATTTCAAGTTTTTATCCACCCCCTCGTCACCGTCCTGTTATTCGATTATCTGGAACTTTGTTTAAACCTAATTACTACTATGGAGAGATGGCTAATTATCTTGGTGGAAACTGCACCTTTTGCAAGATGTTCTAATAAAGTGCTTAGCTGATATTATGAGTTGTTTCAATTTCTTCTGGGAAAACTTCACGGAAAGATGTATTCCATTGTTTTCACTCGACAACTGCATTTCAACAATTTGTTCTACTAATATAACAGATTCGAATTATCTGTTCTGACCACTTCTTTTACGCCATTATCGCTGGATGTGATCCACAACTACTATCGTGACAGCCAGTACTGCATTTTCAACGGTAAAGCCAATCCAATGTTGCTAGAATGCAACACATATATATATATATATATATATATACACACCCAGAAACAAGCTCTGCTCAATCACAAAACAAGCACGTTGATTTTGAGTGACGGAACCGACACAATATGAAAAACATTCATTTTAAATTATGGAAGACATACACTAAAAAAATACATAAACCTGATTTTTGAAATAAATATTATTATAATAGCAAGAAGAACCTCATTTTTGGAGAGAGATTCATGAACAGGAGACTAAGTGAAGGAAGGAAAATTGAAGTGCTACAAGTATTAGTTACAAAGGCATAAAGGAGGCAAAATACACTGGCCTCCAAATGTTAATGTACAGGGACTGGATGCACGTTTTGTCGAATATCTACAAAAATTATTGGCGAATTGTTCTTGAACTTCTGGGATGAAAAGAACATGTTTGATTTCATATTTCTTGGTAAAGATTTAGTCGGGAGGATAATTAGGGGGCAAATAATAAATTTAATAATAAAATAATATTTGCGATCACCTATGTAACAGAAAAGGCTGGAAATGGTTTCTCACTGAGTTAAATGACTATTTGGGTATTGTCAACGTTTGTGTGCATTTGTGTAAGTATAGCACTCATATTCGTGAAGATGTTATTGTGTCTGTGAAACGTTCAAAAGTTCTTTGCTTATAGCATACAGAGTTTTCAACCAAATTTAACACAACTTTCCGAAAACTTGCCAAAGAATAGTAGCAACAGTATACTGCAATTAAAACATGCATATATTGAATATTTGATGAGATATGGGCATTTTATGAGATAATTTTTAACTGCGCATGCGCTTAAGATTTAAAAAATTTTATTTCATAATTTGGTAGTCAGTATTTTGGGACAACTTCTATAAAAAGTCCACTCAAATGTTGTAAAAACTTAGAAAGATATAGTGAGCTGATTGAAAAATTGTGGAAAATCCCTTATAATAAAGCTATTTTTAGGAAGTAACTCACTATATCGACCCTATCTTTGTGAATTTTCGCGATATTTGACTGGACTTTTTATAGAAGTTGCCCTAAATAGCTGACAACCAAATTATATAACAAAAAGTTTAGGATCTTCCACTCATGCGCAGTTAAAAATTATTTCATACAAGGGCCCATATCTCACCAAATATTCAATATATTCATGTTTTAATTGCAGTATACTGTTTCTACTGTTCTTTGTCAGGTTTTTGGAAATTTGTGTTAAATTTGGTGAAAACTCTGTATGCTATAAACAAAAAACTTTTGAATTTTTCACAAAAGCGTTAACATCTTCACGAATATGAGTGCTATGCTTACACAAATGCATACAAACGTTGAACAGGACCCAAATAGTCATTTACAAAAGTGACAAACCATTTCCAGCCTTTTCTGTTACATAGGTGATCGCAAATATTATTTTATTATTAAATTTATTATTAGCCCCCTAATTGTACCCCCGATAAATCTTCACTGCGAAATATGAAATCAAACATGTTCTTTACATCCCAGAAGTTCAAGAACAATTCGCCAATAATTTTGGTAGATATTCGACAAAACGTGTGCAATCGAAAGCATCCAGTCCCTGTACCTTAACTTTTGGAGGCCAGTGTATTTAATACGTTTTTCTTATAAATAAAAAAGCCTACTGAAAATTATGTGATCCGTATCGAATTTAAGGCAATTTCTTTGCAAATTAAGAAAACGGTATTGTAACGTTAATAATGTCCTCAGGTAAAATTGAAAGGGGAACAGCGTCAAAGTGATGGACTGTGAATGGGTGAAAAATAGAAAGCTAAAACATGAATGCCGCTACATGAAACAGGATAATTTCCCTGTCCTGTGATCACAAATCGCCGAGTCATCATGTATGTCCAAACTCTGTGGTTGTCCGAGTTCAATCGTTCCCTATAAAGTATGTCTTTTTATGTCATCTTCATTAAAATGGCCGTTTCTTCTATCGCTAAAACCGTTCACAATTTTACTGACTCCGGAGCAGTGTTGCTAGATGGGCTACTTTTTTTAAAATCAGATTCTTGATGGGCACCACTTTTTTGAAATGGTAAAATGCGCCTTATTTAATGACATATTAATTAAGGCTAACATAAAGGGAATTTTACCGTTTCAAAAAAGTGGCGCCAATCAAGAAATCTAAATAAAAAAAAAGTAGCCCACTTTCAACACTGCTTCTGAGTAAGCGAAAGAAACAATTAAGCATTTTCAAAGAAAACTTGGGGAGATTTTGGGGCATTTAAGCGCTGATATCAATAAAATTATAAAAGCGTACTCTTTGTATTATTTTCTTACTTGGTTTGCTGATAAGTGATAAAATGTTTTTTTACTCTGTAGAATTTCCTTTCCATAAAAGAAAATTTGTACGCTGTAGTTATTAAAGAATTAGGAAAATATATGAAATATTTTAGCCGAATGCAACTTGAATAGTTTATATATTTTATCGGAATACATACTTTAACCCTTGATGCTCCGACCAACTTTAAAGTGCCAGTTGAATAATATTCTTAAACAAATATTTAATTCATTCCCTACCAACGGCACGCTGCAGAATTAACATTAAATGCTCATCTCTGTCATGAGTAGATGTGAGAAATGTTTGAGTAGGATATTTTCTTGCCTATATATCTTATTTTAGTTTTCCACCGCGATGTAGGATAATACGTTTCAACTTTGAAACATCAACATGAATAGGTAAATTCATTCTATATATTTTTCTTATAATTTAATGTCTTAAAAGTAATATTTCTCAAATTAAAAAAAATAAAAGTAGTTTTATTTCATTTTTAAAGTGTTTTTGAAGTGTCACTTAAGTACCATCGAGACTAGAAAGCAATTGCTAAGGTATTTATATTTCAGCTTAGGAACAGAGGAACAAAACAGGCCTACAATGACTTTATTTCTTTAAAACATAGGCTGTTTCTAATGTATTTTTTATTATAAATTAAGGGGAAATACTCACAAAAATTTATCATGTACAGTTTTCACAGAAATCGAGAATTTGTGTCTGATTAGTAAATTTTAGATTTAGTCATTAAAACACAGGAGTGTATAATTGATAAGTTATAAACTAAGTCGAAGACACCGCATACAAATAAACACGATACCACACGAATACTTGTAACAGCATAGAAAACAGCTGCACACAGTGCACAGAACAAAAACTATGGAAGAAGACCCCTTTCTTCGAGAGGAAGAAAGTGCACCATGATATTTAGCTTAGTGTCAGCTATGACAAACGTAAATATTTAATAAAATGCAAGATATAATGTATGTTTAAGCATTTTCTCGATATTTTTTTTAACGTGTTACATTTTATGCCTTATTTTCATAGGTATTCATATCCACTTGTTGGTTGTCAAAACAAGTGTTGTTGGTTGTCAAAACATGTTGATGGTTGTCAAAACAACCATCAAGTGATATTATAAAAATTCGTGTTTTGACTTACCGCACTAACAATTATTAGAAACACCTGCAATGGTGTAGAAATTTTTTTATTATTATTATTTTCCGGGCCTGTGTAATAGATGTTTAGTTAACAAAATTCAGTTGTTGTACAATGCACATAGTAGAGTAGCTGTTTGAAATCCTTCATAATAGTAAGCCATAGGCTAAGACGTGATTTTTTTTTCTTCGCAGTGTTCTACTTTGAAGAGGCTTGAGTTGAGGTTTTCCCTGAGTAGAGGTTTGTTCTGTGCAACTGATTTTTCGCCTTATTTCTGTGTTGAGGAAACATCCGGTTTTGCAGTTTGTTTGCAAATGAAACAGAAGTTTGCTCAGGCTCATGCTTGGTTTGCTTTTTAGATTGACTCAAAGGTTTTTGTGATTGACTAACAAAAGGGTAATAATATATAGCAGGATCATAATGTTCTACTTTAACAGGTTCTAATTATCGTGGCCAAAGTGCCAATTTTAGCATAAGTCTTGTACTAGCGGAGGTGTACATATTATGGGTTTTTTCTTTATAATGCTGGGTGGTAGTGACCCCAGTGAATTATTTGGTGGAAAGGAGGATTCAGTTTGGGTGTTTATGTGCCTTACGTATATTGATTGTTGCTTAAGTAAACTAGAATAAGAAACTCCGACAGATGGGGTTCAGGATTCAAGAAATTTGCGAGATTCAGAGTAAGAAAGTTTTTAAATGGTTTTTACAGCAAGAATTTCTCTTCAGGGATCCGGTTTGGACAAAAACAAGAGTTTTCTATATGGTCACCCTTAGAGTTTGCGCAGCGTTCAGAATTTTTGGAGGATTTACCGTCGTGGCCGACTTCTGCCCAACGTGTACAGACAACGGCACCATGACAGGTAGTTGTAGTAGAGGTCTGCACGGGCCGACATTTCCAGGCCCGGGCCCGGTCCGACTCTTAGAGAAAAAAAATCGGCCCGGCCCGGCCCGGCCCGACACAAAAATTAAAAGTTACCGTTGAAAAAATAACATTGGCCCGGCCCGGCCTGATAAAAATGTTAAAAGTTCGGCCCGAGCCCGGCCCTGCCCGGAAAAAAGTTAAAATCTCGGCCCGGGTACCCGCATGAACTTCTACAAAACATTGATTTTTACTTCGAATTGGTTAAAAATTTGTCTCGTACGAGGAGTTCTGACCAAAAATATTTATCTTAACTTTTTTTTCATGTTTATAATCTTTATTTTTATAGACGTGCAACAAGCTGCGATATTTATTTTTTTAATGAATCTCTATTTTTTGTATGCAAATGTTTCAGTTATCATTAATATTGTTAATCCATATTCCATGTATAGTAGTGTTAAAAATCGGAAAAATGTTATACAGTAAAATCTTCTAAGATGGAATTGCATTGAAAAGAAAAAAAAAATGTGTTATAGACAAGTTCCCTTCTTAGCAAGTGTAAATGTATTATATATTCTTTTCTTACTTATTAGCATATTAATTTTGCATGGATCAACACGTTTTTCAGTTTAAAACAAGGTTCCGTCATAGGCAGGTTCCATTTCACACATTTTACTGTATTTTAATTTAGTTATATTTTAATATGCGTATAAATCTACTATTCTTTAAAAATAATAAATTTTAATGTTTAAGTGTAGAAATAATGGCGATTCAAAAATGTATGCATTTGTTGCAAAAACTTTTGGGCCAGGCTTAATTTAACTGACATTTAAATGGACCAGGCCAGGCTGAGACAATGATTTTCATACGGGCTTGCTCAAAACTAGGACTGAAAATTTTGGGCCATGAAGACTAGGAATGAAACCAGGCCCGGCTCTGTACAGAAAAATTAAGTTAGGCCCGGCCCGGCCCGAGTGCCGTGAATGAAAATCGGCCCGAGCCCGGACCGCGGGCCGGCCCGTGCAGATCTCTATGTTGTAGTATGCCATACTGGTGGCATTTAAAACAACGGAGAGGGTTCGGAATATAAGGTTGGGCAGGACAGCCCAGTAGTGCAGCTTTGATTTTATTTGGTAGAATAAGGCTACTGAAAGTCAGAATAATGTACTTCGTAGGAAGCCCTTGCCCATTTCTCCGGATAGTAATACGGCATGCCTCTATAAGATTTTGATTTTGAAAATTTTGTAGGAGTTCTTCCTTTGTAGAAAGTAAAATTTTTGGTTCGGATATTACACCACGGCATGTAATTAGTTTGTTATGCCTGAACAGAAATTGAAAGGAAGCTATTGTATTGCAATTTGAAAGAAGTTGTGACGGGTTGGCTAAAGAGACCTCAACAAACAAATCTCCAGAATGCAGTTTAAGTGAACAATTATCTCCCAAAACAGAATGAAATGTTTTTGGAATAAGAAATGGCGAAATTTTCTTAAAAGAACTATCTAAAAGACGAAGCGAATGACTTATCTTTTCAGTACAAGTTGTAGCTCTCCACATGGGAGAGGAATAGAAGAAAATCAAGTGCTTCCATCCATAAGAGAGAGAAAAACAATTCAGACCCCGGCCGAGTCACCCACTACCGAGCCCAACAAGGAAATTCACATACGTGGAACAGTGTTAACCAGGGCCTATACGTTCACATGACATTCCTATGTCAGCCTCCACCCTCAAGAAGATGACTAGTAAGTGCCCGCTCACTTGATCCTGAGCCAGATTTCTTTTAACTTGTCATGAGAATTTGTATTGAATTTTCCTTGTGAGATTTATTTTAAGTATCAGTTAAAGACGCGAGGATTTACAGTAAAATTTTATTTTAACCCTTACAGGACTATAAGGTTTCTAAGGGTAAATATTAGTATATGACTATTTTAGTTTATTTAGACGTAAAATAAATAAAAATCAAAGAAAAATACATAAGAATGTGTAGTTTTTTTTTTAATTTTATGTGAAATAGTTTTCTCAATGGACTATAATGGTAACACAGATTATAATTAGGCTTATTACGTAATGTATTTTATTTATTGTTTTTTTTATAAAAAAAAATTAACTAGAATAATACAAAATTATCAAATAAAATTACTAAGCAAAATGGTGTGCTAATTATGATATTCTGCGGAGCAAAGTTGGACATTGCACATAGTACATATATAGTAAAGTGGAGACAGATGCGGCAGTTTTACTTTTCTGCTTTTAAAATGTACAATAAAACAAAACACAACAAACTAAGTACCAGAAATCATTAATCAAACCCTTTCGAATCAAATTTCTATGTTAAAGAAGTTAAAGCCCTCTTAATAAAGCAGGCATAATTATTTTCCCAAACGTCCTTTTTTAACATCATTTTTTATGTGCTGGGTAAGATGCCGCATGGGGTGTGGTACAGATGCCGCATGGAGAAGAAAGCTATGCTGTTTATTTTTTTTTCAAGTAAATCACATTTTTATTTCCTCAAACTACTTAAAAGGAAAATAAATAACGGTAAACTTACATAAATTATATATATCACTAAATTGTGAAAAGTTTAACGAAATTGCAAAAGTGCAATCTCAAAAAATAAAACTTCAGGCAAAAAAAAGAAAACAAAACATTTGACTTGAAACAATAGACAGCATAATTACAAAAAAAGATATAAACCACTTGTTTATATCCAGGCGACCATTGTAGTTTGCTCTTAAGCACTAGTTCCAGTCATTTTAGGCCGTAGTCTTTTTATTTTTGGCATTTCTTCTCGATTTTTTGTTTTGTATTTCTATTCGCCGACAATCACCACACTTTCCGTTGCAAGAGTAAAGTGAGCATGTTTAGTGCAGCCACCGATTGCATGTTATGCACTGAATCCAGTCCACTTTAGACTTTGTTTCTTGATAAGACTCCAGACACTCAGCACATTCATAGTCATCAAATTCCAATCCAATACTGCCTTCAGAATCCATAAGAGGAATACTTTTGTCACTATCGAAAGATGACTCACATTTCAGTTTCTTCCTCAAGTGAGGTGTTTTCAAGTTGATCTTTCCCTTCCTTTTTTTTACACATTTTACTTCCGCCAAGCTGTCGTTCTTTGACGCTTTCTTCCTTCTTTTGCTTTGTATTTCCTTCTTCTTTTTACTTGTTAATAAAATCTGTCCTTGTAATATTTGCAGCCTTTTGCTTTCTCATAATTGTCTGTCTTTTGACCACTGGAATAGGAGAAATTTTGTTTAACAGCTGAGATGATGACAATTGTAGAAGGTCTACGTTTACCTTATTTACACAAGGCGAGCCAACATAGTTGCTCAGAATATTTTGATAAGTAGAAGAAGTTCCTTCTAATGGGTCTTCTTAATTTTGTCGCATAGCCAAATTATCTGAATGGATTTGAATTAATTCATTTTATTCATGTGGTTCATTTATGTTGTTATCAGTGATGAAAGCATGGATTGGAATTGCTGTCTTATCTAATGTCAAAATCCCAGTAGCCTTAAAACCTGAGATAGCGTTTTCATGAATTGATAATTCAATACATAAAGGGTTAAACAATTATTAGCTAAATAAAGAAATGCGCTCAATATACTTTCATTTATATGCAAGTTCTACTGAAATTGTAGTGATGAATTTATTGAACCAAAAAACAAAAATATATTTTGCGGCATCTGTCCTTCATCCTCAGTGCGGCATCTGTCCCGCAGTGGCAGATGAGATGCCGCACAACCATTTTGTGTCATTTGAATGACGCGAGAGAAAGGCAAGCACATGTCTGTATTCTACGAGAATCTAGTCTACTGTTACAATCGGTTGTGGAAAGAAATATCTCTTTATTTGGTTTAAAATATGTAATAAAACTGTATTAGAATAATTTTAGCAACTTACCACGCAGGTTTGAAGCATAAAAGATGGCAGAAATATTTAAATACTAATAGTTAAGCAGTGGAAACGCATACAACACAGCAGACAGCACTTAGGCTCACAACGAAATTCTTAATTTGGCCTACGGAGTGCTAGTGTCGCTAATACAATCTTTGCGGCATCTGTCCCACCGCGGCGTCTGTCCTCACTTTACTATATTATGAGTCCTATTTTCTATGCGGCATTTAGAACAATTTGCACATATTTTACGCAATTGTGTTCAGCATACGTTCTATTTGACATTCTGTATAATGCAGATACCGTTATAATGAAATACGACGATCACCAATTTTAAAATGGCGAAAAATGTTTCCCTTAGTCATGAAAGGGTTAAGTTCATAATAAGGATTTAATGAAGAAACTAAAATGATAGGAATTTAAACTAATGAAATAAAGAGATACATTTCATTTGAATCAGTGTGTAAAAACATTAAGTGGATTTTTAAATAAAGATATTTTTAAAATTTACTAAGAATAAATTATCAAATATTATTACTGCAGATTCGAAAATATATAAGAATTTATGCATAGTAATTAAACCATATTAGTATTTTTACACATGGCTAGTTCCATGAGTTTTTGTAGAGTAAGTCACACAGCTTAAAATCGCTATGCTTGTTGGTCACCGTTATTTTCGAAACGTTTGCTTCGCCTTATTCAATTATCGAGATATCTTCGATAAAATAAATCACACTTTTCCGTTCTAAAATACTAGTAGCCAAAAATCGTAGCATGTGACTTACACTACAATTACTCATGGAAATAGCCACATTACTTAAAGTATTTGAAAAGGTGACATTTAATGAATTATTTTAAAATTAAAATATTTTAAGACAATTTATATACATGGTCTCACACAAAATCCAGCCCACATGCCCGCCACGAATGCGCATATATAGAGAGAATTATATAAAAATTGCGAACGTATTTTTGAATAAACACTTAAAAGGGAGCAAATTCAAAGATCCAAACATATTGTTTACTGAAACTAGTTCGTTGTGTATGCGTTTGTAGAGAGTATTGAAAACCATGCGAGCGTATTTTTTTCGTATTCTACACTGCATGAAATTTTTAAAGCATGTACACAGAGTTAATCGATAATCGTAAATTTGTCACAAAATATTTTCTAACATAACATAAAATTTTCACATAATATGGCCTACAAAAATATTATAAAAGCCAAAGCGGGCGGGAAAAATAAACATTTTTACTTTTAACTTTATAGACAAGCCAAAATTCTCTTTCTCGAGATTTTACATCAAACTTCTGCTGGAAAAAAAAGAAAGATATTTATATAACATCAGATAGAATAATAATTTGAGAATTTTTCTTTTTGAAATCAAACTATTCAAATTCTTTTAAATATTTCTTTTAAGTTTGAAGGGGAGGATTGTTTTCAATAAATTGTTTTCCCTTACTTTAATAGCATACACATTTTTGTGATGTGTAAGGATTTTTATTAAACTAATGTTGGACAGAAATATCCAACACGACACAGTTTTAATTTTCTTTTTATTTAAATTTTATTTTAAAGTAATCTATATATTTTTGGAAAATATGTCTTCGAAAATTTTCATTTTAAGAACTATCTTTATTTTGTTTTTTTTATAATATTTTTATCTAAGGTAATTCTTTATTCCTGTATTTAAATATGGGTATCTATTTGATGCTTTACAAAAATCCTTTTTCAAAATCACATTTATTTTCTCTCAAATCAAACAAACAATCTCAATTTTATTTAAATATTATTCTAATATACCAGCTAGCACCCCCAATAGAATTATTTCAGAAAATTCCAGGACATTTAAAGTCGACCTTCATAGGGTAGAAGGTGCGCGTACTCACGAATGTCGTAAAACGTGATCTTCGGCTCCAAAAAGGGGCCAATCACTACACAAGTATTGGGTCAAAACGAAGGCACCCCCACACGGGCGCGGAGTGATTTTCCTCCGAGTTAGACACTCTTGCGAAAGTTTTAAATGGTGTGAAGTGATCACCGAGTACGGGTTTCGGCCCGAAGAAAAAGGCCGAGGAATGCGAGAAAGGCGAAAGTATGTTTTAACAGCGAGTCCATGCATGAGAGCCACACAAATTTTAATATGCGCCTCAAAAATCAAGGGCCCCAAAAAAGTCTCCAAGCCAAGAGCTGGCTAAATAAAGATAAATGTGGAAGAATGAACTATCTACATATTTTCGGGTGAGTGCGGCTGCCGAGCCATTTATTTTATCAAACTGGTACCCTAATTTCTTTAAATTTCATTTCTTTTAGAGTAACTAAAATGATTTAGAGATTTATTCCGATTAAACACAAATAAAAATAAATTAATGACTTCATATAAAAAAAAATACATATATAAATAATTAAATCAAATGAAATAATTATAATATTAAGTAGCAGAGCAACGTATTTTTATTTAGGTATAAAATACTCTAACATCTTTATATTTTTTAGAACTTCCTACATATTGTTTCAAGGGAAAAGAAATAATAATAATCATGTACGAAATAACTTTTCAAAAATTATGTACAAAATTGGTTAGGAAATTTCATGTTAACAAATAAAATACAAGTTTATATAATATTTTGACTGTTCAAATTTTTTGGTCATTCTCAATTGTTATTATTATGTAATTTTGTTTTGAGAATCGCGCAAATTTTATTTTCAAAATCGCGCAAAATTACTTCATTTTACAGGTAATAATAAGCAAGTTGTAGTACAAGTTTGTCCATCTATTTTCTTATTCTTTGCAATTATGTATTATATTTAAGGGTAAAAAGATTTTCTTACTTATTTAAAATCTCATTATTTCACATCATTTTAGTATACTAATTTGCGGCGGCATATTTTTGACCAGCGTTAAACTAATCGAACCGGGCTTGTTCTCCTTGATGCCGTTTTCACAGAGCAGCGGCTGAGCATTTAAGCTGTTATTAAAATGTAAGCACTATATTTTCACCCTTGAACATCTCAAAACTTTGTCAGGAGATCCTTCTTTTTTTTCTTTCCTTCAGTGTTGGTCAGGTGCCGTGACCAGGATCCAGGGGCGCGCCGACCCAGTGTGCGAAGTGTGCGGCGCACACAGGCGCCAAAGTAGTAAAGGCGCCAAATATTTCAGTTTAGGAGCAAATCCTTAATTTAATTATACCAAAATGTATAATATTTTCTTGACATCTGAGTTATGTTTTGTAGATTTACCTGCGATAAACTTACTTATAAATATTCAATTCTTTTTTTAAAATTTATTTACTTTTATTCTACTTCTGAGTCTTCTAATAAGTGATTAAGACGCTGACCTGTCCAACCTTTCAATAAACAGAGGGAAACTTTACGTAGTTGCAAGCAATGAAAGGTGCCATAATTCACATGGCTGAAAACACGCAACACTATTATCTCACTGCATTTGTGGTAGAACATAGTACAATTTTATTACCACAGGGGCTAAATTCCGCCTGTTTTTTTTTTTTTTTTTTTTTTTTTTTTTTTTTTTTTTTAATAGCAGTCGTCGCCTAACTGCAGAATTTCTGTCATAAATAAGATGAAAATTATTATTCGGAAATACTGGTAAAAGTGTCCCCTGCGGTAATCAAGCCATGAATAGTGGTAGACCTATGCGTCACAAGAGTCTTATAGAATGCACATACATCTCAACGCTGATAGCTTACGACTCAGTAACTCTATTTGAAAATAATTTACAGAAATAATATAAATCATAGTAAATTTAGAATTAGATTTTTCAAAGGAGCAAGCTGTCTAAAATGTTTTGTAGGTGAAGGGGACAGAAAACTTAATCAGGGGGGAGAAAGACAATGTCTGCAACAGCATACGCCGGACGTGTAACGTACTTGTTTTGATTTTATATTTTTAAACGGAAATTTTTCCAAACGAACTATTGTCAGCAGCACTACCTTCGAAAGGGTACAACCTCGAATTTGTATAATTTTTCATTTTAAAATGAAAATCCAACCGAAGGAAGCTCGAGTTGAGGGCCCCGCTGCCTTCGGTAGCGTACACCGTGGGTGCTGTCCACGCTCTGGCCTGATTTTTCAAGCGAACCTAGAATTTGTATTTAGTCTTTCAGTTCTGACCAAAAATTCTTGGTAAAACATAAATTATATAAAATGCGCACCATCCCCTCACTTTTCTAAAATGCGAAATGATATCCAATGCAGATATTTCTTAACGGGAAACGATATCTTTAGAAAACTTGCACCCTTGTATCGAGAGAAAAAACATTTCTGGTAAATCCCTTAAATCGCTTCAAGAGTTTTTTTAATAGTAAATATTTATATTTTTTCTAACCCGAGATATCGTTAGAACGGGAAAAATACCGAGAATATATTAATAGGTTTTTTGTTTTTTTAAGTTTGAAACTTTAGAAAAACGGAAAGATTTCAAAACTGACGCGAATCGCGGCCAAATAAAAAGATTTTTTGAAATAGTAACAAAAGATACCGTTGGAATCGGAAAGGTAACACGGAAAGGTTTCATCCTTACCTTTTTTTTTTTTTTTTTTTTGTAACTCTACAGGGATCCGGTTTCACAATTTCAAAATGTAATAAACATCAAACGCTACGCTTACGTGAAGGACGGCTTAACGTCTGGGGAAATGCACTGCACAGGCATGATCGTTTTGAAGAAAGAAAGCTCGCCATTTTGCGATGATTATTATTTCTTTTAATTAATATTTCTGCTAATTATTAAAAAAAAATGAAAAATCTAAGCCGCAGGTGATTTCGGACCTTCCATTGTCTATCCTAATCCAAATTTTCAGACCTGTATGTGCGGTAGATTTTCTTAGCCATCGCCCACACATGTAGGGTAAAGACAAACGTCCTTCTTTTATTAATATAGATCTGCAAATTAGAGGGGACAAACAACTTTCTTTTATTAGTACAAATGCAATCTATTGTTATTTTATTGTATTATTTTCTTCGGGATAGTGGAAATTTTCCTTTTAACCCTTTGAAAACGTTGCGGTAAAAAACCGTTTAGCAGGATTCATTCATTTTTCTTTCTTCTATCTTCAATATAAGAAAGTATTGTAATCGAAATTTTTTTCGACTTCCGGTTTTCGACGGATTTACACGTTTTAGGGGTCAGAGATCCCAAAAAACATGCTTATAGAAAATGTCTGTCTGTCCGTGTGTCCGTCTGTCCGTGTGTCTGTCGCCATTGTACCATCAAAAAGTGTATGAAGTTATGCATAGAATTGAACCAAATTTTTATTTTAAGTTTTTGGCTATAGCAAGCAGGTCCTCACTGAATTTGGAAAAAATTCGCCGGTAGGGGGCACTGTAAGAGCGATTTTTGTGCGAGTTTGTATATTGTACCATCCAAAAGTGTATGAAGTTATGCATAGAACTAAACCAAATTTTTATTTTAAGTTTTTGGATATGGCAAGTAAGTTTTCCCTGAATTTGGAAAAAAATCGCCGGTAGGGGGCGCCGTAACAGCGATTTTTGTGCGATTTTGAATATTGTACCATCCAAAAGTATATGAAGTTATGCATAGAATTGAACCAAATTTTAATTTTAATTTTTTGGCTATGGCAAGCAGGTACTACCTGAATTTGTAAAAAATTCGCCGCTAGGGGGCGCTGTAATATCAATTTTTGTGCGATTTTGAACATTGTACCATCGAAAAGTGTATGAAGTTATGCATAGAATTGAACAAAATTTTTATTTTAAGTTCTTGGCTATAGCAAGCAGGTCCTTCCTTAATTTGGAAAACATTCGCCGGTAGGGGGCGCTGTAATAGCGTTTTTTGTGCCATTTTAAATATTGTACCATCGAAAGGTGTATGAAGTTATGCATACAACTGAACGAAACTTTTTGTGCATGTTTTTGGATTTCGCCATCAGGTCCTCCTTGAATTTGGAAATAATGCGCGGTAAAGGGGCTCTGTGATAGCGATTTTTGTATACTTTTCTTGATTTTTCGTAGTTCTATTGTCCATCGGCGGCTCGTGCAGCGGTGGGAACTCCCTTCCTGCTAAGCCGGCTATTCGCAATCAACTGATAACAACAGAATAAGGAAAAATTATTAATTTTAACAAATATCCTGATATAGATTAACTCGTTTTTAGTCCGTTTAATTGACTGAAGCAGAAATTTAAGATGAAAATCAAAGTTGGTATAGTATTGAACTAATAATATTGAGGTATTAACATGTGTAACTAGGTTTTTGGAATATTAAGATGCATAAGATAGATGAAAGTTTTGGGATTGGCACATCCAACTAGTTTATGTTTTAATAACACAGTTTTCGAAAAATAAACTGTGTTACTCAATCTTAAATTTTCTGCCATTGTATAAATAAAATGTTTCTATTTTAAAACATGTGTACTGAAGCAAAAAGATCGTACGCACACTGAGTACTTTCAACTATAATCGCGAAGTGAAAGCCGAAGTCAAAGGGTTAATGCAGGATTCTGATACAGGCAGGTTCCATTTTCACAGGCTTCACTGTGTTTCAACTTTTATTTACGTAGCTTGCCAATCTTCCCTATTTTTCAAGTAATTTAAATATATTTGGAACCAAAAATTTTATTTAATAAATTAAATAAAATACGAACCCCTATAGAAACAAGAAACATTTTATTAAAGAATTTTCTGGTTCAAAAAACTTTATTTGACGTAGGAAAAAACTCCAGAAGGATAGCAGCTACGCATTAATATATTCTCATATTCATTTTTATGAAGTTTTATTTTCTGAGGAAACGGGGGGGGGGGGGTGAGTGTTACGGCGCCTACTAAAGTTCTGCACACAGGCGCTGGATAGTGCTGGCGCGCCTCTGCCAGGATCCAGATCAACAATGTTGACCAGACTAACCAATTTTGTACATAAATTTTTGAAAAGTTATTATTTCGTACATGATTATTATTATTTCTTTTTCCTTGAAACAATATGTAGGAAGTTCTAAAAAATATTAAGAGGTGAGAGTACTTTATACCTAAATAAAAATACGTTGCTCTGCTACTTAATATTAAAATTATTTGATTTTATTTAATTATTCATATATGTATTTTTTATATGAATTCATGAATTCATTTATTATTTATGTTTAATATGAATAAATCTCCAAATCACTTTTAGTTATTCTAAAAAAATGAAATTTAAAGAAAATTAGGGTACCAACATGATAAAAAAAATTGGCTCGGCAGCCACACTCACCCGAAAATCTGTAGATAGTTGATTCTTCCACACTCATCGTTATTTAGACTCTTGGCTTGAAGACTTTTTTTGGGCCCTTAATTTTGGGGGCGCATGTTAAAATTTGTGTGGGCCTGATGCATGGGTCCGCTATTAAAACATACTTTCACCCTTTTCTCATTCCTAGGCCTTTTCTTCGGCACGAAACCTGTACTCGGTGATCACTTCACACCATTCAAAACCTTCATAAGTGTGTCTAACTCGGAGGAGAATCACTCCTCGCCCGTGTGGGGGTGCCTTCTTTTTGCCCTCGTACTTGTGTGTAGTGATTGGCCCCTTTTTGGAGCCGAAGATCACGTCTTATGACATTCGTGCGTACGTACACCTTCTACCGTTTGAAGGTCGACTATGAAAGTCTTGAAATTTTTTGGAATAAATCTATTCGGGGTGCTGGCTGGTATATAAGAATAATATTTAAATTAAATTGAGATTGTTTGATTTGCGAGAAAATAAATATGATTTTAAAAAAGGACTTTTGTAAAGCATCAACTATATAACAATATTTAAATACCGGAATAAAGAATTACCTGAGATAAAAATATTATTAAAAGAAACCCAAAGACAGTTCTTAAAAGGAAAATTTTTGAAGACATTTTCCAAAAATATATAGATTACTTTAAAATTTACTTATTTAAATAAAAAGAAAATTATGACTGTGTCGTGTTGGATATTTCTGTCCAACAACTAAAGATTATTTTTTCTTAATTTATTCTTGTGAAAATACTCTAGTTTTTATAAGACAATGCTATATCTTCGTTAGCTGAACGTACAAGTTGTGGAAAAAATAATACTCCTCTACTAACTCTGCCGCAAACCATCGTATAAAAATGCAACTGGTACCAATCGATAAGTAATAACGTCTATTTATAATTCTTATAAAAATATTTTGCTTAGGAAGTTGTCTATACAGTGGCGGTCAAAAGTTTCCGGCCAGTTAGTTTCTTTGATTTGTTTGTCAGAACGTTTCAGCGAAGAAGAAGCACAATTGATCCAAAAGTTAGGAATAAGCAAATGACCTCTGACCACATGACCATTTTGATTGGATACTGACGATACTTGGTGCAAAGGGGAGGAATTCAAAATCCGCGTGTGCAAAAGTTTCCGGCCATTCGTTTTTCGTTAGTTTTTGCTATCGGTAAAGTGTTTTTTGAGCGTGTTTGTTAATTAATCAACATGAATAACGTATTTGAAATTCATAAATAAAAAATTCAACAATTATTGTTCATAAACGAGTGGTTTGTTTGTCGCTAAAGGTTAAACCTCTCGTGAGATTGTGGCAAAGTTATCGATCGGAAAATTTACTGTGACTGATATTTTAAAAAATATATAAAGATCGCCATGGCCTTCAGGACTTACCACGGTCCGGGAGATTCCGGAAAACGACTATTCGTATGAACAGATTTATCAGGAGAAAAGCAGTTGATGACCCGTATACAAATGCCGCCGCAATTCCCTTCGATTTACGGTGTTAAAATATTGTTGAAATAAGTCGGTCTACCGTGTCAAGTCGCTTACGTGACGTAGGACTTTATGGAAGAGTCGGTGTTAAAAAATCTTTCATAAGTAAAAAGAATCAGAGGGCCCGACTGGGATTTGTCAAGGAACACAAAGACTGGTCAAACGTAAACTGGAAAAAAGTACTATTTTCCGATGAATCGAAGTTCAACCTTTTTAGGAATGATGGCAGACACTACGTCCGATGAACTAAAAACAAAACATAAGATTAGGGATATGTTATTCCTACAATGAAACACGGCGGAAGACACGTTATGCTGTGGGGAGCATTTTCTGGAAAATGTGTTGGTCCAATAGATGAAATTGGCTGCAAGATGAATGGTGTGATTTATAAAGATATCTTGCAAGATCATTTGCTGCCTTATTGGAGGAAAAATTATGGTCGCAACTATTTGTTTCAGCATGATAATGATCCAAATCATACATGCAAACTCGTCAAGCAGTGGCTTTAGCACGAAAAAATTCCGCTTTTGAAATGGACAGCCCAATCGCCCGATCAGAAAACAAGAGAAAATTTTTGGGACGAACTTGAAAACGTGTGCGGAATTATAAATATTCCAATTCGGCAGAATTTCCCCCAAAATTGCAAAAACCGAGGAAAAAACTTACCATAGACGATCTTCAACAGTTCATTGAATCGATTGCCACGTCGCTGCGCCGCAATACTTATTGCTAAATGTATGAAGACAAAATACTGATTGTAAATTTTGATGATCACTGCCATTTTCTGTTGTAGCACCATTTTTTTCCCAAACTTGCCATGATGGCCGGAAACTTTTGAGAACATGCATTTTCTTTTGCAATTAATTTTATCAATTAAATTTATTGATATTTATTTTTTATTCCATAAATATGTTCTTAACTATTATGTCGATAAAGTGCATAAGTATCACTTTGAGATTCCGCTTCATATGGGTATACTTACAAATTAACCAAAAATTTTATGCTGGCCGGAAACTTTTGACCGCCACTGTATATAGAAATTGTAAAAAAGAAATTAAAAAGATTCTAACACTAAATTTTGACGTCACATTTGGAGTTTTCAGTCAATTTTACCTTCATATAAAAAACAGGAAGTTATTTAGTTAAGCAGCTCAGGAATTATATATGTTTAAAATTTAGAACTCCTAATGTTAAATTCATTTTTAATCGCTGCAAAAGAGCTTGCAATGCAGGGAGTTTTTTAAGCATAACTCAAAAACTATTGCGTGGAATGAGCTGCAATATTGGATTCGATGCTTGAAGCTTCTAGAAAGCAGTTTTTTTTTTTCAGATACAATTAGTAATAATTTTTTTTCGAAAACTAATTTCAACATAGATATTTTTTCGAAATTAATTTTCGAAAAACTATCAAGAATAATTTTTGTGTGAGCTATTTAACAAAAATCAATTTCTGGAAGATTCAAATATGCGAATCCAAAATCGCAGTTGATTCTGCGAAGTAGTTATTGAGTTATGCTGAAAATACTTTATGCATTGCAATCGTTTTGCAACGATTAAACATGAACTCAGCATTAGGAGTTCCAAAGCTTTAATTTGCATAATTCCTAATACAAAGGATTTCCCGTTTGGTTACATGAAATATACAATGATCCAAATATGATGTCAAAATCAGGCGTTAGTGTTGAAAATTTTAAAATTTGTGACAATTTCTGTATGTAGACTACCACGAAGTAAATATTAAGTATAGCAATAAATAAACTGACGGTATTACTAATCAATTGGTACTAATGACATTTTGTACAATAATTAGTGGCAGAGTTATTAGGTCGTGATCACTATTGTTACTTTCCGAACACATTTATCTGGAAGGTATTGTAATCATGATTTCTCCATTTGACTGAACATAATCAGAAATATCGTTTGGGAACTAAGCTGCCATTTTTCGAATGTCTTAAACCAATATCGTAAGAACCGGACGCATAACAATTTGCAACAAACTGCATAGTCATTTGACCGTTTTTATAGAAAGCGGTAACATAATCGTAATTTAACTCCATTCTGACCATGGTAGGGGCAATAATATGGGCAGAATGGAGTTTAATTACGTTTATATAATCGTTTTCTATAAAATCGGTTGAAAGACTGCACTGTTAAAAATTTTGCAGCATTCTGGCAGGTCATTCGACCGTTTTTTGAAAAAACGGTTTCATAACCATAATTTAACTCTATTCTGACCATAAAATGGCCAATAATAGGGTCAGAATAGTGTTAAATTTCAGTTGTGTAACCGTTTTCGGAAAAAACGGTCAAATGACCTGCCAGAATGCTGCAAATTTTTAACAGTGTGGACAGTTTGTTGCAACATTTTAACAGTGTATCGATTTTCGTAAAAAACGACCGGCGTATTAGGAATTTAATGTATTTTCTAAACATTGTGCCACTGATTCTACATGGTAAATCAACAAAGAAATGTGACAGAGTGTAAGTGATAAATATGGAGGCTGCACTGTTAAAACTTTTGCAGCATTCTGGCAGATCATTCGACCGTTTTTTGAAAAAACGGTTTCATAACCATAATTTAACTATATTCTGACCATAAAATGGCTAATAATATGGTCAGAATAGTGTTAAAATTACGGTTGTGTAACCGTTTTCGGAAAAAACGGTCAAATGACATGCCAGAATGCTGTAAATTTTTAACAGTGTGTGAAACTGAGCATTAGTTATGCAGCGATAACGTCTCCGGTTTCGAAAAGGAAGTACAACTTTCGAATCCAGCCGATACCGTACACCATTGTTCGGAGAATCAAGTGAAGTCACCCCGGATCATTTTGCGCCATAAAACCCCATACAACCAACCAACCAACCGCATCATTTTGTTCTAGGACTGTATCATCAGTTGTTCTTTTCATTATGCTGCAATTTCTTTTTCATCGGCTTTTCACCTATCGGTCTATGTATTTTGAGATTTGGGATGCGATTTTGGTTCCAGGCGGAATTGAATATCTCGTTTTTTCTCGAAAAAATTGCTCTATCCATTCAACTGCTGAAATTTTGAATTATAAGCTTATTTGTTATTCCGGATGTTGTCATTGTCGTTACAACAGAAATGGAGATTTTTTTATAAATTAATATTTCATTTCTGCATTGAGTGTAAGAGAGTTAAAATTACACCGTATTTACTCGTGTATAATGCACACCTTTCTTCCAAAATTTCACTAAAATGCGGAGTGCGCATTGTTCACGAAATATGTCTGAACATTATATGAAATTGTACATGCTTTATCCAAGTCAACGAATCGTTTCTGAAATGCAGATTTTTTATAGTATATCTGACGCCTTCCTCCATAATGGTATGCAAGACTCGCCAGTCGTCAGCATGGAATTTTATAGCAGTATATGCTTTTGCGTTTGCTTTAGAATACTTTAAAACTTGCAGTTTGACAGCGGCGGTGTAGATGTAATTTGTCCTCTTTTCCAGCGTAATCGCACTCTTTTTGAAAATGAAATAAATAAACGAACACAATACAGAACCTAGATTGAACAGTTAAACAGTGTAAGGCATTTATTTGATGGGCTTCTAGTGAGACCAGCTTCACAAGGCACCACTATGACCTGCTGGGGAGTAGCTGCATTTCTAAAGCTTAGGGAATAAGCTTAGAAAAGGTAACTGTAGTTGAGGTATATATAAGGAGAATATAAATATAAAAGTCGCTACTGTGCTTTTTACAAATTGTCATAATTTCTAATATTATATTTCGGTGCTCATAAACATTCCTAAGTTTCTAGGGTGAGAAAAGTACACATTATGAAAAGCTTAATTTTATGCTATTTTAATGAAGCGGTAAAATATACCAGAGTAAATGCTGAAACTTATGTTCAAAATATTTTTTTTCCTGTTTGCGAGTTCAGATTTATACAGATTTTGATTTGAAAAATACCGGATTTTTCATCTTTAATATAACGTGTATAATAACTATACACGAAATAATTTCTTTCGTTTATTCTGGTAAAAAATAAGTGTGTGAATTATACATACATAAATACGGTCTATATATTTTTCAAAATTGGTTTTTTAAAATTAAATGGAGATTTTTCATTTTAACAATTTTTAAGAAAACGTAAAACCAATAATTTTTATTTAATGACAGTTTAATGTAAAAAAAAAAAGATAAAAATCATTTGCCCATGCTATTGTATATCATTAAAAGGCTTACCAAGTGTGTCAATATGGGAAGAAATATGTCAGAGCAAGTTTAGAAGCTATTCATCAAGATATATTAAGTGACATATAGTTGTTACGACAAATCTATTCTTGTGTTTGAAAAAACAAAGAAGGATAATATGCGTTCAATTATTCTTTTTGTTTTGTGACTAAAATAGAAAACATCAGAATTATTTTCCATGGAACAATGATAATTAAGCTAGCTGACTTAGTCCCTCTAACATAATAACAATTCAATTTAATAAAAGAGAACAATGCAAGCTAGTGCATTTATAAAAAAAAAATCAATAACTTTCATTCATAAATATTTAAGCGTTGTATCAGTATTTAAAAGATAACACAGATTTCTGTTTTTGAACAATTTTACAATTACAAATATGTACTGAAAGTATTTCATTAAATCCTTTGTTAGAGTTATTAAAATTAAATGTGTACAAAGTGGCGTATTAAACTGAATGGAGCGCTAATTAAATATTTTCCTCTTCACAGGTTTAATCAGAAGCACTACTACTTCTACTATTTTCCAGCCACGCATTTAAAATAAAGTGACATATAAGAACGAAGGGACGTATTAAAAATGATCGGAACGGCAGTTACACATTCTTCTCTACACAAGTTTAATCCGTAAAACATTTACTTATATTTCCAGCTTTCATAAGAATTATAAATTCTCTCATTTCAAACGAAGTGACGAATTTCAAAGAATGGGGTGGCAATTAATGAAAATATTCCTTGACGATGGCTGTGGGATTGCAGATCGAAAGTACTCGTAAATATAAATAAAATGTATAATTTTTCAACTTGTAACATCTGTATTATTATTTGTAACCTTTTAAGTAAACTGTGAACTTTGAAATGTTCATATTATGTAGTTTGTGTCCTTTTTTGAGTATTTAAATTTGATCTATATCTAGCCTTAAGTGATATTGAAAAACTCCTGGCATTAAGCAATGTTAAACTTATTCTTAATTGGTGCATAGTCTTTTAAATAACAAAACATTTTTTCGGTAGCTCAGGTTTTCTTATTATTTATTTATATTTTACATGAATTTCTAATCAGTCTAGCAGGTTTTTTAATAATTCTCACGTATGCCTATTTTAAGTGGCTCACAGCAAGTTCAGCAACAGATGAGTTCAATTTTTGTAGATTCATGTGAACATTTTTCAAAGACACATAATATATTATCCCGTGACATTACATTTCGAAATAATAAAATGTTTTTGAATAATAGCTTTCAATATAAAACAATAAGCCAAAATGTCAAGAATTATCGAATATCTGAAAACGTTACATGAATAGTAGAAACGAAATTTTACAGTTCAATTTTATTTTCTTTGAAGATAATCTAATTAGTAATTCAATATAATAGAATAAATTTAGTTGGTTGCATTCACTGAAAATTGAAAATGTTCTGATATAGTATTTCAAAGAAAGAACAATTTCCCTTGTAAAATATATCTATAATCTCAGCCAGTTACAACTATTTGAATAAATGATCAAGTGGATTTCCTCCACTACAAAAATATGAAGCAGAATTTAGGATAATTCTCTCTTATTTCATTAAAAATACATAAACGAAATAAAAAGGGTATATTTCTATATTAATTCAGGTAAATGAATAAATTCCAACACGAGTCTTTTTACTGAAATGTAACATTTTCATTAAATATTCTTTATTGTATAACATGAAGTGGGAGTTTTTAAGCTGAATATGTCAAACAAATAAACCAAAAGAAATATGGGAAATTTATTTTTTACATTTTATATCAGTTATTTTCTATTACATTTATTTCAATATGATGTACGAATGATTGGTCAGAAGGTATATAATATACATGAAGACAAATTTTTTTTAATTAACGCGCCCATAGTGTACTATCCACATGAGTGATATTTAAGCAATAACTTACACTTAAAAAAGAATATTACACGACAACACTTATTCAAAGAAAGTTATTGCAGAAAAACTTATAAAAATTATCTAACCCCCCCCCCCCCAAAAAAAAAAAAAAAAAAAAATTCAGTTATTACACTACACACACACAATATACCATAGAGCAAGATTTACCCATAGACCATAAACTTACACAAAAGACATTCTAGAAAATTAAATTATATTAAATTAAAATACACTCGCACAATCAGTTTTGTAGATTAAAACTACTTCAGATTTTTTTTCTTGTTTTTTAAATCGATGCAAATTTTAATCTTTAGCAACTGATCCTATCAAATGTGATTTGATACACGAATTTGATAAATGGGTTTCGAAGCAAGTTTTCTAGGAATGAAAAAATAAAGTGCTCGAGTACTTTTATTCTGAAAAAAAAAAATAGTTTTTCGGTGAAATTTCTTTCATGTAAAGAAACACTTTTTTTATTTTTATTCTCAGAAAATGCCAAGTATACTCATGCTGTAGCAATTCCATTCTTTTTAGAATATATGAAGGAACTATTTTTAAAACCTGATATGTAAAATATATGGAAAATAATTCTAAAAAAATAAAGTTTTACTGTAAATCGAGAAAAATGTTTGAAAATTTATAATACTTGATTTCAGTTATTGGTTTTTATTCATATTTCATTTTTAAGCAATTATATTGTATTTATCTTCCATTTCATATATAACTAGATTTTTAAAAGAAACCATTAAACTTAAATGTATTTGTAAGAACAAAATACCGAACTACTTTTTTGTTCATTCTTTTTTGGACGAAAAGACATTTAATAAAATGTCAGAATGAATGATAGATAGTTGCAATCAAGTATGAATATTATTTGTTTATAAGGTGTTATGAATAATTTTAAAATAGCATCCCGGGCGTATTTAAATTTTTACTCGGACATTATATTAGATATGTCTAGACTGTCAGTTCAAAAATAAATGTTTAATACGGCGTACACATGAATACGTGGGTTCAACGCCTGCTTTTGACTTTTCTAGGTGTGATCCGACATTACAACACTCCACATGGATAGGAATGCTATAAGGAAAGAGTTTTAGCCTGTGGATCTTATTAAATAAGATTTTATATCTGTATTGTTAAGAAAATAACTCCCCGCTGTTTTTAATTAGAAATTAACACATTCAAAACAAACTAGTACATCTTTAGATCAGGGACTTCAACGGCCACTGTATTTTTACTGTACTTTACTGTATTTTTATAATAGTTACTCCTTAGAGTTGATTTCCAAATCATGAAAAAAATTCTTTGGTATCGTTCGCGCATGCGCAGTAAAAAGTTATTTCATACAACTAATCACATTTCATTAAATATTGAATATATTTTCATTGTTATATGTTTTTTCTACTTCATTTTGTCAATTTTTCTGAAAGTAACGTTAAATTGGGTTGGAAATCTTACATGCTATTAACAAAAATATGCAAACTTTTCTTAAATGTTTTAATGAAATCTTTATATCTCCAACAATCTACGGGCTATTCTTACACAATTGTTGCACAATATTTACCAAATATATTTTTTTCTTCTATATGTTTTTGGTCCCCAATTGTCCTCTAGAGGTCAAACAACTTCTTTATATTCCCAAAGTTCTAAAAGAATTCTACAAGTATTTCTTTAGGTAGTCGATAAAACGTCTAAATTCGAAAGTGTCCGGTGATTTTTGGCAATATATTACATATATTGATAAATCTGTAACTAAACTGAGTAATTATATATTCCTCATTGGGAAATATTAGCATCCATATTTTAACATTTAAATCAATTATCCAAATGCGTCATTTTCTTTTCAATGAATGATAAAATTTTAAAATCATCTGAATTCCCATAGTAAAGTGTTGTGATTCCAAAAAGCTCTACATTTTTCGACCGAATGAACCAAATTTAGCAAAAACCTAGACAGCTGATTCCAGGTACCTCACCAACATACTTATCAAATTACAGACTAATCTGATGCTGTTTGAGTTATCGCGAGACATATACGTGGACAAATGCACAGTCACAAAAAACGTTCCCGTCTCCACAGTAAGACTTAACTCACGTTTCTACAAATACGTATATTTAACACTAGAACGCCCGGAAAGAGTCGATTCGACTCCGACCATATGATTAAATGTCAGTTGGAACCAGAAATTCTTTCATAAAATAAGTTAAATTTTAAAATTGCAGATTTACGTTAAATAAATCAGTCAAATAATTTTAAATAAGAATTCTGGTGTAAAATAATTTTATGAAACTTAATAAATCTTCCGGGCGTTCTAGTGTTAAATAAATTTCTTATCTATTACAAAGCCTAATTTGTTTTATTTAATATTATCTCTAATGCCATATGTAAATGGAGATATCGTAGTAGGCTGTATCAATTCCAGACACCCGTTAAATATTTTATCTAAAATAAACCCTTAGTTTGTTGTTACTGAAGTTGCATAAAGTTTATTGTTATTTCTAGCTATTTTTCCCGATTTTACTCATGTCCAACTGTGATATTCCATTTTGTAACAATGACTAAATATTTCTAATTTAAAATCGAACACACACACACAAAAAAAAAAAAAAAAAAAAAAAAAAAAAAAAAAAAAAAAAACCTTTTCAAGAATAGTTAAACATGTAAATAAGTTTAGGAGCAGATAAGAATTCGATGAAAATTTAATATAATGAGAAAGATCCAGAAAATTTCAGCAATGAAGAAAGTTAAACATTTCTTTAGAAATGCTATTATTGAAATTTCCTTTTAAATGTAATTTTAAACAGGATAATTTTTACGATATCCTTCTTTTAAAAATAAAGTGCATTTGGAATTCGAAACTAGGCAGCCTAATAAGTATAATCCTCTTTCTCAATACTTGCTTGCAAATAATTTGCGTTGTCATATAGCTAAAAAAATGTCTGTGGAAAAATATTTAAAATGTATTATTACTTATTTGTTAAGTTTAAAATATTTAGAAACACGTTTTTACCTATCTATTCGTTGTATCAGTATCATTGTCAATAAAAACATTCCAGACACAGTATCAACTTTTACGTTTATAATTTGAAAGTTACAAACTTGAGTTTTAAAAAGTGTGTTCTAATGCGAGCAATCTTTTGTCTCCAGTGCGGTTTTCAGTTCAAGACAAACTAGAAATATAAAGATTCGTTGAAATCCCCAGATAAGTAAACAAAGGAATTTTCATAAACACTTTTCTTTCTTGGAGATATATCAAAACTCTTTTTTTATGAAATCACGAGTGAAAGAAAGTTGTATTTTTTTTTTCAAATGTTTTATTTTATGGATGAAGGTGATATGTGTCATTATATTATATGATAAAGCCAAAAAACTAACATTTTAATTATTCCCGATTTTTTAATACCAGATATTTTGAATTATTCCTGATTGATAATAGTTTAAATTTTTTTTAATTGTATTTTAAATTTAAATAGTGCTTTTTAACATTTAAAATTTAACTTTTTCTGAGAGTGTTTAGTAAGAAGTTATTATTTAAAACATGTTCTATCGAGAAGAAAAGAAATACAAAAAAAGTTCAATTTCAGTTACACTTCAATTTTCTCGTAACTTAATTTTTATTACATATCTCCTACTCCTGTCTTGAATTATAAAAGCGGATTTCAGACATTGATGTAATTCAAGCAATAACTATCATACTAACGCATCCTAACAGCCTATGTGGTCTCTTAAAACTTCACGCAGTTTAAAAAGAATTCTTTCAAAATTAAACTTTTATCAGTTTAAACAATCAGTTCAAATTCTGTAGCATATTCAGCATTCTTCTTATAGTTAGAGGGTAGACATATAGACAGGTTTGTGTTTGAGTTCTAAATTTCTAAAAATTATCAAAAGTAAATTTCTTTAGGAGTTGGTGATAGCCTCTGTCTAAATTATTGCACTAGGAACTGAACTATTATGCATGAACTGGACTGTTATTCATGAACTTATATTTAAATATATTTATCCATTTGAAAAGTTACCATTAACTTAGCTGCCCAGTTTAAACTCATAATTTGAGGGGGGTGTGGAATAACCCGACTTGAATCATACCGCCATATCATGCCGAAAACTAGATTGTTCCTCAATCCCGGAACCTTTATGTTATCTAATATTATATTTTCATTTTCTATTCCATTTAATAACAATAACAAGTTTGCTTTCTTTAAAAATTCTCTTTGTTTATTTAGTTTATCAGTTGTTAGAAACCCTAATGTTGTTTTCAAGTTTCAGGAAGATAAGATCAGAAAGGAAAAGAGCATTTTGTGGGGTGGGGGGTGGAAACGCGCTTTGAATGAAATCCGAAAACGCGAATTCAATATAGTTATTTAAATCAAAACAAATGGTTTCAAAGAAATGAAGCAAGCTTTTTAAGAATACATATATAATATTAACATAATGAATAGATTTTTTAAAAATATTTCTTATAGTAGGGTATATTTTAAAGCAAAGTTATTTGCGTAAACCACTTTCACAGTCTTTACATCATAATCTTGTTTTTTTCCCCCACTCACCAATTTTGTAAAATATATTGCACATCTTCTGCTTGTTTTTTTTTTATTTGCAGTTGCGGGTATGTACACTGCAAAATGTCTTTTTGTGAGTGTAATAGGATTGGTTTGAAGGGCGTCTATCTGAATTTTTTTTAACATGGTTCACAATAGTTCTCCGCTAAATTACAATCAAATATAATCGAAAAGCAAGATGATCTAAAAATCTTTTGTCATAAAATATATAAGAACAATGAGTTCGGAATCACTTGAAAGGTCGGTTCGCGCAAATCTTTCGCCCGTAGGCCAATGCTTTCGAAGCCCCGAAACGGACAATACTATACTGTATGTATTCTAAAAAAAAATCACTTAAAAATCTACTTATCAGCAGCAATTGTATTCGAATGAGATGAATGCTGTCATCGATTGATGAAAAAAACAATAACTTAGAACCATGTAAATGCGTTTGTAATGTTAAAAACATGGAACAATTCAAATAAACGCGTGCAGCGCATCCATAACATTAGGGGACATACTCAGAGGATCTCGCTGAGCCACGGCCAACTCCAGGAATTGAAGGATGCCGTGGTTAAGCCCGATCTCTTCATGCTGCCTCAATCTTTCTGAAAACAGATATAACAAGAACGAAAAATCATGCGTTCAGCATAGATTATGTAACACTTTCTAACACATTCAGAATACTGTAATAAATCTTCACAGTTTGTTTATTTATACATCATATTTCATCTTAATAATTTGAAAACTCCTAACGCATTTGAAAACCCAATTCCTGCTATTACAATAAATAGTTGGAAAAATATCAATTTTTTGTGCAGACTTGAATATGAGCTATGGATTAGTATGTACGCCACAGTATATGCTACAAGTTAGTTTAGTGAAACGAATAGCACAGTTGAAAATTTCCATTCAGCAATTTCCATTAATAAATGAAAATGCACTACAGAAATTTTGAGCAGTCGTGTATATAATCTATAGAATTTATCCACACCAAGTAATATTTCAAAAATTAGTTCAATTTAAAAACGAGTACCACAGCTGAAAACGCACTTTCAGCAATTATTGTTCATAAGCTTCACTAGTTCAATTTCTTCTGCAGCCAAAATTCTTTTGTTTATCCCTGTAAATGAACGATATATTCTATGCACATCATATTCTTCGGTAACCGCCGTGTAGTTCATGTTTAAAATACTGTAATATTATTAAAATACATCACAAACGATTTTCCCCGTAGACCGTCATATAGCGGAATTCTTTTCAGTGTCTCTGTAAATGAACTGTAAATACCACGCACTTCATCTTCAATACCGAACATGCTATAGTGATACCCAATAACATCTATAAATTTCATGACAATCTGACTACATTTACATGAATTAGACCACTGACGGATGGACAGACAAACCCAATCCATAAACACTTTTCAACCATGTTGGAAAGTGTTAAAAAGGGGACTTAGTGGTACATTAAAAAGCAGAAAAACCAACGTTTAAAAATGCACAAATAATACATGAAAAACAGCAAACAGCTGTTTCGAATCTACTAGAGAGATTCTTCTTCAGTGCAAGATAGGGTAAAAGGAACAGCGTGCTAGAAAAAGCAAGGCTGAGCAAAATGACAGAGACGCGCTGGCTTATATACCCGATGCGTGTAGCGAAGGTGTCAAAAACAACCAATGAGAGAAAATCAGTGGAAATGACTGGGTGGGCAAGTAGCGACATCTACCGGAGAAGGAGAGAAAAAAAACCAAAAATGGGGGAAATTAAATTAATGCTTTCCAACTACTTGGAAAATCAGGAGTACTAGATAAGTCATTGATTAAAGAGTGAGCATTTTTAATGATGGGGAAAGCTTCCCAAAAATCAAGATCAACGTTAGAAGAGCATTTTTGGACAATGATGGCTGACGGAAAATCGAACCTATGTTGAGAAGACGAAGAATGTTGAGTAGCGATGGGCGATAACGAAATGTTTTTATCGATTTTCTCGAATGTATGGACATCACGATATTTTTCGATTGTGTAAAATTTTTCTCGATGACTCCAGTTTGCCAATTGCTTTTATACTTCATATATTTATCAACAATCGTCTGCGGGTGAACTGGAATAAGTCGGCGTTAATAAGGACTAAGTGGCTTCGCCCGCTAGTGGGCCCTTCCTTTAATCGGGGCCTCTAATTTATAATTAATCTTGTAATATGAAGGTGCACAGCAGCTGCATAATATAAATAAATCGTCACAGGGCTTTAGGCCTTTCAACCATATGTCACATGAGGAGTCTCGATCTTAATTTATAAAAATGCCCTCCCCGTGCGGGCAAAGGGGAGGGAGGGGCGTGGGAGGTGCAGAACGTGATTAAGTGGTCACGGGCCTTTCCGACAACATATCACATGAGGGGTCTCGGATAAATTTAGAAAAATAAGTTGGGGGAGGGACATCAGATATTTATAACATGTACAAGTGGTCACAGGCCTTTCCAACGATATGTTACATGAAAGTTCTCGGCTAAATTCATAAAAATGCCCTCCGTTGGGGCAAAGTTGGGGGGAGGGCCGCGGGAGGTGCATAATATCAATAAGTAGTCACGAACCTTTCCAACGATATGTCACATGAGGGGGTCTTGGCTAATTTAGAAAAGTACCCCCGTGCGGCAAAAGTGCGGGGGGTGCGGAATCGGAGGTGCATAATATCAATAAGTAGTTACGGACCTTTCCAACGATATGTCACATGAGGGGGTCTTGACTAAATTTAGAAAAGTACCCCGTGGGGGCAAAGTAGGGAGGAGCTGCATAACATGAATGAGTGGTCACAGGCCTTTCCAACAATATGTAACATGAGGGATGTCAGCAAAATTTAGAAAAATGCCTGGGTGCCAAAGTGGGGAAAGGGGCACTGTAGGTGCTTAATATGAATAAGTGATCACAAGATTTTCTAATGATATATATATATATATATATATCACATGAGGAGTGTCGGTAAAAGTTAGGAAAGTGTTCCCCCCAGAGGGCCAACTACCACCCTTCCCAGACTACAACCCCACTTATTGCAATTTCATATAATAAATATTATTTACCGGATGGGTCCGTAAAAAAATCCGATAAAATGATGAAAATGCAAAAAAGTTTGAAAACTACCCCCCACAGTAAGGGTAAAATTGAGGAGGGGGGGACGAAAGTCTTATAATATGAAAGAGTTATTCGAGAGCTTTCCGGTGATATATCACATGACGGGTTCAAAAAAATTCTGAAAATTGCTCCGCCGACCCCCCCCCCCAGGTGGGTCCACTCTTTCGCCCCGGAACTCACGCAGCCCCCACTTTCAAAATTTTTACGTTTAATAAATAATATTTACCGGAAGATTCCAGAAAAAAAAATCCACATCTAAAATAATATTTATTATTTAAATCGCTACGGTTTAAAAAAAAAATTCGCCCCCCCCCTTCTCACCCTCAAAATTCAATTTCGGGGGAAGAAAGGTTCATAATATGAAAGAGTGGTCAAAGGGCTTTTCGATAATATGCCACAGGAAGGGTTTGGTATATATTTTTTTCAATTACACCCCGCTTAGGTCCACTCTCACCTCCCCCCCCCCCCCCCGAATTCACCCGACCCACCTTCCTCTTTGAAATTTTTATATTTATTAAATAAATTTTATCGCAGGGCTTCAGGTATGTGACATCTTGGTAGGGCTAAAATAAGAGGAACTTTGAAAATTAGGGCTTCATTTCATAGCTCATTGTCATGCCTCTTTCTCTATCTCGTCCTCGTCCCTTGGTACATCTCGATAAATCTTCTCACATCTCTTCTCTGCCGGGATATGAAATGTTGAAAAGCGCGAGAGAAATCCTCGAGAAGCTTCTCATCGAGAAATTTCGAAAAGCGCGAGAGAAACCATCGAGAAGCTTCCCATTAGTCCAGTAGAAATAGCCAAAAAAAGGGGCTTGCCTTGCAAAAATTCAGGTAACTCTGATTTTCGGATATTGTGTATAGGTTGACCCTCTAATGAAAAATCAAGTTTTCGACCTTCTAGACTTTGTGCGTTTTTTACTATATCAAAAAACCCAAATTTTTTTGGCACTTTTTTCGATTTTTCTTCATTAACTCGGTTTCAGTGTATTTTACAGAAAAAATTATAATTACAATTTTGTAGAAGACAAAATTCTCTACAACATGGGCTATTCATTAGATTATTTTTCACACAATTATTATAATTGGTAAACAAATCATATTAGATGTAAATTTCCAACTGGGCGAAAAATGTCCGGACCAGGATTCGAACCCGGGACCTTCTGGCTGAAGCCGCCAGTGCTCTGCCATCTGAGCTATCCCGGACGATTCTGGTCGAACTTTTTCACCCAGCTAACCTTGAAGATTACAGCATCTGGTCTGAAACCTGGTTCAGCTCAACAGAATAAATCTCAGGCAATGGAACTCCAGAAATCGCTGGATACGAAATTACACTAGATTATTTTTCACACAATTATTCTAATTGGTAAACAAATCATATTAGATGTAAATTTCCAACTGTGCGAAAAATGTCCGGACCAGGATTCGAACCCGGGACCTTCTGGCTGAAGCCGCCAGTGCTCTGCCATCTGAGCTATCCCGGACGATTCTGGTCGAACTTTTTCACCCAGCTAACCTTGAAGATTACAGCATCTGGTCTGAAACCTGGTTCAGCTCAACAGAATAAATCTCAGGCAATGGAACTCCAGAAATCGCTGGATACGAAATTACACTAGATTATTTTTCACACAATTATTCTAATTGGTAAACAAATCATATTAGATGTAAATTTCCAACTGGGCGAAAAATGTCCGGACCAGGATTCGAACCCGGGACCTTCTGGCTGAAGCCGCCAGTGCTCTGCCATCTGAGCTATCCCGGACGATTCTGGTCGAACTTTTTCACCCAGCTAACCTTGAAGATTACAGCATCTGGTCTGAAACCTGGTTCAGCTCAACAGAATAAATCTCAGGCAATGGAACTCCAGAAATCGCTGGATACGAAATTACACTAGATTATTTTTCACACAATTATTCTAATTGGTAAACAAATCATATTAGATGTAAATTTCCAACTGTGCGAAAAATGTCCGGACCAGGATTCGAACCCGGGACCTTCTGGCTGAAGCCGCCAGTGCTCTGCCATCTGAGCTATCCCGGACGATTCTGGTCGAACTTTTTCACCCAGCTAACCTTGAAGATTACAGCATCTGGTCTGAAACCTGGTTCAGCTCAACAGAATAAATCTCAGGCAATGGAACTCCAGAAATCGCTGGATACGAAATTACACTAGATTATTTTTCACACAATTATTCTAATTGGTAAACAAATCATATTAGATGTAAATTTCCAACTGGGCGAAAAATGTCCGCCCAGTTGGAAATTTACATCTAATATGATTTGTTTACCAATTAGAATAATTGTGTGAAAAATAATCTAGTGTAATTTCGTATCCAGCGATTTCTGGAGTTCCATTGCCTGAGATTTATTCTGTTGAGCTGAACCAGGTTTCAGACCAGATGCTGTAATCTTCAAGGTTAGCTGGGTGAAAAAGTTCGACCAGAATCGTCCGGGATAGCTCAGATGGCAGAGCACTGGCGGCTTCAGCCAGAAGGTCCCGGGTTCGAATCCTGGTCCGGACATTTTTCGCCCAGTTGGAAATTTACATCTAATATGATTTGTTTACCAATTAGAATAATTGTGTGAAAAATAATCTAGTGTAATTTCGTATCCAGCGATTTCTGGAGTTCCATTGCCTGAGATTTATTCTGTTGAGCTGAACCAGGTTTCAGACCAGATGCTGTAATCTTCAAGGTTAGCTGGGTGAAAAAGTTCGACCAGAATCGTCCGGGATAGCTCAGATGGCAGAGCACTGGCGGCTTCAGCCAGAAGGTCCCGGGTTCGAATCCTGGTCCGGACATTTTTCGCACAGTTGGAAATTTACATCTAATATGATTTGTTTACCAATTAGAATAATTGTGTGAAAAATAATCTAGTGTAATTTCGTATCCAGCGATTTCTGGAGTTCCATTGCCTGAGATTTATTCTGTTGAGCTGAACCAGGTTTCAGACCAGATGCTGTAATCTTCAAGGTTAGCTGGGTGAAAAAGTTCGACCAGAATCGTCCGGGATAGCTCAGATGGCAGAGCACTGGCGGCTTCAGCCAGAAGGTCCCGGGTTCGAATCCTGGTCCGGACATTTTTCGCCCAGTTGGAAATTTACATCTAATATGGGCTATTCATATTTGTAAATTGACCAAATAGGAGGTGAGATACGGAGCCGGGAAAATGGGTACAATTTCCAAAAAGTAGAAAAACAAACAAATGACGTTAGTTTTTCCTTAATAACCCATTTTTTTTTTTTTTTCCATTTTAGGGACAAAAGTGTCATAATAAACTTTATAAAGAATGAAATAGCTTACAAGTTTCATTCATTAGACCATTAATTATCTGTAACAGACTCTAAAATCAGAACATTACGATTTATGGTTAAAACAGGAAAATACCGTCTGGCAAGTTACTAATTTAAAAACGATCCTTAATTTTTGATACTGAATAAACGAAGCAATTAATTGATTTTAGTATGTACAATAAAAAGTAATTGGAGAATAGTTGGGGAGAGGACGAAGTTAACCATAAAACCTAATCGGTAGATATAGGCGCCGTCCAGAGTTAGGACTAATAATCGGAAGTCGAAAGTAAAATTAAGTGCTGGGAATAATATAAAAAAAATAGTGTAAAGATAAATAAAACATAATTTGGAAATTTTAAAAGGAAAAGGGATTATATAGGGCCGAAACTAAAGGGGAGGGCATATGCTTCATTCGCCAGAATGAAAGGCAAAGAGGGCGCAAAATGAAGATTTGGTTTGTCGAATTTGTATTAATTTGTTACACAAATTTTTATAAGTTAGTCAAAGTTTACATTAATGGTAAATCTATCTCATATTGAGAATATGATTCTCATCATAAAGAGGACCAATAATTATGCTTATGCATACTAAGTCGGAAATTTGTATAAAGCGGAATTGTTTTAGGGGTTTTTTTTAATTCAACTTTAAATTTTAAAATAAAGCAATAGGTATTATGAACTTATAAAATTCTGTATGTAAATTCACTTTGCGCAGGAGGGGGAGAGTGTGGATCTATGTGTGGATAGGGAGGAGGGGGCAAAATCCATGTTAGCCCCAGAATTAAAAAAAAAGCTAATTTTTGCCTGGAAGTATCGAATAAGAATAAGTGTTAAAAATGAATTCAGAAAGCCCAAATTGAATGATTCTATACGTTAAAAGTAACAGTGGAAGAAATATTGACAATTAAACAAGTATAGGAATTATTATACTATGTGGCAACGCTCCTGATGTTGTACTAGACCTTGAGGACTTTGACGACCTAGAACAAACAATCCATTCAAGTACAAGAGACGGGCTACCAAGGCCAAACAGCAAAAAAAGGAAACATATATAAAGGGACGATACTTACTACATATTTGTTGATTAGTATCTTGTACATGATATAATTAATTAATTCGTGTTTTCAATATAAAAAATAACAGCTCTTTTTTTAAATTACTGAATTCCCAAACAGTATTTTCCTGTTTTTTAAAAAAATCTCTGTTGCTGTGATTTTCAACGTCTATTACAAAAAAGAATTACCTAACAAATGAAACTATGGTCTATTTCATGCTCTAAAAAGTTGATTATGACTATTTTGATTCTGAAATATACTAAAAGTGTTCTATAAAGCAAAAAATACCGTCATGTGTGGATTTTTGTAATTTTTGCAAATTTTATCCTATTTTTCCGGCTCTGTATCCGGCCTCCTATTTGTTCAAATTACAAACATAAATAGTGCATGTTGTAGAGAATTTTATCCTCTTCAAAAATGTGAAATATTACTATTAATTAAATGTACTAATTAGTAAATTAAATGTAAACTACAAAAATTATTAATTTTTCTAAAAAATGACGAAGACAGTGCTTTATTTTTTTTCTCGGCATAATGTCTCTCTTGGAAAAAATGTTTTTTACTGTAATTTCCTGTGTATAAGCCGCGGCTACGTTAAATCTGTTTGAAATCAAAAATTGTTTTTAAAAAATGAAGTCAAATAAATGCTAAACAGAAATAAGTCACAATGTATTTTTAAACAAATTCTGGTAGAAAACAGAGTTATCTGAGCCGGGGCTTATACGGGGAAAATTACGGTAATAATATTTATATATTTGATTCATTGTCAATGTTTTTTCCGCTATTACTTTTAACGTATGGAATCATGCATCTTGGGCTTACCGAACTCATTTTTAACAGTTATTCTTATTCGATACTTCTAGGCCGAAACTAGCTTTTTTTTTTCATCCTAGGACAAACATGGATTTTGCCCCCTCCCACACACACTTTCCCCCTCTTATGGAAAGTGAGTTTACTTACAGAATTTTATAAGTTTATAATATTCATTGCTTTATTTTAAAAATTAAAGTTGAATTCAAAAAACCCCGAAAACAATTCCGTCTTAGTATGCATAAGCATAAGTGTTGGTCCTCTTTATGTTGGGAATAATATTAGCAATGTGAGATAGTTAGTCAAACTTTACATTTATGGTAAATCTAACAAAAATTTGTCTGACAAATTAATGCAAATACGACAAACCAAATCTTCATTTTGCGCCCTCTTTGCCTTCTATTCTGGTGAATGAAGCATATGCCATCCCCTCTCTAGTTTCGGCCCTGTATAATCCTTTTACCTTTTTAAAATTTCTAAATTATATTTTATTTAACTTTGCAGTATTTTTTATATTATTCCCAGCACTTAACTTTACTTTCGACTTCTGATTCTTAGCCCAAACTCTGGGCGGCGCCTACATCTACCGGCTAGGTTTTATGGTTAAGTTCGTCCTCTTCCCAACTATTCTCCAATTACTTTTTATTGTACATACTATAATCAATTAATTGCTTCGTTTATTCAGTATCAAAAATTAAGGATCGTTTTTAAATTAGTGACTTGCCAGGCGGTATTTTTCTGTTTTAACCATAAATCGTGTTGTTTTAATTTTAGAGTCTGTCAGAGATAATGTTCTAATGAATGAAACTTGTAAGCTATTTCATACTTTACAAAGCTTATTAATAGACTTTTGTCCCTAAGCCGGAAAAATAAAAAATAAAAATGGGTTAATAAGGAAAAACTAACGTCATTTTTTTTTTTTCACTTTTTGCAAATTTTACTCCATATTCCCGCCACCGTATCTCGCCTCCTATTTGATCAATTCACAAACAAACATGAATAGTGCATTTTGTAGAGAATTATGTCCTCTACAAAATTGTAACGATAGTTTTTTCTAATCAACCTAATCACAGCTAATTAAGAAAAATCGAAAAAAGTGCCGAAAAATTTTGGTTTTTTGCGATATAGTAAAAAACGCAGAAGGTCTAGAAGGTCGAAAAATGGGTTTTTTCATTAGAGGGTCAACCTATACATAATACCCGAAAATCAGAATTACCCGAATTTTTGCAAGGCAAAATGCTATTTCTACTGGACTACATAGGGAAAGGTTGAAAAGCGCGAGAGAAAGCAACCATCAAGCTGCTTTTTATCGGGGTTGAAAAGCGCGAGAGTAACCAGCCATCGAGAGCTTCTCATCGGGAAGCGTCGATATGCCAGAAAAATCATCGAGATGAGATTTGCCGAAATGCGAGATAGACATGAAGCTTTCAGAGTGAAACACCGCATTTCTGGTTTAAGTCATAATTTCTCAAAGGCGTCCATCTGCTTATCCAATCTTTCTTTAGCTCTCAGGCTGTCTAAGCCTGAGAACTAATGTACAGTCGTGGAAAAAAAAAAGTAAACACCACCTACTAGCTCTTCAACAAATTATCGTAAACGGAAGTTACTGGTACCGAAAGATTTGAAATAAAGTCTACTTTTAAATGATGTATATAAAATTTGCTTAGGGGGTCATCTACATATTAAAACGAACCCAAACCTCATTTTTTTCAATGACAATACCCAATTTTAAGGAGATATTTCAAATTTTCGGTTCAAAATATGCATAGACACCAAATTTTAAGTCATTTGAATGATAAGTTTTTGAATTATAAACATTCAAATTTTAGTGCTTCTAATGTTAAATTACATTTTCATATTTTTATTTATAACTTCTGAAACTATGCTCCTAATGTACTAACTTTTGTTTAGCAATAAAACTAATGTGCCCAAACATAAATACGCTGAATTTGCAATTTTTATAATTTTGTGATATGAATTATGAATTATGAAATTAATATTCGAAAAAATTATGAATTGCAACCTACAATTTTTTTGATGGATTTAGATTTATTAAGTCCTGCTTTATGAAAATACCAAATTTCACATTTTTCTTCCAAGTAGTTTTCAAATTATGCTTAAAAAACGGCAAAATGATGGTTTAAGGGGCCGTCTATGATTGAAGTGAGTAGATATTTTGAAATTTCTTCTGCTGCTTTGTTATCTAACAGACTTCATTGACTGCTTAAGGTGCCTTGATCAAGAAGGCGGCTCTCTGGGTTAGCAATCGAGAACCCAACTTCAATTTGGATACAGCCCTTAAAATACGCTCGTTTTAAAATAATTAATTTCTCGGAAACTTATGGTACGAATTGCATAAAAATTTGTTTTTAGGCTATTTGAAGGGTGTAGAGTTCATTTATGCTGTCATAATTGGGTATTGCCATTGAAAAAAATGAAGTTATGGTTTGTTTTAATATGTAGATGGCCCCCTAAGCAAATTTTATATACATCATTTAAAAGTAGACTTTATTTAAAATCGTTCGATACCAGTAACTTTCTTCTACGATAATTTGTTGCGGAGTTATAGGGGGTGTTTACTTTTTTTTTCCACGACTGTACTTGCCGGTTCTGTATGTATGTATATACGTACAGTCGTGGAAAAAAAAGTAAACACCCCCTACTAACTCCTCAACAAATTATCGTAGAAGAAAGTTACTGGTACCGAACAATTGGAAATAAAGTCTACTTTTAAATAATGTGTATAAAATTTGCTTAGGGGGACATCTACATATTAAAACGAACCATAACTTTGTTTTTTTTCAATAGCAGTACAAAATTCTGACAGCGTAAATGAACTCTACATCCTTCAATTAGTCAAAAAAAAAATTTTATGTAACTCGTACCATAAGTTTCCGAGAAATTAATTATTTTAAAACGAGCGTATTTTAAGGGCTGTATACAAATTGAAGTTCGGTACTCGATTGTTAACCGAGAGAGCTCCCTTCTTGATCAAGGCACCTTAAGCAGTCAATGAAGCCTGTTAGATTACAGTATAGCATAAGAAATTTCAAAATATTTAGTCAATTCTATCATAGACGGCCCCTTAAACCATCATTTTACCGTTTTTTAAGCATAATTTGGAAACTACTTGGAAGACAAATCTGAAATTTTGCATTTCCATAAAGCAGGACTTATAAATCTAAATCCATCAAAAAAATCGTAGGTTGCAATTCATATTTTTTTTTTAATATTAATTTCATAATTCATAATTCATATCAGAAAATTATAAAAATTGCAAATTCAACGTATTTATGTTTAGGTATATTAGTATTATTCCTACACAAAAAATTAAAACATTAGGATCATAATTTTAGAAGTTATAAATAAAAATATGAAAATGTAATTTAACATTAGAAGGACTAAATTTTGAATGTTTATAATTCAAAAACTTATCATTCAAATAACTTGAAATTTGGTGTCTAGGCAAAGTTTGAACCAAAGATTTGAAATATCTCGTTAAAATTGGGTATTGCCATTGAATCAAATGAAGTTTGAATTCGTTTTAATATGTAGATGGCCCCCTAAGCAAATTTTATATACGTCATTTAAAAGTAGATTTTATTTCCAATCGTTCGGTACCAGTAACTTTCTTCTACGATAATTTGTTGAGGAGTTAGTAGGGGTGTTTACTTTTTTTTTCCACGACTGTACGTACGTATGCATGTACGTGACGTGATAACTCTTGATAGAAATGTCCGATTTGCTTCAAATTTTTTCCTATGTTCATTCTGATAAGGCGTTCCCCTGATTAGTTTTGAAGGCTGATTGGTTAAGGATAAAGGTGAAAAAGGGGGGCTGGTCCCCCCCCCCTTAATTTAAATAAATGGCTTTTTCATACAGAATTATTCGATTTGCTCCAAATATGGTATACCGGTTTATTATGTTAAGGAGCTTCCCTGATTAAATTTGGAGGTTCATTAGTTATGTATAAAGAGGGGAAAGGGGGTCAGAGACCCCCTTAATTTAGATAAATGGGTTTTTCATGCAGAATTATTCTATTTGCTCTAAATTTGGTATACCGGTTTATTATGCTAAGAAACTTGCCTTGATTAGATTTGGAAATTTATATGTTAGGTATAAAGGGGAGGGGCTAGTCTCCCCCTTAAAGTTGATAAAAGGGTTTTTCATGCATAATTATTCAATTTGCTTCAAATTTAATATATCGGTTTATTCCTATATGTCGCTACCTTCATTAGATTTGGAGGTTCATTGGTTAAGTATAAAAGGGGGAAAAGGGGGCGAAACCCCCCCCTTAATTTAGATAAATGGATTTTCATGCAGAATTATCCAATTTACTTTAATTTTTTTCTATGTTCATTCTGACAAAGAGCTTTCCTGATTAGATTTGAAGGTTCATTAGTTAAATATAATGGGGCTAAAGGGGGAGGAACCCACGTGGGTGGGGTAGATTTCAAATTGTTTTTGACCCGTCAAGTGATATATCATCGGATAGTTTTCGGACCACTCTTTCATATTACGGACGTTTCTTCTACCCTCCCTATTTTGGTGCCCCGAGAGAGGCACTTTTCAAACTTTTTTGAAATCGTAGCGTTTTTAAACATTTTAGATCGGATTTTTTACGGAGCCCTCCGATAAATAATTTATAATACATGAAAATTTCAAAGCGAGGGATGGGTGTTTCGGGGGGCACGATAATTATAATCCTGGGAGTTGGGACTCTTTTCTCTCTTTTGCCGACACCCCTCATGTGATATATCTTTGGAAAGCTCTGTGACTACTATTTCATTTTATATATCGCTCGCGCCCCTCCTCCTAATTTGCCCTCGCGCGGGGTCACTTTTCTAAATTTAGCTGACACCCCTCATGTGATATATCGTTGGAAAGTCCTGTGATCACTTATTCATATTATGCACTTTCCTTGCTCCTCCCCCCCACTTATTCGCTCCCTGCGGGTGTTCGTTTAATGTATTCCAGTCGAAGGCTTTATAAAAATGGGGAAATTAATGATCTGATCTCAAATGACGTAGAAAAATCAATAAAAAATATTGATTCCATTTACCATCCTTTTAGTTCATGTTTTTCCACTAGGGGTTGCTTTTGATTCTTATTTTTCGGCCATTTTGGTGCTAATTGCCGAAAAATTATAATTTTTTTATACTTGATCTCCCTTTACAGCTTCATACCTACTAGCGTTTTTTCAACTTTTTTCAACCAGGAGGCGCCCTCATATGACTTTTCCAGTCTTGTGGCTCCATTATAGCCTCCCTTAAGTTGTTTTTTTTATTCCATCTGTTTTCAGTTACTATATGTTTAATAAAATCTGCCTTATATACATTAAAAACAATGATTTCAATAATCGATTGTAGAACATCTCGATTGTAGATTCTCGAAAGTAATCGATGACTGTATCGATTGTGTTTTTACGATGACGATTTTTTTCTATTGGTAAATTTTTGAGAATCTCCCATCACTAATGTTGAGCAATAGATGAACGTTTAAGCTCCTGATTTTTAACATAAACTTCATGCCCTTTTAAACGAAATCTAAGAGCAAATTTAGTCTGGCCAATATAAGAAAAGCCACACTGGCAAGAGATTTGGTAAATACCCCAGTTATCTAGGCGATCAACCGGGTGTTTGAGGTTTGAAAAATTGATTTTATTAACAGAAGGGAAAATAACATTAAAATCAAAACTTCTTAAGATTTTAGCAACTTGCTGATTGATTTTAGGAAAAAATGGTAACACAACTGAAGTATTAGAGTTGGAATTAGAATGCTTTTCGGAATGGATGGATTTCGTCAATTTCTTATAAATACAATCAATTATATTAGAGGAATAACCACGATCAACAGCAATAGCTTTGAGGTAATTAAGTTCAGCACTAAGTAACTGAGGTGTAGAACAAATATTGGTAGACAGAAAAACAAAAGTAATGAAATTAGCGAATTTCTGGTTAGGGAGATGAGAAGAATACCTGTGAGGTGGGAGACTGACAGCAAAATGTTTAAGAAAAAGGGTAGTCTGAATGCCATTTTCACAACGAATAACAAGGACATCCAGGAAAGAAAGACAGTTATTGGTCTCGATTTCAGAGGCAAATTGAATGGAGGGATCAATGGAATTCATAATAGAGAGAATATGATTAATATCCGAATTTATTTCAACCAGGATATAAACATCATCAACATAACGAACATAGAACGGAAATGTTATGTTGATGTGGAATGTTATGTTTTCGTTATCCAAAAATGTTCTTCTAACCTTGATCTTGATTTTTCGGAAGCTTACGACATCATTAAAAATTCTCACACTTTAGTCAATGACTTATCTAGTACTCCTGATTTTCCAAGTATTTGGAAAGCATTAATTTAATTTTTCCCTTTTTTGGTTTCTTTTTCTGTCCTTCTCCGGTAGATGTCGCTACTTGTCTACCCAGTCATTTCCACTGCTTCTCTCTCATTGGTTGTTTTTGGCGCCTTCGCTACCCGAATCGGGTATATAAGCTAGCGCGTCTCTGTCTATCATTTTGCTCAGACTTGCATTTTTATAGCACGCTGTTCTTTTTCCCTATCTTGCACTGAAGAAGAATCTCGCTAGTAAATTCGAAACAGCTGTTTGCTGCTTTTCATGTATTATTTGTCCATTTTTAAACGTTGGTTTTTCTGCTTTTTAATATTGTTGCACAAAGTCTTTATTTGCTATTTTTAAATAGTGGTATAGACGTATAATAATTATATCTCTTTTGAACTTAGTGCAGATTAACCTTGGTAAGATGGAAATAGGGCATTTTAGACAAATCTAAATTAAGATTACTGAATATTAGAAAAATTAAAAGTATTACTTTAAGTACAGGACACAAGGAAAAATAATAATTTTTAAATTTCTATTTAGTTTTGCAGCTTGCCTTAAAATCCTTAGGCATAAGCCAAAGGTATATGCAGAAATAAATTTAAATGTGCAAAGATGTCCCGTTGAATACGTAGTGATTAAAATTGAGATAGAAATTTAATGTCAAAATTTCTACGATTAAAATGTAAAAGTACGAAAAATATTGCATCAGACATGAATTATGAAAGATTTTCTAAGACGATCGTCTTATTTTTCAGAAATTTCATTTTTTCCTAAAATGAAATGAGATATCTAATAAAATGTAGTTGGATGGGCCAATCCCAAAACTTTCTGCTATCTAAAACATCTTAATATTTCAAAATGTAGCTACAAATGTATATACTTTAATATTAATAATATAATACTATACCAACTTTGACTTTCATCTTAAATTTCTGCTTCAGTCAATTAATAGCAGTAAAAATGAGTTAATCTCGAACATGACATTTATTAAAATCCACAGTTTTCCGTTATTCTGTTGCATATCAGCTGTTCGCGAATAGTTGGCTTCTCATGATGCGAAGTTCCCATCGCTTTACGAACAGCCGGTGTACAATAGAACTAAGGAAAAATCAAGAAAATTATACAAAAAACGCTATTACAGTGCCCCCTTTTGGCGGATTATTTCCAAATTTAAAGAGGGCCTGCTTGGCACAGTCAAGAACATGCACAAAGAATTTGGTTCAATTTATACATAACTTCATACACTTTTCGATGGTACATTAATGAAAATGGCACAAAAATCGCTATTACAGTGCCCTGTTCGTTGGAATTTTTCAAAATTAAGAGAGGACCTGATTGCCACAGCCAAAAACACAAAAATGAAAATTGGTTCAATTATATGCATAACTTCATACACTTTTCGATGGTACAATGGCGACATACGGACACACAAACAGACAGACATTTTCTATAAACATGTTCTTGGGATCTCTTGTCCCTAAAACGTGTGAATCCGTCGAAAAAATTCGATTACAATGCTTTCTTCTATTGAAGATTGAAGAAAATAAAAAGATAACACAGTTAAAATCCACTTTCATCAATTGCTGTTCATATCTTGTAATGTATTCGAATTCTTTTGTGCAACCCAGCATATAATCTGCATATTTTTAAACAAATTGAAATCGGTTGTAAAATACTTAAAGCAACTAAACGCATTTTTGGAAGAATCAACGAATGACAATGTATCCATACTCTTTTCTTTCAGCCATGTCTATGAATTTATAATATTCTGTACTAACTTTATATAATAACAATTGGTTCTACTCATACTCATTCCATACTGAACAAGAAAGAAAAATTATGCGTTAAGTATAGATTATGAAACACTTCCCAACATTTCCTGAATGCTTTAACAAAACTTATTTTTTAGGGAAATTAGGTAAATAAGATAACTAAGTAAACATTTTAGAAAACGCATAAAACATTTGAGAAACTGATTTCAGCAGTTACCTCCCATAACCAAATATGTATTCCTACTCTTCTGAATATCCCTGTATTTGATCTTTAGGTTGATATAGATACCATATTGCTCAAACAAATTAGGGGAGCAAGCACAAAAGTGAAGAGAACAGTGCAAGACAACCATATATGGTCATAAAATGGATAGTACACGTGTATCAATGCGCAATACAGAAAAAAAGACGCAAAAAATTTTGTAAGGGAGATTTTATTCTTTAAAAAGATGGAAACAACATGAAAAGATGGTTTAGGGCAACAATTTTGTTACATGTAAGTGATAAAAAAAAGTATTTCTTAGAAATGATGCAAGATTTTTAATATGGCGTGTGGTCTCCTCGAACATCTAAGACTGCTGCACACGTGTTTTCCGGGAATGCGATGAGGTTATCGATAAGACTTTGGGAAATACTGTTCTACTGCACAAGAATTGCAATCTCCAAGTCCTGGACAGTAAAAGGAGACCTTGGTCTCGCAGAGCAGTGCCTCGTCTGAGTATGTCCCAAACATGCTCGATCGGATTAAGGTCAGAAGAGCATACTGGTCATCCCATATGTTGTATTGTTTTAACTTCAAACATGTTTTCCACAAGACGAATTGTATGAGGTCTGGGATTATCAGGCAGGGAAAAAAAGAAATCACTAATTGCTGCAACATAAAATACGAAATGAGGTCTCAGTATCTCGTCTGTATAACTTTGGACCGTCAAAGTGCAGTTCCAAATGATATGCAGGCCCGCACGCCCACCTATGCTGAATCTAGCCAATAGCATCAACCCACCTCGTCTGTAATGTGATCTTTCACGAACGAATGTGGGGTTATTTTGAGTGCCTCTTTCTCTCCATGCCAAAACACATCAGATGTCGCATGCAGACTGAATCGGAACTCGTCTGGTAACAGAATTCGACTCCAACAACGTTGTCTACAAACTCGATGTTCAGTTGTCCACCTTCTCTGGGCCGCACTGTTGCTTGAAATCAACGGAATACCGACCATTGGCTTACATGCATATAGACCACTCTGATGAAACCTACTTCGGACTGTTTGGCTTGATAACCCTTAGTCCTGTGTCATAGAATAACTGTGTTTGCAGCAGAGTAGCATTGCCCGTTCCGTCTCGACGAGCTGTTAACGGGATATATCTGTCATCAATTTCTGTGGTAGCACATGGTCGACCTTTCCCTAGTTTATGTCTACCATTCAATGTGTCTTGGAATCGATTCCACAGCCTTGCATTGTAATTTCTGGCCAGTCCAACAGCGCCCGCTACATTTCGTTGTGGTTCCCCAGATTCAACTGTCCCGATAACACGTCAAGCCATGGATTTCGTTAAATCACATTGTTGTGACATTTTGAAGTCACTTTTTCTCAAAACACAAGCTGTCGAATTGAATTTTACAACTGAGACATTGAAGCAGACATTTCTGCAAAATCCCTATTTCTACACTTATCTCCTTTTTCTACTTTTTGACGTCTTAAACTTTAATTTGCATGTGAAGGTTTTTAATCTGTTTTCTGATACGCTTTAAATTATGGATATTCTATTTTTCGTTACCTATCGGTGTAAATATTTGCGTAATTTTGTTAAAACCATGTGCTCCCCTAATTGTTTTGAGAAGTGTATATAATGGGAAAATTTAGTTTAGCAAGAAAACGCATAACAGGTTGAAATTTCTCTTTCAACAATTTATACTAATAGATGGAAGCATACTTGAATACTTTTGTACAGCCTCTTAGTCTACTACTACTTTTATTATACGCAACTATTTAGCTAAAATTTAATTCAAACTAAAATACTCTTAAAACTACTGAAATCTCATTTCCAGAAATTATCATCCATAGACGGCCATGTATCCAATTTTTTGCGTGACCCTGTATATCATTTTATCTATATTATACAAAAATTTCTTAGTAAATTAAATGCAGTTCATTGCAAAAATGCATAACGCATTTAAAAGCCACCTTTAAGCAATTTACGCTCATACTCAGTAACCCTTGCGAATTATTTTCTGTAGCCCTATATATGAACTATAGCATTTATAACACCATATAGTACGCATAAATATAGTAAAACTTAAAAGCGCACATCATAATTAAAAATGCATTTCAAGCAATCATTGCTAATATACAGTAATTCGGATACAATATAGTATCTGAAATCTTTTCTCTGATCTGAATCCCTGTAAATGCTATGCACTTCGTATTATACATGAAATAACTTATAGTAAACCTCATAGAGGTACATTAATTTCAGTATATATGAAATAGTTTAACATAATTGAAATACGCCGCAAACAATACCTCCTTATACTGTTATGTAACGGAATTGTTTTGTGTGGCCCTGTAAATGAATAATAGCTATTTTTTGCACCACATATTCTACAGAATGCATATCTTAGTGCACTTTACAAATGCATATCTATTTTATCATGTTTGCATGGGTGTAACACCATTAAAAATCATTTGAAACAATATTTTCCCTTTGGCCGTAATGTAACAGAATACTTTTGACTGTCCTTGTAAATGAACTAAACATGCTACAATCTTCATTTGAAATAAGGATCGTGCTATGGTAGGGGTCAATAACAAAAATTTCAGAAGAATCCGAATATATTTACAAGAGTTAGAGCGCGAACAGATGGCCAGACAAACCGAAGTCAAACGCTTTTCAATTTTGTTTGAGTGGTGTTAAAAACAAGTAAAATTGTTGAAATTGAATTTTCCTAAAATCCCGTATATAGACATAAATCAGAGTTCTTTTAGGTAAACATGCGTCTGTAGAATTTATGCATTTCGCATAACATACCGAAGAAAAACGCGTAACGCAATTAAAATTGCACTTCAAGCAATTACCAGATGGTAGTACACTTTTCGAGGAAAACTGCATGGAATTTTCGGCTTTAAAAATGCACTACGGTTTTATAAAATATCCTTATGAGGAAAAAAAATAAAAATCTAACGAATAAATCTTTTTTTGAAAAATCTTGTCCACCGATCCGAGAAACTTCGCATAAAGTTGCGCTCACTGACTTAACTGATTTAAATAAAATTTTACATGCTTGTTCTTTACATTTTTATTTCCTCTTAGTGATGGAGAATATTTTAAAGCCATAGGTTTTTAACACTGGAAATGTAAAGATTTTTCCTTTGAAATTTGCACTTTGAAATCCACATCTCTTTTTTAATGAAATTATTAAATAATGGCTACAACAAAGACTATTTAAACGTTTAAAACGTTTATTTTTGTTTTCTTTTCAAGTAATACCCGAAAAAAATGCCATTCTCCATTATGGTGGAACTCTTGTCTATGCTGTGACTCATTGCAGTGTGATCCAACCGAATTGGAACCATTCTTTTCGAACAGAAATTTTCGCCTTATATAATCGCGAATATTATGCAGTTAATTAAGGCGGGAATTTCTCGTTGAAAAAAAAGGACTCTACGCGAGACCTAGTTGGACTCATAGAGTAAAGACAAAGAACAGAGATGAAGTGTGGTGGCTGGATGTGACGCCAAAAATGTAACCCTAAAATCCGCTACGTATGACCCAAACACATTCACGTACTTTCGCAAAAAAAGAAGAAAACTTCTATTAATACAGTTTTTATATCATACTACAATGAAATGCTACTTTAGAATGCTTAAATATAAGCAGATCATTTTCATTTAGAAAAACAAAATGCCCGGGAGATGTCAAAAAATTCGATCTCCGTTCCGCGTGCTTTTTTTGTTTGGGTCGAATGAGGGCATTTAAGTTTGAGTGATAACGCGCATTATATTACAAACTTTTTTTACGGCATACTGCATCTCCATCTATCTCTTCCCTCCATGAGTTGGACTACACTAGGCATGAGATTTCTCCGCTTTTTTGCGCATCAGTATAATCTTGGAAAAATGTAATTTTATTTAATCGGAAATAACTGCGATTTAGCAGAACAAAATTTTTTTAAATATTAAACTGGTACGCAAAAAAGCGTAGAAATCTCATCCCTGGGCTACACACACTTACTACAGCCACTGCAGCACGAGATTTTATTTTTTGTGGGGGGGGGGGGGAGGCGTTGTAATTTATATTCTTTATTATTAAACTTATCTAGCGATTTTTATGGTTAAAATTTACCTACTAAAACAAACTATTTTTGACTTACCTAGGTAGATGTAACCGCTTAATTATTTTTTACATCTGAGAAATGCAACAGTAACTGACATTAATAAGGGGTCTGGGATTTGTTGTTACTGAAGTAAGTTGCAATAGAAGCTTTTTTACAGTAGCGATAGATGGCACAACATGACCGTGTCAACACCAAGGAAACATCCATTTGACCATCATACTGTGTGTTGTTCATAGTGTTTTACAACGTCTGTTATGAGGTAATAATGCTTTTTGTTTTCTTAGAGTGCTTGAGTAATGTTTCATTAGACAATTCAATGTTTATTTCCTCATAAATCATTCGGAATAAGGTTATGATGCGTACAAAGTCAGACTGTTTCGTTAATCAAGAATAATTTACGCCTGTGAAGTTTGAGCACCGATGCACGTGTCGCAGTAAGTTAGGGATAAAGGAAAACAGGACACACAGGGTTAATTGTTATAAATAGCAACCTGTCCCACTGTTAATGTAACAACGAACCCCAATTGTAATAAGCTTTAACACGTTGACCGTCACAGATAACAACGAAGTGGCTTTTTCGGCTGACATTTACGCAGCGGTTTTCGGTGCTTACCGAGTCGCACAAGTCACACAATTGACTTTTCACAATTTCTAACCACAGCAGTATTTAATTTTGTAAGGTATTGATTTTCTACATTTTTATTAAAAAAATATAAAATTTTAGTTATTTTTAAAACGAATGCCAAAATGAAATAACTAATTATGCCTGGGATGCCACGGGTTTCTTTTTTTAAATACATGGTTATTATCAATTTCATAGCAATAATTTTTTATTTGATAAAAATATTCATGGAATGCGTATTCGTGTGGTCTGACGCCCTGTGAAATATTTCTGCACACATATTTGTGTCATGGCAGTAAATGTGTAAATGATTGTGATTAGAATCTTAGAGTTTTGTAAACATAAAATTGGTTACTCGACTTTAATTAGCAACCTATTGCTTTACAAAGTCTGCGTTTTCGTTTAGAAATAGTTATTAAGAGCTTTAAAAAATTATTAGGGGAACGACTGCCCAACTAGTCGATGTGCCAATCCCAAAACTTTTCTATCTCATACATTTTAATACTTCATAATGCGTATTCTTTTAAATTACGCATTTTAGAAATAAAACAAGAGTAGTTAACAGATCTTTTACTACGCAGTTTGTTTTTTTTTGTCAATAAAAGCTTCTAAAGCGTGGGGAGGGGGAATTTCGTTCAGAAAATTGAAACATTTTGCTTATTACAAATTTGCAAATTATTCCTAGATAGAACAATTGAGTGATTCAGTATGATTCTTTTTCAACACCTACCGCACCCATCCCGAAAATCTAACAATATTTGGTATCACAGTACCCCTATTAGGACGAATTATCTCCAAAATTTTATACAAACTCGGCTCATATTACACTACAGGTAAATATAAATTTTCGTCGAAAGATATATTTACAAATTCTTCACTTAAACGGCAAAAAATCGAGAAAATCGCACAAACGTGACTATCACAATGCCCCGTCCGGTGGAATATCACCATTTTCAACTCGGACATGAAGTCCAAAATCAAAAACATATATATGAAATTTGGTTCAAATCTACCTTTAACTTTATACACTTTCCGAAATAACACAAAAGATTTCATTCATTAATTCATTCATTGATTCATTAATTCACACAAAAGAAGAATTGCGCCTAAATTGGATATTACAGTGAAACCTTTAAACCGATTTTCTCTACATTTTGTACATGGCTGTAACATTGCATCGAAATATAAAGTTTTGCAGAAAAATATTCATAAATTCTTCACTTAGACTTTAAAAAATCATTATCACAGCGCGCCCTTCTTGGAGAAATATGACCTCTCTGGTATTTTCAAATGGGACCTGACGTCTCACACGTATATGGGGCATTCTCACAGTCTTTTCACTTTTCTATATTTTTCTGTTCCTGAATATTAATTTTTATTTTAGTACATATTCTTGGGTTTTTTATTTCTTCCACTGGAAACATCCCATTGCTTGACTGCGATGACAGCGATGACCACCTCGGGAACTCAGCTTTCGCTTTAGAGTGTTAGTGCAATCCCGAGGGGTAGACCACATCCACTTCTCCCGACTCTCAACCAGAGTCTGAGAGGGAGCGTCGGGTCCCTGATCAAGCTGCTGAGATTTATTTCGGTTACTGTGAGATTTACAATTACAATCACAATTGGTTACCCAATTTTTCTGGGCGAACCGAAGATTTCACATCAAGATATATGACTGTATGTAGTGATTACATGAGGATCATTTCACCTAATGTGATTGCATAATTGTTTACAATTTTCTTTGTATACATATACGTCACAGTACATTTAACACACAATTTTTAACATGACAATTAGAAACACATTACAACACAATATCAAACACCTACTATTTACATGACTGTATGTACCGATTACATGAGGATCATTTGAATGTGATTGCATAATTATTTACATTTTTCATGGATTTACAGGGATTTCACAGTACATTAAACACACAATATTGAACATCACAATAAGAAACACATTACAACACACCTACTATTTACAATTTGCACATACTAGAGTTTGGAGAGATGCACAAGATAAAAATTCAAAAGTGATAGAAGTTTCTGGCACCCGCTAATAACCCGTTTCTCCCTCCATGCTACACCCTAGTGATGGAGTCGGACTAGAATGGCTCTGGATTTGAAAAGATGTACTCGTTTGTTTCTATAAACCTCATGCATTGTATGATCTTGTTGAGTAGTTGTGGTTTCTCTTTTACATCCCGCCACCAACTTGCTAAATTCATACGTGTGTGTTTTTTGAGATGATAATGCGATGTTAATGTACAGTATAATACATAGTGTAACGATGTTGGCGGCAAGCCACAAATGCATAGTGGGGAGTCTCTTTTGTTAATTTTGTATAAGTGTTCCTGAAAGGGGCCGTGATTTGTTAAAAATATGTGTAAGTATCTGTTGTTAACGAAATAATTGTGGTCAACCAATGGCAAGAATTCCTTCGTATATCGACCAGTGTCTGAATCCGTCCAGCGTTTTTGCCAATTTTTTAACAGATTCTGCTTTGTCTGTGATTTTATTGAAGAAGCTGAATATGGTAAAAATGTATGTATTAGTGTTTCATCCGATACTGCCGATTTTGCCAGTTGGTCAGCTGCCTCATTGCCCTCAACACCTGAATGTTCTTTTGTCCAATTGAAGTATATGTCTTTTACTGTTGTTTGTAATTGTTGAAGAATTTTTAGTATTAAATAGTTTGTATTGTCAAAATTGTTTAATGCTTTTAAACTTGATAGGCTATCCGTTATGATTAAGTATTGAGAATGTTTGTCCGACTCTATCCACTCTAATGCTGAAGAGATCGCGAAGAGTTCTGACTGGAAGACGGAGTTATCCTGGGACAGTTTCGCTCTCCAAGTATAGATTTGCTCGTTTTTTTCGTACACACAAAATGCCGAGGCTGTGCCTTCGGACATTTTGGAACCGTCCGTGTATATTGTAATTTTGCCTACATAGTCGTTTATTTCCCAAATTTGTATTTCACTTGTTAGTGGTGATGTTTTGTATTTTGAGCATTTTGGATAGTATAGTGGAGCAAAAGCCTTTTCTGTTGACTTGCCGAGACGAATCGTCCCCGAATACTCCGCCTCCGCCTCCAACTGCAAATCCAGTGGGGGGAGACCTGTGAGGACCTGCAGGGCGTTTGTTGACGTATTGTGATATGCTCTCGTTATCAGCAACAAAGCTTTCCTTTGTGCCGAGAGCAAATGTCGACGACCGTGATATTGCGCCATACGCGGAAACCCCCATTGCTTGACTGACTAACAATATTAACGATATAAATAAGTTTTGGGACGATGTTGGGGGTCCAAATATACCACGAAATTCCGTACCATCCTGTGTCCCTGATGCTGAATTTAAGTTTGGAGCTGTCTGTATAAAATTGTTTCAATAAAAGTAATTCGATGTAATTTTTTTCCAAAAGTGAGACTATTGTTTTATATAAATATGTAACAATAAATTAACCTGCACACATTTTTAGGGTCGTTATTTTTTAACTCTGTCCCTGCGTTTTAGATTCCTTATCGCCCCTCTTGCTAACTTTAAACAGAAAATCACTTCAGATGCAGTCACAGAATTTTTTTCAATTTTTTTCTCGTTCAGAAGTATGCTAGAGAAAGAATGGCTAAAATTTTTTGTCAGGAAATTTACTGCAGAATTTAATTAAGCATTTAAATATCAGTTTCAACCGTTGTGGCTTTATTGGTAGTCTTACCGTCTCAGAGGTTTATTCCTGCACATTTCGAGGTAAGTTATTTTTTTTAAATTTAATCCAATATAAATAACTGTTTCTAAAAATCAATGAACATTGAGGCTATCAGTTAGTATTAACCCTTAAATGCCTGATTTTTCAAAAATCATTGTAATAATGTTTTTTGCTTTCATTTTTTAAATAAATCATGGTAAAAATACTTTAAAAAATCCTATTTTGTTTTAAGTATAGTTTACAGCTAAAAAACAGTTTGTTACTAATCGACAATACTGGTGTTTAATTGAAAAAATAATTTCCCTTGATAAAATTCTATAATATTAAACGCACAAGAATTTTAGGAACTATAATAAGAAATAAATTTTACTTGCTCACTGCAGGTCAAAATAGGGTATTTCGCAAGCTTCCAAACAAAACAAAAATAACAAGTAGCAACAATTGAAAAAATAAATATATCTTTATTCTTAAACAGCACAAGTGTTGCCACCTACATGTTGAAAATTGATTAAATAATATTTTCAGAATGTATTTTATTGGCAACATTAGGCATTATAGCTTTAATGTTGTTCTAATAGTATTTTAGAGCCTAAATTGGGTATGTTGCCGAAAAGCAACACCAGGCATTTAAGGGTTAACATGATTTGCCTAAAAATAAGTGGTAATTTTCTTTACCGTCCCATCCTTACCATCATTTTTTTTCCTTACCGTCTTTTTTTTAGGGTTCCGTACTTAAAAAGTAAAAACAGAACCATTATAATATCACTCCTGTGTCTGTCTGTCTGTCTGTCAGTCACAGCCATTTGACTCGTAAACTCTGGAACGTGGAAAGTTCAAATTGGGGGAAGTAGTAAAGAATATTGACCCACATATTTCCGGATTATTAAACATTTACAAATATTTTTTAGTAAAAAGAGGATTTATAGGGGCTAATTAAGTTACTTGAAAATATATCTTTTCTTTGTATATCATGTGGGTTATCGTGTGAAAGCCTTTGTACTGCAGAACTCAAAAATACATTTCTTTTAAATTTAAGTGTTGTATTTTCAGAGATAGAGTCGAAAATGTAGTGCAAAAATATGTCCCCTCCCCATCTATTTCCGAATCTACTGAAACTAAAATGATGATAAAATTAGAGGTAGTGGACGTTAAGTTAAACCTTGCAGGAAAATTATAGCGATTACCCTAAGTCACATACTTTGAGAAAAATGCATTTTTCCGTTACATACAAATTTCGATTTTCAGGCATTCGGCAAAGCTGTTGAGGAGTGTTGGAAATACCTATCGTAGCAGAAGTATAAAAGCATTGTTGATAATGATTTTCGTAAAAAATCGTCGCTAATTAGTTGAGATATTAACCTTTAAAGACGCAACCGGTTGCCCAGGTTGCAACTTTTAATGATATATTTGTGTAATGCAATTTCCAATAGCTGTATAAAAGCAATAAACGTCAAATTGTTAAAAACAGGCTAATTAATTAGAATTAATCACATAAATACTATGGGATTCGCGGCTAGTTTGCAGTGAACGGATATCTCAATACGCCTACCGTATATTTAAAAGTTAATTAAAAACCTGTCTGGAAAATTGCGAGACGGATAAAGGTGGCTTTTGAACTTTGCGACCTCCTTTCGATGCGCGGTTAGAGGAATGCCAAGCTGAAACTTTGGACAAGTGTTTTATTTTAGCTACACTTTGAAAAGAATATATTATTATGTCGCTGAATTTAGTTTTATGAAATGTCAAATGAAATTTAGCCTCTTGAGCTCTATGACGTACGCAGCGTACGTGATGCTATTTTGGCCATTACCGATAATGATATATGGCTGATTTTTGAATTAGACATTCCGAATTTTCACCAGAAAGTTTTAACTCTTATTTTTATTTTACAAGATTATTTATGGAAAATCAATCAAGTAAATGAAAATTTAAAATTAAAGTTTTGTGGTGTAAATTTAAAATTTCTAAAAAAAAAAAAAAAAAAAAAAAAAAAAAAAAAAAAAAAAAAAAAAAAAATCTGCCAGATATGGAAACACTGGTGGCTAGTGACATACATCTGCTAACAGCGCCAGAGCGCAAGGAGTTAAATATGAGCGACTTTAGTTGTCAGTATCGAATTAAGTAATTAATAAGCAGATTATGATAAGATAAAAAAAATGTTATACAAAATAGGAATATTTGATATTATTTAGGCTCCATATCTCTTTTTAAACTTTTGTGGTATACCCATTCATACTTTTCTAGCATATACAGCTATACCTAGCACTACGTTGTATAGTTTTTTACAAAGTCTTATTATTGTTTTAGTAACGATTTTTTAAATAATACAGCTAATAATTCATATATATATTGTACGGAACCCTCTGAGCGCGAGTAATACTCGCACTTGACCGTTTATCGTCCCCCCCTTTTTTTTCCCTTACCGTCCCTTCTTTAATACCCATTTAAGACAATGTTATACCAAAATTTTGTACTAAAAATACTACATTATTATTATTTCTTATTTGACTATCCTGTGGGTACTATGCAAATTCATCATAAGTAAAAGTTTAGAAGAAAATAAAAAGTTATAGTGGTAAAATGGTAAGAAAAGTTAAACTCGCAAGTTTAAGTTAAACCCCATTTAAATAAAAAAATTTCGCTGCTGACCATTTTTTCTTTATTTTGAAATTTTAAGGCATTCGTCTATAAGTTTAACATGTTATTTTAGTAAGGTTAATTTCACCAGATTTTTATTCCTGAAAAGTGAAAAGATTGTGAGAATGCCTCATATACACTATATGGCCAAATGTGACCGTTCGCTTGCGATTTTTGACGTTTTGTTAAATATCTAGAAAAATACATGAGCAATTAACATAAAACTGCAAGTGTGTAAACAGAATAGTATAGGACAAATATTTCCGCGAAGCTTTTTTTCCCTAAACCCCATAGGGGACCGTCAACAAATTGAAAAAAAACGAATATTTTTTGGACAACTCTGTAAAAACTAATGTAGCAAAAGTGTTCAAACTCGAAATTATTAATAAGTGACTTATTTTAATATACTGTGTTCATTTTTATGAGGATAACATGTATACTCGTAGAGAAATTAAGGTTTTCATAAAAACAGTCCCAAATTTCGCCAAGTTTTTTACTTATAATTTGCGCGAGTTCTTAATATAAAAAAAAAGTTCTTTTCAGAAAATATGACAAACAATATTGTACATAATATCCTGTGATCAGAATTAAAAAATAATAAAAAATTGGAAGAAAAATAAGCAGGTTTACTAAAAAATGCTTTAGTGCGCATGCACGAATGCAATCAAATATAATATGCATAATAGTTTAGCTAAGTATATAGAGCAACTTTTTTGAAAATGTCAAAATCATAGCTTGAAAATTCTGAAAATTATTGTCGACAGAATAAGCTCCGAATCCGTTGTTCCCAAAAAGAAGCAAAAAGATGAGGGGTTGTATCTAATATCTGTGGATTAGTGCCAAGATAGCGTACACAATATTGCACGTACTACTATATTTGGATACAACCCCTAATCTTTTTGCTTCCTTTTGGGAACAACGGATTTCGAGCTTATTCTATCGACGATAATTTTCAGAATTTTCCAGCTATGATTTTGATACTTTCACAAAAGTTGCTCTATGTACTTAGCTAATACATTATGCACATTATATTTTAATTGCATTCGCGCAGTGAAAAACACAGTGAAACATGTTTTAGTAAACCTACTCATTTCCATACAATTTTTATTATTTTTTAATTCTGATTTCAGAGTGTTATGTATAATGTTTGTCATATTATCTGAAAAGAACTTTTTTTATATTAAGAACTCTGCAAATTATAAGCGAAAAACATGGCGAAATTTGGGACTGTTTTTATAAAAACCTTAATTCTTCTACGAATCTACATACTATCCTCATAAAAATGAACACAGTAGATTAAAATAAGTCACTTATTAATAATCTCGAGTTTGAACACTTTTGCTACATTAGTTTTTACAGACTTATCCAAAAGATATTCGTTTTTTTTCAATTTGTTGACGGTCCCCTATGGGGTTTAGGGGAAAAAAATCTTCGCGGAAATATATGTCCTATACTATACTGTTTACACACCTGCAGTTTTATGTTAATTGCTCATATATGTTTCTAGATATTTAACAAAATGTCTAAAATCGCAAGTGAGCGGTCACCTTTGGCCATATAGTGTATTAACCATTTCAGGGGCGAGCAATTGTGTTTCTGTAATGCTGAATTCTCACCGGAATTTTCGAAAAATTTTATTTCAAAATAAGGAAAGTAATTCTTGCAGCTTTTTTACACCAAAGTTATAAAAATAAAATGTAATTAAATTTTTCTGGTGCAAATCTTGATTACAGTTAGGTGGGATATAATATATCCCACCGCCCGTCACGGGATTAAGTTTCATTTCTGTCCATACAGTTTCCGATGATACAAGAGAAAAATTGCTATCACAGCGCCCTCTTCCTGAAAAATATCCCCAATTTAAAATGGAACCTATGGGCTATAGCTATATATTTATGAAGTTTGGTTCAATTCTATGCTTAAATTCAGACAGTTTACGATGATACACAGAGGACACTCAGACAGACGGATATTTTGTAGGAGCGTGATTTTCGGGTTCTCTAATTCCTAAAACTTCTAAATCCGTCGAAAATAATTTCGGTTACAAATACTTTTGTCTATTATAGATAGAAGAAAGTAACAAACATTCATTAACGCTGCCAATGAATTTCTACAGGATGGCGGATCACTTGTTATAGTTTCGGATGGCTTCAAAGTAAATTTTATGACTCTTGAAGTATTTTGTAAAACAAAAGAAAAGGAAATGTTAAGCTAGAAATAGAATAAAATGATATATGTAGTGATATGTAATACATGAACTTTTATTAATAACAGTAACACGATTTGGTCTCTTGCATGTAGCGTACTTTAAAACATTTCTCTAACAGTTACTGTATTATTTATTTAGTTTTGTTTTAGATACGATTGTTCAACCATTTTCTACAAACGAAATCACCAAGTTTCTCCGATCAGATAGAAAACGAACTTACTTTGATGACAGGGAAAGCCTTTCCACCATAGAAGTTCGTAAACATCATATAAATATGCAACAAAAATTGAATTTTTTTTTTCGACAGAATTGCTCTGTCACAAGTACAGCATTCCCTGATTGGCCAATTTCATTTCTGAAAAGTCATTCTCAAGTGAAGCTCTCAATACGAACTCCTCAACTGTCAAGGATCTACAGGACCACAGTTTAAATCGATGTAACGTCACTGCATTTTTGATTTAGAAGGAATGATGGATCGCTACAAATTTGATTACAGTGATATCTAGAACGTCGATGAGACGAGTATCACCACTGTTCAGCGACCAAATAGAATCATTGCTAGAAAAGGTCTTAAAGAGGTATTCTCGTTGACATCTGTAGAATAGAAAACGACCATTACCGTAGAAATAGCAGTAAATGAAACAGTAAAAAACGATTCCTCCAATATTTGTAGTCTCTAGAAAACATTACATAGAATGCTTCATTGCCAATGGTTCACCTGGATGTAACGATTCGGCTAAACAACTAAGTTGGATAATTGAGAAGACTTCAAATTTCTCGCTAGGTACCCTCGATGCAGTGTAGGAAAACCAGTATTTTTACTACTGGATAATCATTAATCGTACTTGTCGGCTAAAGAAATTATCTTTTCTAAATCCCGTGGGTTGATGATTTTATCAGCCCCCTCTCACAGTTATCAAACTTCAGCCGTTATTCCGGTCGACCTATTTAAAATTATGTCAACATGTCTTGTGACGCTTGAATACCTAAGAAACTTGGAAAACAATGTCTTTAAAACACTGCACAAATAGTTTGCGAGGCATTACCTCTAGTTGCTACACCTAACAACATTCAGTCAGAGTTTCGTGTTTTCAGAGTTTAGCCAACTAACAGAAACATCTTTACTAAAGATCCATTCCCTGTAATTATCGGTAGAATTTCTCTGGAGGTTGGTAATCCAGAAGTACTCGAAGCACTATTTGTGCATGAAATTACGCCACCTCCACCAATCACCATTTGCTTTCCATCAGCAATATTCATTACTGCAATGAGAGTACTGTTTGTTTCTCTTCATAATGATCTGAAGAACCAGTTGCATCTGTATACCCAGAGTCTAAATTCTTCCAACCTGGAGCAAACCAACACTTTGCAGTCCATCTGACATTAATCCGTTTCCAAAAGCTGGTCCAAGAAAAGTTCAAATAGCAGACGAACACGTAAACACACAGTTGTAATAACCAACATGCCCATTATAAATAAGTTGGCGACTGAAGAACAGCAAAAAAATGCCAAGGAAGTCAAGCAAGTCGTAAACAATTTTGGTTTGAAACGGATACTCTACTTAAACAAAATGGAAATGTCAAGAATAAAAGACATCCATTACCGTCGTGTATAGTTCAAAAGATGAGTACTTCTGTCTTATTTGTGGATAATCATATTCAAATTCGATGCCAAATGAAAAGGGGATACGATACACCGAATGTAAGAATTGAGCTCATGAAGTATGCACCGACTATGATGCTTCTTAGGTTTATATTCATTGTAACTCTGAAGACAAGTTGCAAGGCCGTAGTTGCCTATATGTACGTGTAACAACTTATCCTAAATTTTTAACAACCAACCGCAGAAAGAGGAAACATTTTACAGTATGTTCATTCAATAAAATTCTTTGTTTTTGCAAAGTAAGTTTACCATATACAGAGTTGCCAAGTCTCCAGCTTTTTGCACACCACTATCATCTTAGAGAAAATGTTGTTATTTTAAATCGCGCAAATGTTCCAATTAAATAAAAGGACATTTTCTGTATTAAAATACTGGTATCCAAAAAGCCGGAGACTTGGCAGCTCTGCATATATAGGGCAATTCCACAGAAAATTATCATTTATTGGCGGGGAATAAGATTTATTATATGTTTAATTTAAGGGTATGATTGGAAAACTTGATATTTTTATATATACCATATATATATAAAATCCTAATTAAACGAATTTATGAAACGGATGTATGAAACGGCTGAAATGAAACGAATTTACGTAACGATTCTTTGAAACGACTGATTAAACAAATGATTATGTTTCACCGCGATTTCTTCTAAAATATGGAATACTTTGCGATGAAATTAACACCAAAAATTAGTATTGATCCGCAGATCTCAAAACTGGTATTAGAATTTTTAAGGAGTCTCAAGACTCTTAAAATTGGAAAAATCGAAAAAAAAAGACCATATTCAACATATAATATCTTAAAATGTAATTGATTTTAAAACAAAATTTTATACTGAGATGAAAGATATAAATATGTTCTTTCATTTCATGTATTTGAAAAATTACAAGATGCAGAATTAGAATTTACAGTGGGCTCCAAAATGTCAGACATTTGACGAGCGGAAAATTGGCATAACATATTATGCGTACGATTACAAAATAATTTTTGCAAGTAGAAGGAAAATTTTAGGTCCTACTTATGCTTCACATTGTAATAATTACTCTGAACCTAAATAAATTTGTATTTAAAGCATTTTTCTATTTTTAATACAAAGTTGTATTTAGTTAATACAAAATTTAGAAATTTTCAACAGTATAATCACCTATAAAGAATATATTTCCGAACAATAAGAAGGAAATTTTAAGTTCAGTTTATACAGACTAACATGAAACATATGTTTTGAAAATTTCATGAAAAAAAATTCAGAAGTTTTTGAGATATCGTGCGCATTACGCCCAAAAACGTCCTTTGGAGAAAATTGACTTCAAAATTTCTGAAACCCCGCTTCAGCTATTGAGCGTGTATAATTCTAAAAGCCATAACTTCTGTTCTAATAGGAATTTCAAGGAAACAGTTATACCAAAATGTTCAGAAAAGATAGTAGTTTAACATCTAAAAAAATTTAAATTTCGAAAATTTTGAAGCTTTAAGAGTCCTGAGACCCCTTAAATCCGAATTAGTTTTCGAAATATTAATTTTTTTCTAATTTTAAATACATTTTTCTAATGATGGCAACTCAAATTTTAATCATAACAGATTTTTTTTTCATATTTCAGAAAAGGTTATTATTTTAAACTAATTTGGCGACCAGTTTGGCCTCCCTTAAATGTATGCTAAGAAATGTATCATGCTACTTTTATTCATAATTCAATTTACGTGAACAATCTTTCGACAAATCGAAAGATTCTGATAGAGAAATCAATTCTGACGGTATTTTTATGTTAGCGAGACGCAGGTGATAATTCGCTAAACATTTTTCCTGTCGCATTTTTTTATATTTCATTAATTTCATTTAAAATATAATCCTTTCATCCATTTTATTTAAAATACACAACTTTCATTTAAAATTGATGGCTTTCAATTCTTTTTTTGTTTTTAAAACGAAACGAAAAGAAAAAAATTAGGCACAGGTGTTATCTACGCACGGAGGTTCCTAATTGGCGCCAAAATGGCATTATTGTGATTGACATGGTAACCCGGCTATTGTTGTTTATTTAATAATAAATGCTTATTTACTTTTATTTCTTTTTTAAAATTATATAAATTATTTTGTTCTATAGATATTAATTATTATTTTTTTATATTTCCTTTAGAAAATAATAGAAAATAATTAAAAAATACGGTACTACTTAGTTATTCCGTCGACCAATTTCACCAAATTATACAGATTGACATAATTTTTATTTTAAATAACGAAAGAACAAATAAATTTGTATAACATTAATAAATATACAAATAAAACGTTGAAATAAAAATCACTTGATGCCGTAAACATGTGTAACTTGCTTAAAGCCAAGTGAATACGACATTTACGATCAACCATTATTGGCATTTGATCTTATAATTTGGCGATAGATTTTTGGTCGACGGGATAACTAAGTAATACCAAAAATGCATATGTAACTGGTATTTAAAAACAAGTTTTTCGCCAAATTTCCGTAAAAAAAAAAAAAAAAAAAAAAAAAAAAATCACGCCAAACCTGCGGCGTATATGAATGACATCTGGCCAAATATTACCACTCGAAAAAAAAATTCTAGCTGGCGAGTTGAAAAAAAGCTATCGGCGAGATTTGCATCCGGCTTGTGTAACAGTACCGAGAATTCTTTGCAACCACGGCAACTTTTATGTAGTTTTATTCGATTTTTTTTTTTTTTTTTTTTTTTTTTTTTTTTAATAAAAATGGAAAACTTACGGTCCCATATTGGCGCGATTTTTTTCTGACGCCAATGTCATATACGGAACGGGCACTTAACTGGCGCCAAAATATCGTTATTTTGCTTGATATGGTAAGCCGGATGTTGTTGTTTATGCTGTTGATGCGTTCCTCACATTGGCGTCGGAAGAAAATCGCGCCAATTATATGACATCTGTGCCAAACTTAAGAATTCAGACCGTATTTGTTTATGGCAGTTGATGACTTGAACTATTATAATATAGATGAAATGATGGCGATAGAATAATATTTGGCGACTTATCACCTGTGCCTGGCTAACATTAAAGTACCAAAATGGCACCTTGAGTATAAAAAGCGAAGTGGTCCGCCCGGAACTGTTGATGATAGTCACATGACATAGGCTGTTGTTGTAGAGATTGATTTAAAATACCGGGAGATAAAGACTCTGTATACTTAATTCATTTTATTTTAGCTTCTTTTCAAATGTTTAACTGATCCTCTTTAATCAAAAACGAAAAAAACCATTGGATGTCTTAACAGCAACTGATTCGCCCTTAAATTTTTGCAATCAAAAGGGAATTGAATGGAAAACCGTTTACAGGGAGATCTGCACATCTTTCTTTAAATATAATTCAATCTTCTGTAATATTTTTAAAACCGATCAGATCAGCGTGCTTTTAGTTTCTGCTGTATCTGAACGGGGGTTGGAGAGCGTAGCTTGCAGGGGGCAGAGCCCCCTAGTTCTATAATAAAATCCTAATAAAAAGGCATTGTAAATTGATGTTTGCAAACTAAGTTATGTACCATTTTTGTCTTTGTAAAGCCATAATGTTACGTCAATTATTGCAAAATATGTTTAGCATATATAGGGCAATTCCACAGAAAATGATCATTTATTGGCGGGGAATAAGATTTATAATATGTTTAAGAGTATGATTGGAAAACTTGATATTTTTATATTCTATAATAAAATCCTAATTAAAGGGCATTGTAAATTACTGTTTACAAACTAAGTTAAGTACCATTTTTGTCTTTGTAAAGCCATAATGTTACGTCAATTACACAATGAAAGTTACGTCAGTTACACGTGTAAATGCCATTTTTTTCTTTTTTATTATTCATAAATTAATTAAACAAGTTACTGTTATAATTTGGCATTACGTAGTGTTGTTGAGAAAATTAAATCACTTTTTTTAACGGGATAGTTTTGATAATTTTTACTCTTCAATGAAGGCAGAAAAAATGTTTGTATATTTTATGTTACATTAGTTACAGAATTTTGAATTACAATTTTTGGGACTACAAGAGGGACTGAAATAATCTGCAGGTATTTGAGTATTAAGTCCTTAGTAAGAAATATTTCAAATTATAAAAAATTATTTCAGCTTTATTAATAAATTTTCTACATAGTTTTGAAAACAAAATTCGATGATCAAATGTTACGTCAGTTACGATGGAATCGCCCTATAAAAAGCTACTATTTATTTTAGCTAGAAAATAATTGCAATTGTTTCAAACGTTTCACCAAACTGTCAAAATAAATTCTGAAGTAAAAGCTTAACAACCAACCCTGGTCTTCCATACGATGAATTTAGAAATATAGCTATATTTAACGTTATCTGTTTTAAAAACTTTATATGTAAAATATTTTTGATGGTTTAAGAACATTTATTTTTCGCTCTCTTTTGAAAATATTCGTTCACAAATTGTTCGTAAGAGATAACAGCGGAAAAATTACTCAAAAATATATCCCTGATTTGAGGCTAAGAAAGAGGAAGCTTGCATTTAATGAACTGGAAATGAAAACTAGAAATATTAAAAGTTTCGCAAGTTAAGTTACTACCTGCTGGCTTTCACAGTAAAGATTTAGAACAATGTAATACAAAAAAAAGCTATTTGTTTTGGATGCATGCCATGAAGTTTTAAGTGAAATTCCAAACTCTTTACTTATCTTTTTTTCTATTGATAAACACAGCAAAAACACAAGTTCATTTTTATTTTTAAAGTATTCAACGCTTATCAATTAAGCAGCGCAATTTACTTTTACGACAGTTATTGCAAACATACTCAGAAAAGAAGTACATTTGGGAAAATATTTTACACGTTAACTGGAAATTGATTAAGCATATCAAATGTTACAATTAAAACTTATGTCAAATTGCAATTTTGCAGTTTCTCCATATAAGATTTATTGAAGTTTTGAGTAATAAGTTTTTATTGAAGTATTAAATACAGTTCAAACTAAACAATAAGAAGTAATGTTTTATTATTATTAAAATAAAATAGTTTTACATGTTAAAAAGGTTTTCAACACAAGTTATATATAATAAAAATATTTTTCAATCAAATACTTTTTCAAAAGTATAATATGATTAACTAATATAATGTAAGCTTTACACCACTTTTTTTAATGAAAAATGTTTTTGGCCAGCTACATCCGCCAAATATCAATATGTGCGCAGGCCTCACTATTCAAGACCAGGCACGACTATTTGAATGTAAGGTCATATTTTAGCGACGAAACTAAATGTATCAAGTACATTTCATCCATTAATGGAAAATTGAGAATTTTTGTAATTCTTAATATTTTAAAAAGCTACACTCGAAATACGAAAGAAAAAAATACAAAGTGGGTGAATTTCTAAAACTGCCAGTTTGAACTTGATTAATAACTTATTTTTAGACTACAGACATAAAAAAAATGTCTGTGTAAACCGTATTTTTTCATATCCAATTACTAAAACAGTTTGAAGAGAACTGAAAATTAAGAAACTAAAAACTTACCACATAACCGTGGAAACATTTTTTTAAAATCAGCAACGTTTAAGTAATTAAAAATAGGTTTTATACTTCTTACAGCTTAAGAATGATTAAGAATAAAAATTAAAAATAATAATAGCTTTCCACCACAAAAAGTGAAGTAAAATTCACGATTAACTTTGGCTGAAATTGAGACTTGTTCCTTAAAATTTCATTTTTACTTGTATAGTAATTTATCACATGTCGATTATACTGAAAGTACATGTGCTTGTTGTATTTCACGATCTGTATCTTTTAAAACACGATAACAAGAGAAACATTTCTCCGAAAAGGAATCATGATTGGTGAAATCGAAATTATAATAGTATCTCCTGTTACTCAAAGATTGTTAAACAGAAAGAAGAATTTCAGGGAAAGTAATGGATGAAATTTAAACTCACGACAATCAGTCTAACTTTAGCAAATTAATCCTTATATTGTTTGAAAGTGTTGCAATATTTTTATCCGAACAGCATAGAAAAGCATAAATCTGAAACATTTTCGAAAATGTTTAGTACAAAAACTTTTAGATCGTTGATTAAAAATGCTTGAGATTTGATGTATCATAGGGTAGATTGGGTGAAGATGCCGTAGTTTTTGGACTCAATTGTTTTAAACATCGCCTGTTGCTTATATTTGTTATTCATTGATTTCTTGTTAAAGTTTAGACTCTTATGTATGATTTAAAAACTTATTTCATTTTACAGATATTATAGAAAGCACCGAAAATTTTGTTTTTGTAAAGACTTGCATTTCAGCATCTTATCCATAGGTACGGATAAGACGGGCAACTATCTAGGGGCAACATGTCTTACGCAATTTCAAGTAAACGTTAATTTTTGTGAAGCAGTATAGAACATAATGGGACGAATAAAAGTAAATTTAATATTTTAGACAAACTAAAGTTGTTAACTTACTTAATATTAGGAACTAACAAAAATATGAATGTAAGAAATGTTGGCAATATAATAAAAGAACAAACTAATATTTATTTGTTACATAATTATTTATGTTATGTTAATATATTTCTTTGTATAATATTTATTTAATATATTATGTTCTACTTAACATTTAAAAGAATTATGACTATGCCTATTTTTACCCGACTGAAAAGAAGGGTTATGTGTTTCACGCGTATCTGTGTATGTGGATTTTTTATACCCTCGAAACATCTGAACGGCTGGATGGATTTTAATGAATGAGGTCTCTATCAATTCGTCTTAACGGCCCAATGGTTATAGGCTAGGTTTTGTTTTTATGAATTCAAAATGGCGGCCGTAAAATACAAAATGGCGGTAGAGGCGAAAAAAAAATTACGCACCCTATTGAGTGGCATTATCATTCGATAGGTCTTTCAAAATGAAGACGATGTTTCATTGACTATTTTACAGTCAGAAGCTCCGTTAAAATATTATAAAACCTGGAAGTTGTGTATCTAGGATCTCCAGCTTTACTGCCACTCTAACCATCATAGACATCTATAGACCTCATCAAAACAGTGTTTATAGATAGGAACTAGCAATTAAACACATCTTAAAAGTCATCAATACAAGTAAATAAAAAATAAAATAGGTAAGTAATATAAACAAGTAATATAAAAGAAGTATTTTAAGCCAATTCCTACTTAGGTCAATAAGAGAATTTTTTTCTGCCATTCTTCTTACCTCTTGAGTAGCGCTTAAAATGCCTTGATCAAGAAGAGAGGTCTCTCGATTATTGAAAACTAATTAATTTACCTTAATTAATGAATTAATATTTGAAAAAAAAACTGGATTAACATCAAGTGTCATCCACTACAAGTTTTAAAAAATTTATTTGAGCTTGATTGGATGAATAATAAGTATTTTATTAACGATTGAAAATTTGAACAAAATATATATAGCGAGAGTGTGAGCTAATAGTAGGAATTAAAAAAAATAGTTTCACATTGATGAGAAATAATTAATTAGTTCGCTTTTTAAGCAGCCGGCTTTTTTGATTTTTTAAATTTAATTGTTTATTAAAATTAAATTATTGTTTATTATGACAAGTTTAACTACGGTAAAGCCACAGTGATTAAGTGCTTTAGAGTCAAACTTTCTTGTTACTGTTTTTCATACGTCCCTTTATTCTTTTTAGCAATATCTCAGGTCTGCCACAAACTCCACATTTGTTTAGGAACTTTGAGCAGCTTTTATATAACCAACAGTGTCACTGAATGCACTTGATCCCATTACTTTTTACCGAGGTTTTATTGCACTCTGCTAGACATTCTGAACAATCATTCACATTTAATTTTTAAAAAAAATCCCATCTTCTGAATCTTGGGAGGAAATTTAATCATCATCCATATCATCGTCAGTTGAAGATTGTCTTTCTACTTTTGACTTCTTATCTAATTCCTTTTTAGAGAGGCTTGAGACATCTCGAAATTCGCAGTTATTATTGTCACACCGATCTAGTTTGGCTTTTATAGACCTTTAAAATTATTTCTATTTGAATATTAAAATGAGAAACAAAACTTTGGTGAAAATCACGTCATACTTAAAACGTTACATTTAAAATGTCTAATTTAAAATAAATTTCTTATAGCGCCTTTATAAAATTGTTCACTTAGCCATTTTGTACCAGTTAATTTTAAATTGTTGGGTTTATCTTATTTATCAATCATGAACAAAGCAGTTAGCTGTCTCAACAGCAATTGATTCCGTCTTAAAATCCCTCAGCCAAAGGGAAATGAATGGAAACCTGATTACGGGAGATCACCACTTGTCGTTTAATTGCGATTTAATCTTCCGTAATGTTTTCAAAGCAGGTCAGCTAAGCGTGTTTTTAGTGTCTGCGGTGTCTGGGTGGAGATTGGCGAGCATAGCCCGTAGGGGGCAGATACCCCTAGTCATCTAAAACTGTATTATATACTACCGATATTTACATTTATTAAATATATTTATAACTGCATTTAACAAAATTTTTAACAATGATTAAAATTAATAATTATTAAACAATTATTTATAATGCCAATATAGTTTATTCAGAAGGCAAAATACATATAGAAACCTTTCAAATTATGTTCACCTTAGATTTTAATAATTCTTTATGTCATTTTAAACATTTAGAAAATGTATAATTTTAATGAATGGTTTTTTTTTTAAAATCAGTTGATTAAAATCACGATTTAATCACTGTTTAACCCTTTATCTACTGAATTATGAATTCATGAAAATTTTATCTTCTAAATCATTTTTCGTAAATTATTTAAACTACATTAGAAGTTTTACATAATCATTTAATAAATTTTAGAAGGATTTTAGAAGGAATGAATTATTCAAAAGGATTAATTAAATTTGATTTTGCAGAGATTTTGTGCACTATTTATAAACCCACTCAAATATTTTATTTTAAATATTTTTCTTAGTATTTTGTAGAATTAGTTAATGTACAAATATAATGTTCTTAAAATAGAAATATAGAAATAATCCCGAATTAAAAATCCCCCCCCCCCCTCCCCCAACGCCAAGAAAGCTGAAAAGATGCAAAGGGAAAAGAAATCATCCTTTAAAAAATACTTTTGTTTTCTGTAACACATAATGCTTTTGGAACAAGATAAAGTAATGTATCTATACCTCATTCTAAACTGTATTGCAACTAATCGATGTATTAAATGAGTTTTATAACAAGTTATTTTAATGGCACTTATAAGTACCGCCAGTAGATAAAGGGTTAAATTATCTGATTAAAATTGTTGACAAGTTAGTTTACAGCCAAGACTAATTTAAACAATGAAGAAACAACCAGACATTTGACCGCAACGGAAAATAAGCGGCATCTTACCCCAAGGGAAAACACCCGGCATCTTACCTCAAAAATTTTCGTCGACTCACCCCAAAGTATTGAACAAGACGCCGGTGCTCATCACTGACATGAAGAAGCGTCAACCGGCCTCCATTTATGCTTTGCAGAAAGGCCACGTACCAGTACTCTCTAAAAACATCAGATTTATTTCTCTGGTGTTTAAAATAAGACCTATATAGGCAAATAAAGAAATCACGTAAAAGATTTTGGACACTTACCAGGAGTGTTAAAACGAAATAGCAATAAAAAAGTACGACTTAAAAATTTAAAAAAAGAACGCAAATGGAAATTAAAGTATCACTAGGGAACCCTCTTCCTTGCAACTGAGCAGCGTTTCCCTACATCTCCTGCGCATATGAAAACTACGTGATACGGCATTCTGTACAACACGGCATCTCACCTCAAGTTACCCTATTATTCAATCAAACGTTTTCCTAAAACGTTATAACGAGTCTCATGATTAATTCACTTAGCAAATGTCACTATATTTTCAATCCGAAAAGTTACGTTAAATTAAACATAGCGATAAAAGATATATTTTGTTGTAGTGGATACACATTTATTAAGAAGGCATGTTGAGCATTTTTAGTTAATATATATATATGTTTATTTCTTTGCCATATTCATGAACTTCAAAAGCCCAGAATTTCGAAATACCGTCTAGTTTTATTTCTTTCCTGGTTGAAAATCGGATAGATCTAGTTCTTCACAGTTTGGAAAGCTTGCTCTGTATACAATTCCTGAGTAACATTTATAATGAAAACAACATGTCCTTTATTTACACTTTCAAATAATTGATCACAGATATTTAAAAAAGAATTATACAATTTTGGTTTGTCTTTCAGTTTTGAATCATTCATTCTGAATATGTTTGTATACGTTTTATAGAGCATAATTTTATTGCATTAAATCCTATGTATAATGATTCTCAGGGGACCAAAAAATTATACTTATAGCCACGTCATCATTTTAGTCAGTTGTCAAAGACAATTTCCCGATTCAAGATATAAAATACAGGTTGTCCTCAAATGGACGGGATGTTTTTAAAATGAAATAGTTAAAATGAACGAGTTAACGTTGAAAGCCAAGTTATAACGTGCGGAGCTACAGAATGAAATCTAATTTCTTTACTAAGCTCCCTTGGTTTAGTATCAAATGTCATCTATGGGTGGCTCTGAGCTACCTCAAACTGTAGGAATACTCAAACTAATCCATAAATATGGATCAAAATTCATTCAGTTTGGACGCTTTGTAGATTTAATGCGAAAAAAAGAGACTTGTGTTTTAAAATTGTAACATTTTTTTAAGCATTCTTACAATATGAGACCATTTGTCACCCATAATTCTCATAGGAAATCTGCCGGAAACTTTGAAATTATGTTATAAATAACGTTGTTATATGTAGATTTCACTACATTTAAAAATGCAAAACAATATATTTTGGTAAATAAGAATTTTGAAATGTCTTCATGTTTTAGATTATTTTACTTTGCTATACAGAGTCCCTTCCCTTTCAGTGAAACAGAAAATTAAATTTTTTTTAGAAATGAACACTTAGATTGAAGTAATTTGATAGTTTGTTTTTTACGCTTAAAATTTCCAAAAAATAAAATATATTTTACAAAGATGCATTAGTTTTTTATCTTAAATTGGATACATAGAGCAATCCTTTGTTTTTTAATTTACTAAATGATTACGAAAATATGAATTTTAATGCATCCATCAAAATTATATCTACCTAAAAATTGGTATAGAATCACACCGTCCATAAACCTAGTCTTAAGTGATTGGATTTTGATTAAGGGGCCACAGGAGCTTTAAACTTTCAAAAAATCAGTTTTCGGTTTTTGTTTTATTCTGAATTTTTAAAATTTCACAACATTATGCAGAATACTTCATTCAAAAATCTGCATTATTTCTTGAGTTATAATCATTTATAAACGGGGAATATAACTGAAAGTCCGTAGATATTGGAATTTTAAAACGCATTTTCTCAGATTAGTAAATTTGGAGTTTGTGCGAACTGTTACTTTTAAACTATGTAAAGCTACAGCTTGACAAAAATTAACCAAATACTGTGAAGCATACCTGTGCGACCACCTCTCTGAATGACCATTTTTTTCCTGGAACGAAATTTGTTCCCATAGGCTCAATACTAATTTTACCTCTATTCAGAGACCACCCCAGTTGAACTCCCTTCATGAGCAACCCATTTCCTTGAAGAAAATGAAACAAATTCCGTTTTTTCCTGGTCGCTTGAAGAAGGTGTTATTAGAATAATAATTCCGGAGGGCTCATTATTCATCAAACTTCTAATCTAAGTTTAGAAATTTTATTTCTCCCGGTAACTTTTAAGTGTTTTTAACCTCTTTGTGAATTTTTAGGCAACGAATTTAACTCTGATGACAAATTAAGGATGACGGTCAATAAACTTCCCTGCCCTATTCTGTCAGGAAACGCTCAAAGAAATAGATAAATTAATGAAATCGTCATTATTTGTTTCCGTCCAAAAAAGTAGCATTTATTTACTGAATTTCAAAAGGGCTTGGAAATAAAAGTTATAGAAGATAAAACCGTAAAATCAAAGCACACGTCAATGTATTCACTTTTTAAACTCTGCAGTAATTAACTTATGTAGTTAACTTTTGTCTTGATACTTAAATTTTTACATTTTTTCGTAATGTGAAAATGAATTTTTTACCTTTTTTCAACAATAATCTAGTTTAAACATGACCTCCATTAAGAGACCACCTCTCGGAGCGACCAATTTTTATTGGAACGGAACGTGGTCGCTTTAGGAGGTTTTACTGTATGCATTTACTTATAGTCTACATACTAAAACAAAAAAAAATCTTTTTTTTTTTTTTTTTTTTTTTTTTTTTTCCACAGTTGAAACACTTGAAACAAAAATAATTTTTTGTATTTTTTTTCTTATTTTGTGCTAAAATTAAATTTTAAATAAAGTTTGTGTATATTTTCGTTTTAATTTAGAAGTAGATGTAATATGATTCTATTTTCTTCAAAAAATGTTTTCGATATGCATAAAGTTCTATCAAGCGCGCAGCAAGCACTTAATGATTTTAATTCACGCATTAGTGAGATTCATTTTTAAATTTTAAATTTAAATATTTATTTTGTATATACAACATTTATTTTTCTGGATAGCATTGTTAAGAATGTATACTTTTGGCAGAAAGAAAAAAAAAACGATTTTAATCGCATATTATTTGTGTCTTGGTACTTTGAAAAAGACGACGTGTTTTATTGTTTCGGCAAACAAAAAGGTCCTGTGCCCCCTTAATTTTGGCGTAATAAATTTGAACAACATTGATACCCAAATAAGGAGCAGCTAGAGGCAAAAGATGTTTTAGCAATTCAATCTTTGTTCATATTACCAAAGTAAAAAACATTAGAAATAGGGAAATCCAAATATATGCCCAAATTTAAGTGTGGCCGTGCTCCTGCCTTTAAAATCCCAGAAATATTTTAAATGCTTTTAACTTAATACATGACATTATTCATAATATAATACGAGTGGGATAGTGTTATTAAAAAACTACAGAATTTTAAATATTTTGTGAGTATATCATAAATCTGAGTTGTGTATCAAATCAAAAGAAATATTTCGTTTTCAAACGACGGTAACTTATGAAAAAATTCTTAAGTAATTAAAGTTGCATTTGCGGGAATTATAAAAAAAAAAAATTCTTAGTTAAAAATCCAAATTCAAAAAGATCGACTGAGTGATGAAAACTCAACTTTCATTTAACTCGTTGATTAATAAACTTTTATACCAAGTATTCACACGAATTTCTGAAAAGTTAAATTAGTTAGTGTCTCGACATTTAAAAGCCACTTCAGATATTCCATTTCACAAAGTTTCTCATCTCAGGATGGAAATCTTGTGAAGTTTTGTGAAAATTGGATCCAGAGTAGAAAGAGAAAGAAAGAGAACCTAAGAAATAATGACTCGAATTTCCATTTAGTTATTTTCAAGTCGTTGAGTTATGAAATTGCTTACACTTTTTTAATTATGATATTTTTATTTACAACACATACATACTGAATTTGAATTGTAATGATGATGAACATAATTCCCTAACTTAAAATTGCTAGTGCTTTTATTGCAGAAAATAAATGTATACTTTAAACAATAATAAATGAAGCCATTTCAATTTTTCAATTTTAAAATCAATACATTATGTATGAAACTACATTCTTTTTGAAATGAGATCATTAAAGCGAATCGAAAAATAGCATTATCGTTCCGAGAAGTTACTCTGATAACCTCGTAATTTAAAATGAAAAATTCGATTAGATATATTCACCGTCATTCTGAAATAAAATGATTCCTATTAAATGAAATATATCATAAAAGTTACATTGTACAATTTCCTGCTTTATTATAATTTCTGTAAAACTACTGTTTCAACTAACTTTTATTTGGATTTTTTTTAACAGTACAATTAAGAGTAAATAAATTGATAAAAATTCAGTCAATAATAAATAGATATTTAAAATGAAACTCTTTCTGAAATTTATATCTTGATTATAATAATTATAAAATACAAAAAGGAAAAACTTAAAATATCAAAACCATTATAATTATAGCCAAAGGATAATTTTCACAATCTGCTGTTGTATTTCCCAGTATGTTTATTGAACATTACATTAACTTTTTCGGCAGAGAAAGTTATTTTACCAATATACATTCAAATAATCTCGACAAACATAATTTATGAAGACTTTTTAAATAAGTTCAACTGCTATACCATAATTTACTACAAGAAAATACGTATTATGACGCGACACTAAATATTCATTATATATCTTTCAAAATATACATAATATATAAATAATAAAAGAAGTAATTTAAAATAAATATCAAGAGTCAGTAATTTGTTTTTCATTTTTTTTATTCACCACTTAACAAGTATATCCATAAGAGAAAAAACAATTGAATAATTAATTCACGAGTTTTAAAGCAAATCCCTACAATTGGATAAAATGTGTAAAAAATATACAGGAAATCTTTATAATATTATTGCCAGTTTTAAGAGATAATTAAAGGACCAGAAATGTTTGAAATGACGAAAATGTGTAATTATTATTATGATAATGGTTGAACCTTTCAGAATGACATACAATTAGTCTGATGGGAAAATTCCTAAAATTACGGTCGTACGAGCCGTACACTTTGAGCCGCGCAGCCCGGAGATAACTCCAAACGCAAAACTTTAAACTCAACTACCTCAAAACACCTTTTCAATAGTTTTGTCACGATAACATTTGAACAAGTAAAAGGATTTACATCTTTTTTTTTTTTAAATATAGGTAATGAAGTTCTCTATAAACTATACTCGAAAAAAATTTATTACAGTTGTAAAAAAAAAAATATATAAATTTTGCGAATTTTGAATTTATGATTTTTTTTTATTTGTTTGTTGTACCAGGTACAATTGAAAAACAACGTAATAAACAGTATAAAATAGAAATGACTTAAAAATATGAACGTGGATTAATAGAATTGCGCATTTTATTTTTTCTGGTGAGATCTTCCATGTTTGGACTACCTCTTTCTCAAGTCGTGAAGGGGGCCGCGGTTGTTCCTGTACCGCGAGTAACTGCGATCAAATCGTGGCAAAACTATTTTTGCTAAATTTATTTTGAAAGATTAAGTTTGCCGTACACTATTAAAACTTTGTTATTGTTCTTTACAAATTAACAAATGTATTTTTTATTTCTATAAAATATAAATTAATTAAAAAATAAGTAATAAACTAAATTAATTACAGGAATCTTAATACTCGATCAAACGATAGACAATTTTCAACATTCCAAACCTCTCGGATTGCCGCAGCATGTCCCCTATTGGATTTAGCGCCATAAAACCTTATACAACCAACCAACCAACCAAACATCTCGGTCCCCCTTAAGATAATTTTGATAAATCATGTAATACATGAATTTATTCTTATATTTTAATACTTAAAGAAACTTACCAAGTAATATAAAATCGAGTCCTGCTGTACATATCAATATTCTATGCTCAGTTGGCTGAAAATGTAGTTTCTCCCTTTATGTTCAAAAGTAGAGTTTTGTCGCACTATAAAGACTATGATCGTTAATTATTTCATGCTAAAGAGGTCCTCGTTAAAAACTGAGAGTCGATGCAAAACATTACAGTTATCAATATTAACGCTTTTAAATGCCAGAAATAGCATATGTAGTGTTATCAGTAGTGTTGTCAGTGTGTGAATTTCGGAAACGTAGTAGCGAGCGGGTTAAGGCTTGTTTTCGAAGTACATCAGGTTTCAACTCAATTTCAAGGGAGTAAATCAGATTTCAACTCAATTTGATGAAGAATAAAAATGAAATTTATTAATTTGAAATGACAATAAAAAATTCTCTTGATTTGAGTTCTTCTTGAATACCCCTACGCAACAATAATTGTTTGCGTACAAATTTGAGAAAGTCTTAGGTTGAAGGTGGCAGCCTTAATCTGAGTTCACTATAGTTCATTAATAGACTGCCCAATCAAACCACTTAGTCTATTCGAATACTCGATGATTCACGGTGAAAATGTAGTCTCGCCTGGGAGATCCAATCTCGCGTTGTAAATAAAATACAGCGTACTCCCGGTCTAACCATAGCACCTTTTGTTCGTCAGGAGGCTGGTTGTTCACAAAAGAAAGTGTAGATCGCAGACCCGGTCTGCTCGCTGCTCTCAGGTGAGAGGCTTAATGAAACCCGGAGAGTCTATTTCTCCGTAAAAAATCTCGGCGGAAACCTGCAAGTCCAACTTGCTATCTCGCCTTCATGTCATTAACTGACTACTCATTAAGAACTTTCTTCTACGTACAAAAATTGTCTCTCTTGGGCGTCGGGGTTCACCCAATCCCTGTTCTCTCTATTTCTGACTCGCTCGTGTGATTTTAAGATAGGCTACACCCTATTTTCCCACGCTTCCAGGGACCATCTGCTTCAAAGTGAAAGTCGGGTGTTCTCAGGAATAGCTTACAGGTTTTGCGAATTAAGTGCTTTACAGCCTGTCTCGCCACTGAAATTGTTTAGTGATCAGTGATCGTTCATTTGGTTTCCGAAGGACATCTCGACTAAGTGCTTCTGTCACAGCTGTCGAGTCTAGAATATAGATTGTGATCTATCGAAACTTCAGATGTTTTCCGACGATTAGTGGACTAAGAGTGAATATTCAGAGGTTTGCACACCAGGTCCCGTGTCCCATAAAACGGGACAGGAGAAAAAAGCTAGACAAAGGCTTCTAAATCGGCACATAAAAATAGCGTATATCGGAACCCGGTATTAGAATGAAAAATTTCGTTGTTCCTACGGTAAGAATACCATACAATAATACCTGATAATATGAAAAATCTGTTTAAAACGGAATCTTTGTCCTATCTGTTGCGATTCATTGTAACCAGGTTTTATTATACTAAAACACAGCACTCTTATACGGTGAAATCTGTGAAAGTAGAATCGCTGGACAACGAAAGTTTTACTTTTTGATCAAAATTGCACTGAAAACAAATTTGTTTTCACGGGGTTTAAAAGTAGTTAAAGGTATAAAAAAATAGTTTCCGTGAGGCGCAAAGTAAGCTGCGGTCGTGAGTTCTTTATAAATATTAAAAAATTCGTATTTTTGAAAACCCATTCCACCGTTGAATAAAGGTCTGAACTTTAATAACTTTTTTTTTGTTAATCAGTACCTCCAAAATTTAGCACTGGGAAGTGTTGCCGAAAGGGACAAAAAGTCAAACGCGAAAACTACTTTTTTGAAGTTTTTCAGAGGGTTAACAACAATATTCTTTCAAACTGATTGCGGTGTATAAGGCGACGAAGGAGATAAAAGTACGGAATCTAAGAGTACGTCTTCTTTTTACCATATCCCGAACGGTTCGGCCGTAGTGAGTTATGACAAATAGCTAAAAAATACAGCATTTTTTCCCCTCTACGCGCTGGAAAAAAAAGGACTGAGCATGAGCAAGAACACCTTCGCCAATCTGCAAAAAAGATTGTCAAAAATTAAAAGTCTAACCCTCAGACGCATCAGAGCCTACCTTGGAATGTCCTCATAGAAAATTTCTGACTTCTGCTTACGCTAGATTTTGCTAGTCATCGTCAAAACACACACGAACAAAGTAATCTTTTCTTTTACTGCCATGGAAAAAAATTATAAGGACAAGCCAAAAGTCAACAAATGTAGGAGCCGCTTGGCTAAAAAATTATGCAAATTTGAAAAGGGAGAAACTATTGTTTACAGAAAATGTGGAACGAGTGGATGTGAAATTGCAAAGAATATAAACAGACCTCAAACAGTAATTTATAATTTTTTGACGAATCCAAATGATTACGGCAAGAAGAAGCATACAGATAAGCTTATTTCTCTGACAATGCGTCGGAAACGTTAAATTGCGCGTCGAACTTGCTTGAGTTCTACGCAATTTAAAGCAGAAATGAATCTACCATGAACTAGCCGAACAGAGCGTAATGTTCTGCCAAAGAATCCCAATTTTAGACATGCTAATCTACGGTCACATCAACCACTTGCAAAACTACATAAGAAGCTTAGATTGGAATTTGCTGAGAAACACGTTTTTTTTTTTTTTTTATCTCGCTGGAAAGAAGTGGTATTTTTGGACGAAAAAAAAAATTAAATTTGACGGACCAGATGGTTTTCACCATTATTGGTATAAATTTCGAAAAGATAAACATGTTTTTTCCAACCGCCAATTCCTAGGAGGTTTTGTGATGGTATGATCAGGTTTTGTAGCACCAATTGGTGCACCAAGATTTGAACAACACCAATCGTGTCCTTCGAGGTCGCATGAATTCAGAATCATATGTGGATATGCTAGCTGAAAAATTATTGCCTGAAGCACCCATTATCAAGGTGGTGATTATTTGTTTTAACAGGACAATGCAAGCTGCCAAGTGCTCGTGCACCACGAGCCCATTTCTGTCCAACTTTTAGATTGGCTGCCAAGAATCCTTTATTTAAACCCCAAGGACAAACTATAGGGCATTTTAGTTAGAGAAGTATATAAGCTTAGCACACAATATGCAAATACAGACGATTTCACACCATCCATCGAATTAGTGTGGAAAAACATTTCTAAATAAACTTTAACTAGACTTTCTGAGTCAATGACTGCACAGGCTCATTGAAACAAAAGGTGATTTTGTAGAATATTAATTTTTTTTCCCAGACATATTTCATTATTTCCTTATAATTATTTTCATATTTCACGTCATATATTTCTATTAATATGTGATTTATAAATTTTATTGTAATTTAATTTCGTATTAATATGTTCCTAATGTTTTCTAATTACGAGTAGTAAATTATGTTTGATTTTGTTTTCAGTTGATGATTACTTTAATATATATTACTCATTTTTCAACGCGTCCTTATAATTTTTTCCATGGCTGTATTAGTAGAGATAAGTGTTCCGAGACGAAAAAAAAAAAAAACATTTCCCAAATTTAGACCGAGACTTTCACCCTAATCCTTTGCTTATAAATATGACATTTAATTTCTATTTTATTTTAAAAGTAATTAAATGTCTCGGAAAATATTTGCTATTCATATACAGTAATTCTCGGTTATTTTTGTTATGCTTTAGTTTTCTCTTATATCACTTCAGTTAAAGTTTTGTTAAATATTTCCTCACTTCCATAAATCTGAATAACTTCATTAAAATTATCAGTTTTCCGCAATGACCTTTACCTTTAAAAATCCCATATTTAATATGCACTTTATTTTGAAAGTATTCCAATCAAATATTGCAAATTATATAATTATACAGTCTGGATTATTTCTTATCTAGTATATATATATCCTATAAAACTTCAATTATACATTTTTTAGTATTAAATGAGAACAATAGTATTGAGCAGTATAGACTTCTTAAATTATCATAGATTTTTATCACTTGTTAGTTACCTCATACAAATCACAAAAACTACATTTACATTTATTCATAGTCATGAGTTTCAATAGCATATTTACAAATTATTGCAACTTTGAATTGTCAAAATGCAGTTCAAAATGCAGTTCTTGATATTATTCGCAGATAGTTTGACGAATTATTTTTAAAAATATGTCAAAGATTTGTTCAAGACCTCAGGTTCCAAAATCGATGAAGCAATTCAACTGATAAGTTAACTTACGTTTATAGTTGTAGGTGTGTTTTAAAAGTAGTACGCTAATATTTAATTTAAATATGTTTGCATTACATGCTGGTCTAGAACTTCAAACTAATCAATTTTCTTTATTATTTTCCAATTCTTGAATGTATCAAAAATATTTAAATAGACAATATAAAAATTTAAATATTACCAACGTTAGGAGGCAGTCGCGCACCACCTGGTTTATACGGGGCCCTACCGTCAGCAAAGTTGCAAAAAATGAAAAAAGGAAGTTTATGGCTTATCATTTTAGATGAGTTTTTAATTAATATCTCGGCTAATAATCAAAAATAAAAAATCTGAACCTCAGACGCATCAGAACCTGCCTCAGAATGGCCTCATTTCGTGAAGATATAGAAGAATTAGTGTACGGACCTGCAAATGCAGATTTTAGGTATTTAATTTTCCTTACCTTTTCATATATACAACTTGAACTGCGAATTTCACTTAACATTTTAGATTTCATGGTACAAATGTCGTAAAAACTGATTGATATATATTACATATTTTCATTAAAAATTGTATTTTTCTGTATGCAGTAGATATTCAATAGCATAAATTTATGTAAATTTTCTAACTTTTTCATTTGTAGAATTACAAAAGCACACAAAAAAAAACTGAAAAAGAATGTTTGATTTTAAAACTTCAGAAAAATTGGAAATTCATCATACATTTTTAAAAACTCTCTAAGGTTTACTGCCTCAAAAAATTTATGCAATTTAAAACTACTTATTTTCAGATTAATATCTGAACAGCTAGCCGGCCCATCTTCTTAACGGCCCACCTAAAATTTTTATGACAGCGTTGAATAATAGAATGATGCTATGAAAAAAAAAAAAAAATCCTGTATTTAACTAGAAAAAATGCGATGATTATTTTAAACCCTTGAGGGGCAACTGATTGTGTTCCTGTAATGTTGAACTCACACTGGAATCTTTGAAAAATTCTATTTCAGAATAAGTAAAAGCAATTTTACGGCTTTTTTCCACCAAAGTTAGAAAAGTAAAATTTAATGAAATTTTTCTGGTGTAAAACAATTAATCGAAGATGGTATATAATATATACCGGTGAACCTCAAGGGGTTAAAAAGACTCATGTTGATTGATTTTAAAATTAGTAAGGCTGGAAGTGCCTAGAGTTTTTGAAAACGCTGTTCTCAGAAAAAAAAAAAAAAATAAATAAAGTTTTCGTTTCTGTGGCGCGCTCTAATCCTGCGGCTCCAAAACTACCCTTTCACTTTCTGTATCGATTTCTAATTAAATATATGGGGCATTCTCACAATCTTTTGAGTTTTCATGAATAAAAATTTGGTGAAATTAAACTTATTAAAATAACATTTTAAACTTATATACGAATGCCTTAATGATTCAAAATTTAAAAAAATGGTCAGCAGTGAATTTTTTTTATTTAACTGAGGTTTAAATTAAACTTGCGTGTTTAATTTTACTTACCATTTTACCGCTATAACTTTTTATTTTCTTCTAAATTTTTACTGATAATAAATTTGCATAGTACACATAGGATATTCAAATAAGAAATAATACCAATATAGTATTTTTAGTACAAAATTTTAGTATAACATTGTCTTAAAGGGGTGTTGAAGGGACGGTAAGGAAAAAAATGGGATGTTATAGGAAAAAAGGGAAGGTAAGGAAAAAAAGTGATGGTAAGGATGGGAAAGTAAGGAAAATTACCACCTATTATTAGGCGAATAATGTTAAGACTAAGTGATAGCCACAATGTTCATCAATTTTTAGAAACAGTTATTTACATTGGAATAAAAAAAAAATAATTTACCTTCAAAAGTGGAGGAATGAACCTTGGGGATAGTAAGACTACCAATAAGGGCACGATGCTCTAAACTGATATTTAAATGCTGATTTAAATTCTGCAGTAAATTGCCTGTCAAAAAATTTTAGCTATTCTGTCTCTAGCATACTTCTGTATAAGTTTAGCAAGAGAGACGGTAAGGAAACTAAAACCCAGGGACAAAAAAAAAATAATAACAACCCTAAAAATGTGTGCAGGTAAATTTTTTGCTCCATATATATTTAAAACAATAGTCTCAGTTTCGGGAAAAAATTACATTGAATTACTTTTTTTTGAAACAATTTTATACAGACAGCTCCAAACTTAAAAATCAGCACCAGGGACACGGGAAGGTAAGGAATTTCGTGGTATATTTGGACACCCAACATCGTCCAAAACTTATTTATATCGTTAATATTTTTATGCAGTCATGCAACGGGATGTTTTACAGTATAAGAAATTTAAAAAAACCCAAGAATATGTACTAAAATAAAAATTATTATTCAGGGACAGAAAAATATAGAAAAGTCAAAAGATTTTGAGAATGCTCCATATATATATATGTCAAATGCATACGAAGAATTTTAATTTAAAAAAAACAAAATTTGAACCGGTCAAAATTGTGTTACCCATTAAGAATATCTTTAGATAACTGAGCCGATTATAGTCAGAGTGGTGTAACTAAAATTTTTTTTCACAAATAAAAGGGTTTTCTTGATGTTTTATAACGTATTCCCATGGTATGGAAAATATTATGTTGTTGCCTACAGACAATGGAACTGTCTTATTTTATTCTTATTAGCATACTGGCTGATCAGCCCGGCGTTGCTCAGAATTACTTTAATAAACCTGAAATACTCCTCGAAGAGCTGTAATGCAGTCATGGCTTCACCTATTGTTAATACCTAATTGCCACATTGGCACCCGAATTTTTGAATGAAAATTTCACTTTTATTAAGTACGCGAAAATATATTTTTACTTGTTTACAAATAAATTTTCTTATAAATACTGGTGTAACTCAATATTTCAACATTTTATGAATACAAGGACCTTTGCCCCTGAAACGGTTAAATTCAATATACACGTGAAACTTACAAGGAGAGGGCCAACCTTGTTAATAACAGATTTTGATTATTTTAATATATGTTGTAGGGTAGAGACCCCTTAGTGTCAGGTTCAACGGATTTTATAAAACGCTCCTTAGTTCTTGAGAAACCGGGGGCGGGTGTCTAATAATAGTACACAACTTAAATACTTACTTTGCAACCGCAATGATAGGTTGGTCGTAGCTCAGTTAGTATGGCGTTCGCCGGCTGATCTGCGGGCCCGGGTTTGGTACCCGAATACGCTACGTTTGTTTGTTTTTTTTTCATTTTTTTGTTTTATAAATATACTTGTAAGTATAATTAATAATCTCATTGTCAATTAAAATTTATAATATTGTATATCTATTATAATTTTAACCTATTTAATTTTTTTACTTTTAACTAAATAGTTGTATAAAACATCATAAAACTGTTAATTTTTTAAAAATCACTTTTAAAATGTATTTCATATATTCTTTATCGATACAATGATATTGAGCAATGTGTCAATTCGTGATTTTAAAGAAACATCATTTACGCATTGCTTTAACAAAGGAAGTCAATGCGATAATACTATTATTCTGTTTTTAAAGTAACAAGCATAATTATATTAAAAATTAGCCTCAGAAATTAATTACAACCGATTTTTTGCATATTAAAGATTTTTAAATTTGTAATACGTATGCTTGCGCTTTCAATTATTTTGCTTTCACCTTTATCTTCTTTCTGCTTTTATTTTTATTTTATTTGAATATTCTTTTATTTTATCACAACTAGATGGCACCACAACAGCTTTTGTCATGATTTTGGAATTTGTATTATTCAATAACAGATCCAATTTTTTTTAAATCTCTTTAAAAGGATGAGAAATAATAGTTTAAAAAAATGATAAATTTAAATTTGTTAACATTATAATTAACGTATGATATTAAAATTTGTAATTGAAATCATTAAACTGTAATTAAAAGTATATTTATAAAACAAAAAATGAGAAAAACAAATGTAGCGCGTTCGGGTATCGAACCAGGGCCCGCAGATCAGCCAGCGAGCGCCGTACCAACTAAGCTACGACCAACCTATCATTGCGGTTGCAATGTAAGTATTTAAGTTGTGTACTATTATTAGACTCCCCCCCCCCCGGTTTCTCAAGAACTAAGGAGCTTTGGATAAAATCCGTTGAACCTGACACTAAGGGGTCTCTACCCTACAACATATATTAAAATAATCAAAATCTGTGATTAACAAGGTTGGCCCTCTCCTTGTTAGTGGTAGAGGCACACTGTATTCGGCATCTTACTGAACGATCGTTTATGTGGCATGCACTAAAAGAGGCTATGCATTATTTATATCAAACAAGAAGAGGCGGTCTAGTGTGTACACAAGTTGCGACACAGTGTGACAGGGGAAGGGGGTGGTTTAACACATTATGCCATCTCATCTGAAATATGAAAACATTAAATAAGCATTGTTTGCAAGCAGTATAAGTATTAGGAATACGTTTCCTTTCAAATGGCTCAACTTGAAATATAAGTAAGTAATATTTTATCAATTTCATTACTTCAGTATGTAATAGACAGTACACAACTTTTTCACACAGAATTAAGAAAGCGGACCAGTTTCTTGAAAAGAATAACTGGGGAATTATCACAATCTTTTGACTTTGGGGAAAAAAAATCTGACAAAATTAAACTTGCTAAAATAACATTTTAATCTGATAGACGAATGCCTTAATGATTCAAAATAAAGAAAAAATGGTCAACAGCGAAAACAATTTGATATAACTGAGGTTTAAGTTAAACTTGCGAGTATAATTTTCCTTGCCATTTTACACCTATAACGTTTTATTTTCTTCTAAATTTTTACTTATGATGAATTTGCATAGTACCCACAGGACATTCAAATAAGAAATAATAACAATGTAGTACTTTTAATACAGAATTTTTGTATAACATTGTCTTAAAGGGGTGTCAAAGAAGGGACTGTAAGGTAAAAAAAGGGGATGGAATTGGAAAAAAGGAACGAAATGGCAAAAAAAGGGACGGTAAGGCTGGAACGGTAAAGAAAATTACCACCTATTTTTAGGAAAATCATGTTAAGACTAAGTGATAGCCACAATGTTCATTGATTTTTAGAAACAGTTGTTAACATTGGATTAAATTAAATTTTTTTTTAATTTACCTCGAAAAGTGCAGGAATAAACCTTGGGGACGGTGAGACTACCAATAAAGCCACGATGCTTGAAATTGATATTTAAATGTTGATTTAAATTCTACAGTAAATTTCCTGCCAAAGAATTTTAGACATTTTTCTAGCATACTTCTGCATAAGAAAAAACTTGAAAAAAAATTCTGTGGCTGCATCTGAAATGATTTTCTGTATAATTTTAGATGAGGGATGGTAAGGAATCTAAAACCCAGGGACAGAGTTTAAAAAATAAAAACAACCCTAAAAATGTGTGCAGGTTAATTTTTAGCTACATATTTATATAAAACAGTAGTTCCAGTTTCAGAAAAAAATTATATCGAATTATTTTTATTGAAACAATTTTATCCAGACAGCTCCAAACTTAAAAATCAGCATCAGGGACACGGGGCGGTAGATGAGTTTTCCTGGTATTTGGACCCCCAACATCGTCCAAAACTTATTTATCTTGTTAATATTGTTGTACAATCATGCAATGGGATATTTCTCAGTACATGAAATAAAAAAAACAAAGTGTATTAAAATAAAAATTATTATTCAGGGGCATGAAAGTCAAAAGATTGTGAGAATGCCCCAAATATTTTTAATCACAAAGTATTATATAGTGATGTTTTCATGTTTATCCAAACAAATTTTTTCCTAGTTCGACACAAATGTGACATCACGATAGCAGAGTTGTATCATTCAGTTGTGACAAGTAGTGATATAGGGAGGTATAAATGAAACACAATATTTGTGGGATGTAATATATGGATAACTCTAACGGAGAATTTCGCTAATATGCGAAATTGAAAATAATAACTTTCAAAATATGAAAACTTAAAAAGGTCTTTGCAAAAGAGAAAAACAACAACATGAAAATTCTCATCTTGTCCTATAAATCGTTAAAACAATCTCTATAACCGCGATCTTTTGTTAATTCGCGACACTGTAACAATAACTTATTTCGTTAATACACGCAATAGTAAAATAATCTTATAAATATGAACACTTGATATATATATATATATATATATATATATATATATATATATATATATATATATATATATGAGGACGTGAGTTTCAAAACTCGCCTTATCCAAAAAATCAAATTTTGGGAAATCGCGAAAAACCTGTAACTGCGACCCCGTGCATCGAATACCTCCAATTTTTTGTATACTTATAGCTAGTTGCTCTGTGATATCATTGTGTTAAGTTGGAAAATCTACTTTAATTCATTTAATTAATTAACTGAAAAAAGTTTTGGATAAGAAGAGTTTTGTTGCCAACCTATGGATAAGAAGAGTTTTGTTGCCAATCTCTATCATACTTGCTGAAAGAAATTAATAGTTTCTATTTTTTGTCATCGGATGATAATATTTTGGATAAAAAAATAAACTATACGGGAGCAATAAGTTTGATTAAAATTTAGTAATAAGTTTTATTATACAAAAGCAAACTTATCAATAATCAAATAAAACTTATCATAAATAGCTTATAATTTAAATAACTTTTTTATAAAAATAATTTAATATAATATAATTTATATAACATATAATATTATATATATACACCATCTCCTTCTGTTCTGGTTCCTTAGAAATAATATTTTTATAGAAAGTAAGCACTTCCATTTCTGACCAGTTTTCATCAAAATGTTTTTTTAACAATCTCTGGACATCCTTAAGTTTCTCTTGCATCATGGGGACTCCCTCTCCCTTCTTTTTAAGAAGAAAGTTTAGTTTTAGATGCCTCTAGCAAAACTTTTACACTCTGAATTTTGATATTCCAAGAATCTTCCGAAATACACTTCCACCAATTTGAAGATGGCCATGGTTCTTAGTCTTTACATAGTACCTTATCGCAATACCTTTGAAAAGCCCGGAAATGCCTTAGGTTTATGCCTGAGAATAAAAATTAAATATTTTAACATCTTCTGACAGTAAGAAATATAGAAAGCGATTCCCCATTTTTAACTTACATTTTAATCTTCTTTTGCGTGTATTCTTTACTAGCCCATGTGTTCGTATTTCTTTTTCTATTCTTCACCCTTCCACTACAAAATGCAAGAGTTTATTCACTGCCCATTACACATAAGACATGCTGTAATACTTATTTAATTAGTTTGTATGAATAGAACAGGTAAAATCTTTAAACGAAAATAGCAACAGGTCACAGAGAAATCAAGGAAAATTACTGTAATAGTAGCTGATAAGCTAGCCGTTCGTTGGTCTTACGCATGCCCAAGGATAAAGCTAGTTTTGTTGCCAAATCCCTAGTGGATAAGGCGAGTTTTGAAACCAAACCAATATTTTAAGAACCCAAAATATAAATGATAAAAATATTTTTTTTTACAGATTATAGTGTTTTTTCTGTGCAGGTTTACCAATAGAATAGATTGGTAGAGAAAACTCGATTTTTTAAATTTTGGATAAGACGAGTTTTGAAATTCACGTCCTCATATATAGGGTGTTCATAATTAAACGACCCTAATTTAAAGTTGTCTACAGATAAAACTATTGTTCATAAAGTTGTGACATTTTGTGGAAGACATAATAAAGGCATGGGAATTTGTTTAAAATAAAAAAATATAAATAAAAGTATTTGAAAATTTCGCCACCAGAGGGCGTTTTTTGATAAATTACACATTTAGCGTTATTATATAGTTTAGAAATTTCATTTATTAACTTAACCTTATTCTAAAGACAGCATTTCACGACATGTTCCTAGCATTTCCCAGAACACACTGCGGTCGTGTCTGGAACATGCTATCTTATGATTCCAGATGGTATCTCAAAATGATGAAAGTCATGCAGAAGACGTTTGGTTATAACAAAATTTGTTAAACTATCTTAAATGTAGGCTAAATGTGTAATTCGTTAAAAAACGGCTTCCTATTTTTTTTTTTTTTTCGCTGTAGCAAATTCCCATACTTTTATTATGTACTCCAAAAATTTCACAACATTCTGAACAATAGTTTATCTGTAGAAAACTTTAAAATAGGGTCGATTAATTAGTAACATCCTGTAAATAAAATTTCTAAACTACCGTAAACTAAAAGTGTTATTTATTAAAAATTGCCCTCTGGTGGCGATTTTTTGAACTATTTTTATTTATATTTTCTGTAGCTGAAACAAATTCCCATCCCTTTATTATGTCTTTCACAAAATTTCACATCTTTATGAACAATAGTTTTGTCTGTAGGCAATTTTAAAGTAGGGTCGTTTAATTATGGACACCCTGTACTTTAAATTTCGATAGTGCCCTATAAACCGTTACAATAACATTCATTAAGCAGAGAAACCAATCACTGCCAATCATCACCAATCATTAAAACTGTGTAATAGTCATCATAACCAAACATTAAAGTAATGTAATGATCATAATCACCAATCATTAAAACTGGATAATGATCATCATTAAAACAGTAATGATCATAATCAAAACAAGGTAATGATCGTAATCAAAACAGTATTTTTCATAATCAAAACAGGTTAATGATCATAATCAAAACAGGTTAATGATCATAATCAAAACAGATTAATGATCATAATCAAAACAGATTAATGATCATAATCAAAACAGATTAATGATCATAATCAAAACAGTTTAATGATCATAATCAAAACAGTTTAATGATCATAATCAAAACAGTTTAATGATCATCAAAATAGGGTAATTATCAACATTCATATCTTTAATACGTGACATCATGAAAGTAATTTATTTCACTGAAAGCAAAATCATAAAAAATTTGAAATAAAAAAAAAGCAATTCAAAATGATCATTTCAAATGTGTTCGGAAAAAATAAGCCTCAAAAATAAAATCTTAATCCAAAAAAATTAACGCTTAAAAAATGTCTTAGGAACAAGGAAAATCCTTTCATTTTCTCAATCTTTCTGCTGCTGGAATGTTCTAGGTAATTGGGAGGCGAACCTCGAACGACATAACGCTACGCTATTAAGCACTTACGTCAAAATAACGTAGAATAAAATTTTGAACAATGCATAATTTTTGTCGAAGTTATCACGCATGCGCATCATTATCGGAACAAAAGTTTCTATGCTAGCTTGTCTGAAGTTTTGCACATATATTTCTCGCAAACAATGACAAATACATACATTTTGTACGCGAATAAAAGCTGTATTTTTTTTTAAATTATTTCTGAATACGCAAGATTTTTGTTTTTTAATTTCATAATAGCAAAATAATCAAATTTTAAGAAAAAATCGTCATTTTCATAGATCAATTGATAAGTACCTACATTTATCTGTTTTAATTACAATGTAAAACACAACGGCAACATTGGTTATAAGCAAGTTTTATTTCATTCCTTAAAAAATTAAATCGTAAAACGGCCATCGAAACGCTTTATTTCCGATAATTTCTTACCTTTCTTCACAGATCCTAAAGCTCTCCTGGCAGCGGTTTCTTCACACAAACCCAAAAACATATATCAATTATTTTGGATTAAAATGTTTAGTTATTTTCCATGCACTTGGCGAAAATTTTCAAAATTAATGACCTAAACCACTATTACTTTTCCAATTTCTCATTTTCATTTGAATATTTTAAGTGATTTTTTTCCATATGATATCTGATGTCAATGGATACGAAACAATTACGAAAAAACCGGAACCAAAATCGAAAAAGTAAAATTTACCCGGTTTTGCATTGAATACATATCCTATGACAAAAGAAAAAATAACATTAAAAAATATTGAAATGCAAACCAGGCATTTGAAAAGAACATCGCCATTAGTTTAACATTAGCTTACGATAGTTATTCGCATTGCTAGAGTAGGCTCTTAAGTGCTAAAAAAATTGAGCTTTCAAAATTAATCCTGAAACATTGTAGCTGGATAATTAAATTAGGTATTCTATATAAAGACATTCATTTTCTGTTTATTATTCAAAATAGTTAAAAGTGCCTTATTGTTAATACAAGTTAAAATAAGTCATCTATATGGGTATGAATAAACAGTTACAATGCCACTGAATTTAATTAAAGACTATTAGTGATAAGTTTGAAAGTTTTTATAACATAAGTTTGAGCAAACATAATTTGAAACATAGATATCATTGAAAACTAAAGTCTTTATGAATTACCTAAAATATTATCATTTCAAGTTAATCAAGTATTAAATTGAAACCTTTATTGAAATACTTAACTGTCAATAGATAAAAAAAAGAGTAAATTATGTCTAAAATGGCTAAAAATTAAAAAATATATTATTATGTAGATTTATTAAGATATAAAATTTATGCATATGTGAAGTTCAAGGATTATTATACAAAAATAATCCAATATTATAGCTTTCTATCATTTTGTTTCTTTCAAGTTAAACATATTTTTAACTAGACATTTTACTTAATAAATGGTTGGTTGGTTGACTGAATGAGGTTTAATAGCGCAAAGTCAAAGTTTAAAATAAAAAATGGAGATATATATTAAAAAGGTAGATTAAAATTGTTAATAACAATATGAAAATGAATGAAAACAGAAATGATATGAAGAATTAGAACCATTTAATAAAGTCAATATCATAGATAAAAGACAAAGAAATATATTACATTTAAAAACTGAAAATTTGTAAAGAAATGATTGTTCATAAACAAGTATAAAAATGTCATACTAATGCTACATGAAAAGAAGTTAAAAAATCATAGAATATTAAAAACAGTATAAAATCATTTATGTCGCAACTCTTGAAAAACGGTATTTTCGTCGTTGGCATCCGAGTCTATTGTTAGAGTCTTGTTGTTAAAGTCTTGTCAATTGCTAGAGCCTCTTCCACATAGTGGAGCAGCTGTTTGGGATATTTAATATTATTCAGAGATGAACTAAGAGAAGATTTCCTGTTCTTTTTCTTCACAGTTTTCATTGTGAAGAGGCTTGAGTTGAGGAATTCCCTGATTCTTTATTCTGTACACGTGATTTTTTTTTTTTTTTTTTTTTGTGTGTGTGTGTAGGGGAGCATGAGGTTTTTGCATTTTATTTGCATATGAAACAAACGTTTGCACAGGTTTCCGTTCAGTTAGCTTTTTAGAGTGACTTAGAAGTTTTTGAGATTCACCAATCAAAGGGTAATAATGTACAGCAGGATCATAATATTCCATTTTAATCGGTTCTGATGATTGTGGCTAAAGTTTTAATTTTGGAATAGGTATTGTATTAGCAGTAAATTTCACACTACGGGTGCTTTCATTTATAATGATGAATTGTGTCCCAGGTGAATTATTTGGTTGAAATCAGGATTCAGTTTGGGTGCTTATGCGCCTTACGGATTTTCATTGCTTTTTGAGTAAACTTGAGTAAGGAACCCCTACAGATGGGATTCTAGACTCAAAAAGTTTGGGACCTTCAGGGTAAGAAAGTTTTTGGGTAATTTTGACTACAAGAATTTCTTTTTCACGGATACAGTTTGGACAAGAACGAGAGTATGGTCACCCTTACAGTTTGCAGAGCGTTCTGGGTTATTGCAAGATTTACAGTCATGGCCGAATCCTGCACAACGGGCACAAGTAACGGAACCACGACAGGTTGTAGGAGTATAATCTGAGACATTTAAAACATCTGAGAGGGTTAGGAATATAATGCCGGGCAGGACAGCTAAGGTAGGTAGCTTTAATTCTAGTTGGTAGAGTGGGACTATTGAAGGTTAGTATAATGTGCTTCGTGGAGAAGAACTTGCTCATTTCGACGGATAGTAATATGGCATGCATCTATTACATTTTGATCGTTTAGAATTTGTAGGTGTTCTTTTATAGGGAATAAAAAATCTGGTTCAGATGTACAGCTTGCGAATACCAGACGATAAAAAGCATATTTTCTTTTTGATAGATACAAGCCTGGCGTTTTTTAGAAAACAAAACAATTTTCAAGAAATTTCTTCAAAAATTTGATATTTATGTTACATCAGGTCACAATTGTCAAATTAAAAAAAAAAAATATTTCAAATATAGCTATATCAGAGGTCATTGTATAAATTTTAAAACAGTCAGCAATGTTGTCAGTCAATGTCATCCATCAAAATTGAAATTCCATTTGGATTTTTACGTAGCCTTTTGTGCATTTTTATGTAATTATTTTTATACAGAATTTTCGAAATTGAATCGAACATGAAAGTACTTAACAAGTGTAACAGATATAATTTTTTTAATTGTTCAATAATTAATTCTAATGCAAAACAGCTTCAGTTCTTTATTCATAACAGCAATTTTTGGGGAAGTGTTGGGGAGGGATTGTTGTGAATAAATATTCTTAATCGAAATTGAAGATTTTAAATACTATTTAAATTATAGCATTAAGATGCTATTTATATTATAATATTAAAAATACATACATTATAGTATTACATAAAGTTTCTCTTATAAATAATTCACAAATAAGATAAATTATAAAAAAATTATTAAAGACAAAAAAGGCGTGGATAACAGAGTGTAAAATGATATAGTTGGATGCAGCAACACAATGTAAAATAAACAAAAGTTAAAACTAAAAAAAAAAAAAAATGATGATTCTTACTATAGAGTAGCTCTGGGAGAGTCGTCGCATCCGAGATAGATGCGTACCCCTTGTATTTCTTATAATTATCGGTAGATAGTCGTCAAACGCGCAGTATAGGTGCGCAATGAGATTATTTTAACCAGTGTATAGCCTAAGTCCCATTTCTATGTTTACTTGTAGAAGAACAATCCTTATTTTGACGTAAGTGCATGATTTCACTGTCCAAACTTTTAAACACACTAATTCATACACTAATTACTAATGCATACATGATTTTGAAGTCAAAATTAAGTGTAGCTTTTGTATAGAGTACTTACTGTGTGTATGGTTACGCCATTCTCCTTACCAATCGGGAGTATCTGATGGCCAAAGTCTGGCACCATGCAGAATTTCTTTTTGCACAGACTAACCATTTTAGGCATGTTATCAAGTTTAGTAAAACCAAAGGAAAAAAGGGGAAAAATAAAAAGTAAGAAGAGCAAGAAAGATGCAAGTCAAGATGATGATAATAATGAAAAATTGGATTACGCGTAAAGCAGACGTTCTTTGCAAGGAATGTTTAGAAAACTACTCCAAAAAAAAAAAAAAAAAAAAAGAGGAAGTATAATTAGCTTCGTTGCATCGTCTGTCAAATGTAGTTACATAAAGACTATACTTTTTTGACACTTTTTGTGTAGATTGTAGTCGAAAAAAAACAGGGTCTATTAACAAATAAATTATGTAAACACAATTTTACTTTTTTTCTTTTCCTTCTCTAATACATTGATGTTACGTTGTTGCTGAAATAACAATTAAAATTTAATGTAAAAAATAAGTTGGTAATTTTAATAGTGAAAGTAGGCAAACAATTATTAATTTGAATCTGCTAATACGTTTCATTGTACTCATTTAGTTTCATTTTCTAATTACATCGTTAATTATAGTCCAGATATGAATATTCTTTTGAATTTTTTTATTTATAATTTCATTCTGCTCTTATTACAAGCGCGGCATAACTACCGCACAAGTGCGGCGTCTCAGCCTGAATCTACGGGTGACGCGCTGCAGTTTAATGTTTAAAAAAAATTGTTAAAAAAATATTAGTTATTTGTTTTGAATTTTTTTGTCGCAGTACACGCGTTGTATATGTAACATAAAAAAAAAATCATGCTGTGCTGTTTAATGTTCACCATGGGACTTTATACAAAAATTAAAAAAAATATATGCGGCATAAATCCCGTATTTACTCTATTTGCAGCATTAAATTTCATAAAATTTCCAAGGATATTCACAAACTTTTCCACGTTCCAGTATTTTCCAAAGTTGTTTATCCCATAAATAATGCATTAGAAATATATTTTATGAGATTGCGATTGTACATGGAGAAAAAAATTCCGGGGCTTGCTATTAGCTGGCCCGGTGACAAACAAACACCGCTAACAAATTCTCCATGTGATTTCTAAAAAGTGCCATTCTTCAAAAGATTAATATCCAGTTTCCGTGATATTTCGGTCATTTCCTTAAGAACTACAGTCATGAAAGTTATACAAATTTTGCTTTTGTGAAGCAAAGGAAGGAAAGAGAATTTCGTGTTTTGATTAAACATTATATTTTGGCGAAAACAAATACTGTCCAAATCCAAGAAAGACATGTGAAGCGTTAGAGGTCTGCACGGGCCGAAATTTCCAGGCCCGGGCCCAGCCCGACTCATAGAAAAAAATTCGGCCCGGCCCGTACAAAAAAAAATATTGGCCCGGCCAGGTAGAAAAGTTAGAAGTTCGGCCCGGGCCCGGCCCGGTATAACAGCTAAATGTTCGGTCCGAGCCCGGCCTGGCCTGGAAAAAAGTTAAAATCTCGACTCAAGCCTGGCCCGGTCCAAGTGAATTGCTACAAAACATTGATTTTTACGTCGGTTTGGTTAAATATTTGACTCTTACGAGGAGTTCTGATCACGAATATTTATCTTAACTTTTTTCATCTTTCTAAACTTCATTCTTATGTAAGTGCCACAGGCTGCGATATTTATTTTTTTAATGAATCGCTATTTCTTCTATGTAAATGTTTCAGCTATCTTTAATATTGTTAATCCATATTCCATGCATTGAATTGTTAAAAATCTGAAAAATGCTATACAGTTAAATCTCCTAAAACTTAATTACGTAGAAAAGAAAAAAAATGCGTTATAGACAAGTTCCTTTCTTATAAAATTTAAATGTATTATGTATTCTTTTCTTACGTATTAGTATATTAATTTTGCATGGATCAACACGATTTTCAGTTTAAAACAGGATTCCGTCATAAGCAGGTTCCTTTTCACACGTTTTACTACATTTTAGCTATATTTTAATTAGCGTAGAAATTTACTATTCTGTAAAAAGAGTAAATGTTAATGTTTAATTGCAGAATAATGGCGATTCAAAATTGTATGCATATATTGCAAAATTATTTGCGCCAGGCTTAATTTTACTGTACTTTGAACGAACAGGTCACGCCGAGAAAATGATTTTCATACGGGCTGACTCAAATCTAGAACTGAATATCTTGGGCCGTGAAGACTAGAAAAGAAACCAGTCCCGGCTCTGTACAGAAAAAATAAGTTAGGCCCGGCCCGGCCCGGCCCGAGCCTTCAGAAAAGACTATGGCCCGAGTGCCGCAAATGAAAATAGGGCCGAACCCGGCCCGGCCCGTAAAGAGTAGTCACTAGGTCCGGCCCGGCCCAAGCCTTCAGAAAAAACTATGGCCCGAGTGCCGCAAATGAAAATAGACCCGAACCCGGCCCGCGGGCCGTGCCGGGCTTGAATTTCGGGCCTCGGGGCGGCCCGTGCAGATCTCTATGAAGCATTAAGGCGCATGTGCTCTGTCGAAATCAACTATTTGTCTGTGATTTAGTAAACAAATGTAACCGCAGAAGCCACAACGATGTTCCACCGTCCGGACGACCAATAGAGGCAACAACTCCAGAAAATCCTAAAAACATAAACAATATTGTTTTGTATGACCGTAAAGTATACGTAGGGTAGATCATTGACTTCGTGAAGATATAGGTAAAATGTGTGAGGAATATTTTGCATGGACATTTGAATATGAAAAAGCTTTGGGCGGTATACCTGTCAATTTTCCTAACAAAAAAACAAAAGCAGCAACGTGTTGTTGTTTCATACTGCAATTTGGCGATATTTCAGCATAATCAATATGAGATTTTTTGACGATTCTTAACACTGGATGAAACACGAATCCATGATCTTCCTTGTGCATTAGTTTAATTACATGTATCATCACATTGCTTTCTTCATTTTACTTTGTTTTTTCATTTTTATATCTCTGACAGTCTTTTAATGTAACTTTTAATTTTTAACTATGTTTTACTCCTTAACTTTTTCTTGGCGCAGCATGTCCCTAAAGGGACTTTGTGCCATAAAACTCCAATCAACCAACCAACCAACCGAATCCATGATCACGCGGTTTAGTCAAATATATTGTCATCCGAGTGGTTAGAACCGTTCGATAGCCACCCAAAACGAGAAAAGACTCAACAATCATCTGGATAGGTGGTTAGTCAGTATTTTTTTAGATTCACATGCGATAATATTTATATGCTATCATAAAAAAAGAAAACAGTCAAGAGAGTGGCATGCAGCATTATTGGATCGTTTGAACAAAGAAATAAAAATAAAAACGTATGGCAAAGAAAAATGTTTTGTGTCTCCACAACAAAGCAGCAGGTCACACATCTGGCTAAATTGACGAATTGAACTACAAATTCCTCCCACAACTTTCGTATTCTCCAGACCTCTCTCCCAGCAACCATTATTAATTTCCTAACTTAATAGGTTGATACAGAGAAGAAAAATTGCGTCAAATGATGATGTTGAATGCGAAATTCAGGTTTCCTTTAGAAATCGTACTATATTAAATGTATTGAAATGTTACAGAATCGTTGGGATAAGTTTATTGCCTTTGGAAGAAATTATGTCGAAGAATAAAATCCATTTTCGACAAAAATTTTTTATCATTGCTAGTCCCGGGACTTTTCTCTCCATGTAGTATTTTAAAAAATTAGAGGCTTTTTTTTTATCCCGTTTGAGTTTCAGAAGTTTTTCTACATTTCAATATAACAATTTTGAGAAATCATATTTCAATAGTTTCATGATCTATGTCAGGTATATATTAAACTCATAACGAAGAAATTTTCATATAATGTTTTTCGAAACATTGTAATACATATTTTGGAGCTGTATCAAGAAAGAAGATATAAAATGTCAAAGCATAAATTGAATCAAGATACAAAATGTTGATTGTCAATACATTTAATAATCATGACACCAAATGACTCCGGCTTGACCATTAAGTATACTTATCTATTTTAAGAAGTTACTCAGAATAAAGTACATAAATATTCATGTTACTTGTTTAGTATTCTGTTAGAATATGGTCACTTTTATTATTATCCACATTAACTTATTTGTATGCAGGACTTATAACGTCCGCTCCTGCTTCCACACATAAAATATAGATTTAGACAGCGGTTTATAAAAGTTCTCTGGAGCAAAAACAGATGCGAACTATACTATATATAAATTGCTTCAAGAAACATGTTGTACGACATTTAAGATTATTGTAATTAAATTATGAAAAATAGATTTGTAAATGAACGCACGGGATCGTTATGTGCTCTAAAAATGGCAAAGTAAATTAATTTTTCAAAGAGAGACTCCGAGTTATTAATCAGTTGCAATATTTGTTTTACTCATTTTGTAGAATTAAACTTTTTAAGATATTAATTATAAAGTTGTAAATTCTGATTAAAATAATTTATAATTTTAATTGTCGACTTTAATTTCACAAAAACGACTTCAAAACTTCATAATATTTAATTTCAAAAGAGAAGAACACCAAATCTGAGCGTATACATATCCTTATTGCAAGCGGTCAATCATGGTTCTTGTTTAATTGCATACTCTTATAAAAAAAAAGTTCCTTATTTCCTGTCGCGTAATATTTTCACAATTATAAATAAGATTTTTTAAAATAAAGTTTCAACGAATCGAAGTATAATTAGCATTTTTTTTTACATTTTAAGACAGTAATGTTTCGTGTAAAGACGTATAAATATACCAGCTAATTGTAGCCTGATTTGTATAGTTCAATCACTGACGGATTCCTTCATTGTCTGCGCTGAAAAAAATCAAGTATTATGGTATTTAATCAAGTACGTTAATAATATTTTTTAATGTAAATTTTCTTTTGGTATCGCATTTTGCATTTTATTTTAATCGGTACAATTATTCTTAATTTTTTTCTCTCCATAACTCAAATAACACTTAAAGCCATTAAAGCCAGCAGTAAAGCCATTGTGAAAGTACCACATTTTCAGCTTCAAAGCTATTGCACTTCCTCTAAATTAATATTTTAATTCTGGTTATCTGATTAAAAGTTTCCTGTTTGATCCCTTAGAAAAAAACGCTTTTACAATTAAAAGTTCAATAATTGTCATGCATCTTTAATTTTTATTCACACTTTTTACCGTTTGCAGCATCATCGCACTTTAGCAATTTCATTTTTAAAAAAGCCAACACCTATCATCACCATATCACCCACAAGAAAAGTGACACATCTCGCAAAAGTTCATTTTACATTTTATTCCATTAATACATAGGTTTGTCTTGTTAGACAAACAGTTTCATAAGTGTAGTTATACGTAAAATCCATTTATTACGCTATTTGTCCATTTCTCTCCACAGAAGAGGGGTGGATTGAGTGGAGAGTTAAAATTATCCAACTCTCCAAACCTCATCCAACGTTTTCATGCTTAAGGGCTTTGTGCTTTCATGTACATATTTATTTCTGCTTACAGAGCTAAGTGCTGTAATTTAATTTTATAATAAATTTATGCAAATTTTCTTTTGCCTCTCCTTGAAATTTACTTTTGTCGAGATGTGTCACTTTTCTTGCGGGTGAGAGATTTGTACACATCGATGTGTTTAGATTATATTAAAATCAGCTTAACTGAATTCTGTTCGTGCCATTATTTTTTAATCTAAATTTTATAAAAAATACATTGTAATTACCATCATTTTAAATAATTTTATTCAGTAAAAACTAGCAATATTTAATAATATTTATAAACTTTTAAACAAGCGCTATTGCTCTGATAGTCATTTCATCGGCATAAAATCAAAGCACGTGTCATCGCGTGCTTGACACATTTCAAATAGCCTTTGGGACTCAAACTGTTAATAACTATAATTTTTAAGTAATTGTAAATTTAATTTGAAATGTTTGCATCATAAGAATCTTTACATAACTTTAATGTCGTTATATTAAGTTAAATAAAAGTATTTGTTGAAAACATTCCTTCTGGATTTATAGGTTTTATTTATCGAATGATTCGCATAAAGCTTTTCGAGATAAGTAGAAAACAAATATGTGCTTGTAATTTGTATCCTGTAAACATTTACATCTGTTAAATTAAGTATTCAGGTAACCCACAATCGAATCTACGACTTCTTTTTATCTACTTAGTTAACATATGGATATATTATTTTGTTTCCCGCAAGTATCTTAATTATGTGCTCACACATACATAAGCGCGTGCATGAATTATTACCTTTTTATACATTCTTTTAATAAAATGTTAACAGAAACATTTCAAATTCAAGAACTTTAATCTCCTCAGAGAAAGAAAAATAATGTGTACATTATTAGAAAAATCTAGATCCAGAAGAAATTTTGATAGAAGGCTATAAAGAAGGTAACCATTAGTTATAATCAATCGCCTTAGAGGAGCATTTTTACATACCAAGAATTTAACGTCTATTTTTAATGAAGCCATTTATGAAAAATGATTTTCTAGTAACTTGCTTGAGGTATTGAAGGAAAGAAGAGGAATTCCTCTTTCTAATAGTTTATCACACTGATTTGAAACAAAGGGGAATTTAGTATTTTTCTCTCTTAATGATGCTATTAATCCGGCACATACTGTTTTAGTGCCGTTTATGACTGCAGATGGATTAAATAAGCATAAGCTTTTATTATTCATGAATATTAATGGGATGTAGCTTAATGAACAGTACCCTCTTAATTTACATCTTCTAGAACTAAACATTTTTTGTAACATTCAGTAAAAAACCACATGATTTAAAAGATTCATAACTGCAAAAATGCAATTTCCTTATTTCTTCAATACTTTAGAACATAAGAGAAATGACAATGGTATTAATTATTTCTTTTATATTATAATCCTTCATTGAATACATTAATCAACTTGATCTATTTTAACATAAAATTCTAAAACACCAGTATTGACTTAGTTTGTTCATGCTATTTTAGATAACAATTTAAGGAGCTTTATGAGCATCATAACCGAATATGTATCGTATTTTTAAACCTATTTAATTTGTGAATATAAAGTGAAATTTTATCACAAGTAAAGCTTAAAAAAAAGTACGTTGAGAAATACTTTTAAAGCTAATTTATGTACTGTGAAATATAAGAATTTATCCCCAACAACAATTTTTCAATTTTATTTACACTTGAGATATTCTAAATCACATTAGCAGGAGACAAAGTGTTTGTCCATTTGAGTTAGCGTTAGCAGATTTACAGTACACTACACATTTTTATATAAAGTTCTAACATTTTATGTACCGTGTTACATAGAAAAATATTTAATCCCGGAATAACTTTTGAATGGATAAAGCTATATTTGTGAAACAAATGTCTACGTACCTATCTTAAAACGAGTATGTGCTATCAAATGAAAGCACCTGCACCACATTTAGGGTCGACATTTGGAAGTAATACTACTAAGTAAGAAGTAATTTGGAAGTAATACTACTTGTAAATGTACCCTATTTACAAAACTGAGATATCGAAAAAAAAAATCACAAATGTGCAGAGTGTGAGTATGAAATAATGTCTTACATGTAAATATAACTTTATGAGAATCGCTAAATAAAATACTGAATAACCAATGTCCGGTTTAAATAAACCGGTTGTCACTAATAACTTTAAGTGTGATATTATCAAGTGTATGCGTATTTACTAATAAAACTGACAGATATATACAAGGTTCAATTTATTTTTTTAAAGAAAAGAAACAAAGTACGTAGAATGTCTTTCTTTGCAGCAATGTATTAGAGTGCATGTCTATGTGCATTGCTTCCGATGCTAAAACCGTTGATCATCTTAACTTGGTTTTCTTATTGAAGTTGTAAATTGTACCTTGATTACACGTGTTAGTCATTACTAACTATGCATCTTCTATATAAATATACACTTCAAGAAACTGGTGACGTATTTAAACCGGCGATTGGTTATATAAAAATTAACATTTTAGGGTTTTTAATAAAGATATTTTTAGATCTAACACGCCATTTAATATTAAATCGAGAATGCTTTACCCTTTTATACTTGACTTTTTTTCTTTCTTTCTCATAGTTTTTGGGACAGAGTCTATAACTTCCAAATTTCATCACAAGAGGTGTGCAATCACCCTTATATTGTAAGCACTTTGTCGTATTACAATAGGTAGACATTTATTCCACATTTCTTGCTTTACGCGTTCAAGAGTTATTTCAGGATTAAGGGACTTTCTAATGTGCGCACGCGCACACACACACAGAGAGAGAGAGAGGGGGGGGGGAGAGGGAAAGAGAGAGAGAGACCAAAAGATTGAGACGCGCTTTAATTTTTAAACTTATTACGTACGCAATGAAAATAACAAAAGTCTTCAAAATAAGGTAAGAATTATTTCGATGAAATAGTTCTGGCTTAGTTTTCAAAAAGTTACTTTTGAAATTTTATATCTGTCCCAGGGTCCTATAAGTTACGGTTAGAAAATAATATTCCATGCTCCGAGAAGTTCAACAGTAAAGATTTCCTTATTCTAAAATGAAACCTCACCGAGTTATGATAGTTTCAATTTATGAAATTTCAGAGGTTTCTGACACTAAAAAAGAACAGATAATTCTTTTTATAATATTTCACAAATTAAGTAATATTAAACAACATAAAATCAAGAATTATCAACTTTTTTATGTAAAACGCTAATTCTTATGCTAATAAGTTTAAAAGAAAATACATCATTACACTCTAAAAAAAAAAAAAAAAAAAAAAGTGTAAATTTACACACAAAAACAGGTATATCGAGGATACAAAAACGATTTGTCTATATGTGTAAATTGGTGTGTAAATTGCCAAAAATGTGTAAATTTTAAAATACACATTTTAATGTGTAATTTGATGATAAGTCCAAATGTGTAAAAATTAGGTGATAAGTCTTGAAATACACACTTTAATGTGTGAATTGTACAGGAATACACATATTTCTGTGTAATATTCTTACACACATATCTGTGTATTATTCTTTTTTTACACATATTTTTGTGTAATATGCAAAATACTCATATCTTTGTGTAATGTATGAAATACACATATTTTTGTGTAATATACAAAATACACAGACATGTGTGTTATATTCTATTCTGACACATATTTCTGTGTAATATATAAAACACAGATTTTATTTTAATATTCAAAATATGGAGATTTTTGGGTGCATAGTGTTATTTTTAAACTTTGGTCTGTATCAATTGCGAATTAAATGTTTTTATGATAGTAAAAAAAAACCAAACTCATAGAGTGGATGTGTTTAGTCTTTCTAGTATAAGCAAAAAGTGTACTCATAATGTCATTAGGCAATTTACATGCCACATATAGACAAATCATTTTCTTATCGATATACCTGTTTTTGAATAAAACAGGATCGATTCAAAGATGAAATATTTTTTTAATTGATTCAGAAAAAAATATTGAAATCTCCTGGGGAAAAAAAGAAGTTAATTCCAAGCTCCGATATCTAAGCATTGCCGCAAAAACAGTATTTCGTGCCTGGTGCGAAAAACTTGGTTAATTTTTCTGTAGATAGTTGAAGCATCAGTAAATGATGGCGCGAACGAAGCGTGCCAGCGCCTACTTTAACTGGCTGCGTCTGCGCCCGCACTACTCTTCTGTCTCTGTATTTTAGTATAATCAGCTTGCCTATATTTACACGTTCTGTAAAACAGCTTAAATTAGGTATACTGCAGACAAAATACTTTTATTAAAAGTATCTTCTTAGAGGCTATACATCTATAACGATCCACTTTTTGGCGATTTTCGACCCCTTCCACCCCTTATGATATCATACGTCATCATTCTACTTGTCCACTCTCCCTAATGATATCGTCATCAATGTCTAAAAACTCTTTTTATTTTTGATATATTTTCTTTGTTTTTCTTTTTATACGATTGCAATGATATAAAAGTATGATTATGCATTTATTACTCCCATATATATAGGTGTCGTCCACAAATGATGCCACGCTTGGAGGGGGGTTGAAATTGTGTCAATTTGTGACAAAGGGGGGAGAGGGGAAAAAAATATTGAAAAAAGTGTGACATAATTTATGGACAGACACACACATATATATATATATATATATATATTTTACTTAAATGCAGAAAATAACTTAATAAAATATCACTATTATATCTGAAATAATTTTATATCAAATAACGCTTGGAAATACGTACTACTTAAAATTATTTAATGTATATTTTTGTTACATAATGCATTCAACAGTAATAATACCTTCTTGCACTTTCCCCTGCACGGGGGTAAGCATAACTTCTTATAAACGAAACAGGTGGACAATATTCCTCCCCATATTTTCTAGTAAACATGATAAGTATAATTTCAAACCTGATTTCTCTAACAGCGAATTATATACTAGCAGAATAACAGGAATCGCGAACGTTGGGATATTCCATATTTTGGAATGAAATGATTTTATAATCATTTAAGGGTTTTAATAATAACTTTGTATTTTCATAAAAATAAGTTATAGGCTAAAAGAAAAAAAAAAGATAATAGATTATATTCATGTAAAGAAAAAAATACCAAACAAAGAAAATTTTGGTTGGATCAAAAATGATAACGATGTCAAAAGACAGCAACCCTCTCCCCCAAGAGATATCTTACGATATCCATTGCCAGACCACCCCTGCCCCCTAAAGTGATAAAGTTATATACGTGCAGCCCCTTGAAAAAGGTTTCAAATTTATTGTTGTAGCATCAAACAGAAAAAGAAAGTTATTCTGAGTTTTAAAAGCATTTCTATCAAATGGAGGAAATTTTTCAAATACCTCTGAAAAAAAAATCTTTTCCTACACAATATTTAGTGTCAGTTATAAACAAAGTTTAAACTGGGTAATTTTCAGTATGTGGGGAAAAAATGCATTAATTTTTCTGAAAAATATTCTTTAAAATATTAAAAATGACACGAACTATTACAGTTGTAAGGCTGTGTCTTTTTAACTATTTAAGGGGCGGTGGTATGTTTACGAAACCACTTAATTTTAATTCGTAAATGCCACAATGGCACTAGAATTCTGGTATTTTTTCCCCGTTTATTATGCATATTAAAAATATCTTCTTGTTATTTCCAAATAAATTTATGCATAAATTCCGGTGTCATTGATTCATTTCAACGTTTTAGCAATGGCCCCTGAAAGTTACACTTTATGCCCCTGAAAGTTAAACTTTATGCCCCTGAAAGTGTTAACTTAAATTTTGGAGGACAGTTCTACATCTATTCCTATTATTAAGTTATTTATTGAGATTGTACAGGTTCTACGAATAAATTGTGACTGTATGAATTTAGGACTCCAAATTAACTCTAACAGAAAAATGACATGTGGCAACCATAATTGTATTATACGAAGAATTGTAAGTTTCCAAAACAATCAGCCCTCTAATCACTGACATAATCTACGTTTTTGTGTTTAATTAATAAAATTCTTTTTAGTAGTTACAGGAAAAATAAAAACTGAAAATAAGTAATTTCATTAGTTACCACCAATTAGTCCAGGCAATAGAGACCGTAAAGGGGCTCTATCAAGCAAAATTCATGGTAGTTCTGGAAAAGGCTTACTATATGTTTTTTGGGTCGCTGAATCCGAATTTTTAACTTCCCACCAAAATTTCTCCCGGCAACCCCCCCCCTCGAAATTTTGGTAAAATGCCCCCCCAAAAAGGTTTTTATTAAAAAAATCAATTTTTTTTATTATTTTAGGGGAAAAGTATCTGGAAATTCAGAAAGTAGACAAAATTTGCAACAAATTAGATATATGACATTATGACTTAGGATGAAGGGGAAGGGGAGATCTGCCTCGGAACATGCGCGCGGTGCTGCGTGAACTAAGTTGCGCAATTCCACTTAACCCCTCACACGTTTACATTCGCCCTCCCATCTCCCCTCCGATCTTTCTCTATAAGGTTTACTTTAAGTTTTTTGGGTCGCTGAATCCGAATTTTTAACTTCCCCAAAATTCCCCCACCACCCCCCCCCCAAATAGTTGTTTTTAACTTAAATTTCTTATTGTTTTAGGGGGAAAGCATTACGAAATTCAGAAACTAGACAAAATTTCCAACAAAAAAGGATGCATGACATTATGACGTAGGATGAACGGGGAGGGGGATGGCTGTCTCTGAACATGCACTGCGGCGCTACGTGCACTAAGTTATGAAGTCCAGGCAATAGGGGATTTTACCTGGAAAAATGAGTACTAGTTCTGGATTTCAACTCACATTATGTTTTTTGGGTCAATGAATCCGAATTTGTAATTTCCCACCAAAATTTCACCCGGCAACCCCCCAAAAAATTGATTTTTTGAAAAAAATTGGTTTTTGAGAAAAGAGCGCGGGGAATGTTCCGAGGCAGCCCTCTCTCTCCCCGTTTATCCTACGTCATAATGTCATCTATCCTATTTGTTGCAAATTTTGTCTAGTTTCTGAATTTCGTAATGCTTTTCCCCTAAAATAATAAGAAATTTAAATTAATAATAACTATTTTGGGGGTTTTCGGGGGGGGGGGGATTTTGGAGGTAAGTTAAAAATTCGGATTCAGCGACAGAAAAACTTAAAGTAAACCTTATAAGAAAAGTTCGGAGGGGAGATGGGAGGGTGAATGTAAACGTGTGAGTGGTTAAGTGGAATTGCGCAACTTAGTCCACGCAGCAACGCGCGCATGTTCCGAGGCAGATCCCCCCTTCCCCTTCATTCTAAGTCATAATGTCATGTATCTAATTTGTTGTAAATTTTGTCTACTTTCTGAATTTCTAGATGCTTTTCCCCTAAAACAATAAAAAAATTGATTTTTTTAATAAAAACCTTTTTTTGGAGGCTTTTTACAAAAATTTGGGGGGGGGGGGGTTGCCGAGGGAAATTTTGGTGGGAAGTTACAAATTTGGATTCAGCGACCCAAAAAACATAAAGTAAGCTGATTTCCAGAACTACCATTTTTGCTAGGTAAAATTCCCTATTGCCTGGACTACAATATAACAAATCAAATATCATGGCAGCATATTTTGCACTTCTACTGATAAAAATTACTGTTATTACCATAAATATAAACTTACACACATGTTTGTATATGTTAATCAAAACGAATTATGAAAATGATCACCTATTAATTAGCATGCACAAGTAGATATGAGAATGACCAGTTACTTCTGAAATCCTTAAAATATTAAATAGCAGCATTGGATTTAAATATCATTTTTAAATTAAACGCTTTTAATACCAGATGAAAGCTTGAGTTTTACAAACTTATTGCATTAAAATTTTTTACAAATCTAACCAACTAAGTACATAAAAACATTTTAAAGCATTTCCTGTTTATTCATTAGGCAAAATACCTATAGAATCTTTTCAAATTATGTTCACGTTCAAATAAATGCTTTTTTACATCATTTTAAAAATTTAGGTATATAATTTTAATAAAATACATATATATATCATCAAAATACATCATCATCATATCATCATCACAATCACATAATACATCATCAAAAAAGAATAACCTGGATAAGAAGTTAAACGAAAGTTTTTGACATCATTGAAAGAATTAAACGGCTAAAATGGAAATGGGCTGGGCACATTGCAAGAAGACAAGATAATATATGGAGCACAGTGGTATCCCAGAGATGTAAAACGGCCAAGAAGACGACCTCAAATAAGATGGAGTGATGAAATCAGAAAAGTAGCCGGTGTAAATTGGATGACTAAAGCACTAGACAGAAAACATTGGAAAAATCTGGGGGAGACCTACATCCAGCAGTGGATTGATAACGGTTGTTGATATATATATATATATATATATATATATATATATATATATAATTGTTTAAAATCGAGATTTAATCTGTGATTTTAATCATCAGATTAAAATCGTTGACATCCTTATTGAAAGTATTAATATTATTATTTTTTGTTTACAAATTAAGATTAAATTTGCAATGGATCAGTAATCGTTCCAATAATGGACACTCAGTTTCAGTAATGGACACCTCCATAAAAAGTTATAAATAATTGTTTTTATGACTGTATTTAGAACCAGAATTTAATGAAAGCATACTAATGAAACAAAATAGTTATTTTCAAATAAATGTAACAATTAGGATACTAGTATTTATTAAAAATTTGTACAATGATACACTGTTTGCATCAATTATTGTAATTATCCGAAAATCGATATTTTAATTATTTTAGATGGATTGTTTAAAATACTAAATATCAGGCAATTACAGAGACATGAAATTATTGTGACAGTGGGGGGTTTAAAAGGTAAGAATAATTTTAAAAAATGTTTTGGAGTATTAGTGTATAGTTTCGTATGGCTATTTTTAACAATTAAACTTGCAGAGGCTACATGATATATTGCTTGTAATAATATTACAAATATGAAAGAAATGATGCTGTGAGTTATGATATTTTAAATACTAAATTAAATATAACTGTAGAACTCTTGTTTCAGGCCACTGATATGCAGATTTACTACTTTCATGATTACTATAAATTTCATTAATATTACAATACTGTTTCTTTGTCAGATATGAATAAGCAAACATTTAAGACAGAGAATAGATTTTTAATAACTTCTGTAACTCAATTGTTTTTCATTATTAAAGGCACAAATATATTAAGACAGACTTTAAACACAATTAATGCAATAAACCCAACTGGAGTGAAAAATTAGCCAAGGCCAGGACTCGAACCTGGGTTCACAGCGTCCCGTCTGTTGCTCTAACCATTCAGCTACCCTGGCCGATATTCTAGCTCGGCAATTTCTCGCTAATAAAGCATGTTGGGTTTTTTATTTAAATGGGGAGGGATTAAGCCCTATGAGCCCCTCTTTGACTGTGCCCTTAAACAATATTTTCTGCTTCCTGACTGGTTTGATTGTCAGATTATAAAATATGCAAGGTATATATATATATATATATATAATACATATATATATATTAAAATTTTATTAACCACATAAAATAATTTTAAAGCAGCTATTTTTAGAAGTTTTAGTGTTATTACATAGACTTGGGTTAAATTTGTTTATAATTACAAATACAGAAAAGAAAACATAGACAAACTCTGAAAAAAAATGCATTCCGACAAACTTTATTTTTTTAAATAGAAATTTTAACATAGACACAAATTTCGGTTCGGTTTTAATTAATAAATTCATAACGATTGGAGGCAAAAAGTCAACTAATAGAAATCTTGCGCGCAATATAAAGAAAACCCTTTTTTTTTAAACTTTTTGTGATAAATGACAAATAATAATAAGTTTAATACTTCTAAACATCATGCAAATGTTTTTATTGTTGTTATTATTATTATTATTCGATCCTAGTACTTGCATACCTTTGTTATTGTAATCCGTTCTCTAATAAAATTCCAAGTCAGAACACGGTTACACAAGCGGAACATACAAGCTAAAGTTTTATTTAAAACCATCAGCAAAACTATCCTTTGAACATTGGACTATTATCACATCAAAGTTTCTTTAGAATTTTGGCTGGTAAGCTGAGACTTGTCTGCTGGACATCTGTCAAAAAATGGCGGCTTTTTGTCAACAAGCAGGTGTTTTTATTTTCATTTTTCACAGATTAATTGTGGTTTAACTAGAGCAAACGATTTGGTAGTCTAATTAAAGTTTCTCGATAGATTTTTTTTTTTTTAAGAAATGAATAAACGAAATATTTTCTTGAACCTAGATCATTACATTTTAAAATATAAAGGGATATTACAATATTATATTTAAATCTAATCCTTAAATAAAAAGAAAAGCTTTAGATTTATCGGAATAAAGTTTCTATTTTTCCGTATACAATATCGAATAATAATGACATTAAATAGAGCGACATTTAATGTAGAGTAATCTACTATGGGAATGGTTAAAGCTGTTCTCAAATCAAAAAGGGCAACTTTATGACATAAGTTTTAATTTATTTTTGTTCGAAAATGCATGAAACTAACAGGTGTTGTTGTTCAGAAACTATGTAATAGAACTGTTTTTTTCCGTTTTTTTGAAAACGCAATAGATCTTTCAGAAAACAGTGTCAAAGTGGCCGTTTTGAACAAAATTTCCGCGCGAAAGAAGAATAACCAGTCAAGAAAGGGAGAAAAACTTGTTTGTCACGTGATCAAAATCGCTTATAAATCAATAGGTAATTTATTGATAAAAAATGGAAAACGCAGTTCGATTCCAAATCGCTTCCATTGTCAGGCCTTCCAATTTTATATCTCTCCGTTAAAAAATGAATTTGTAAACGTGTCAAAACGTTTTGCGTTTGTTGGGCAGAACAGTTGAGAACAGCCTTAAGAGGGAATACCAGGTGGGCGATCGACTCTGATAAAAAATTTTAAGGGCGCTACTAGGGAATAACTGAATTTGAAGTTTGGTGAAAATTCGTGCATTAGATCTTGAGATAGAGATATTGCGATAATCGTGAAAAATGCACCATAGCAGCGCCACCTGTCAGACGATTTACACCAAAAAGTAATAAATGCCAAATTATAACAAGGTCTAACTGAAACTGAAGTTTTATAAAAATCCGTGTATTAGTTTTTGAGATATAGCTATTACAGAAATTGTGAAAAATGCAACATAGCAGCGCCACCTGTTAGCCGATTTACCCCAAAAAGTAATCAGCACCAATTTATACCAGAGACTAACTGAATCTAAAATTTTTATTAAATTTTGTTCATTAGTCCTTGAGAATGAGCGCCCACAAAATTTGTGTCACATACAGACTCACAGAGTGACAGAGTGACAAACAGACATATTGTGAAAACATGATTTTTGAGATCTCTGGCCCCTAAAACGTGTAAATCCGTCGAAAACAGGAAGTCGAAAATTTTCACGAATCCAATGCTTTCTTCTTGTAAAGATAGAAGAAAGTAAAAATGTACCCCCTGAATTATATTAAAGCCCTCCCTCCCCATCCGTTTTTTAATATCTATACACTTTAAGATTTACACATTTATAACTATGTGTGACACTCCAATTTGTGTAAATCGAGGTATTTTTCTACATTTACACACTTCTCTGAGTTTATCAACCGATAACAACTTAAGATTAAATGCCATAAACTAAATACACATATAAACAGGTAATTTTTTATATGAAATGTGTAATTTTTATGCCAAGTGGGTGATTTTAGAAATTAACACACTTATCTGTGTATATATAACTATGTGTAAATTGCAATAACTCACCAATTCGTGTAAATTCAGACATTTTTTTACATTTACACACTTATATGAGTTTTTCAAGTGATAATAAAATACACACTTAGTTTCATAGGATAAAAACACATAAAAACAGGTAAAATTTTGCAAAAAATGTGTAATTTTTATAACAAATGTGTAATTTTAGAAATTTACACATATATGTGTGTAAAATTGGTTAATTTACACATTTATTTTTTAGAGTGTACAAATAAAAATGCATTCAAAGAACCCTCTCGTAATGACATACTTTTAGACGAATCTCACTTTTAAAAAATGAATCGGCACTTTCAAAAGTCCCTCTCAAGTGTAAAGCTGCTTTGAAAATGACATTATGATACTCATTTAAAATACAGAGCTTAAATTTCTGCATTCATTGAGAAACCATTCATTCCATGAATCGGAAGATACTTTAAACTTTTAAAATGTTAAAGATTCTAAACATTTTTGGTCATAGAAATGTTAATAAAACTTAAAACCCCTTATATTAGAATGAAAGAGTATTTAATTTTTTAAACGTATATGACACTTTGAGCTACATTTTCATCTTTTTACATATTTCACGTTACAGTGAAATATTGACAAAACAGGTTTTGGAGCATGGTTAATTATATAACTATAACAGAATGTAAATCAATCATGTAATTCCTTGAACCCTCGGCCATAAAAAATTAAGCAATGAGTATTCCTCATATAGTATTTCTATTATTTTGATATATTATTTCTTTTGTTTTGACATTTTTTGCTTTTTCTTCTTCCATTAAAGAAAGCATTTTTGTAGTCTGTTTCAGATTAATGGAGCTGGGTGGCATTTTGTGTCCGTATTGATGTATTTTCTATACATCAATTGTTGTATTGCAGAATGTCGCAGAAATGCAGAAGAATTTCTTGTATTCTTGTAGGAAATTATAATACTGGATAAAGCAGAAACAATATTCAATATTTTATATACTTAATATTTCTTTACCTGTGCAAAATTTCCCTAATGAAATTTCCAGTTAGTGTCAACTAGTTATCAAACGCTTTTTAACACTTTCCAACATAATTGAAAAGTTTAAGATTTCGGTTCATCTCTCTGTCAGCGCTCTAACTTTCGTAAACAGTTTTATTTTAACATAATTGCTATGTGATTGAAGGTTACCATGACATGTTCCCTATTAAAAATGAATTGTGGAGCATCTACAGTTCTAATACATTATGGTCCATGGACGCAAAATGAAGTACAATTTAATGATGTTACACCGCTTCAAACATTACAAAATTATTATTCACTTCAACTTTTCCTATAAAAAGTGCTATGATAATATCAATTATTGTTCATTTACAGGGACACACAAAATAATTCAAATGCATTATTCTTAGAAGATTGCGGTTGCTTGAAATGAGCTTTATGAAATTCATATGCATTATTTAGGTGCACAATAGCTTGTTCAACTGGTTAAATAGGACACTTAGAAATTAATGTTCTTTTACATGGAAGCACACAAAGTTTTAGATGCAGGTTCGTCTATGAATAAGGTTGGTTGTATTTATGTCGGCCAATTATCAGCACGTGGGATATAGGCCCTAAGGGGGGGGGAGTGCCTTCCGTGGAGGTCTTTCTAAGGGAACCTAACCCGTATTAACGCTTGGAGAACCAAGGTTCGAAGAAAACCACGAAAACCCCGAACGATTAGGCCGACGGGCGCGATTGGGATCGAACCCAGCACCTCCCGTCTACCAGCTTCGAGAGCAGAACCTCTCGGCCACTGGATTGGTCGTCTATGAATAAGAATTGCAAGAAGTTCGTTTTCAGTTGTATTAATACTACAAGTTTTCAAGCTTAACTAAATCTTAGTATGCTATATCTTGCTATAAATTCTATAAAACGTATACAGGAATACTCAAAGCAATTAGCCTGAAGCTGAAGAAACGTTTCCAAGTGTGTTTTTCCCTTTTTAACTGAACTGAAATTTGCTATACAATGTTATGCGTGTATAATGAAATTTCTTACAGGGGGTTTCATAAAAGGTTATAGACACAGTGCCGTCTGTAAGTGATAATTACCAGAAAGACATTTTTACTTGTTTTATGGGTTTTTCCGATGAAATAAAGTTTAGTTTTACTATATGGTATGCATAAAAATGGTATAGAGCATATACAGGTATTCATAAAAGAATTTGCATATATTACTGCCCACGAACATTAAAGGCTGAAAATGGGTTTTAAACTGTTTTATGCAATTTCTAAACTGTTTAATTCGATATCTTCTTTTAATTGCATGATAATTGAAGTTTCGTTTCAATATTCTGACATTGTTGAAAAGTGTTTCATAATCTATGCGTGATGCATGATTTTTCATTATTGTTTACAGTTTGTTTTTCGCGGCAGCTCTTTCAATTTCTTTAATTCACTAGTGATATTTTTTTTTTCTTTTGGTCTTGTCTTGCTATTTTCAATATCTCAATTTTCTGTCTATTATTAAAGTTAGTAGAATGACTTAATATGGCATCTTAGTGAAAACTGTAGTCACTTTTAGTAATTTTAAAATGTAAATATTTTAGTATCAGTTCAATTGAAGCAGACTGACATGTTTCTATCATAAGTCTTCAAATCTTTTTATAAATCAAAAACCTGTCTTTTAATATTGTCAAAATTGTCTGTTATTCCTATGTAATATGATTTTTTTTCGCCGATTGAGAATTGAATATGGGTGAAAAAAAATTATTACAAATGAGTTTCTGAAATGATTTAATTGTTACCAAATCAAATTATTTTAACCTTTCTACATAAATTTGAAGCTTAACTCTCTCATATTTCTTTGTAAAGATAACCGTGAACATCTAGTATGAATGTCAGGATTTTGATGGCTATGCTTATAATAAAAGTGAAAAGCAATATCTTGAAAAGAAGAGAGACACGTATTGCAATCTTAAAATATAAAAATAATTTAACAATGAAACACTTTGTTACGGAAAATAAAACATATTCAAGCACGATTAATTTTCCTATATCCTTCACGCTGCAAAATTACTTATAAAATTTAATTTTATCTATTTTTCATCATGTACATTTTTTTTTATAATTATAAAGAATATTTTTGCTGAGAGTTTTAATCAAAATTTGTTTTTTGTGTTCTTCAACGGTTGTTTGAATAAAAAGGGCGCATTCTTTGTACTAACAAATTATACAATAACAATAAAAAAACTCGTCAGTGTGGCAATCCAAAAACTTTCTTCAATCTCATACATGTAAATACTTACTGAAAAAAATGTAGCATATCAGCACGACCGGTTAGGTGAATTACATCAAAATCTAATCAACAACTCATGTCAACTTCTAATTAAATCTGAAGTTTGATGAATATTCGTGCATTAGTTTTTGAGGTAGAGTTACTGTAGAAATCGTAAAAAATTCGGCATAGCAGCGCCACCTGTTAGGCTATATACACCAACATCTAATTAGGACCAATTTATACCAGGGACTAACTGAATATGAAATTCGGTGATAATTCTTGCATTAGTTCTTGAGAAAATGGAATTGAGGATATTGAGAAAAATGCAGTATAGCAGAGTCACCTGTTGGGTGACTTACACCAAAATCTAAACAGCACTAAGATATATGAGGGACTAACTTAATCTGAAGTTTGATGAAAATTCGTGCATTAGTTCTTGAGATATAGATATTTCGGAAATCGTGAAAAATGCAGCATAGCAGCACAGCCTGTTGGACGATTTACATCAAAATGTAATCAGCACCAGTTTATATCAAGGTCTAACTGAATCTAAAGTTTTGTGAAATTCCGTGCATTAGTTCTTAAGATAGAGCACCCACAAAATTTTTGTCACATACAGACTCACAGAGTGATAGACAGAGTGACAGACTCACAGAAAGACATTTTCTAAAAACCATCAAATCGTGTTCAGGAGCTTCTAAAACGTATAAATCCATCGAAATCTAGAAGTCAAAATTTTTCACAAATCCAATGCTTTCTTCTTGTAAAGAGGGAAGAAAGTAATAAAGATTTTTTTTAAGAATACTTATAAAGTACTTATTTCTTACATTTTTGATTAGGAAGTTTTTGTTAAAAAAAATCTAAAATGAGAGTTTCTCTCTGCTTTTAAAAAATAGTAAATAAGATAGCAAACTCGGGGAAAAATGAAGTTGTCTTGAATTTATTTCAAATAACATTTTCAGAAAAAGTTTCCAGCATAACAAATCTGTCTATTTTATCCTATTTTGTTTATTGTCTACCCAAAAGAGAAATCTGTAAGTAGGTTTACGATTTAAAAAAAACTGAAAAAAAAGCATCTCAGGTAAATGTCATTCAAAATTGGAAACTACTGTGGAATTTTATTTATATGACCTATAACCTTTCAGAATAAGTAATACTTATATTATTTTTCCAGCTTTATTAAGGCATTCAAATTAGTTCTTCCTCAAACATTATAATTTTATTAATTAAGAAAAGTAAGCATTAATTCTTTCTATTTATTTAGTTACGTTATTTAATTCGTTTCTTTTAAATAAGCATTCAGTAAACAAAATGGGAAATAAACTTTTTATAAGCTGATTAATGAAATGTAATGAATTTGTTAGGCGTATCTAAAAATTTATTTCAGTACTATATTTGTATGAAAAAAAAAATCTAGAAACATCCGTTAAAATTAAGCATGTTTTCTCGGGATATTTTAAAAATGAGGTACTTTTCCTGTAGGACAGATTTCATCGTCAAATAATCTCATCTTAAGTTAAACAGAATTTTTTTTTTACAAAATATTGTTATTAAAATAAATTTAAATATGTATAGCAAATATAAAAATATTGCTTTTATCTCAGTTCCAGAAATTATAAAAAAAAATACGTAAATTATAACCCCGCATGTAGCGCCCTTTGGAGAACAAAAAGAAATGAAAAAAAAAGAAAAACTTACCACTCCCTACTAACTCTGGAGAAAATCATCGTCTAAACATGTGACTGGTACCAACCGATAAGTAATAAACCTCTACTAAATAATGCTGCACTTAATAAAGTTTGCATAGAGGGTCGTCTACATATAGAAATTGTATCATACTTTAAATTTTTCAATACTAACATATAACTTTCACATATTTGGATTATTTAGTAAATGTTAATTTCAGATATCCAACAGGAAGTCATTCGACCATGTACTTTAGTAATTATGACCTTTTAAAATTTGGAACGCATAATGATAAAATCATTTTTAATCGTGGTAAAACAGGTAGAAATATCGGTAAGATTTGTAAGCATAACTCAAATAGTATATTGTGGTCAACATAAAATTTTCTTCTATCTAAATCAATCAATTAAATGATTTAAATAGTACAAGAAACATCGATTATGTTTCGTTGAATTCTGTGCATTTAAACTGGTTATATAAACATAGTATATTTCGGACAAATCATCGAATTTCGGCACACCGTCTTAGATGACAGCAACCAAAATTCAATACCAGTCTTTTCCTACCATGAGGATTCTAAATTCGATATTTGGTAGAATTCTGCGCACATAAACTGGAGATATAAGACATACATTTTCAACATAGATCGAAAAATCATCGACTTGCGCCAACCTCTCTTGAGGGATTTTGCCCAAAACCTAATCAGCACAAGTTCACATAAGGATAGAACTTCATATGAAATTTCATCCTATTGTACACAGTCGTTCGGCAGTTGGAGCGTGCACAAAATTTATTTCAGACAGACAGACACTAGCATTTACGGATAGATATTTCCTAAAAGAAAAGCTAGATTGTGTTCAGGACATTCCTAAAACGTATAAGTCTATCGAGAACCGGGAGTCATAATTTTTCACGAGTTTAATACATTCTTCTTGTATAGAGGAAAATAAATACAGTGTGTCCAGGCTAAAAGTATCCAAGAGTTATGGCTTATTTTTACGGAACCACAGATTAGATTTAAAAATATATATTTAAGTAAAAATAGCATCTCACAAAGTTTTAATATCAATGGACTTCGATGTGTGCACCTTTGGTAGCACGACAAACGTATAAACGGTAATCCACTTCTCACAAAATGTTTCGTAGCATAGAAGGTGTTATTAGGCAAATTGCTTCTATGATACGCTTTTTTCCCCCACTCTTCCACAGTTTCAGTGTTTTGTTTTGTTCAATATTTTAAAATCTCGGAGGGGTTTCCTATCCACGGAGGTGAAGTCTATTATATTCTAATGTGTAGTTCCGTAATAATAAGCCATAACTTTTGGATACTTATAAGCAATAAAGCCATAACTTTGATAAGCCATAACTTTGGACACCCTGTACTGCACAGTAGGGACACTTGATGGGCGATATACACCCAAACCTAATCAAAGACTAACTGCATCTGAAGTTTGATTAATTCCATCCATTAGTTCATAAATTAGAGCGCCCCCCAAAATTTTAAACAATGTAGCATAAAAGCGGCACTTGTAGGACGATATACACCCAAACCTAATACGTACCAATTTATGTCAAGGTGTAACTGAAAATCTGAAGTTTTGTTAAATTCAGTTCGTGAGTTATAGCACCCCGAAAATATGTGAAAAATTCAGTATAGCCGTGTCACCTTTTAGGAGATATAGATCAAAACCTAATCAGCCCAAACTTATGTCAAGATATAACTAAATCTGAAGTTTGATTAAATTCCGTTAATTTGTTCGTGAGTTAGAGCGCGCGCACAAACAAACACACACACACACACACACATATATATTCACAGACATGCATTTTCTAAAAACATTCAAATCGTGGTTTGGAATTTCTAAAAACATAAATCCCTGTAAAACCTGAAATCGAAATTATTCACGAATCCAGTATTTATTTCTTGTATATAGAAGAAAGAAAAAACTACTTGGATGAATGAGCTATAGTTTTGAATTCGCAATGTTTAAAGTTTCTAGAAATCCACTTCTTAATATAAAAAAAAATCACACGTTACAAGTCTTTTTTTTCGGAAAAGTAATTAAAAAATATAGAGTAAAGCTCGGTGGTTGGGAAAAGAAAATTGGAGATGATATTTTTAAAAATTGTTCAGGTTCTCTTGGTTCAGGACAAATACTAACACTTGTACCGTAGCTATACTATCATTATGCCCCTCTTACATTTTATCCTGATAAATATGGTTAGTCTGTCTTATATGACAATTTTTCATAGGTTGCAAATTTTTTCAATGTACTTAAAATAAGTATGCGATAAAAATATTCACCAATATATATTTTTCGGCATATTGTTCATTTTGCTCTAAATATATTTAACAGTAATTTAACCCGTTCGCGACGAGAGTCCTTTGATCAATTTTTAATCTTTTACCACCGGTTTTTCAAAACAGAAAATTTTCTGTAATTAAATCGCGAAAATGCTCCTATTCAATAAGGTAAACTTTACAATTAAAATTATCTGATGGGCATAATGAAGGATTCTGAGCACCTTAAGTGGTACGTATACCGGTCGCTCGTCCCCAAGGGATTAAAAGTAAAAAAAATATTTTGTCCAAGAAATAGATGCAAGATATTTGCTCTAATATTTATCATTTCATGTTGAGTTGATGCGATTAATTTGCTGAACAGAATTTTTACACTATGACGGATAAATGTATTTCAGATTGTGCAATGTACAATATTTAAATTAGATTGTTATTTGCTTCAACAAAACGCGAATTTTTCTGCCTTTATTATGCTGTAAATACAAGTTTACCGAAATAGTAAAAACACAAATGTTTTAAAAATTCGTTTAAATTATACAACTCGTCAAAACAAATTTAAACAAATGTATGATCACTAGATTAATATTAACACAATTATTCTAATTTGTAAACAAATCATATTAGATGTAAATTTCCAACTGGGCGAAAAATGTCCGGACCAGGATTCGAACCCGGGACCTCCTGGCTGAAGGCGCCAGTGCTCTGCCATCTGAGCTATTCCGGACGATTCTGATCGAACTTTTCCACCCAGATAACCTTGATGATTACAGCATCTGGTCTGAAACCTGGTTCAGCTCAACAGAATAAATCTCAGGTAATGGAACTCCAGAAATCGCTGGATGCTGGATCGCTGGATAGCTCAGATGGCAGAGCACTGGCGGCTTCAGCCAGGAGGTCCCGGGTTCGAATCCTGGTCCGTACATTTTTCGCCCAGTTGGAAATTTACATCTAATATGATTTATTTACCAATTAGAATAATTGTGTTAATATTAATCTAGTGTAATTTCGTATCCAGCGATTACCTGAGATTTATTCTGTTGAGCTGAACCAGGTTTCAGACCAGATGCTGTAATCATCAAGGTTAGCTGGGTGAAAAAGTTCGACCAGAATCGTCCGGGATAGCTCAGATGGCAGAGCACTGGCGGCTTCAGCCAGGAGGTCCCGGGTTCGAATCCTGGTCCGGGCATTTTTCGCCTAGTTGGAAATTTACATCTAAAATGTATAATCATTTGTAAAAGATCCTTTTTCGTAAAAAGCTATTTTGTCAAATGTTTTGATAAAAATGACCTAAATGTAAGATCGTAATGTAAAGATTAGCATAACAGATCTATTTTTTTTCTGAAAAAAAAAATAACCATTATTTTGTTTCAGATTATTAAATCGATAAGTCAAATGTCATTTTTGTTTATTGACATTCAACTGAAATATTTTTTTAATGCAAGCAAAATATTTCACATTTATTCCATGTATATTTTTGTTAAGTATCATTTTAGCCCTTCATTCCCCGACAGTACTTCAAAGTACCATTGAAAGAACTTTTTATAAAATTAATTTCTAACATCGATATGCAGCAATACAATTTATTTATTTAAAATATATATATATTCTTTACTTTATAATGTTCCACAAGCCAGAGTCTTTATATGAAGCAAACATTTGTAAATTAATGTTTTCCCTAATTATGACCCTTCAGCTTTCTTAATGGTGAAAGGTTGTACTGAATGGGGTAGAATGCTTCACTTCTGGAAAAAGTCTACATTTATATTGTCAAATTTATTTAACGATTGCACGAAACTTCTATTGTATTTTCAAATATTCAGGAAAGAACTTTGGAAAGTTAAATCTTTATTACAGAGCAAAAATATGCCTATGAGTAACGCTGACATCATATTGACAGTGGCAACATCTCACCAATAAATGTCGCAATGTTTGAAACTTCTTAACATTGCTAAATTTCAACTTATGCGAAGTCGAATAGGATTTGTTTTTCTCATTCAAATTCAATTTGCTACAAAACCATCTTAATTTACCGATTTTTTTTATGGTTTTAAAAATAAATTTCAATTATCCCTATCACGTGCAGTTCGATTTCGAAAGATTAGCCTATCTGTATTTAATATAAATAGTTCAGCATTTGTTTCCGGCTAATATTGCATAACGAAATTAAAACTTCATCAATTAATAAAACAATATAGATAATAAAATGTAACATACGTGTAATCTAACTATGTGCCTAAATTACGAAATTATCAGAAAAAAGGCTGCTGTAAGTAGCGAAATCATTGGAAACTCCTGAAATACATGAATACGAAATTGTCGCTTTTAATAAATTTCAAATTTTATTTGAATACATAACATGTTTTTTATATAAAATGTCCTTTATTGGTTGTAGTAGGCAATCTTAAAAAATATATGAAATGTAAAAAAAAAAAAAAAAAAAAAAAAAAAGAATTTCCAATAAAAAAAATGGTCATCACTTATGTTCTGTAACCCGGGAAACCCGGTTTGGATCCTCTAGTTTTCATCCACACATAGTGCAAAACAAAACAAGAAGATTATTCTGTTTAAATTGATAAACTAAAGAAGGTCAAATGATGAAAAGTTTAGAAATTATGAACGTCTTATATCGTTATACAAAACTACAATATATACAGAGCGATTCATAAAGATCGAAACAATAGGCTGTTTCCTTAAATTTTGCCTCTAGACACATACTTCCAATGGCAAAGTTTCATTTAAAAAAAGGTGCAAATTATGATGACATAAGATGCAACTCCATGGTGGGTCTATTTGAGAAAATACGAAAACCAAATTTTTATACGGCCTCGTAGAGTAAAATTTCCAATTAGGAAAATTTTCCTAAATCATTCCTCAATTAAACACAAAAAATTCCATCTTCGTATCTGCAAAACTCATAGAGATATGCCCATTTACGTAATTCGTCAGGTTTTGAGGGATTAGATACAAATTGAAATGCGTGGAATTCAAGAAACAACGTTACTTTAAGATATCCAGGAAGCATGTAAAAAATATGTTTATTGAGTTAGAATTTTGATTTTTTTTTTATGGCTAACCATATAATTTGCAAACAAATTCACATCCTAAAATTTCTCAAAGATTTTTAAAAAAATTTAAATGATTATTTTTTTTATTTTTTTAAGTGGGGCAATTTAAAATCATAACACGAAACATTATATGGGGCATTCTCACAATCTTTTGACTTTCGGGAATAAAAATCTGGAGAAATTAAACTTACTAAAATAACATTTTAATCAGGTAGACGAATGCCTCAATGATTCAAAATAAAGAAAAAATGGTCAGCAGCGAAAAATGTTTTAATTTAAGTGAGGTTTATGTTAAACTTGCGAGTTTAATTTTCCTTACCATTTTACCACTAAAACTTTTTATTTTCTTCTAAACTTTTACTTATAATGAATTTGCATAGTACCCACAGGACATTCAAATAAGAAATAATAACAATGTACACAGGTTACCAAAAATTAAGGAAAAATCACAAAAAGAGCGATAACTCGTTCACAAATTAACCAATCCGTATGAAATTTGGATATGTTGTTAACTAAAAGATGCTGATTAAAATTTAAAAATGCAAACTAGTGGCGCTGCAATCGAATTGTATCATCTGTTCGGAGCATAAAAATGCATGCTACATAGTGCGGCTGCTGGTGTCGCTGTGATTATGAGATAAGAAAACTGAGATAGCCAATTCATTAGTATGACCTCGAGGTATCTTTTGTCCGTATAACTGCGATATAGAACTATTAGAAGATTGAGTGCAGGGCAAAGTCAGACAGAGGTGGCCAGATGGCTAAATGTGAGAATTTCTGTTGCTCATAGGCTTTGGCAACAATTTCAAGCCACTGGTTCGGCCTCCAGAAGGTTCAGCGAAGGACGAGCAAGAGCTACTACAAGCACCGGTGACCGATATTTGCGGTTATGTGTACGAAGAAATGGAACAGCAACCCCCTCTCATCTTAAATCCATCCGTGATGCAGCCACATGAAGATAGGTACCAACGTCTACTGTGCGTAGAAAGCTTAATGAAGGTGGATTTTACGCGATGCGACCAGATATTTGTATGCCGCTCACCTCGTGTCTCTGGAGGGACCGTTTAAGGTGGGCACGTCAACATGTTCACTGGACGACTGATCAATGGAGGCGCGTTCTCGTCACAAATGAGTTCCAGTTTAGCCTCCAAAGCGATAGTAGGCATTGTTTGATTTGGAGAAAACGGGGAACACGTTACCATTCATCAAACATTCGTAAAAGAGATTCAGTGGAGGAGGCAGCGTCTGTGTTTGGGATGGTATCTCTTTGGGCGGACGTACAGACCTACATGTCTTTCCACGTGTAACTGTGAATGATCACGTCTATAGAGATGACATTCTTGATGCTTATGCGCACCCTTATACCGGTGCAATAGGTAATGAATTCTTGTTACAGGACGATAACGCTAGACCGCACTATGACGTTGTTTTCATGTACCCAGTTTCACAATCACTGTAAAAAACTCCAACACAAAGTTTCAGAGGACTTAACTTATCTTTTTATTATGGAAACTTTTAAAGATATGGCCATGAACATACAGAGGAGAGGGGAGAAGTTAACAAGATTGCCCGGTGGGGCGCCCCCACTAGGGGAGGCTCTGACATCTGTCACGTTCAAGATCAGAGGCAGTAGTAAATAGCTAAAAGAAAGAAATAGCTAAAAAGTAAGAAGTAACAAGTAAGAAATAGCTAAACCCGTGATATTATATGTACGTTATAATTTAAGGACATCTGCACCAGCCGCAGGGCATATGTTCGTTATCTGAGAAATTATAGAGTGGGAATTAATAGGAATGCAAGCCAAGAGGCTGAGAAAAATCTGATGCGCAGTTCTGTGTTACTCATAAAATATGCATTACATATTGTCGGCTGAAAGGCGAAGGAAATTCATTTCTATTTTATTCTTTTTTTTTTTTGTCTCAACGGAAAATCCCTGTGGTCAGATTTATTTTTATTCACATGTCTGTAACTCCTAGTAACTTTAAAATCTTTGTACCTAGACAAAGTGATGGTGTCATTGATATGCTATGACATTATGCAAACACAAAAATAACCTTGTTAAAATTAAAAAAAGAATATTTTAATACAGAAACATGGTGTAAAATTTAAAAGATAGGAAAGTAACAGGAAAAAAAAAACTATGTGTGTGTGTCTGAAGAGAGGGGACAAGAAACCCCAAACACATGAAGTACTCGTTATATAACACATGCACAAGAGTGTACGCAAGCATCACAACGTGTAAATAAACACATGAACAAATTGTTTAATTCCACATGAACTATATGTATTAATGTCTCAATAAACTAAAATTGTTATGCATTTGCCAACAAAATACACGAACAGTATGTGTGTAATACACCAAAACACTTACATAGTGAGATTCAATTACATAATTAATGAGTTAATCATCAAAATGTAATGAATAACGGTTAATAAAACAAAATGAACTGCATGTAATGCGTGTGTAAATTCTGGTTAAACTCTAAACCAGCCAGTGTGTACTACACAATGAACGACTTGTAAGAAAAAAAACAAAAAGAAACACTGTCGAATAGATCGTTAGCAAAGTACAATGTGTAAAAGCAAATGAACACAATATGAAAACACATGAACTAGTGTAATGTATGTATATGAATGCACAAAAATGTATTCTAAATAAGCAAATGTTGTGTAACACAAACAAATATCGAACATATGAACTTCTTGTGAAAAAAAAATTGAATAAATGGTTGACTAAGGGTTAAGATTAAAATACAACAGTATCTGCCAAAGTTATTACTGTCCTAAATTAACAGAAGTGTGCATAAAATGCACAAGTGTACAGCAGATTGCATAGCCCTACGCTAAACAAAATGTAGAATATATGGCAAGTCAAATATGTTCCAAGTAAAAAGAATGAAAGAGAAAAAAAATATGAATAGCACAATAACAAGCTATATACCTTATGTCATAAGAGTGTATGTATCCGTCACAAGACAACTGTGAGACTTTAATTCACTAACTAAAAATATTTAAATATGAAAAAAGCCAAAGATTTAGTTTAATGACTATATGTGAATAGCCCATTTTTTAAAGAAAAAAGTGTACATAACAGCTCACATTATGTATTTGAATAAATTTTATAACCAAACTCATAACGATATCAACTATCATGTCAGTTATAATAAAAATTACCTTATGTTATAATTAAAATAGCAACGAGTCACCAGCCGCGCGTAAACAATGAAATAAACAGTACATTAACTGTATGTGTAACAAAATGTACACCCAATTAATTATCTCTTGCATAAAAATTTAATATGAATGTGTAAACAATGTACACTAGTTAAATTATGTTATAATTTCTGCAAACTTTTTAAACAACCAACCAAAAAAACATCTTACATTAAAACAAACCTATCTAAAAACAAATACGAAGTTGTGAATGCAGTGAAAAAAAAATGCAATCTTAAGCTAAACATAAATGTTGATAAAAAGAAACCAATACATGTACAGAACAGTCATGAATGTCTTTAACCATGGTAAGTGTTAATTGGAATAGAGCAAAATCAGCTAAACTGAACGAGTAAATGTGTGTGTGTGTGTGAAGTACCAGGTTAAACATGACATCACAACAACCATGTGCTTGAGTGGGGGGGGGGGGGGGAATGTGTGATTAATACCTAACAATGTAATCTGCCCATAGCAAGTTAGTGAAAAAGTGTAAATTAGTGAAAAACTGGTATCCATAATCAGCATTAATAAACTGTTACAAGTTAATTTTTGCAAATATAAAAAAAAAATTGAACAATAAAAAAAGAAAAAATGCAAAGTGACACAGAATATTGTTCACACATGATCTTCGAAACAACACACTCATGGACCAGCCACAATATTGTCAAAGATCACCTATAAACAACACATGTATAATCTTGATCAGAGACTAACAACATAGTGTCACATTACATACTACACACAAAAAAATTTAAAAACAATGTATTATGTGAATGTATATCATTGAGAAACATACAAAAAAAGCTGTTTAAAACTATAATCCAAACCTATATTGTACATCTTATTTATTTTGGAAAAGCAAACGAGAACCAAAAGGGGAAAAAAATCATTTTTTTTTAACCATGACATGCTGACTCGAGCTATATGAAACATGCCTAAACTACATGTATGCCAGGATAAACTAGTCTAAGGTTACTAAATATTTTGCCGAAGTTCACACTCTAATAAAACATATATGTGAAAGAGAAAATAATCTATATATATTTTTTTAATTATGATCAAGCCAACTGTATGTAAATTTCTAATCAAGTGCCCACATCTAAATAAATAAAAATGTTACGCATAGTTTCCTCTTCTATAACTATTTTAAATTGTCACCTATATCCAAATCCAACACCTTTCATATTATTCTTAATCATTGCAAAATTTATAATGAAGTCATAAAACATAAAGTTTACTGCATCAAAAATTACATATTTCAGCTATCAAAACGGCTAGCAAACGCGTGTCCAAGATTTAATTGTGAAAAAAAAAGTATATAAAAGCAAGCCATACACAATACAAGATAAATATATATAGACTTTTTTTTTATGTCTACATTTAAGAAAGTCTGAATGATAATTTCTAATCTAACAAAAAAAAAAAAATTACTAATCACCAGAAAACTAATCTGAACTATTCTTAACTTTTACATTACACTTCAAATGCAAATCTGTACCTAATAACTTATCTTTTTAAAAGCAGAAAAAAATAACATTTAATATTCTTAGCCGAGATAATTACAAATACATCTATTTTCAATCAAAACGGAAATGAAATTAAAAGTAAAGACACTTTTCTTTAAAAAAATGTGATTCATGACTGCACATAAAAACAAAATGTGTAACAGACAAGCTTAGCTAAATTTCAAAAGGCCTTTTTCTTGTCAAAGAGCGACAAGGAATGCCAGGCTAGTATCATTAAAGATAAATATTAAATCAAGAAATTCCTTGTTATGCATGAAAAAAATATTTAAACACACTTAAAATATATCTGTACTGGAACAAATTAAAAAAAAAAAACTTACCTTTCAAAGTAAAGCGTGAAAAGAGGAAATAACAAATATAAATGCAGTTAAAATTTTGAAAATTAAAAATTTCAATTTAGCTAATAAAGAAAAATCCTCTTCTTGCATCCAAACAAATCTAACAAATAAAAATAAGCATTTGTTATCTTTCTTTTTTTTAAAACAAACCAGCATGAAAAAGGAAGAATTTAACTCATAGCATGTAAACTGAAAATAATAACAAGTAATATTCTGAAATTCTTGAAAGGTTAAAGTTTCCAAAATAAATTAATTTTTATGTATTTTTTTTTGTTGCCTTGTGGATTAACAAAATACACTATATTTTTGTAGAAGTGTATCTTTGGTGCTCTTTTTCAAACAAACCAATAAATAAGCATTTTTATATCACTTTAACACAAAAAAGTGGCCCACTTGGAATTATTTGGCATTGCAACCGCAAGTAGTTTTTTGAAGAATCTTGCATCAGGCGAAGAAAAAAAATGTGTGCTTCTATATTACAGCACATCATTATTAACTCCAAATGCACTACACCAAAAAAGAAAAAGTGAGCATAAAGCATACATAGCACTATCCAGCAAACCACTTCGCTTTTTTTTTAGTCTTGACAGAAAAATTTCGAAACATTTTGCAACCACAAATTAAAAATAATGAAGAGCAGGAGATTCACTTCGAGTGAGAGGCAAAAAATGGAGTGAAACACATATTTGGGAAAACTGAGCCGGTGTACTTGAGTCGCATATCTCACTGTTTATGTAAAAATTCACTAATATAGTATTGGCACACACTGTGATCAAGTAGGAGAAATTTTTGCAGGTGAGCACAGCCATCAGAATCACACACAATTAGACGATTTCACAAAGAGTTGAACGTAGATATCCCAAATCAGGAAATGTCAGGACGAGGCAATATATGTTTTGAAGATTCCATTAACAGTCCAGCACTTAAAGTACTCTAAGGAAACTGAGGGGTCAGAAAGACATCGCCGACCGGAGATAGCCTGGCAGGTTAGATCTAGGAGACCAGAGAGAGCGGGTGTGTACATCGCACAGTTCTCAGTGCATCGTAGCGAGCGCCGAACGCACGTAGGTGTATGAAGATTCTGGATCCGTAGTTGCGGAGGGCAGGTGACTCAGAAAAGTCATACTTAAAAACATCGCGGGTGGTGAATTTCTCTCTCGCTATATGCATTTTTTTTTTTTTAATTTGGAGAAAATCCGGCTGATATGCACCAAAGTTTTATGATGCAGGTTCAGTTAAGTGGATAAGAAAAAACTCCAACCATACAAATACAGGAACTAGAAAACTTTATTAAACATTTTTAACTATAGTAATAAAAGGAAAAATAACTTAAAATTATTAAATGGCAGAGAGAGGAAATCTGCAAATGAGAGGTACGCCTGAGCGTAACCTCAGACCACTTGGTCTTTTTACACCTTATCTCATCGAGATCAAAAGTTTAAGTGCCTATTTTCATAAGCAGGATATCACATTTTGCGCTAAACATCGCCAAATTTCCAACAATAGAACAGTGCACGAAAAGTAGACAAATGTTCATATTTTGCGAGCCAAAATGATTAGCCCAGAATCCAGCACCCCGACAAAAACAATAAATAAATCGCGTGATGCAGAATGGTTGCCAGAAATAACGGTACTACACATGTATATATCAGAGACGCCACAAAGCCGGCAATAAATTATCTAAACAAATGATTATATTAAGTGATTTCTACTTATAATTGCGAAATACTGAGAAAAGGCATAAGCTTTAACAGAACTGACAAATAAATTTAACGTACATGAAAAGTAATTTAAAGACAGCCTCAATCTACTATCATTTTACATTTTGATATATTATTTCAACGGTCACTTTTTTATTTAAGAAAAGAATGAGACTTATTTATATCTATCGCGGGCAACGCAAATGAAAAAGCAAAATAACATTCATTGAAATCAAAGGCAGTTGCATCTACTCCTTTTTTATTGTATTTTATCGGCTGCAGATGTTATTGAGAAAGCGATTATAAATCATGAAGTGAAAACTACTGCATTACATTAGCAGTTATTGAAAGAAAGAAAAAAAACAACGAATAGATAAGATTCGAAATGGATTTTACGCCTAGAGTTAAATAATCAATTTTAATATAACGAAGGGAAAAACAACATGTTTCAAAAACCAAAATAAATGAATTAAATTAATTTTTAACGAAAAAAAGGATATGTAAGGGAAATCTGTCACAGGATAAATGTTGATTTTTCGAGGGGGGGGGGTTAAATGATTATATAACGGAAAACCGTTATACGCACAGGGTTCACATCGTAGAAGATTATCTTCAGCACCAAACAATTCAGAGCATGGGATGGCCAGCGCGATCACTGCACTTGAATCCCATCGAGCATCTTTGGGATGCTTTAGAAAGATGTGTCTCTGCTCTTAGCCCCCCTCCTCAGACCCTTGACACGCTTACAACTGATTTACAAGAGCAATGACTCGCACTTCCCTGCGAACTTATCGATCGCATAATTGACAGTATCACACTTAGCTGTATGTGCTGTATTGCTCCTAGAGGTGATCATACTCCATATTTAAGGTACTTTTCCTATACCAAACAGAGACAATTATTTTGTTTATTTTATAATTGTATTAATTTCTGAAACACCACAATCGTCTGGTAATTTCTTTTAATGTTATTTTATACCTTACTATGTGTGTAAATTGTGTCTCAGTTTTACCAAAATCTACTTGTAACATTTTGAGTAATCGCTATCTTTGTTGTTTTTCCTTAATATTTGGAAACCAGTCCAGTATTTTCAGTAAAAAATTTTGGTATAACCTTGTCTTATAGGGGTGTTAAAGAAGGGACGGTAGGGTAAAAAAGGGAGCCGGTATAAGAAAAAAGGGACAAAATGGGAAAAAAGGGACGGTAAGGATGGAACGGTAAGGAAAATTACCGCCTATTTTAGGCAAATCGTGTTAAAACTAAGTGATAGCCACAATATTCATTGATTTTTAGAAACAGTTATTTACATTGTATTAAAAAATATATTAATTTACCTCGAAAACTGCAGTAATAAACCTCGGGAGTGGTAAGGCTACGAATAAAGCCACGATCTTGAAATTGATATTTAAATGCTGATTTAAATCCTACAGTATATTTCCTGTCAAAGAATTTTAGATATTCTTTCTCTAGCATACTTCTGCATGAGAAAAAAATTGAAAAAATTTCTATGACTGCATCTGAAGGGATTTTCTATATAAGTTTAGCAAGAGGGACTGTAATGATTAAAAACCCAGGGACAGAGTTAAAAAAAATAATATCAACAGTAAAAATGTGTGCAGGTTAATTTTTTGCTACATATTTATATAAAATAAGTGTCCCAGTTTCGGAAAAAAATTACATCGAATTACTTTTATTGAAACAATTTTATACAGACAGCTCCAAACTTAAAAATCAGCATCATGGACACAGTACGGTATAGGAGTTTTCCTGGTATTTGGACGCCCAACATCGTCCAAAACTTATTTATCTCGTTAATATTGTTATGAAATCATGCAATGGTAGGTTACCCAGTATAGGAAATAAAAAGAACACAAGAAAATGTACTAAAATAAAAATTATTATTCAGGGACATAAAAGTCAAAAGATTGCGCGAATGCCCCATATGTCGAATTTCTAATTGTTTTCATTTAATTAAAGAGGAAAATGTAATCTTAATTTTGTTTCAAGATATTTTTAAATATTAATTTTTAAAATATTAAAATAAAAATTTTAAAAAATCATTTATTTTTTTAAAAAATCATATTTTCAAAAGTAAATATTTTTTCAAATTTCCTGAAACAAAATTAATGTAAACTAAACAAAAAAGACATTTTCCAAGTTTGCACCTTTTTTCTTTAACAATTCTTGACTCATAATAATTTAAAGACAAGAAATGCTGAAAAAACCCATCATGCAACAAAGCGCATTTAAAGTTTTAAACAAAGATTGGCTTCTAATATAATGTTTAAATGCTTTTTAAAAAAATTGCAGGTGTGTAATTCCTATAGTTTAAACTTCTGATTCAGTTTAACTTTAGCCTTTCCACCTTCTTTATATACTATTTATACGCCCGTCAGTTGATTTAAAACAAGGCTTTTTCTAACATGCCTATAAAGAGTTTTTTCATAATTTTATCCCTCACAATTTCAGGTTTTATATCGTCCCGGCGAGACCGATAAAAAAGCCTGTATTCTGGGGCCCGACCAGACCTGGAACTTACTTTTTCTGAAGGCTCAACCGGACCGAACCTAACGTAATTTTTCATACTGAACCAGGACTGGCTTCCTTCTTCCTAGCTCTCCACGGGGCGAAATTTTCAGTCCTGGTCTCGACCCAACCCGTATTAAAATCATCGTCTCTGACTGACCTGATCCGTGCAAAAATCATTACATTTTGGCTCAGCACAAAAGAAATGTTTACAAAAAATGCATATACAGTAGACTCACTCTTAACCGGTATCCTCTTAACCGGAACTTCGCTTTAACCGGCCGACTTTTTCCCCCAACATCAGGAAAAATTCTGGGATGACGGCAGCATCGAGAACTCACCTTAATCTTTCGCGTTGAAGTGCAATCCTGAGAAAAAGGATGCAAAATTCAGAAAGGAGAACGTCGGTTCTAAATGGATACGCGTTGACCTCCACCAATGTTGGATTCAGGGTGTGGTCCTGGGGGACATTCCCCCCTCCCAGGACCAATGAGATGTACCCCAGCAGATATGAGATTTTGTGCTTTTAATGGTCAAAAGTGCATCCCCCACCCCTCGGAACTCAACTCTATAATGCCTGATCTATTTGCAAACTGTTTTGTACAAATATTTAAAAAGCTTGAGGGATGCACCGTACAGATCACCGTAGAAGATGTATAAGAGTTTTGTAAGTCTGGTAAAGATCTCAAGTATGAAACATTATTTGACGAGGATATAATTAGGACTGTAACTGATGTTGTTCAATACGAAGACGATCCTGATGATGATCCAGTTAAAGTTGACACTGCTAAAATTTCTCATACAGAAGGGGGTAAAGGCATTAGAGTTGGCGCTACACTATATTGAACAGCGGCTAACAGTTTCCTCGATTAAACTTACGATGTTAAGCAGAGGGAGGGATTATGCTTCAAAATGTCGGGCATCTTGCCTTCAACAGAAGGTGGTCACTGATTTATTTATGGTTGATTAACTTAAATATACATAATGTAGAACAATTTCAACTTCTGATAAACGTGTATGACACGATTTTCAACAATTTAATTTGTGTTAAACATTTTCATTATTTGTTATCAGTGATAATTTTTCTTTCAATTGAGTTGAATATAACTACTATTCCTTTCACAAAATATAGAAAACATGTACTTTTTAAAAACTACACAAATTGAAAAACTAAATGCATCGGACTGGTTTAATTAAATTACGCAGATACTTGTTTAAATTTTTTTACCTCTTCGCTTTAACCTATTTTTCTCTTAACCGGCTCCGTTCAGACCGGTTAAGCGGGATGCTACTGTGTTTTTAAATCTTCATTATTTTACAATTAAACTTTAAAATTCGTTTTTTAAAGCATAGTACATTCAAAGGCAAAAAATTAAAAATACAGCAAACCAGTGAAGAAGAGCTGTCTATGACGGAATCCTATATTAAACGAAAAAATGTGTTCATCCATGCATAATGAATATAATAATATCTGAAAAAAGAATATAGACTATATTTATACCTCCTAAGAAGGAAACTTGTCTATAAAGCATTTTTTCTTTCCTTTGTGATTCCGTATTAGAAGATTTTACTGTGTAGCACTTTTCAAAGTCTCCAATACTTGGAATATGGATTAACGATATTAAACGATAAGTGTAACATTTACATACAAATAGAGATTCATTAAAAAATATATATATATAACTTTAAAAATGAAGATTATAAACATGAAAAAAGAAAAGCTATAATAAGTATTTTTGGTCAGGACTTCTCCAAACGAAATAAGTTTTAGCCATATCGACGTAAAGAACTATGCTTTGTAGAAATTCAGCCAGGCCAGGCCGAGGCTAAGATTTTAACATTTTTCCAGGCTGGACCAAACTTTTTTTACTATGGGTCGGCTCGGAACCGGGCCTGGATATTTCGACCCGTTAAGACCTCTAGTGCTGACCTTCAGCACATTTTGAAAACAGGTTTAACGTGAAATCTATACGCTGCTATTTTATGTCCAAAGGAGAGTCACTGTCTTAAATCGTTTTTTAATAATGTACAATTTGTGGATACACTGCAAATAGAGGCGTCTTAAATTTAGACACTTATGTGTCTGAAAAACTAATTCAGACACTTAAATGTCTGAATGTGAAATTTCAGACATCATAGATGTCTAAATTTGAGACACATAAGTGTCTTATTATGATCATGGTATAAATGAACTAAAAAAATGTCTGAATTCTGGTGACATGTCTGAAATTAAGACATTTAAAGATTAAGACGCTTAAGTGTCTGGATTTGATTAGGGCACCAGCAAAGAATGTTTATTAATGGATGAGAGGTGATTAAAATATGCTTTTTCACTCACTGAACGATATTACTTTACAGAAGTATTTTTCTTAGACCATAAGATGTTTGTCAAAACTGTACTGCACAAGTCTGTTAACCAATTCTTGAAACCAATTTTATCTTTTATTTATTTTTTTTTTTTTCATTAAAGTAATTAAAAAATTCTTTACATAAAAATATAAAGTTCTGAAAAAATCATTAGCTCTTGTCGGTGTACGCAGGAGAGTACAGGGATCCCCCCTCCAAAATATTTTAAAATAGTAAGATATATGTCTTGAAATAGTAATATATATGAACGCCGGTAAATAAATGAAAAAAAAAATGTAGGGAAGGGCTTGAAAGAGGACCCGATTTTCCAACAAGTGTGCCTGTGGCCCACAACCTAATCTCCTTTTTTAAAATGCAGAATTTGAATATGAAATATGCTAAGAGTTTTTTTTTTTAGAATGCATCGAGCAAAACAATATGTAAACATATCAAATTAAAAAGCAATACAAAAAATTTGCAAGTAAAAGAAATTAAATATTCAAAAAGAAACAAAGAACTGGAACTTTTTTTTAATATTCAGGGGACTCTGCCCCCTATAGCCCTCTTTTAAGATAAATTTGAAAAACATGAACGTAAAAAAAGAAGACACAGAATTAAAAATGTTTTCATCGAGAAATTCAGAGGTGAGGGGAAGGGGGGGGGGAGTACCCTGACAAAATTGTCTTACGTGTTTTTACTATTATAGTTTAATTATTCTATAGTCCTTTAGAATATATTTTTTAAATAAACAGACATAAAGAAACTAACTAATTTTCAAAATCTGGGAAGTGGTCATGGGCCCCATTAACAACCACCGCTGCAGACGATTATGTTTAAATAAGGTATCTACTAGACTCTGCCACCTCGCTAATAGGCGACAATCTAGCACCCCAAAAATATTTTCGCTTGATCAATCACTCATCCCCCCCCCCCTTCCTATATACTTGCTATCTCACACTCTCGCTTTTAGAATTAGATAAGAAAAAATATGAACTGAAGCGTATGATATGAAAAGTACGAATTTTAGGGAGATTATACATTTATAAGCCTTCCTTTATTTAAAAAAAGAAAAAAGATTTAAATACAAATCTAATTGCGAAACGTATCATGAAAGTATTATTACATCTCAGCCAATCAGAATACAAGTTCGCATCCGTTTGTTTGTTTCTGCAATTTTGGCGGGCAACGACTTCCGCTCGACGGCCAACGAAGGAAACAGTTAAAGTATACTAGCAAAGTAATTTCTGCTTAATTTTCAAAACATTTCATTTCACGCTGACAAAACTTTTAGTAATTTGAAGTTTCATCACTTGTACAGCGAAGCTTGAGTCACTGAGTCGATGACATCGTTAAAGAAAAAAAAAAGAAGCTGACATAGTATATTTTTTGTACGTGAAGAGATATGTTTTTCATCTATTGGAGTATTAGAATTTGCAGCAATTGATTCTTTGGTGTGAAACATCTTATGTGTGTGTTTTCATTTTAAAGATGTTAGATGGAACGTTTTTATTTATTCGGAAGAATTGTTTGAAATACTGTTAACGTTTGAATTGCTTGGAAAGTTCACGTAAAAGAATTGTGAATTGAATTTTTTAATACATGTATTGAGCTTTCAACAGATTTTTCAATAATTTTATTTCATCCATTATAAATTAGACTATTTAAAATATATAGTTGAAATATAGGAAAATGTGAATGTAAATTTCAAAATGGATTTCCCGTATAAAACATTTTGGATAACCCTCCTAAAGGTAAGCTTGAATAGAACGATATGATATTGCTCAATTTAGAAAACAGAGCATTGAAATTTCATATATATGTAATTTTATTATTTATATTATTTTATCATAATAATTAATAATTTGCATTTTTCATATTAGCTTCTTTCTTGTACTCAATAAACATTTTTTTTGTGTTTAAAGGTTTGTGTGTTCATTTTTGCCATTTTCAATGAATGATTATCATTTTCTGTCTTAATCAATTTGATTAATATTTATTTAGATCTTCATTTTATAAATTAAATTTTTATATAGTAAATAGGTTGCTTGAATCATTTGCTTTTTTTGCTTATGTATCACTCCAAATTAATTGGCATTTCATATTAAACTTTTGCGGATAAAAACCACTAATTACAGAATATAAAATAATGCATATATTAAAATAATCATTTTAATAATTGCAATCTTCATTTAAATTACCATTAAACCTAATTCTGAAAAACTTGTCAAATTAAGTTCTACTTAAAAAACAAATTTTAGTTGCATTAATATGCTATTAATGTGCTATAAACTATATAAAAAATAATTAAAATAAACAAATCTTTGAGATTTATTGATTATTATTAACATAATCACTATTCAAATCTTTCATTTTTCAATAGTTGACTTTATTAACAATGTATATTTTTCAGCTTTAATTTTATTTCGTGTAGAATAAATTAATATATAAATCATTATTTACTTTTTCCTTTATGTTATTAAAAAAATATATTTATTTAATAATAGGTAAGTAGTTCTTGTGATTATCATCTGATCTATATTTTACAAAACGTCCATATGGCAATATTAAAAAATCCTAATTTTTATATACTATTACTATACTATTAATTTCTTTCCTTGCAATTTCTAGATACTTTGTGTTATTGATAAAATTTTGCATGTGAATTTTAATTTTTATTGACAACAGTATCGTTTAGTAATTATTTTACGGAGTCTATATTATCGAAGTAAATGTTTTGATATTAACAAATTTAAATTTATGTTTGGTAATTGCTATGAACTCTCTTTTGCTTCAGAAGGTTCAAATAGAACACAAAAAGAAATCATGGAAGCATCAGATTGAGTTATCATGAATTCTTGAATATTTTATAAATAAAGTTTCAGTTTTTCCAGTGAGAAAGAAATCCCTACTGCATGACGATGCAATTTTTTTTTATATAGTCCTCATAAAAACTTTTTTTTTTTTTTTTTTTTTAAGAATACTTTGATACATATTTTTTCTGTGTTCAATCTCAATAACATAATTAAATTAAAATACACAGGACCACTTTGAAAATAAATTATAAGCAAAACATAAAAATAGGCGTAATTAATCCAGTATAGTGGATTTCTTAAGCTCATACATGAGGGTTTTTTTTTTTTTTTTTTTTTTTTTTTTTTAAATCAAGTTGAATAATATGTGTAAAAAGAAATGAAAATAATATGAGAAAAAGAAAAACACATGGGTACAAATAATACGCATTTGCGACCCATGACAGGGACATTTAGTTTTCTAAAGGGGTTTTCATTTTTGTAATAAAATTTCTAATCTAAATAAACCAATTATTAAAACACAGTTATACTCTAATAATCGAGACGACTGATATCACTAATGCCTACTGATTGGTAACAATGATATTTAATATTTTAGGAAGATAACGTGACTTTAAAAAACTATTATTCTTATGTTTTTGCTGTTTGTGTATATATTTTCACAAAATTATTATTTTTTAATTAATAAATAAATGAAAGTTAAATAAAAAAATTTTACTGTGATGTTAATAAAAAAAAAATTTTTTAGTTTTTTTTTCCTTCAAAAGAATTTTTTATATATATCTGGTGGTAAAAAAAAATCATGAAACTATTTAAAAAGAAAGCAATTAAAAGTTAAATCTGTTTTTTATGGGGGGGGGATGGGGGTGGAGTTGTATGTGTGTGTTTGATACTGTGCTTCGCAACACACATCATTTTTGTTGCTGTTCAATTTATGTTGTAACTTATCGTGTATGAATTATTAATTCGTTAGTTTGCATGTTTCGATTCATGTGATTAAAGTAATTTTGCAAAATATTATTGATTAATCTTACCCGATGGACCTTGAATTCATTTGAAGCAAATGTATTATTCTGCCACCAAAAATGAATCAATTTTTATGATTTCGAATATATATATAAATTAATATACAGTAAAACCTCTAAATAGTAAAACCTTGAGAGCACGGAATTAATCCGTTACTGAGAAGTAAAAATGTGCAGATTTATAGGTGTTGGGAATAGATGTGTCCTCTATTCGAAAATGTTCCTTACGGATGTTTTAGTGTAAATATCTACAGTAAAACCTCTGTAACGGACTCCTCTATTTAGCAAAACATATAGCAGGGTTGGTTTGATTCCGGAAGCTGGACATGATCAAGCATGGGCAAACTGCGCAATGGTCCCTTCCCCGGATTTTTTTTTTTTTTTGGGGGGGGGAGGAATTTGGTATGCAATTTTTGTAAACCTGATACTTAATATCTCTTTCGAAATTGCACGTCTTATTATGAATATTTTTAACTTTTAGAGTAGTATAGTAAGATTTAAAAGGTGCTCGCTAGAAAAAGGTGACTGCTATTCGGGAATGTTCATTAGCCTCCTTAACGGACACTCCAGACTACTGGACACCTCTATTAACGAACAGTAATACAGGTCTGATTTTTTTGCAGATGCAGGATTTGATTAAATCACGATAAAACTGGGCAGTGCTCCCCCCCCCTCCTCCACCGCCACCACCTTCTGCTTACATTTTGAATCTGTTTCAACATTGTACTGTGATTATAGTAAATATTTTGAATTTTTAGGTTATAATAAGATTAAAAATAAAAAATAGATTTATCTAAATACAGTAAAATATCTCAAAGGCAAGCATCTCCGGAATGCTGAATTTGTCCGCTATTCGAAGGTGTTTGCTTCTCTGAGTTACCTCAGAGAAGCAATATATATATTTATGTATGGGTTACAAATTGGAAAAGGTGAGTCGTCGCTAAATAAAATTGTCCGTTATGAAAGTTTTACGGTAAAACCTCCATAACGGACACTCCCAAGAAAGAATATCTCTATTTAGTAAAACCATTTTTCAATTCTCACCGCATGCATTGTTGTATACTTTTACCTCAGAAAAGCAAATATTTCCGAATAGCGGACGAATTCCGTGATTCTGAGGTGCTCACTATTGATAGGTTTTACTGTATTTAGACAAATATATATTTTGTTTTTAACCTTATTCTACTCTAGAAGTTAAAAATATTAATCATAATTAATACAAGGTCGAAAGAGAATTAAATTATCAGCTTTACGAAAATTGCATACCCTGTTTGTGCCCCCCTAAATTTAGAAGGGAGGGGGGTCATGACCCAATTTGCCTGTGGTTTAATCACGCCCTGCTTCTGAAACAAACGTACCCCTGATTTATGGTAAAATATTTTCCCAGTATTGAAGGTGGTCCAATCATGGCTACGTATAATGCTTATTATTATTACCCCTGTTTTATGATCAAATATTTTCCGAGTATTGAAGGTGGTCCAATCATGGCTACGTATAATGCTTATTATTTTTTTTTTAAGTGATAAAAAAAAATGTCTGCCTATTGCCAACAAGTGAGAGGTGGGTCAAACATGGACGCAAATCAGACATTTCAAATGTGTGAAATTCAGACACATACAAGTGTCTTAAAAATTAAGACATTTTGAAATGTCTGAAATTTGAACACTCTAGTTTAAGACACTTAAATGACTGAAATTCAGACACATACAAGTGTCTTAAAAATTCAGACATTTTAAAATGTCTGAAAATTGAACACTCCGTTTCAGACACTTAAGTGACTGAATTTCAGACATTTTAATTTAGAGTGTATATTTTCTCAAATGGACCCCTATGGAGTTGCAACTTTTGTCATAAAATTTTGCACCTTTTTTATTAAACTTCGCAATTGGAAGTATGTGTCTAGGGGCAATTTTTAAGGAAAAAGTGTATTGTTTCAATCTTTATAAATCACCTGTATATATATATATATATATATACAGTGGCTCCCAAAAGTGTTCGTACAGTTTAAAAATTTTTAGTAAAAAGGAAGTACCCTGGAATTGAATTCGAATATGAAGTTCAATATTTTTCCACATCATCTCTGTGTTATTCTAAATAATACAAAAAAAAAAAAAAAGTTTTAAATATTGACTGATTTTCTTTTTCATATAACAATGAAAACAGAAGAAAGCAGAGAAAGAACACACCACAAAAGTCTTTGTACACTGAAACATTTTCGGACAAATTCATAGTTAAAATTACCGTCTGTCGCTTTATTTTTTTATTTTTGCATTGTGCTTACATTTAGCAAATCGTTTGGCTTTAATTTTTGCTTACTTTCTCCGTAATATTCCATTTATTATTTCAAAATGACTCGTAGTCGTAAAGAAACAACTAACAACATTCGAAAATTGGTTATCTTTCATCATAGAAGTGGTAAATCAGTTCGGAATATTTCTAAATTAGTACATTTATCCCATTCTACGGAGCAGTATGTGATAAAACGCTTTAACTCTTTCCGGCACGGAGAAATTCTGTTTATAAACTGATGAAATTTTGTACTAATACCAGAATTTATAAACGAATTTATTAGAAAATGCGAACTTGCTTATCTTCAAGTACTTTATAAAAAGAAAATTTTAATTAAATATTCTGGGTACCAGTAAAATAAAAATTAGGTGTCCTTTTTTAAGGACACCGCCCGAGAAAGGGTTAAAGAATAATATCGGATCGATAACAAGGTAAGAAAATGTCGTCCGTCAAAGTGAACACAACATGATCAGAGATTTATAATTAGAAAAATTGTGAAAAATCCACATCTAAATGTTGTAAAAGTTGCTACAGAATTTAATAAAGCATTTTCTTCTTCAATTTCACCTTAAACTGTTCAACGAGTGCTGAGATCAGCTGGATTAAATGGACGTTCTGCCCGTAGAAATTTTTTTGTTAGTGCGAAAAACAGAAAGCTTAGACTCTCCTTCGCAAAATCAAAGTTATATAAACCCGAATCGTATTGGAATAATGTCTTATTTGCAGATGCAAGTAAATTTAACAATCTTGGTTCCGATGGGCGTATAATTTTGAGGAGAAGACTTAATTCAAAGAACTTAGTTGGAACAGTTAAGCATGGCGGTAGGGGTGTACTTGTGTGTGTGTATGTGGGGGGGGGGGGGTCATGGCAGCCTCAGGACTAGGTAATTTGGTATTTATTGATGGCATAATGAATGACGTTCTTTATTCAAATATTTTAAAATTATCGACCCAATGTTTTGGTATTGGAAACAACTTTGTTTTTTATCAAGATAACAATTCGAAGTACATGGCTCCCAACTTTCGCCTCTGGTGTCTCTATAATTGTCCACAAGTTCTGAAACACCACCTCAATCGCCGGATTAAAACCCAGCAGAACATATTTTGTGAGAACGGGAGGTTAGAGTACGAATAGAAACGACAGTAAAACGAAAAGCGTACTAAAAACAGTAATGATCGACAAATGGATAAACAATGATGTAGAAATTACAAAAAAACTAGTGAAATCTATTCCCGTTTAAAAGCTGCTGTAGGTGATAAAAGATATCGTATTAAGTACTAAGTTAACGGAAATTTACAATATTTATTAATATATAGAGATTTTTTTAAAAGTGTACGAAGACTTTTGTGAAGCAACATTTTTGTTATTTTTTCATTATTTATTTCTACAAAATAACGTTTTAATACTTTTAAAAATGTTTTATGTAGTTTTTTTTTTAAGAATAAGTTATAGAACTTATTATTAAATACTCATTTTGAAATATTAAATTTAATTAATGGATAGAGTACTGTTTCCTTGAAATTCGTAAGTGTATGAACACTTTTAGGAGCCACTGTATATAAATACATGCATACACACCAACACACATTGGTAAAATAAATTTACCTCAAGTGGTTTCACTGTTCATAATCAGCAGCAAAAGTTCATGAAAAGCGTGGAATGCCTCGGAGGCACAGAAGTTGCTTAATATGCATCAAAGAAATTTTCGTTATTCAACTCATTCGGATTAAAAATAAAAGCATCTCATTTGGAAGGTACTCCCAAAATGTAGCGTAAGCATCTTTTATTTGAATCTATGCACTAATTCCAACTTCATTAAACTATTCTTCTCATAATTAAAATATCTTTCATTTGAAATGTTTTTCGGCGAACATTTACCAGAAAATAGACTACCGACATTTTTCAAAAGATTTTAATTTTACTTCGCAAATACCAAAAAATAAATATTTGAAAATATTATCTCTATAGATATTTAATTTCACTCAGTAAAATAAACAATAAAAAAGGTTAGTTTAAAAGTTTGTTTTTTTTTAGTTAATGAGACTATAAGCACAAAATTTATATCAAATTGAAAACTTTCTCAGAATCTGCATGCACGGTAGTACAAGCAAATAACACTCTGATAAATTTCTAAATTAAAATTTTATTTCTTGTGCAACCTTTAAAGCAATTTTGCCTAAGCTATTTTATCATCTCTCTATGTAAACAAATTTGTATTTTTTTTCAAATATCACATAAATGGTCAGGTACTTATAAAGTTTTAAAAGTAGAGAAAGTTTCAAATTTTGTTAAATTAAAAGATATGAAAACCCTCTTGTACAAAAATTTAAAGGAATTTCTAATCAATTTGCTTCTTTTGAATTTTGCCATTTAAAGAAAGTAAATTTTTAAATTTTTACTAATATCAAGGTAATAAATAGATGTAATCTGTTATTAATATGTTATTAATCTGTTATTAATCTGTAATAATAAAGCTGTAAAGAAGTAATCTGTTATGAAGTTTTATTGAAGTAATCTGTTCTACGCAGGAAAATCTATCAGTCATACCAACTGAACATATATAACATTCTTCAAATATTTAGGCAGATTGTGTAATTAAAATGATGTACTATGGAAACAAATTTGTATCCTTTCAGAAAATTATATCTCGAAAATTCGGAATTAAAAAAAATATATATAAAACAATTTTTTCAAATATCAGTTGAAGAATAAAATTTTACACTATTTCATGCGCTTTCGTTAACTATACAGGGTTTCAAATAAAGGCTGAAATGTGGTTTAACTTTTTACCTGTTAGGTAATGTAAAATGCACAAGTGTTCAAAATAAGGTAAGATATAGGTTTATGTCAATGAAATTGGCCTGTAATAAATTTTAAAAAGTTACACTATTAAAATTTTAATACCAGAACCCTAAAAAATTTATCAATTAGAATTTGTTTTCTAAATTTTTGCTGCAGCAACAGCTTTACAAAAACCTGCATACATGTATCTTAAAAATTAACAGAATTACAATGAAGAAAAAACTCTTATGGCCACTTGACTAAAAAAAAAATACTTTTTAATATATTAATTGTCACAGAAAAAAATTGAAATAGCCATTCGACTAGAAATTATGTCTTTCTCCAGTTTATGTGAAAAAAGAAGTGTAGGGGTCGTTTTCATGCTGAAATTATACCAAACTCTGACATTTTCAAAAAGAATGCCTAGTTTTGACATAATATTGGGTTTTTCATTACATTTTAACTTACGATAAAAAGCAAGAAGTCATTCGGTCAATTCGTTTAGGAATTAGGAATGTCTAAAGTTCGAATTCCTAATGTAAAATTCATTTGTAATGGTTGCAAAACAGATTACATTGCGCGTAGTTTAAACATAACTCAAAATCTACTTGCCGTAATGGGCTGTAATTTTGTATTCGCATAGGAGAGAGTAGTACACATTGAGACAGCAGCCACTTTGACATATAGTTGTAACTTTTCCTCCAAGCTGGTACAGACCCATAACGACCTCATCTTATGCAACACGTGGATATAGTTTCGTCACTTCAGTTACTTGTCCGACAAAATAGTAAATAATTCTTTATTTTATAGTGGTTAAAGTTACATAAAACGTCTATTTTAGAGTTTATTTTCTGCAATATAACATATATTTACTTAACCAAACCTAACAATATCTAATAATAGACTATTTCGACAAAACGACATAAACATTTTAAAGCGATGAAATTGATGCTATAGATATGGCATCCATTTTGTTACAACGTAACGAAAGTACACAGTGAGACGTGTCTCACTGTGTTCTATGTAGTTCTGATGTTTAAAAAAAAAGTTATTTATTAATAAAAGTAGGTTTTTCTCTCTCTATCTCTTTCTGTGTGTGTGTGGGCGTGTGATGGTTAGGGAAATCTACTAAACGTAAGAGGATGAAAATGTGCATGAAGGTAGCCCAATGTCTTCCACTGTCTACCCGAGGCTCATATTTTTAATTTTTTGAAAATCTAGAAATATTAATTAGAAATTATAAACTGCAGAGAATTATTGATAGAGTGGAAAAATGTATCATTTATGAAAATATATACATTGTCTCACTGTACCAATTCTGATACACATACAGATTTCCGATACTGTGTTATGCTGCTTCTGTGCTTTTATAAGTAACTTTTTAAAAACGATTTATGCATTAATGTGTAGAGTATTTGTGTAGCTTAAAGATGTAGCAATTTTTTTCAAAAGAATAAAAATCGTCGTCATTCGTTAAGTAATAATAATTTTCGTCTCACTGTGTACTACCCTCCCCTATTTGAAGCTTTTAGAAATCGTTTTGCGTTAAAAGAAATTCGTTGGTTACGCGTCATATTTTTTAGAAAATTTACAAAATATATAAATATATTGGAAATAAATTTTTAAAAAACTTACGAATTTCAACCTATTAGTTTTTTAACTGAAATTTAATTGCAGATTTATTATTATAATTCTGTTACGATAATTACAATAATCTGTGTTATGCTCAAAAAACTACCTGCACTGTAATGCGTTTTGAAAAGATTAAAAAAGCTTATTACTCGTACTTATTTACATTTGATCAAAAAATATTTTAAAATTATGGGTTCAAAATTTTAAACCTACAAAACTTCTAAAATACTTCACAGAAGAACTTCCAGTTTAGTATCCCAAGATAAAATTTATCGAAAACTTCAAATATTTCAAAATTAAGTGCTCATATTGCAAAATTTTGAGTTCGGTAAATATACTGGATTAATTTTAACACAATTATTCTAATTGGTAAATAAATCATATTAGATGTAAATTTCCAACTCGGCGAAAAATGTCCGGACCAGGATTTGAACCAGGTTTCTCTTGGCTGAAGCCCGGTGCTCTACCATCTAAGCTATCCCGGACGAATCTGGTGGAACTTTTTCACCCAGCAAACCTTATTGATTATAGCATCTGGTCTGAAACCTGGTTCAGACTCAACAGAATAAATCACAGGTAATGGAACTCCAGAAATCGCATCTGAGCTATCCCGGACCGATTTCTGGAGTTCTATTACCTGTGATTTATTCTGTTGAGGCTGAACAAGATTACAGACCAGATGCTATAATCATTAAGGTTTGCTGTGTGAAAAAGTTCCACCAGATTCGTCCGGGATAGCTCAGATGGTAGAGCACTGGTGGCTTCAGCCAGGAGATCCCTGGTTCGAATCCTGGTCCGGACATTTTTCGCCCAGTTGGAAATTTACATCTAATATAATTCGGTAAATATGTTTTTTTCTGGAACAATTTGGTGATTAAAGATGAACGGGGGTGCTCTTTTCTCCCCTCGACCGGCTATACATCAGTTTTCAGTACATATTTTAAATAAAATTTCATCAAAGAAGATAGTGTATTTGGTTGATGGTTGATTGGAGTTTTATGGCACAAAGTCCGTTTAGGGACATGCTGCTTCAAGAAAAAGTAAAAATTAAAATAGAATCAAATTTTGAAAAAGTTACTTTAAAAGACTCATAAATACACAATCTTGTCAAAAACAACTTGCTGTAAATGATCTCGCCAAGCAACAAATCTAAAACGACTGTCATAAAAAGAAGTGATATCACATAAAAAGAAGCGATATAAAAGGGCATACTCCGATTATCGTGTAAAGATCTATCACTACTGATAATATTTCCAAAGGACTCGGAGTGAGGTACAGTATGTGAAAATTGCTTGGCGACCTGCAGGCTTTATAATTTTTGTTCTTCCTGCACTTACATACAACTATACGTTTAACAATTTTCTTCTTGTATTACTGCTCCCATTAAGCTACACTGTTAAAAATTTTGCAGCATTCTGGCAGGTCATTCGACCGTTTTTTGAAAAAACGGTTTCATAAACATAATTTAACTATATTCTGACCATAAAATGGCCAATAATATGGTCAGAATAGTGTTAAAATTACGGTTGTGTAACCGTTTTCGCAAAAAACGGTCAAATGACCTGCCAGAATGCTGCAAATTTTTAACAGTGTATAAAATGTTTAAGCTTCTGGTGTTTGCATGCCCATTCTTATTAATCATCATGTGAGATCGATTTCTTGATTTTATTTACCATTATTTGAACGAGAAACACCACTTTTACGAGGCGGATTTTATGACTAAACATGTAAACATTTTGAGTTTGTAAAATAATAATAAAAATAACGATCATATGCATATTAATAACAATGCACCCAATAATACTCATTAATTAAACTAATATATATTGCAGAAAGTCAGCGTAAACGGAATTGCACATGACTGGGAAAAAATCCGTTCTAGTTAGGCTTCAGTTTCAATAGTATTATGTAACATTTTTATGCTGGAAATATGGCATTTTTTGTTTAAGAAATATTTTCGTCATAAACAGGATCCATTTTACCAGTTTTTCCTCTAATTTTGAAACAGTGTATTATTAAACGTATTTATGTAATTAAAGATTATATTTAAAATATATTAAAAATTCTAAATATAATAATAGATGATTATCATAATTACATGCCATTTCCTGCTTGTCTTACATCTCTTTCTGATTTATTACAGCTCTTTTTCCTAGAAATATGTATAAAAGTGATATAATGAGAATTTAAAATTTCTTTTTCCGATTTTCACAAATTTTCTAAATTGATATACTGCATGTATTACATATATTCCTGCAGGTCGCCAAGCAGTTTTCATACATACTGTACCTCACTCCGAGACCTTTGGAGACATTATGAGTAGTGACAGATTTTTACACGGCACTCGGATCATGCACTTCTATATTCCTTCTTTTCATGTGATATCGCTTCTTTTTATGACTGTCGTTTTAGATTCGTTGCTTGGCGGGATTAGATAAAATTGTTTTTGGTGGGATATCACTCCTTTTTGTGAGGTGTTTCATTTGAATTATACATATTTAATTTAAATTCACAAAAGAAAAGATAAAGGAAAGATGATAGAGGTAAAAAAAAATAACTTAATAGTGATGCTATAAAATTTTTAAATGTGTAATATGTCTAATAAGTCATAACATTGGACTATTTTAAAATAATTCCAAACCAATTTATCGATTCTTACAAATCTCAGAAGAAATCATTTATTTTTCAGAAATGATAAAATGTGACGAACAGCAATATTTTTTGCTGTTGTTCTATAAGTTATAGGGTGATTCATTAATTAACTCAGCAAGAATTTTATCATAATTTTTTAAAAAATGCCTGTACATTTTCAAAATTCATATCAATTTATACAAAATATGTAAAGACTTAAAAACAGACTGAATAATGAGCATTTGTTTTTTTAGTGGGCGTCCTTGGAGTACTTTTTACATAAAATTAGTATTTTTTATTTCAGGAAATCCAGTGCTTTCCGATAGGCGGTGCAGAAACGCTGATTTTCTGATTAAGCTTTTTTTTTTCGTTTTATATGATTTCATAATCTCTAAAACTTGCTAGCTTTTCTGAATTTTCATTTATGTGCTTTCTAAATTCCTAATTGTTTCTACCGTGACTGACAGGAGATACTGAGTCATATGCATTCCAAATATTTTCTCATACATTTCGTATAATTAATCAGATAAATAATAATTCATTTCAATAACAAACCGGAATGCGATAGTTCATCGTTATGCAATTATTTTCCCTAATTTCTGTCATATTTATAAATTTTTAAGTAGCACCACAATCTCATTAAAAATAAACTAAAAGATATTTATGGCATATTGATAGCACTCATTAATTAACAAGTCCAAAATAACAGAGTTGATTAGTTCTATAAATCTCCTTATTAAACTTTTTAAATGAAAAATTTAAAAAAAATTCCAATAAACTGCCAAAAATTTGATACAAAAAGATTGTAAATAATGAATCAAAATTTATGTAATGAAAAACCTTGCTGACTATATTACCTTTGTAAAATGACTTAAATTGAATAAATTGCAAAGTTTGGGATGTTGAAAATAATATTTGACTTTATGTGCAGCATACATATTGAAAGACAGACAGAATAAAATACATGTAAAGTCTGTATGAATGTTTAAAAAAATTAATTAGTTTAATAGTAAAAGAAATACATAAATTATAATTTATCCAACATGAGTAATTCAAAATGAAATAGAAGAAACCATTATTCCAGTTATTGCAGTATGAGAAACTGTAACCAAAGTACATAGATTTGTTTATATGCATTTCTTTAACACCAAAAAAGTTTATAATAAATGGAATGCCGAATCTTTACTAAAACTTTCAAGAATTTTAGTATAAAAGCAAAACGGAAGAGAACGTTTTCTCACATATTTCAGTATGAAAAACAGTAATCCCAAAGTTCTATCGAAATGCTTCCCTGACTATAAGTACTCTGTGATTCACTAAAGTGCTTACATTATCTTTTTGAGAATGTTCTGTGGGTTCTCTGAAGTCGGTGTTTAGCTAGAATCTTTCCATAATCGAGGCCCACTGGCACGTTTCTATAATCTAGTTTCTCTTCGAATATCAGCAGGATATTCCGCGATGATTATTGTGCGTAGTACCTCCGTCAACAATCATTGCGATTTCGTGCAAAATAAAATTTCATTTAATTGCTATTTAAATTTTGTGTCTAAAAATCCCTAATAGTATTGGAATTTTAAATGGTGCGTGCTGAAAGCTAGAAGCATCTTTAATAAAGTGGATAATAGAAACACCTTTCATAAAGTGGAAACATCTATCGTTGAGCTTTCAGATGAACAAACTGAATTCATATTAATTTTTTTATTAACATAATAAAACTTTATAGAAATTGAAATAGTATAAATTCATTAAAATACATGTCACTCTGTAAATTGGTTGTAATATAATCAAGATCTTTTAAGAGAACTTGTAAACGAACCGTGAATGCTTCAATGCCGCCTTACAATATAGAGCTTAATTGGGTGGAATATAGTAACCTATCTTAATATCGTGTGTACATAAGCACTTTGACTAAAGTTAGGCTATTTAGTATTGTTTTTATATTAAGTATAGGAATCCAGTACTTTAAACTGGTGTAAATCAAATACTAATCGACATTTTTATATGAAACTTTAAAGATTTGAACTGCTTATAAAAACAAATAAAATACACCAAACCGCGTAAAAATCGGTAATTACACATCTCTATAGCCCTATCAAAAATCTTTTGAGTGAGCTTGTAAACGAAACGTAAATGCCACAATTCTGTTTTACAATAAGTATCTTACGTCGGTCGACTGTAGTAACATATCTTAGTATCATGTGTATACGACCATTATGACAAGGGTTATGCAATTTAATATATTTTTGCTCTATGTTAAGTAGAATAAATTACTTCAAACTCATATAAAACAAAACATATTAATATTTTTACATGAAACGTTAAAGATTTGAACTACTCATAAAAGTTATTCAAATGCAGCAAATAGATTAAAATTCGGATAATTACACAACTATTTAGCCCTATCTAAACATTTTGGAGTGACCCTGTAAACTACCAGTAAATGTTAGAATTCAGTTTTACATTACGAAGCTTACTGGGGTTGACTAGCAACATATTTGAATATCATGTATATATGACCATTTCGACAAGAGTTAGGTGATTTAATACCATTTTGTTCTTTGTTAAGCATAGGAATCAATTACTTCAAATTCATATAATTCAAAAACTATTCAATATTTTTACACGAAACTTTCAATGGTTTAAACTAATCAGATAATCAAATCAAATCAGTAAAAACCACGTGAAAATAAAATCCGATAATTACACATCGCTGTATCCATGTCAGCAGATTCTGGTATGAGCAAGAACTTAATAATTGCAAAAATCAGCACTTTTAAAATCGCATTTACTAAAAACCTATTCGTGGAAGTCCACTTTACTTTTATTTCCTTAGTCACGTGGCACTCCTCATTCCATATTAACAAGAATTTTTTTCTATGATAAATAGAACTCGGGGTATAGAGGTGTCAAAATACAGTTTTGGTCATTCCGCAAAATATAAACTAGACAGAGTATTAAAAACTTTTTTTAAATCGTTTGGCATCAATTGGCATAAATTCCTTTCTTTTACGATTCATTACATTGTTGTTTTTTTTTCTTGTGAGAAACACTGTCGAGTTTCTATGATGAATAAAAAACCAAAGTTAAATGAAGAAAGCAATCTGAAGAGAAATACGATTAAAACAAGTTAATGAGATCAAAATACAACACTTAAAGAAAATATTTACAGTTAAAATCCGTACCATGTATAATGTAATGATAGGTCAATAGCACGAAGTATGAAATGTCCAAATACAACCTAAAATCAAGAATATTTAAAATATATTACTAAAAAGAAAACAATGTAAAATCACATAGGCTCATATTTTTCAAACACAGTATATTCTTCATTAACATCAGTGTCATTACGTTTAAGATTCGAATTCCATAGCATCTTCCGCATAGTGTTGCAGCTGCTTGGGATCCTTCACATTAGTAATACATGGGCTAAGACGTGATTTCTTGTGTCTTCTCTTCACAAATTTTCTCTGTGAAGAGGCTTGATTCGAGGGTTTCTTTCTATTCTTCTGTACAGAAGATTTTTGGCTTTCTTTCTGAGTTGGAAAAACGTCGTGTTTCTAGAGTTTGCTTAGAGATAAAGCGGAGGTTTGCTCAATCTCATGATAAGTTGACTTTTTTAATTCACTTGAAGATATTTGTGATGAACTAGTTAAGTATTCTAGTTTAACAGGTTCGGATGGTTTGAACAAAGTTCTAATTTTGGCGTAAATTTTCCAGTAGTGGCAGAGAAAATATCAGGAGTTTTTTCTTTAAAGTGCTGGATGATAGTGTCACAGGTGAATTATCTGGCGTAAAACAGAATTCAGTTTGGGTGCTTATGTACTGTGCTTATGTACATTACAGATTTTGAATGTTGCTTGAGTAAACTGGAGTAAAATTCTGGCAGATGAGGTTCTGGATGAAGTTTGTGAGCATCGTGGTAAGAAGGTTTTTGAGTAACTTTAACAGAAAGAATTTCTTTTTTACGAATCCAATTAGGACAAGAGCGAGAATATGCTGTACGATCGCCCTTACAGTTTGCGCAGCGTTCGGGATTTTCGAAATATTTACAAGTATGGCCGACTTCTACACAATGTGCACAGGTAACAGAGCCACGGCAAGTACTTTTAGTTTGCCATAATGCAGCCATTTAAAACAACTGGGGGGATTAGGGATATAAGGCCGCACAGGACAGCTCAAGTAAGCAGCTTTAATTCTGGATGGTAAAGTCGGGCTATAGAAAGTTTGAATAATGTGTTTTGCCGGAAGTACTTTCCCGTCTCGACGGATCATGATACGGCGTGCATCTATGAAATTTTGATCTTTTTAATTTGTTAGAAGTTCTTCTTTTGTTGAGAATAAAAGCACTGGTTCAGATATTACACCACGGGTTGTACTTAGAGTTTGATGTGCCTGAACAGAAACAGAAAAGAAGCCTGTTGTTCAATTTAACACCTACTGATTGTTCGGCTGAAGAATCCTCAAACTGCATTGTTTTGCAGCGAGTAACTATCTCCAAAAACTCAGAATTTTTTTCCAATAAGAAATGGTGATGGTTTCTTAAATCAGCTATCTGAAAGACTCAGTACGTTTAATTATAAAAAAATTGTGCGAATGAATTGTTCTGTACAATTTGTTTCTCTCCACATGGGACAGAAATAGAAGGAAGTGAAGTAGTTCTATCCATAATAGAAAAAAGTAATTCAGGCACCGTCCGATCACACACATCACCAATCCCAACAAGGGGATGCACATTCGTGCAACAGTGCTAACCAAGATCCATACGTTCACAAGACAATTCTATGTCAGTCTCCACCCTTAGCGAGATGTCTAGTAATTGCCCGCTCACTTGATCCTTAGCCAATGATAAGTCAGCTGACCAGCCGATCCATACACACGATATCAATATGCACCTCCCGTCTGCCTGAAGCAAGTTCCAAAGTAGTTTGTTGGATTCCCTCAACTGCCAGGACATGGGTCGCTACGTACGGCAAACGCGTAGGTGGTTTACGATTCTCCATATGTCGATATAGATAGGATGATATCGGCTTATGCTGAATTGCCTTCACCTCTAATACGGAAACCACAACGAGCGTGAAACAAAGAGGAAGAAATAGACAAGATGAAGGGAGAGGAAAAGGAAAAGAGAAATATTGCTCAGGTGCCCGGCGTTGCACAGCAAATATCTAAAGAAGGTATTCCCCTGGGGGATTAAGGACTATTGAGATCATATACAAATTTATAGTGGCATTTAGATGGGAAACCGCATTTTTAGTTCCAGAAAAGATTGAAAATTCATAAAATTCAAAGTATTTTAACGCGGTATGTTTTGATCGTAAATGAAAGGTATTTTTACTGTTTAACTTTTTAGATAATGGAGAAAGTTTTCTTTTTGTGTAACTAATTTCTTAAGTTTTTTAGAAACTATTTCAAAGTACATGGATTTTTATATGATGAAGGACAGTACTTTAAACATTTTTTCAACTGAGAATATACCTTAAAATATCTCTAATGGAATTAGGTATTGGCCAACTATAAGAAGGGTCACTCTAGGAAATACCTGGAGGCTTCCGACGTTTTTAACAATATCTCATTTGTTGAAACTTTAATAAAGTTACACTGTAAGTCGTAACATTCTTATATAGATCCATGGACAGTTAAGCATAAAATATAGGCATAACGCAGCCAAGTTAAAAATAATAATTTCTTTAACTTTTACCATTTTTTATTTAAGTGCATACTACACAAATTTCGTTTACATAGTGCTTATCTGTAAGCAAAGAAATCCTTTCACTCCCTTTACTAATCATCTGCGATTATTTAGATTGGAAGTACAACTAAAAGAGACGAGTCAATCCGTTGAGTGAAGTGGCAAGTACGATCTATTTTAATAGTTTATTAAATAATGTATCTTCGCCAGATGTTATTATATAAGCCATCTTCTTTAGAAGAATACGCTACTTTGAAAGTCAGACGCATAGCTACCAATGTTTTCTCCTATCCAAATAAATATATTTATAACCATAAATTTTACCCAATAATGGAAGACCTATTTCGAGGTTAGCTGGGTGAATTATGTCCTCCAGATTTGTCCGGGATGGCTCAGTTGTTATAGCATTGGCGGATTCAGCGAAGAGCTTCGCTGAATCCGCCCTGAATCCACCGTCCGCTATTCAGCTTAGCTGAATAGGATTCAGCGAAGAGCTCCCTGGTTCGAATACTGGCCTTGCCATTTTTTGCCCAGTTGGAAATTTACATCTCATAATTTAAGTATTGTTCAGTTTTTTCGACAAAACATCTAAAACCAAAGTATCCTAATGCTTTTAGCCGGATAGTGTATATAATGTCCTTAAAAGCCAAAACAATTTTTAACGCAAGAGCCTAAAGTTCTAAAGCCAGTACATGTCTAGAAAACGACTAATATGTTGGAGTAAGTAGGATAAAACTGTAGAGCTGGGTGAAACCAGATATCTCAGTTTTGAATCAATTTGAGGAGCCTATAGCGAATAATGGTTGAAATTTTTGGCAACAGGTAAGAAGAAGACGTCCTTACGATACCACAATACTAGTATTTGTGAAGTTTGTGTTTAAATGTTTATTATCTTTTTTTTTATAGTTTAGTTTTTTATGAATATGAAGGCATTTAAAGTTAATAAAACTTTTTATATTTGTGTAGCACATTAAAAGATGATTTATTTCCCATAACAAAGCGGTTTCTAGAATTTAACCCTTTATGACTCGGCGGTACTTTAAAGCACCATTAAAAAGTGTGTTATAAAATTCTCATCGATTAGCAATAATTCAATTTACAATGAGTTGCTGATACTTTATCTTTTTCCGAACGCTTTGTTTGTTGCACAAAACAAAAATATTTTTAAAGGATGATTTCTCCTTCATTTGCATCGGTTCAACTTTCTTGATGCTGGAATATTTTGGGTGGAAAGTTTCAGTTCTTAAATGTTTCTATAGTTCTATTGTAAGGGTATTATATTTGCACAGTTCCTAATTTCTAAAATAATTTTAAAAAGATTTTATTAAAAAATATTTGAGTGGAGTTCTAATATACCACAAAATCGTTATAAATAAATATTTCGTTCATTAATTTTAATTAGCAAAATCCTTCTAAAATGTATTATGTAATTGTGTAAATTTTCTAATGAATTTTTAAAAATTCAGGAAAAATACTTTATAAGATGAAATTTTCATTTTTTTATAATTTGAGATGTAGAGGGCTAAAAGGGCATTTTTATGGCTTGCTTTCCGAACCACATTCTCTAGGGCCAAAACAGATATCCTAAGTGGGATAAAAATTTATGTCTGAAAAAATTCATTTTATAGTCCGTAAACAATGTTTGAAGAAAAGTCAGTCAAAACTACATAGAGAAGAGAAATGATTTTTATAATGCTGATAAAGAGGTGAACTTTTTTTTCTATAATTTTACAAATTATAATGAAAATAATTATTCCTTTGTCTTCAAATATTAAATTGATAGACTTATAATGCAAATTACGTAAGTTTATCTCCTTAGTAAAAGTAGGAAAATAATATTTTGTTCTTTTTTATAAAGAAAATCTAAACTCCCATTTGTGCAAGATTAACATATACAATGCAATACTTAAAAATTGTTTATTATCTACGTATAGAAATTGTGCCAAACTCTGAAATTTACAATACTAAAACCCAATTTTCATATCACATTTGGATTCTCTGGTACATTTTACATTTAAATACTAAAAGTATTTCGGTCAAGTAGTTTAGAAATTAGGCTGTATTAAAGTTTGAAACTACTAACGTTATGTTTATTTTTAATCGTTACAAAACAGACTGAAATGCAGGTAGTAACTCAAACACTACTTGGCAGAATGAGCTCTAATTTTGGATTCACATATTTGAAGCTACTAAACATAGACTTCTCTTTTTAAAAAAATTATGGGTTTTAATTTTTTTTTTTCAAAAAATAATTTTAAACTTTTCGAAAAAAAATTTGAATTTTAACCTATGAAATTTTTTAACAGAAATTCATTTTTATAAGCTTCAAACAAAGAATTCCATAATTACAGCACATTTCGACAAGTAATTCTCGGGTTATGCTTTAAAAATTACCTGCATAACGATCTATTTTGCAACGATTAAAAATGAGTTTAATTTTAGGAGTTCCGAAATTTAAATCTACAATTTGCCTTAACTACCTGACCGAAAGATTTTCCGTAAGGTAAAATTTACCAAAGTCCAAACACGATATGAAAACTACGGTTAGTATTGATGAGGTCCAAATTTGCCATTATTGCTTCATGTTGACGAACCCTAAGCAAAATTTAAGTACAACATTTACCTTTTGTATCACCGCGTTGCATATATACAACGTACCGAACAAGAAAGAAAAATCATACCACAAGCATGGATTATGAAACAATTTCCAACACCTCCTGAATTCTTTGCCAAAACTTCTCTGTTAATTAAGGTAAAAAAATATCTAAGTAAACATTTTAGAAAACTCATAACATATTAGAAAACCAGATATCAGCAATTACCGTCCATATCAAAAAAGTAGTCCAATTATTTTGTGCAGCTCTGTATTTAATCTACAATTTATACATATTGTACATAATATGCTAATAATTAGTTTAGTAAGAAAATGTATAATAGGTTGAAAATTCACCTTCAGCTGTTTTTATGAATATACTGAAACATACTTTAATTCTTTTGTACAGCCCTGTATATTACCAATAGATTTTTATATGCGCTACATATTAAGCTAAAATTTAATTCACGTTACATATCTTTTTCATTACATATCTTCTTTAAAACATAATTAAAACTACTCAAATCACACTTCCAAGCATTATCATACTTAGGAGGTTATGTATCCAGTTTTTTGTGGCCCTGTGTATGGTTTTATTTATGGTATACAAACATTTTTTAGTATATTAAATATAATTTAACGTAAAAGTGCATAACTCAATTAAAAGCTGCCTTTAAGCCATTCATGCTGATAATCCGCAGTGCCTGCGAATTCTTTTCTGTAGCCCTGAATAATGATGGCATTTATACACACCACATACTAAGCAAAAATTTAGTTAAATTCGCATACCATAAAATAAATCGCATTTCCAGAACTTATAGCTAATAGACAGAGTACTTCAGATACAGTACTCTATCCGAATCTTTTTGTGCCAATGTAAATGAACGATAAATGCTATGCACATTATGTTATGTAACAAGTATCTTGTAGTAAGCCTTAGCAATGTAGTATATCATTTCCATTATGTTTGAAATTGTATAACAGTACTAAAGTACACTGCAAATACTTCCCCGTTAACCATTATGTAACGGAATTCTTTTGTGTGGACCAGTAAATGAATAGCAAATGCTTTGCCACCCATATTTTTCAGAATGCATAATTTAGTGTACCACATAAATGCTTATCAATTTCATTTTGTATGAAATTGTCTAACATCATTAAAATGAACTTGAAACGATTTTTCCCCCATAGACCGTAATGTAACAGAAAAATTTTGACCGTCCCTGTAACTGAAATGAAAATGCTACACCCTTCATTTTAAATACCGACCGTGCCGTATAGTAAGCATAGTAAGCATCAATAACATACAAAAAAATCAACGAGATTTAGAGCTCGGACAGACGGACAGACAAACCGAAATCAAACACTTTTCAACTATGTTGAAAAATGTTAAAAACCAATGTTACTTATACAGCGAGCTTTAAAAGACGATTTTATCTATTGCTGCTATCTCCAGCACAGCAGTGAATATAAATTTTTCATAGAATTCTCAACATACGGTGATAAGAGTTAATTTTTCATTCCAAAGTTTTTTTCACCATTTGAGAAGTTTTGTATCATTATTGCTAAAATTAACTCCATAAATGTTGTGAAAGTAAAAAAGCTGCAAACGTCCAAAAATAGATTTTTTTAAAAAGGTAATTTCGTATACTTTACAATTTTGTATTATAAAATTGACAATATTTATGAGAAGTATGTATAATTAATAAGAATTATGTGTTATATATGAAAAGCATGACGTTTTCTGTGTTATTGCAGCTGTGAAGAAAGTACATTTTAGTCGATTTTTTATCCTTATGTTCTATTTTTTTAATTATATTTTACATGCTTAAAATGATATATTCTAACATATGAGTAAATATTTTCCAAATTGGAGTTGTTGAGATACAAAAGGTTAATTAATAGACTTTACATTTTTGTATTATAAAATTTACAATATTTATGACAAATATGTATAATTAATAAGAATTATGTGTATTATATATGAAAAGTATGAAGTTTTCTGTTTATTCCATCTGGGAATAAAGTACTGTTCAGTCAACTTTTTAGTCTTATGTTCTATTTTTTTAAATTATTTTTTTACCTGTTTAAATCATGTATTCTAACATCTGAGTAAATATTTTCCAAATCGGAGTTGTTGTGTCACAAAGCGTTAATTAATAGACTTATTATAGTAGATTGGTATCACTCAATTTATACGATGATTTGCGGCATATGTTGGAGAGGTTTTTTTTTCCAGAACTGTACATTTCTTTAACCCGGTAATGGGTCATGTGTTGTTGTTGCCGCCCATTTCAGTTATCTTGCACTAACTCATTTCCCCTTAAAAATAAAATGACGACATTTCATATTGTTTAACTTAAATGTTTCTCGTGCCTCATGTTACAGGACATTATTGCTTTTTTCAGATATATACTGACAAAAAAATCTGAAATTCGACAAAAAGTCTCCGACATGAAAACCAGTGTCGGTTCATTTAAATCTCTCATCAATGCAAGAAAGCTACATATTTTCAGTAAACTGACACTTCATAACTTCATTGGTAAGTAATATCCGAATTTTAAATAAAAATAGCTTCACGCCATCGGGAATAGCTGGCTAAAGTACTGAACGCAATCAATAGCATTCTAAATAAACGGTCAAGTGCGAGTATTACTCGCGCTCAGAGGGTTCCGTACAATAATTAGTATATGAATTATTAATTGTATTATTAAAATAAATCGTTGCTAAAAGAATAATAAGACTTTGTAAAAAACTATATAACGTAAAGTTGGGTATAGCGGTATATACTAGAAAAGTATGAATGGGTATACCATAAAAGTTCAAAGAGATATGAAGCTTAAATAATATCAAATATTGCTATTCCGCATAACTCTTTTTTTAATCTTATCCTAATCTGTTTATGATGAACTTAATTCGGTTTTGATAATAAAAGTAGTGAATATTTAAACTCCATTTGGTATGTCATAAAACTAAATCCAGCGCAGTAATAATCTTTTCTTTTTACAGTGAAGATAAAACAAAACACTTTCAAAGTTTAAACGGCATTGTGCTAAGCGCGTTTCAAAAAGGAGGTAGCTAAGTTGCAAAGCCGCCTTGGTCCGTGACGCGTTTTTCCAGATAGGTTTTTAATTAAATTTTAAAGACATGGGAGGTGTATTGAGAGATCCACTCAATGCAAACTAGTCAGGAATCTCATACTATTTATGTGATTAATTCTAATTAAATTACTCTGTTTTTAACAATTTGAAGTTTATTGCTTTTATACTGCTACTGGACATTGCATTACACAAATATATCATTAAAAGTTGTTATCTAGGCTTTAAAAGCCGATGATACATAGAGTACGCCGCCCCTTTCATTATACATGTCCAAACCGTCCATGTTTTAAGGCTTAATATCTCGGCTAATTACTGACGATTTCTTACGAAAATCATTATCAACAATACTTTTATACTTCTGCTACGATAGGTACCACCAGCGCTCCTCAATACTTTTGCTGAATGCCCGAAAATCAAAATTTGTGTGTAAAGAAAAATGCTATTTTCTCAAAAACTATGTGACCTAGGGTAACCGCTGTAATTTTCCTGCAAGGTTTAAATTAAAATCTACTACCTCTAATTTTTTCATAATTTTAGTTTCAGTAGATTCGGAAATAGAAAGAGGGGAACATATTTTTGCACTTCATTTTCGGCGATATCTCTGAAAATATAATACGTAAAATTAAAAGAAATGTATTTTTGAGTTCAGCGTTACGGATGCTTTCACACGATATACAAAGAAAAGGTTTTTTTTCAAGTAACTTAATTAGGCTATCTACATTTTCTTAAATATATTTATGAATGTGTAATAATCTGTAAATATGTGGGTCAATAGTCTTTATTACTTCCCCCCAATTTAAATTTTCCACATTACATATTTTACAAGTAAAACGGCTGTGACAGACAGAAACAGAAGTAATCTTATAATGGTTCCGTTTTTACTTTTTAAGTACGGAACCCTAAAAATAATGCAACTACTTTCAGATTAAATATATTGAAGTTTCTACTCTTACATTTGATGAAGATTTTAACGTTGTAATCTCACATTTTCTATACATTTATAAAAGTATTTCTAAAACTCTTGTATGATTTAAATATTCCGCACAAAAATATTTTGTAATTTCTTCATTTGAATGTTGTTCATATAATTTTTGATAAATGGAATACTTTCATGTGCAGTGCATCCCCAATAATCTGAAATAGCACTTTGAAGTCCGTATAAAATGAAAGAAACGAGAGAATACTGAATTGAGAGAGAAACGAAATTCTTCTAGAATGTATTATCACACTCTGACTCTACCAGCATCTTCTAAGAAAAAGTATCCCTTTTCAAAAGATTGTTGAATAATGCTAAAAATATTAACTTGCTCATAGAACCGTCCAAGTTTATTTAGACTATTTTTAAAGAAATAATATTTTAAATCAAAATAACACGAAACTCATATCGACATAACAATTACACCAAAGATGAAACATAAATTGTTTTGCATTATCAATAGAAACTGTTATTTTCTAAACGGCTATTTATCTAAGAGGAAAAATTTTCAAGTTTCTGTGCATTAAAACAGTACATTTAAACTAAATTTAGCGGATATATGTATGAAAATTTATGCACCCTCATTTATTATATAAAAAATTTGTCTTCGGCATTTTCCCTGAATGCAATTTCTCAAAAAATTCCCTTAAATATATTTAAATCAAATATTGATGTTTTTCAAATAATTCTTACGAATACTGAAAATATATCAAGAAAACTATTTCCTTAAAAATGCAAAAACCGAATTTCCGTAACTGTTACGAAATACGTTAAAAATTAAGCATGACATAAATTTAAATTATTGCATTTGAGAAAACAGATTTCAATAAAACATTTCCTGTTATAAATTTATACTTTCGCTGCATATTTTATAAAAATATGCCTTTTGATTCTTAAATCATTTTAAAATAATCAACGAATAAAATATTTTGGGAACGGCGATGACAGCCATTTCTTTTTTTATATTAAATAATGCATTAAGGGGACAGTGGAGTTTAAAATCCTTAAAAATAATTCTTTTTATTTTTGTAAATTTCACCTTAAATATTAATCAAGGGTACATTATATGCATTATGGCATGCATTTATCCCCCCCCCCCAAAAAAAAAATAATGAAAAAAATTTATTTTTGAGAAAAAAATGGAATTTTACGCGTCGTCTCAGAAATCTTCGAAATGCCCCCTTCGTCTCCCATATCAATGAAAATCCCCAATATTTTTTATAAAAGTTTGGTTTATATATATAAACAAAATAGAGCATATAATTTTATATATTTGAATTTAAAAAAAAAAAAAAAAAAAAAAAAATTCAAAATTTCAAAAAATTTTCGAAAAAATTTCAAATTTTTTTTTTTAACCTTTAAATTCAAATATATAAAATTCGATGCTCTATTTTATTTCTATATATAAACCAAACTTTTATAAAAAATATTGGGGATTTTCATTGATATGGAACGCGCAGAGGGCACTTTGAAGATTTCTATGACGACGCGTAAAATTCCATTTTTTTCTCAAAAATAAATTTTATTTTTTTTTTTTGTGATAAAGGCATGCCATAATGTATATAATGTACCCTTAAATAATATTTAAGATGAAATTTACAAAAAAAAATTTGAAAAATTTTGAAAATTTGAAAAATTTTCGAAGAAATTTCAAAAATTTTCAATTTTTTTTAACCTTTAAATTCAAATATATAAAATTCAATGCTCTGTTTAATTTCTGTATATAAAGCAAACTTTTATAAAACATATTGGGGATTTTCATTGATGTGGGAGACGCAGGGGGCATTTCGAAGATTTCTGAGAAGACGCGTAAAATTCCATTTTTTTCTCAAAAATAATTTTATTTTTATTTTTAGTGATAAATGCATGCTTTAATGCATATAATGTACCCTTGAATAATATTTAAGGTGAAATTTACAAAAATAAAATAAAAAAAAATATTTTTAAGGATTTTAAACTCCACTGTTCCCTTAAGAGAACATAGGTATTTCATATGTTCTTGCACTACAATTATCGTTTATTTTGCGGTATTTCGTGATTGGTAATTAATATTGTTAGTACTGTTATTGCTTGAAATTAAAGAAAATATTTCATAAAAATTTGAAACCTTCTGTATACCACTGTATTGGGATTAATTTCTTGGGATTAATTTCTCTTCAACATTAGTTTTAAATTACGTTAAAATTTCAGCAAATGTTTAGTAACAAATCTAAATCTTATTTTCTAAAAGCCCATTCTGACTTAAAAAAAATAAAAAAAACGTTTTAAATTCTAAATCCAGGTTCATATGTGCGACTCCTAAATACGAATTTTATTCCTTGCATTTTAAATGTTGAACGTTCCTGCCTTTTTCTCTCTTAACATAACATGTTCTTTAATTAAAACATTAAAAAAATATTTCATTAAAAAAAAATATTTTTTTTTACTTTATATCCCTTTAATTCAACATACAAAATTAATGTGTTTGAAGCATTTTTTATAACAGTATTTGAAAATAGAATCCGATAACTACTGATCTTTTTTATTCTTTTATGTGTCACTTTATGTACCCATCTATGGAAAAACAAGGAAATGTAATTAAATGATACGATAAAAGTCATGCTAACATATTCACTTTCCAAAAGTCTGTCTTTGAAGTTTGAAGAAGATATGAATAGAGGTAAGATTTTATTCGGCTATTCATACATAATTTTATAATTTCAGACCCGAGTTATTCAAAGGGGGAAAAGAATATAGTCCATTAAGCTATTTTCAGTGATTTTCAGGATTTGTTCAAAAAGTTTTAATTAAAACTATTAATAAGTTATTAAAAGATAATATATAGCTTCTCCAATCTTGATTATGGTGTTTAAAATTTTGACAACTTTTAAAAATAGGTAAACATAACTAACACTTGACATAACTAACACTTGTTATAACTAACACACATAACTACCACATATCGTTTAATTCCCTCCGTACGCCTACAATATAGATCAATCTCGTATGCGTGCAATGCAGACCACCCACAATGTCTACTAGTATTTTTCTATCTAGTCTTCTCTGCTTTTATTACCTAATACTGTAATTTCTGTTTTTGCTATAAACAGAATAGCATAAAAGATATTCTCACATTATTTCATGAACAGTAAAAAATACAAATTTACATGGAAATCTGCTGTATGCATACATATAAGAATAAAACAGACTGGGTATACTGTACATGGTTTAATGAACACTACTCCACTGCACCTAGCGCAGATTTTAGTGTATGTTTAAGTTCGTTGAATAAACTTTCATAATCTGAAGACAGTAAAAGAATTTCATATCTCATTTTTTGTAGCTAAAGCTTATTACAATATCACTTCAACAAACGCTTTGAAGGAAATTTGGTAAGGTTTGCAAATTAACTTTTCAGATTGACAGCAACCGATCGTTGAAAAAGTTTACTCCACTTTTGGATGATTTTTAAACATGTATTCATGGGCTGCTTTTTGTATGTAAAAACGAAAATACATGAAGGATAGAAGTGGTATATTAAACGATAACATTGCGATTCTAGATATTTTGTGATATAGAGTTTGAGAACAGTAGTGAAACAAGAATGCAAATAGAGTGAAATCTATGTTCAGTACCCACTAGCCCTCTTCTAGTACTTGCATTAGTATGGAGTATTTATCCGAGAGATTTTTTACATGTAAACACTATGGAAGAACCAACCTTTCCGGAACCTCAAGTTTCGCAATAAAATAAAGTATCTTTCAAGTTGAAAGATGAAACAAAACTACTTCGAGTGTTTTTTTTTTACTCAAATAGCCTGAAGCCCATCGCCCCTAGTCCTACTTGCAGATTTCATGGTAAAGTTAATACTGAGTGCAATAAATATACACAGTGTGATTCATAAATATCGAAACAATAGGCTATATCCTTAAATATTGCTCCTAGGTACATACTTCCAATTTCAAAGTTTCATAAAAGAAGGTGCAGAATTTGATGAGATAAGTTGAAACTCCATGAGGAGTATATTTGAGAAAATACAAAAAAAAAATTATACGGCCGCCGTAGGATAGAATTTCCAGTTAGGAAAATTTTCCTTATCCATTACTGAATCAAACACAAAAAATTCCATCTTCATATCTGCAAAATTAACAGAGATATATAAAAAGTGGGGAAGGATTGTACTTTGTGGCAATACATTAATCCTTTCGTGCATTCATTACTTTTCATTATTCACAAAAAATCTTTTTTTGTGATAAATGAGAAACCATTATAAAATAATTTTATTATTGTACTGCATGCTAGGTATTATCTGCCTAAAAATCAAATCTCCATAAATGATTCCTCAAAAATTTTTTGCCTAATAAAGCAATAATTATACGACCTCGTATGAGGTTCGTATCAGTGTTGGGTACGCTCACAAAATAAACGAACTAATTCAAACTCAAACTCAGCTTCTCAAAAATGAGTCAAGTTCACGTTCAAATTCAAAATTTTTGGAACGAACTCGTTCCACTCAAACTCATCTATGAAAGTGAGCGAAGTTCACTAAAAACTCGTTTTTTTGGGTTTTTTTTTTTTTTTTTTTTTTTTTTAGAATTTTTTTAGAATTTTTTTGTTTAACTTTACAAAATTTTGTGAGCTAATCTTTTGATTATTCCATGGAAGGTTCTTCTTGAGCCCGGCACAATTTTCCTTTCTAATACTCGCTCCGATCCTGGTTTGGGGATTACTTATTTCTAGAGGTTTGGAACGAGATGGGCCGGGACCGGGACTGGATTTATATTCCGATCCAAGCCGGGGCTTGACTGCATTCTTCTTGAGGTCTGAACTAGCAAAAATTTTCAGTCCCCGTTCCAACCACAGTTCATTTGAAAATCACTGGACTAGCACTACTCTGGCTAGTAAAAATATCAGTAAAATTTGGACCATACCATTTAAAAAAAATTTTTAATGCACGCATTTTTAAATCGCTATTATTCCACAATTAACATTCATATATTTATTTTTATTATCATTTAAGATGGGTACATACATTTCTAGGCAATAAAATTAAATTAGAGTAAAACCCGAAAAAAAAGAACATGCTTATGACGCAATCCCGTCTTTAACAACCCCCCCCCCACACACACACACACACCGCCGCCCCACCCCCCCCAAAAATTGTTGATCTATGTAAAATGAGGATAACAGTACTTTTGAAAAGAATGTAACGCATTTTAAACAGATGATGAACTTGCTCATGGAGAAACCAGCCCATAACGGATTTTTCTTCTTTCCTATGCAATTCCAAACATTTTATTGCATAGAATTTTTAAATTTTTCAAATATCCAAACCATAGAATGTGAATTAACGAATTAATGGTAACAGTGATATTTATATATAATCAGATGCATTTAAAAAATAAATACCACAGCTCAGAACACTTCTTTTAAATCCTACACTTCATTAATGATACACTTCATTAATGATACACTTCATTAAGTGTGTTCTCAAATCCAAAAGGGCAACTTGCTGACATAAGTTTTAATTTATTTTTGTTCAAAAATGCATGAAACTAGCTGGTGTTGTTGTTCAGAAACTATGTAATTGAGCTGTTTTTTCCATTTTTTTTCAAACGCAATAGATCTTTCAGAAAATAGTGTCAAAGTGGGCGTTTTGAACCGAATTTACACGCGAAGGAAGAAAGAGCACTCAAGAGCAGCGAAAAACGTGTTTGTCACGTGATCAAAATCGCTTATAGCTCAATAGATAATTGATTGATCAAAAAATGAAAAAGAAAAAAAACAGTTCAATTCCAAATCGCTTCCATGGCCTGGCTTTCCAATTTTATACCTTTCCGTTAAAAAATGAATTTGTAAATGTGTCAAAACGTTTTGCGCTTGTTGAGCAGAGCAGTTAAGAACAGCCTTAATGAAATCGTACACTTCATAAATTATATTTATTATGTTAGCCTTTAAAAAGTAAGTTTTGCAAACAAAACACGAAGAACTTTATCAGATGAAACTAAATAAATTAATCTTTGTTTTGTTCAAATTTTATATTTGAGCAAGTGGATTTCATCTTTCGTTTCAAATTGCTATTTTTCATAACAATGTAATACATTTCACAAAAATAACTTTTTGATTTTTCGCAAAATATGGTAAACCCCCCCCCCCCCCCCCCCGAAAAAAAAGGAAAAAAAAAGCTTAATCGTATGCCATCTATATATCTTTTAAAAATAATTCAAAATTTATTAAAACATAATGTATAATTTCCGATTTGTTGAAAATTTATCTTATATATTATGCGTGATTTTTTTTAAATGCCTGTGTCAATTTTAAATGTGAAAAACCTTTTTTAAAGGAAAAATCAGTTTACACGTATAGAGAATGCCTATGAAGTAAAACCTTTCATTAATCAATTGTCATCGCGTCATACATTAAAAAATACATGTATAATAGGGTGGAACTAAAAAACGAAGTTTCGAATTTTATATTCTAATAGCGATTATTTTTTTCCTTTTTAACCCCATAAAAAGAAAATATTTTTCTTTTAATTTTAAAATGATATTTTCCGGTTCCTCAAAGCGCCTGATTTTCCCTGAAAAACGAAAAAAAAGCCAATAATTGCATGAAAAAGTTTTTTAAGCTTATTGTTAAATTTATATTTTGCAAAATTAAATTAATTAAGTGTTAATGTCCTGTAATAAAGAGAATAATTTAGTTTGAGTGCCTTAGAAAAGTTAGCCCCACTTTATTTGACTTTTGTAGAAGCCAGCGTCGTGGGCGTCGGCTTTCATTGTCTCTGATTTATTTGGCTGCGACACATAACAAGTTAGTCCAATTTAACGTGTGTTAACAGTTTCTTTAATTATTTTTCAATAAGCATTCGGTGTCAAAATTGACAAAGTCTGTTAACGTACCTAAATTCAGATAATTGTTGAAGTGTCCTGTATTTCGTGAACCAAAACAATTAACAATAGACTGTCATCTTTGATGAACATATGAAAATGTTATGAAACATTATTTTTGGGTTCAATTTAACTTAAAATCTAACAGCTGGAATCTGGTACAAACTATTTCTAAAATATCTAAAGCTGTTGGTGATACAATTAAAAGTGCTGAGACCTTAAATTCCAACGGTTTCTGATACACAAATCATAAAAAATGATTAGAGACTAGCGTGAGAAATGTCAAAATTTGAAGAAAAATATTAAGATTAGAAAGAATAATCCCACATCCAATATAAAATTGCAAAATGTTAGGTAATCCTGCAAAAAACATTTATTTGCGTAAAAGCACTAAATATTATCGTGTATCAGAACAAGAACGTTCACTTTCTCAAAGATCAAAGAGAGATGGGGTGATGGCAATAGGATCAATAGATATAAAAACTACAAAAAATGTGTAACAAGACTGGAAAAGGAAATATCAAGGAAAAAAAGTTATTTTAAAACAAAAAAATTATGTTTTGAATGAATGGTCGTCAAGTGTAAAAAATAGTTCGGAAGGAAATAGTTCAATCGACGGTTTTCTAAACCTGAATTTGATAATCAACAAGGTGAAAGAACCGGAGTATTAGACAGAATTGCAAATATTATTGCAAATGGCACCTTAGAAGATATGGGAATTTCTGATGATAATAAAGAAAAGGTAACTGAAAGAAGGACTTGAAGACGACAAAGAGAAAAGAAAAGAAAGAATTTGAAAGAACAGGAAAGACGAAAGGAGTTAATTTTAGAAGGTTAGTATTTTGATGGCAGAAAGGATAACACGATGATAACTGAAGCAGAGGGGAAAAAGTATAACTAAGAATCATTAAAGACAAACACCTGGTTTTAGTTCAAAAACCAGGATAAAAATATATTGTTCATATTTTATTGACATATTCTTCTTATATTAATATAGCCACTGCAATTTTGGTGTATTTTCAAAATAATAATACAGACATTTCAAGTTTGAAAGTTATTGGGTGAAACAGTAACGCCTTTAATGCAGGATGAGAATCTGGAGTTGTTAAAACATCGGAAGCAATACCCTAAAAACTTTATAATGAATAATTTGATTATTACATGCAAATGAACTTTTTTCTTAGATACTTATTTCAACATCTTGCTGGAAAAATTACAGGTACAAAAGGATTTTCTGGACCAGTAGGAAAGCGACTTGAAAAAATGCGAACATATTGAAATTATAGACTATAAAAACATTGATCCTATCTTGACGGACTGATCTTATGAAGAAAAGAAGTACAAACAGGGATACACCTGAATTTTAGATTTTCCTTGTCATACTCAAACAGTGTAAACGTGTGTCAAAATTATCCTGCGAGCTGCGTCAACCGTCTTTAAATATTAATCAAAAGATGGCATAATCTTAGGAAAGTTGAATTCCCACAATGTAATGACAAAGTTTACCTAAAAAGACAGTAGGTTGAATATCCAATTGATTTAATCCATAACAAAGCGAGGTAAGGAGGGTGGAAGTCGACATTTAACCACCTCCTCGTGGTGACTTCTGGATAGTATTTGCTAAATAAAAGTAGATATGAGCTAACAGCTACGTTGGTTACTTTTAGTTACTTTATACTGAAATTTCAAAACTTTGACCTCCTTGAGGAACCGGAAACAACTTATTTAAAAAAATCTTTTCAGCCAAAAGTTTAGACATCCAAAAAGGAAAAAAGTTTTCACTATTACACATTAAAACAAAAAGAGTTTTTTTTTTTTTACCCTATACTTAAGTTCCACCCTAAAACTATATTTATACATATAGTTTCTTATTCTAATAAATACATACAACACATTGATGCTAGAAAGGTCAAATAAATAAATAAATCATCGTATATTTAAGGATTTGTGATTCATACCCAAATTTAAAGCTGATAGCGTTTTCTACCGAAAAAAAAATCGAAAGAAGAGGGAAGAGGCTTCCCAACAATTGACAAATTGATTGAAAGCGTATCCACTGTTCTCGTTTCCCAGAATCGTTCTCTGTCCTCTGAATCCTCTGTCCTTTTCAACAACTTTCATCAATAGTTGTTGTTTATGACGGCCAATTATCTACACGAGGGGTATGGGCCCGAAGGGGAGGGAGTGCCCTCCGTGTGGGGTCTTTCTAAGGGAGCCTAATCCTCATTTACGCAAGGAAATCCAGGGTTCGAAGAAAACCAACTTTCATCAATAGAAAGATTTTTTTATTCATACCATAGTAGTTTACTGATATACGATTAGATAACTGAACTAGCAAAACTAGCAACGTTTTATCTCAAATGATACTTCAAATAAGCCGTAGGCTTTATAGTTTTCTTTTTTTTCCCCATCCTTTTGAAATGGATATAATAAGAAATTCACCAATTACTTATAGTCTGTGCAACAAAGCACAAAAAAGTCTCTGGCACCTCCTCTTGTAATGGTATTGCTTATATAATCTAACTGGACATGGCTTTTTGTCCTAATGTGGAGTTTTTCCTTTATATGCTTTCTCTATTCTTTTCTTATATTAGTCTGGGACCTGGGACAAAGATACTATCTGTTCCACAAATTCTCCTATTTCTAACCGAAAAATAATACTATTTTATTTTCCGATTGAGGTGTTAATGCGGTCTGGGAAAAATTTCGCTCCCAATTATAAGTGTTTGCAGTTATTGGGCTTTTATATTTTCGACTCAGGGCATTATATTTTTTCGTTGCGAGTCGGGTTCGGGGTCAGTTTCGGGTCGAGTTGACTATGACATTTCGGGTTCGGATTGGATTTTAACTCTTGTGATTCGGGTTCGGGTTGACCAGATTTTTCAAAAGAATATCCAAAATATTTTTTCATATTAAAAATCTATATACAATAAGATCTTCATAATGGATACTCCCGAAAGCACATGTCTAGTTAGCGAACACTTTTGCAATTCCTAATACTTATATATTTATATGCTTATATCGCTAATTTGGGCATCTCCCAATCTACACAGAAGTAACATGTGTATGTGTGTATAAACTATCACAAGTATCAGGGCCGAAACTAAGGGGGGGGGGGGCAGAGGAGGCACGCGCCCCGGGCGCCAGAACGAAGGGGTGCCAAATGAAGGATTATACCCTTGGAATGGATCATTTTCTTCTTATGGACTGGTGGCTTCCATTATTATGAAACAGCCATTATAAATGAAGTGTTAGATGAAGATGAAAGAGCAGATGTAAAAAGTTAGAACTCTGATTTTCTAATCAGAATAGGAAAAAAATGGCCATAATTTTTTTTTCTCTTTCATCTTCACCTAATATACTTCATTTATAATGGCTGTTTCATAATAATGGAAGCCACCAGTCCATCAGAAGAAAAGAACTCGGTTAAAGCGGAGGCTCGGTTAAGCGGGACTCTACTGTATATTTCATTTTTAAAATGATCTTTAGAATATTTTTGTTGGTGTTCAGGGGGGGGGGGGGGGCTCATGACCCCCGTGACCTCTTCCTTGGACCCGCCATTGTGGATGACGTATTACATATTTTATTATGACGTATTTTAAATTTTAAAATAAGTCGGCTATTAGAAAATTAGTAAAATTCTCTTTGTGTATATACTTTGCGGCAGAGCGGGGGTGCCAAAATCTATGTTTGCCCCGGGTACAAAAAAAGCTAGTTTCGGCCCTGACAAGTATCATACATGCTTTTTTGTTGTGTATCAAAAATTAAATGTTGGCAACATTTTTCATATTCCGATAGAAGAAAAAAATTTTTTAACTGTACCGTAAAGAAGGAATAATCTATAGTCACATTTTTTATAAATTTTATTTTTTATGCAGTAATTTGAATATATACTCATTCATACACTAAAACATATTTATTTTCATCTGCAACACAGTTTTGCTCAAACTTTTTGTGAAAATGCAAACAATCTGACTTCCAAAAGATCTAACTATGACTAGCAAGGGTTATTCTAGGCTACTCATAGAAACGCAAAAAGAATATTATAATCATTAAAACGTGGAAACAGAAATTTATATACAACCTGACCCGATGCAAGGCTCTATTCAATAATCCCGATGTCTTTATTATTCAGAGGCTTTACTATATTTGAATATTAAAACATAAATTTTATGACTATTTGAATATTAAACACCTGTCTTTTTTTTTCCAAAAAGCATAAAACTGGTAGTACAGATATAAATGTAGGTTACTTTTCACAATTGCATTAAAACATAATTTCCTTTCCTTTCATTTCGGATTCGGCACGAGCCGGGCCCAGGCTTCGTCCTATCCTCATTCACGGCAGTCGGGCCGGGCCTGGACCATACTTTTTTCTGAAGGCTTCGGCTGGGCCTAGTCACTACTCTTTCCGATCCAGGCTCTGGCTTTTTTCCTGAAGGACCGGGCAGGGCCTAACTTATTTTTTCCTTACCAAACCAGGACTTGTATCATTCTTTCTAGTCTTCACGGGCTTAAATTTTCAGTCCCAGTTTTGACCTAATCCGTATGAAAATCATTGTCTCTGCGTGGCCTGGTCCATTCAAAAATCAGTAAAATTTAGCATGGCCCAAAAATTTTTGCAAAAATTGCATACATTTTTAAATCGACATTATTATACAATTAAACATTTAATTTTATTCTTTATAAAGAATAGTACATTTCTAGGGTTATTAAAATGTAGCTAAATTAAAAAATAGTAAAACGTGTGAAAAAGAACCTGCCTATGACGGAATCCTCTCTTAACCTGAAAAATATGTTGATCCATACAAAATGGATGTACTAATACATGAGAAAAGAATATATAATACGTTTACACCTGTTAAGATGGGAACTTGTCTATAACGTATTTTTTTCTTTCCTATGCAATTTGGTCTTAGAAGATTTTACGGTATAGCATTCTTTAGATTTCTAAGTCTCCAATACATGGAATATGGATTAACTATATTAATAATAACTGAAATATTTACATACAACAAATAGCGATTCATAAAAAATAAATAAATATCGCAATAACTTTTATAAAAATTAAACTAGAAACATGACAATAAGAATCAAAGATAAGTATTTTTATCAGAACTCCTCGTACGAGACAAAGTTTTAACCAAATCTACATAAAAATCAATGTTTTGTAGCAATTCATTTGGATCGGACTGGGCTCGGGCCGAGAGATTTTTACTTTTTTTTGGGCCGAACTTTTAGCTGTTATACAGGGCCAGGTCGGGCCAATAGTTTTTTCTCTACGATCTGGGCCAATATTTTTTGTACGGGCCAGGCCGGGCTCGGGCCGAACTTTTAATGTTTATACCGGCCGGGCCGAATTTTTCTTCTATGGATCGGGAGGGCCCTGGCCTAGAAATTTAGGCCCGTGCAGCCCTCTACGATAGGCTGCATGTACAGGGACCTCCGTTCCAAAATACTGTTTCTACTACATTTCTTTCTATATATCTTATTGTAAGCTCTATTGATTTTTTAATGGATCTCTATTAGTATGTAAATATCTGAATTATTATCAATATCATTAATCCATTTACACGGCTTGGATACTTAAAAATCTGAAAATTCTATCTCGAAAAACCTTCTAAGACGGAAACACATAGGAGAGAGAAAAAATCGTTATAGTTAAGTTCCCTTTTTATCAGGTCTGTCGTCTCTTGCATGTGTATTATTTATTTTCAAACGGATTATTATATCCATTTAGAAGATCCAGCAGTGTTGCCAGATGGGCTACTTTTCTTAAATTCGGATTCTTGATTGGCACCAATTTTTTGATATGCTAAAATGCACCTTATTTAATGACATATTAATTAAAGCGAAAACCAAGGTAATTTTACCGTTTGAAAAAAGTGGAGGCAATCAAGAAAACTGAATTTAAAAAATGTAGCCCACTGGCAACACTGAGATCCAGATCCACCGATCAAGAAATTTTTCCGTTTAAAGCAGGATTTCGTAATACACAGATTCTTAAAACAGGTTTTTCAGTATTGTATGCCCTCCCCAGCCCCCTTAGAAATGTATATGTACTACTATTCTTTAAAGAGAATTTTAATTGTACAATGATGGTAATTTTAAAAAAATATATTTTTTCGGAAAAAATTGTTGACCCAAGGTAAGTTGTTCATTAAACAGATTTTTGCACAAGTCACACTGGGACGGGGTAATAGTTTTCATACAAGCAGGGGTGACAGGGCCAGAAAATTTCTGTCTGTGCAGACTTTTAGGAATAATAGAGCACAAACCCAAAAACAAGTCCGGTTCGGCCCAGCCCGAGCCTCCAGAAAGAGCAAGACTCGAGCACGACCCAAAAAACTGATGATCACACTCGACCCGCCCCAAGTCCGTTAAGGCCTCTAAATGGCATTTGAATGGGAAAAACGTAATCTTAACGGCAGGAACAGTTTTAAATAAGTTATGAAAAAAATTGAGTTTGAGTTGTAAATTTCGTTCAAACTCGCGGATTTTTTGAGCTTTCGTTCAGTTCACGTTCGTTTATCAAAAACTGAGTTAAGTTCAGCTCAAAGTTCACAGAAATGAACTAAGTTCGTGAGTTTCCGTTCAATGAACGCGTTCATACCCAACGCTGGTCCGTATGCATGAGAGGGTTAAGAAAGAGGAACAACGTATAAAGACACAAATATAAATATGTATAAAAAGCATACAGCTGTTTCGAAAACTAAGGTCTCATCCTCAGTGCTTAAAAATCAAAGGCAAAATTAAAACTCAGGGTAAAGGGGGGGGGGAGAGCCAGAAAGGCGTACCTTACAGCTCTACTGCCAACTAGTGTTTCGCAGTTGACAGTAGAGCTGTAAGGTACGCCTTTCTGGCTCTCTGACTCCACCCCCCCCCCCTTTTACACTGAGTTTTAAGTTTACCTTTGATTTTTAAGCACTGTTCATGAAACCTTAGAGTTTTCGAAACAGCTGTATGCTTTTTATACATATTTATATTTTTGTCTTTATACGTTGTTTCTCTTTCTTAATTTAGAATGTCAATGTTTTTAAAAAATTATTTGTGGATGACGAGATTCAAATATTGCAGCTCATTAACTTGAAAATAACAAATAAAAATACATATATGTGTGTGACAATATTGTGCAGGCTTTAAATACATATATTGTTAGTTATGGATCATAAGTTTTAATAAATGAAATGACTTTTGACGCTTTTTACTTTGGAAAAGAAATAAGTCTTCTTATTACAGAGAATTAAAAATATATAATGAAATTGTTTTAGCCTATTAAATCTAAAAGGGCATTCACAAAATATACATAGAACACGCACGCACACACACACACGCACGCACACATACATATATATACAGGATGTTTCATAAAAAAAAATGGGCAAATCTTTAAGAGGTGAGACAGAGAAATTTCCGTTACAATAATTCGCCAGATTTTAAGGGATTAGACACAAATTGAAATGCGTGTAATTCTAGAAAGAACGTTACTTTAAAGCCAATGTCAGACAGGCGTCTTTTTGCCTGCTTTTTTACTTACGTATTATCCATTCACAATGCTATAGCATTGTGAATGGATAATACGCAAGCAAAAAAGCGTGCAAAAAGACGTCCGTCTGACATTGGCATAAAAGTTCCAGGAAACATGTAAAAAATATATTTATTGAGTTAAAATTTTGATTTTTTTTTTTTTTTTTTTTTTTTTTGCGATGGTTAACCATATAATTTGTAAACAAAATCACACCCTAAAATTTCTCATAAAGTTAAAAAAAAATTAAATGATTATTATTTTTATTAAGTGGGGTAATTTAAAACTATTATAACTCGAAACATTATTTGTAGAATTTTACATTTTTTTCATCTAATGAAAGAGGAAAATATAATTTAAATTTTGTTTCAGAATTTTTTTCAATATTAATTTTAAAAATATTAAAAATATAAAAATATAAAAATGATGTAACTTATTTTTAAAAAATCATATCACTAAAAGTAAGTATTTTTTTCAAGTTTGCCGTAACAAAATTAATGTAAATTGATAAAAAAAAAACAAAAAAACGTGTTACATGTTTGCACCTTTTTTCTTTAACTATTCTTGAATTACAATAACTTAAAGCCGAGAAAGAGTTTAAAAAAAAAAATCTAATTGCAGAAAAACGCTGTTAAAGTTTTAAACAAAGACTGGCGTCTTATAAAATGTTTAAATGCTTTTTAGGGTTCCGTACTTAAAAAGTAAAACCGGAACCATTATAAGATCACGCCTGTGTCTGTCTGTCTGTCACAGCCCTTTTACTCGTAAACTATGGAACGTGGAAAGTTCAAATTGGGGGAAGTAATAAAGATTATTGACCCACATATTTACAGATTAATAAATATTCATAAATATATTTAGGGAAAATGTACAGGGGCTAATTAGGTTACTTGAAAAAAAAAAATCTTTTCTTTGTATATCGCGTGGGACATCGTGTGAAAGCTTTCGTAACGCTGAAATCAAAAATATATTTCATTTTATTTTAGCTATAATATTTTCAAAGTTTTGGTGGAAAATGTAGCGTAAAAATATGTTCCCTCCCATCTAATTTCGAATCTATTGAAAATAAAATTATGAAAAAATTAGAGGTAGTAGACATTAATTTAAACCTTGCAGGAAAATTATAGCGATTACCCTAGGTCAAATACTTTTGAGAAAATAACATTTTTCCGTTACAATCAAATTTCAATTTACGAGCTTCAGCAAAAGTGTTGAAGAGAGCTGGAGGTACCTATCGTAGCAGAAGTATAAAAGTATTGTTGATCATGAATTTCGGAAAAAATCGTCGGTAATTAGCCGAGATATTACTCCTTAAAGACACGGACGGTTTGGACATACATAATGACAGGGACAGCGTACTCTATGCTCCATCGGCTTTTAAAGCCTAGATAACAAATTTTAAGGATATATTTATGTAATGCAATGCCCAGTAGCAGTATAAAAGCAATAAACGTCAAATTGTTAAAAACAGACTAATTTATTGTGAATTAATCACATAAATACTATGGGATTCGGGACTAGTTTCCATTGAGTGGCTCTCTCAGTACACCTACTATGTCTTTAAAGGTTAACTAAAAACCTATATGGAATAACAAATATACAGAATAGCTATATTAGATATTATTTAGGTTCCATATATCCTTGAACTTTCATGGTATATCCATTTATACTTTTCTAGTATACAGAGTGCAAAGGAAAGTCCCTTTAACCTGAAAATACTTGTGAACGGAGAGAGCTACAGCTATATAAGTGAGGTAACGGTACAGTAAAGCGACTACGCCCTATTTAATGAAAACGACAGCAGCGCTCCCTTGTGTCGAAATTTGGAAGATAGCCACTGCAAATCGAAAACGAAAAGAGATAAAGCAAAATTTCTAGTTAGAAAGTTTTAGAGCATCAATTAATTCGTAGAATACGACATTTGGTTTACATGGATAAGATAAATTTTCTCCTGTTTACCCCCAAAATGTCCGAAATCGATGCACTCCATTTTGTGTAAACGTTTGAATGAAATAGTCAGAAGTATGAAGAAATACGCACAATTTATGCTATAAATACGTACTTATCTCAATACATTTTGATAACATCACACACAGAAAAAAGACAAACTGTCTCACAGTGATAAAAAGTTAATATTCAGTATGTTCGAAAAGTTCACCATTGCTCACGATACAAATTTGTATTCGTGAGAGTAATTCTGCATGCCCATTTCTCAGCATGGAACGTCTATTATAAGCCTCTTCAATACGGCGACATATATTTAACCCTTTCAAGGGCGGTGGCTAGACGGTCTAGCCACCTAATTTTAATTTCAAAACTGACAAATGGCACCACGAACATTTTAATAAAATTTTGCTTTTGTAATGAAAGTGCAAATTAGCGGGGTTTTGTTTTCTGAGAAATTCGTTTGAATATTGTGGTGTCAATCAATTATTTCATCAGTTTATGAACAGAATTCTTCTGGCCCTGAAAGGGTTATTCTAAACTTTTAAATGCATTGGAAATTAAATCTTTACAGGCATTACAGCACAGTACAACGTCACAATCTGCAATTGTGCACTGCTACATTTCCGAAATGTGAATAGGCAAAGTAGAATCGTCGCTCATCGATTTCGGATATTTTTAGGTATGCAGGCGACGATTTATCGTATCCGTATGAACCAAATGTCGTTTTCGTACTAATTAATTGATGCTCTAAAACTTTCTAATTGGAAAATTTGCTCTACCTCTTTTCGTTTTCGATTTGCAATGGCTATCTTCCAAATTTCTCCACTAGGTGGGTGCTGCTGTCGTTTGCATTAGGTGGGGCGTAGTCACTGCTTTACTGTACCTTTACCTCATTTGTATAGCTGTTGCTCTCTCCATTTGCCAGTACTTTCAGGTTAAAGGGAGTTTCCTTTACACCCTGTATACTATACAGCTATACCAAACCCTACGTTGTATAGTTTTTACGAAGTCTTAGTATTCTTTTAGCAACGGTATTTTTTTTAATAATACACTTACTAATTCATATATTATTGTACGGAACCCTCTGTGCGCGAGTAATACTCGCACTTGACCTTTTATTGATCCCCTTAACTGCCCCGGACGTACATATTCGGCTGTAGAAAATACATGCATCTATTAAAGAGATGGTGAATTCCAATTATAACGAGGCAATTTTAACCACCTGGGCCATTATATATAACAGTATAACATGTGCATTTTCTTACTGTTATTTCAGAAAACTAATATACACTTTCTTTAAATGCAGAAATATGCAATTTAAGTAAGGCACTGGGGATCGCGTAAGATTTCGTCGGCAGTTAAGGGGTTAAAAAATTGCAGGTGCAAAAGTAACTCCTTTCTGGAGCTTAAACATGCAATTCAGTTCAACTTTAGCTCTTTCCACCACCATTCTGTACTATTTAAATGTCCGTCAGATGATTTAAAACGAGGTTTGTTTCTGGCATGCCGATTAAGGCTGTTCTCAAATCGAAAGGGGCAACTTTATGACATAAGTTTATATTCGTTTTTGTTCAAAAACGCATGAAACTGGTACTTGTTGTTGTTCAGAAACTATGTCATCGAACGGTTTTTTCCGTTTTTTTTTTCTTTTTGCAAACGCAATAGATAGTTCAGAAAACAGTGTCAAAGTTGACGTTTTGACCGAAGTTCTCGAAGAAAGCAGAAGAAACGGTCAGCGATGGGAGAAAAGTCTCATGTGATCAAAATCGCTCATAATTCAATAGGTAATTTATTTATCAAAAAATGGAAAACACAGTTCCATTCCAAATCGCTAACATAGTCAGGCCTTCCAATTTGATATCTTTCCGTTAAAAAATGAATTTGTAGATGTATCAAAACGTTTTGCGCTTGTTGAGCAGAGCAGTTGAGAACAGCCTTGAGTTTCTTCATAATTTTAGCCTTCACACCTTCACGTTTTACATCGCCCCGGTAGGACATTAAAAAATGTTTATATTCTGGGGACCCGGACGTTACTTTCTCTGATGGCCGGGCCGGGCCGGGCCTGACGTATTTTTTCATACCCATCTGGGACTGGCATTCGCAAAATTTTCTGTCCCGGTCTCGACCCAGCCCGTATTAAAATCATTGTCCATGACTGACCTGATCCGTGCAAAAATCATAAAATTTGACTCAGTCTAATTTTTTGTTTACAAAAAATGCATATATTTTTAAATTGCCATTATTTTACAATTACACTTTAAAATTGATTTTTTTAAAGGACAGTTAGGTTTAAAGGCAAGAAAATTAAAATACAGTAAAACCATCGAAAAAGAACCTACCTATATCGAAATCCTGTCTTAAATGGAAAATGTGTTGATCCATGCAAATGAATATTGTAATATCTGAGAAAAAAATTTCTCAGATATTATAATATTCATGTTGGTCTTCTTAGGACATTTACACCTCCTAAAAAGGGAACTTGTATATAACGCATTTTTTTCGCTCCTATGTGATTCCGTCTGAGAAGATTTTACTGTATAACATTTTTCAAACTCTGCAATGTATGGAAAATGGATTAAAGATATTAAATGATAAGTTAAACATTTGCATAAAGATAGAGATTCATTAAAATAAATAAATATCACAGCCTATGGCGCTTCTTTAAAATGAATATTATAAACATGACAAAAGAAATGATATATTAAGTATTTTTAGTCAGAACTCCTCCATACAAATTTTTTTTAACCATATCGACATAAAAAGAACTATATTTTGTAGAAATTAAGTCGGACTGAGCCGAGATTTTAACATTTTCCCAGCCGAGCAGAAATTTTTTCCATGGGTCGGGCCGGGAAATTTCGGTCCGTGCAGAGCTACAGCATATTTTGAAAGCAAGTTTTACGTAATATCTACTCGCTGCTATTTCATTTCCAAAAGAAAGACACTGTCTTAATCCGACTTTTAATAACATATAAATTTTGGATGATCCCTAACTCACATTCAAAATGAGTCAATAACTCGTTGCTCAGAGGCCGGACGAATTTTGGATTTTAATACATTTGCGAGTTTTGGAGATATCGAGAGGAATTTTTTTGTGTTTAATTCAGGAATAGATAAGGAAACTTTTTTAATTGGCAATTTTACTCTACGGGGAACGTATAAAAATTTAGTTTTTGTATTTTCTCAAATAGACCCCCCATGGAGTTGGAACTTATGTCATTAAATTTTCCACATTTTTTATGAAACTTTGCAATTAAATGTATGTGCCTAGCCCTAGGGGCAATATTTAAGGAGTTAGCCTACAGTTTCGATATTTATGAATCACACTGTATATTGCACACTTGAACAAAGTGGGTAACAGAAATTTTGAAATCACTTCTTCACAAAAAATATCTTCAAAGAATAACTGGCACTAATTTTTGCATGACAGTCCTCATACATTGTAGTCTATGAAAAAGTTATATTTACTAATTCTGCTGCATGCAATCGCTAGGTAAAGGACATAGTTAACAATGAAATAGGAATAAGATAAGCTTTTAAATAGTATGTAAAATTAATTTTTGGAGTAATTTATTTATTAAAAACAGTACCAATTTTCATATTTCTAATTCTCACAACCATTGTAATCCTCCTTAAAGCGAGTTCCTTCCGGTATGGGAAATTATATAGTTTTTGCAGCTTTTCCCGAATTTCCATGATGTTCAATATTAAAGGATGCTTTTTGCTGAATCCACGTCAAACATTAAATTATATTTTCCAAAATAATCATCCGATTGAAATATTTCTTACCTATTGAGATCCACTGCAGGACCCAAATATAAAATAAGAATTTTTTTCATTCAAACATTTTTTTCGAAAATTTAAATTTTTTATTCGGAAAAGAATTATTAATTGATATTAAAAAAAGTTATAAATAAAGACCTACTTTGATTTTTACATGTTAAACATAACAATCGTCAAAAACATGGCTTTTTGAATTCTTAGCTTACTTCTGACATTAGTTTTTGAGATATAGAAGAAATTTACTTTCCGACGGGAAAAGTCTCTTGTTATCGTTTACATCCCCATAAAAGAAAATTTAAAAAGTAATCAGAAAACTCTTATAAAATATTCTCTTGGATAAATTTTAGATTTTGCATACAATTTTTTTCCGGTTTTTAATTGAATGACCCTGGTACTAAACCCCTAAAGCCGTTATATATAACTACGATTATCTGAGAAAAAGTGCATGCATTATAATACTATTCCGCGCTGATTTAATCCAAGGGACTCAGAAAAATATCCGAATTGGATGTTAATAACTGAAAAATTAAAATTGATCAAATCTTATATAGAGAAAATCCCTGAAGGTTTATTTTTAAAAGGAATGAATGCACAAATTCATTGTTACAAATATCCTTTATATCCGATTATTTGCTGCAGAATCAAATTAGCGAAAAATATAAATTAAATGTATGTTTTGTAGCATATAAATGCATTTTTAACTATGAAATTTTGCACGTTTAAATATTTAATGAAAAGAAAAAAAAGCCAATTCGTATGACCAGAAATCTTTTGTTTTTATTTTAAATTATTTGCAGTTATTACAATGAATAATCTGCTGTTTTTGACAGAAAAATAAATAAAAATGCGTTATACATTATTTTTATTTTGTTTCATTATGCAACTATTTCAAACAATTCATGGTTTTGTAAAAATATTGTTTTAAATTTTAAAATGAATTTTTTTTCGGATTTTTGATTTTGTAGTTAGTACCTACTTAATAACTATTTTCAGCAATTCCATATATATTTAGAACTTATTTTTAAGCACATAGACAGTTATTTTAACTATAAGGCATAAGAATTCAAGATTTAAAAACTTCAAAAGTTAATTGTTAAAAAACGATACATTTATACATTATTACGATAGTTGAAAAATTAGAATAAAAAAAAACAGCATGTTATAATTTTATATAACGTATTTTAATTCAATATGTGAAGAATAAGAGCTTATTTATGTAAATAACAGAGTAAATACATTTTTAAATAAGCGTAATTTTATAGTCTATAAAAGCTCCAAATGACTTTTTTTAGTTTATTATCATTATTATTTATTTATTTTTAATTTTCATTAAATATGTAAACATGCAAAGATTCACATATAAATTGTATTTCTATAAATAAACTGCATTATATGAACATATAAAACAAGGGGGAAAATTTGAATTGCTAAAATAAGAATTACTACGTAGACACTTATTCTAATAAATCATGAATCCCATGTATAAAAAATCACATTAAAAATATAAAAGCATATTTTTAATAACCCATGAAATATTTAAAGTATTTGTAAAAAATTAACAATATTAAAGTAAACAAAATGAAAATAATATTTGTTCACGTATTTTATTTCTCTATTAAAAATATTAGATATGCATTAAAATAGTTGTAAGCAATTTTAAATAACAAATAAAAAAATTCTTTTCTATAGACATATAAATATGCGTACTTTTCATGCCTACTTTTTATTTTTCATTATATATTTAAACATGCAAAATTTCGTAGGTAAAAATGCACCTGTACAAAATGTAAAATACAGAATGTAAGTTTAATTTATATTTTTTCGTAAATTTCAATTATTATACAACGGTTCGAAAATAATTGATGGAAATTTTCGTTCCGAAAAAAAGCCGAGCGGAATTCGAACTGGCAAAGAAAAATCTTAAATCCGGTATTCTGACGACCATGCTACTGAGCCGCTTGCCAAAGAAGGAAATTTATCCGATTATAAACTGTAGCGTAAACTTTGCAACTTGTTTTCTCGAGACCCCTGGGTTTTGTGCCTTATGGCTATCATATATTTATATACTAACTGTACTGTATCGATACACAAACATTCACCGTATTCAGTGACTCCAACCTCAGACTCTCTCCTTGTTAGTATAATACTAAATATAGTTTAGCTGAAAAACGCATAGCACAATTGAAAAACAAATATTCTTAAGCAATTGACGCTCATACACAGGAATGTTTACGAATTATTTTATGTAGTCCTATATAATATAATCTGTAGAACTTACACACACCACCTAGTATGAAAAGTTTAGTTAAACTGTAAAGCCTTTTTGAATGCACCTCAGAAAGGTATATCATTTTTATTATGTTTGTAATAGCGCAACATCATCAAAATACACCGCAAACGATTTTTTCCAACAGACCATAATATAAAGTGATTATTTTAAGTGTCTATGTAAACAAACTATAAGTATTACACACTCCGTTTCCACAACGAACATTCCATAGTAAAACCCAATGATATACGAAGGCTGTTCAATAAAGAATGATCATAATTTTTTATATCAACATATCCTCACTCTTCGTCTAAATTTTAATGGTGCTTTTCAAAGTAATTCTTATTCAATGAGATGCATTTACCCCACATTTTTTACCACTTCAATGAGATACTGGAAACCACCTTTTTTAAATAGGTCCCTCAAAATCGCCTCCGTCATCTTCACTAGTGCTTCTAATGATGAAAAATTCTTTCCACGAAGGTGTTTCTTCCCATTAGAGAATTCATCTCTTTTTGTAAAATCACCTTCAATTTTGTACAAACGTCCAGGCGAACGTCCCGTTGTTCGAGTATGAGGAGTCTCAGAACTCATCGGGCACAAACATGTCCCATGTTCACTTTTGAGTTACCAACGGGTGGATGACACGCAAATATGACTGCAATATTTTTTACAGTTCTCATATCTAACGATACTGTCTGACAATAAAAATGACGATATTAATATTGAAATGTTGACTTCTGTAAGCGCAGTTAAAGGAGCTCCGGGTCCATCTTCCTTTAACGAGGATTATCACTCTCTTCCTCAAACTGCTCAAATATCTTCTAACTGTGCTATAGGAAAAAACAGACTCTCCATAAGTCTCCTATAGCACACGTATAGATTGACGATTTCTTCAGGCGAAAGCAAAATTTTCAGCAGGTAAGAGCATACTGCTCATTGCGTGTTGACTTCATCAAATCCGTGAGAGATACTGAAAGTACTTAAACTTTCATGACTGCCACTGACGTACTACTGGAAATAAATGAAAAGAAATTATCGCGTATTTATAAAACATTAAGCTAACAATGGAACAGAAAAGAAAATTTGTGTGCAATAAAGTATGATAATAAAAAAATTATGACCACTATTTATTGAACAGCCCTCGTACATCAATTACATAACGATAAAAGTATGTTTACGAGAATTTTGGAGCGCGGGCAGACGGCAGACAGACAAACCGAAGTCAACACTTATCATCTATGTTGTAAAGTGTTTAAAATATTTTGTTTCTCGAAAGTAAAAGATTTCGAACACTTTGCATAGGGCAATTGCTAAAATAGTTACTATTTCAATGAAACTATTTCAATGAATGCTTATATTATAAAGGCATGGGCACACCATTAACTAATATAAATAACTAAATAAAATGTGATAAAACCCTATTTGCTAAATGTTGTATTTCGTTAAAAACATTGAAATCACATTAAAAACACACAAATCGACTGTTTCAACCCTCTTCTGAGGCCATCATCAGGACCTATGAGATCCTGATGAGATGGTCTCAGAAGAGGGTTAAAACTGTCGATTTGCGTGTTTAATATAATTTTTATGTTTTTAATGAAATACATTATTCAGCTATGTGTGTTTTATCACACTTTATTTAGTTATTCACGAATACTTATATTTGTTACTTTCTCCCTCCACCTTTCTTCGCTGCCAAAATTAGACATTGGGGTGTGGGGTGCGAGGAACAGAGTAATAAACAGAAATAATTTCTCTTTAAAGAAATTAATTTTTTTCAAAAGAAAACTTCGAGTAAAATGAAGAAATTAATCTGGAAGAATATAACATTTTAAAATAAAAATACTTAAAATTAATCAAAATGTATAACAGTTCAACAATTCGCAGATAGTTTCTGAACATTGAGAAAATTAAGTAACATTTATATAATGATGAAAATTAAAACCCTTTACGTTAGTCCGCAATTACAGGATGTAAAATTATATTGCATATATAGAAATGTTTAATGTTCTCTTGGTTCTCTAATGTAGTCTTGTTCTCTTGAGCAAAGAAGTACTGTAACACCTTTTAATTCAGATGTTATTTTTTCAAATTCTAATCTTAAGATGAGAAATTAATTTCAGATTCTTCTTTTCAGATGTAATATTGAATAATTACTGCATTCGATAATTTGATTTCATTTCTAGCTGCCCTATTACAAGTTTTGTATTAAAAAAACCCAGTCCACTGAATATAAAAAGTTCTGTATATTTGCTATTTTTCTTAAACTTTACGGATCTAAATAAATCTGAGTCAATGTCTCATTGGATTTATGATATAGCATTATTACAACTATAATATCACCTGCACATAGTCCTGCAACAACTCAAAAGGAAAAGTAGGGGAGAAAACGGATTTGGTTCCTTATTAACCAAACTAAAATATTGAAGAATGGTAAGTCGCGACACGTGCGTTTAGAATAACATGAAATCCCATTTAGAATGTCAAAATTTCTCATTCTTTATGCAAAAATTACGCGAATCTTTGTTTTTACAGATATTCATTTTTTACAAATGGGGGTGCAGAAAATACGTGCACGCGTAAATTACGCAAGTAAATAGGATATAAATAATGTATGGCAATACAAAAAATATAATGAATAATGACGAAATGCTACACATTCGATTTTTCAACCTTTCTATTTGTTTGCATTAGGAAAAAGGATCCGAGTAAGATTTATCTAACGTAACTGAAATTTTAAGTAGGATTTTGAAAAGGAAGTGAGATCTACAGTTGCTTCATTCTGCAGATAATTAAAAAAAGCTTATCTCATTTTCAACTTTACAGGTATTTTCTTTCAGTTGTAATTTAAGAATCACTGAATCTAGAATTTAATGATATTGCTTTTTTTTTACTCATTAAATTTTTGTTGTTGCGAAAGAAGTTTTGAACATCTCAGTTCTCATCTGAAGTAAGCATAAAATTGCTCAAGTGCTTAGCACTTAGTCGGTTTTAAATTTATTATGTGGAATCTGTATTAATTAGATGAGTAGATGAGTTTTCTCCCCACCCCCCACCCTCTCCTTGAATTCATCAGTGTTTATTATACTTCCGCATTTGAGAAAACTAAGGTTAAAACCAAGGTATTCCTGTTTCTGAGATCGCACATTTCCTCACATATGAGCTAACTACGCATGCATTAATAATATATTTGAAATTTTTTTGGTAAACATAAAATCAAACACTGTTTAAGTTAAAACAATTATCTTCAATCAAAATCCAAATAAAGTTACCTGAAAAAGCCCTACTTAATTAAACAAGAAAGAAAATATCATGCGTCAGGCATAGATTATGAAACACTTTCCAACACATTCAGAAAAATGTAACAAAACTGCGCCGTTTAATAGTTAAAATATTATGTTTAATTCAACCATATTGAAACACATAACACATTTAAAAACCAAATTTCAGCTCTTTCATCTACGATCGGAAAATTACCCGAATTCTTTGAGCAGCCCTACATATGATATATAGATTTGTATCAATACACTACATGCACGCCAAAATTTAGTTCAGTGAAGAAATACATATACCTCAGTTGAAAATTTCCTTTCAGCAATTTCTGCTAATTAGGAGAATGGTACGTGAATTCTTTTGAGCAACCCTGTATATGAGATATAGAATTTATATACAACGAGTAACATGCAAAAAATTATTTAAATTTTAGAGCGCGTTCCGAATTTTAAAAACACACTTCCAGCCATTAATCCTCAATTATTACTGTAACCGATTTCTTTTGTGTCTCCATGTAAATGCTATGAATGCTCTATTCTATCGTAATTATCTTGTAGTTAAATTCGGGGATTTTTATCAGTTTCCATACATTTGGAATAGCATAATCTCATCAAAATACTCTGCAAACAATTTTTCTCCATATACCATAATGTAATGGAATTCTTTTGAGTGCCGCTGCAAATGAACTACTCATCCTACATACTACATATACAAAACCAAACATGCATTGGTGGCCCTAAATAAAGTTTATAAATTGCAAAAGAATACGAGTATATTTACGGGAGTTAGAGCGTGGACAGATGGATAGACAAACCGAATGCATAAACATTTTTCAACTTTGTTGGAAAGTTTAAAAAAAGAGTAATTTCATTAAAATAGAGAATTATAACATATAATTCCAGAAAACTGTAATAAAAATTTCAGACATTTGCGACTTCCAATATTTTCGTGAAAAATGGACACCTGATGTGGAAAAAGCACACAAATATTTTTATTTTTTCCCCCGAGCGGGATTTTCAGAAGCATTGCGGAAATCGCGCGATCGCGCGTTGCAGAGCGAATTCTGTTTCCAACGCTCGTCGTGGTTACTTCTTGCTTATGAATAAATAATATCACCATTACTTTGTAAATAAAAAATAAAATTTATAAATATTATTTTGCAAATTCTAGCTATAAAAAAATATAAAATTTTAAAATAATCTTATTCTAAGCTCTTCAAACTACACAAATATTTCAATAATTCCATGTTAAAAAGATTGAGTTATAACCTTAATCCTACTCTTTAGTAAATAATGCTTAAGGACAAAAATTAATAGAGAAATAAAACAACCTCTAATTAAGCAGCTTAAGAGAACTTGAACAATTGTTAGTTAAATCAGAGCTCATTTAATTCTCAAGAGAAGATGCAAAATCTACATAAAAAGAAAAAAGCATTCATTACAACATTTTAAATATCAGATCAACTGATACAGACTTTATTTTAAAATTCCATACGTAAGGTTTCTAAGAATATTTAATTCTCAAAAGAATTCCTTTAAATTTCAGCTTCATTTCATATGATTAGAACGTTTTTTTTTTTTCTTTTCGTGACTTCATAGAAAATCTTTACAATCCATAATGCAGATACCAAATTCCCATCTTAATTATGTCCAATGACAATAACATCTTTTCATAAATTCCGTTAACATTTAATTTCCTTACTTTTACTCTTAAAAAACCTAAAATACTAAAATTTAGCATTATTATATTGGCTTTTTTGTATCTTAAGCTAATGTCAAAATAATGCAATAAAAATGTAACATTATAAATGCTGCAATTGCTAGCATAATGAAATGCAAAGCAATTTGTAAATAAATAAAGTTTTTGAAAAAGTATTTTGGATTACCCCTAGTAATTTGTTTCCTACAGGTAATTTATTTAATCATTTTTTCGTTCAAACTATGTTTTACTTCACCATATAGCAATTTTTTTTTCCATTAAATTACCACTAAACCGATTTTACAATTTATTAAATATTTAGAATTTTGATAAAAGTTATTAGAAAACATATGGATTGTAGGTATCAAACATTTATTTTTTATTCATATTTTCCATATGCTTTTTTACAGATACTAATTAGAAATGCTATTCGCGTAATTTTCGGGGTTTTGAATATGTCATCTTATCAATATATTTGTATGTTTAATGATTAATTGGTGAAGTACAATTTACAAAACAGATATGAATGTCAATAACAAATTAAAATGCAATATAAATTTAAAAATAACTGCACTAAAAACAATTTACATACTCTAAAACAAGCCTGTCCAAAACAAAGACATTGGCTGTAAGTGGCCAATCGCTGTAAAGAATGCGGATCAGTAGATAATAGAAAAACTCCTTAAAATAGTCTAACTTAAATTATATATTTTTTTAAGTTTGCGGATTGCATGATGAATTTATTGAAGATATTTCTATGAGATGATGTGTATATACAGCTGTTGTTGAAAGAATACGTTCAATACATTTCCTGGCATTACACTGCACTGCTCCATTGCAGAGATACTGTGATCGTATTTACGTGCCAAACATTCATGAACAATATTTAACAAAATTGTAATGTACAAAACTTTTACATACACATATATTGCAACATATGTGTCGTATACAAAATGCTTTTTGATTGAATCAATCGCTTTTATGCATTAAATAACCAAGAACAAAAACCAGACGGCGCGCGGTTTTTCTGTATATTGAATCGACCATTAATTTTATGAAATTCGGATTCGGAAGTATGTGGCATGGTTATGAGGGAAAAATTAATTTTTTATTTTATTAATTTTTAACATCATTATTGTCACTCCTAACTTAAAATAAGAAAAAAAAATTAAAAAAAAATTATTAAAAAAAAATTATTAAAAAATTTAAGCATTAAAAAAAATTATTATTAATTTAATAATAAGTCATTTGCTGTTGTACGTTCGACGGAGGATGCTTTGTACCTGTTTGTAAATATTGTTATTTTTAGTAATATAAAGGGTGTTTATAAAGTCCCGGACCCATTTTGATGTTTAATAACTAATAAAGATAGATTAAAACTAATAACACAAATGGTTAGATAGACTCAAAAAGTTTCATGACCCTTGTCAATGAACTTCCACGTGTGCCCCCTTCGTCGCACGGAGAATATTAATTCGATAGTCAATTTCACGCCAGGTAGCGGTAAGCATGTCGGCATCCACAGAGGCTATTGCGGTTGTAACTCTGGCTTTTAAGTCATCAATGTTCGACACTCTCCTCCTGTAAACATTGCCTTTTACAAATCCCCAAAGGAAAAACTCCAGCGGCGTTATATCAAGTGATCTGGGTGGCCAAGGAATTGAACCTCCTCGCCCAATCCATCTTCCTGGAAAATGGTCATTCAAAGAAGTACGAACGATGGTACCCCAATGAGGTGGTGCACCATCTTGCTGCAAAATGACATGTGGCTGAAGCAACATGTGGCTGAAAGTACAATGTTTACGTGAGGAGAGTGTCGAACATTGATGACTTAAAAGCCAGAATTACAACCGCAATAGCCTCTGTGGATGCCGACATGCTTGCCGTTACCTGGCGTGAAATTGACTATCGACTTGATATTCTCCGTGCGACAAAGGGGGCACACGTGGAAGTTCATTGACAAGGGTCATGAAACTTTTTGAGTCTATCTAACCATTTATGTTATTAGTTTTAATCTATCTTTATTATTTTATGAGTTATTAAACATCAAAATGGGTCCGGGACTTTATAAACACCCTTACAATACATATCAAAATTGGGTACACACTAAAACAATCTATTTTACAGAAAGATACTGTCGCCATGCTACCAATTTTCCCCTGTAATTTACACAAAGGAATCCTGTTAAAATTTTACAAAATTTCTCTGTACGAAAAAAGTATTTTGTCATATTACAGACATGGTAGTATCTATTAAGTTGAAAGAGTTTCTTTGAATTAGACAAAATTTTCTAATCTTATAGAGAATGCAAACCTGTACAGCAAGAATTGAGAACCCATACGTAAAGATAATATTTCTGTGTTGCATAAAAAGAATCTTATTGAACTGCAGTAGAGCTCTTTTCATGAGATCCCTTCCCTTTTCAAATTTTCTGATATTATCGGAAGAATTTAAACAAATTTCTTTGTATAAAAATCTTTTTTTACGGTATTTTATGATATTTCTGGTATTTTCGAATTTGTTTGTCAGTCAAAAGTGAAGAATATTATAAATACAAGTTTCGGCTAGACGGCAAAAAGAATATGCTGGATAGCGGAGAAAATCTGTACTTTATATATGAAATGAATATATGTTAAAATAGGGGAAATATCTATTAAAAGAAGTACTTTTAATAGTGTACCCATGTCATTTCATTGCAGTGACTGTCTTTTGAAATTTGATTAAAGACTTGAAGTTCTGTAAATTCACATATAAATGCAAAATATTTACATTTTGAACAGTATACTTTGCATCACAGAAAATGAAGTAGATATTATAATGGAAAATGATGTCCGCGAGTAAGGCTGACATAATGTCGACGGTGGCAACGACCTGAACTTTAATTCAATTTTTTTGCAAGTTTATTAATTTCTAATTATCGCGGAATTTCATTTTTTACTCCGTCGAATAGGGCGAGGGATTGTACCGTCAAAATGCAATGTGTCGTAAAACTAACTCAATTTACTGTTTGCTTATGTTTTTAAAATAATTTAAAAACATGATTTTTTTAATCTATATCACGTGCCAGCCGAAGACACAAGATAAACCAGTTTGCAAATTATAATTAGTGCAGCATTTGTTCGGACTAAATTCCATAACGAAATAAAAATTTTATCAACAGTAAATAAAGAAGAATAAATACAACTTAAACTGATATGTCGAACTGTCCGCTTAAACACTAAAATAATCAGAATAAAAAAGGTTACTGTGAATAGTAAAATCTTTAATTTATTTGCCTATTAGCCATTGCATGAGGCTAATACGAAAGTATCACAAATTTCAAAACTATATTTGAATAATTAGTATTTTTCCTATAAAATTATTTTTTATGTTAATGTGATGCTAAAAATTACATTAAATGTGAAAAATCTATTACGATTTTTAATTAAAATGAGTTTTAACTGCATTATATACATCGGGAAGTATGTTCTGAAACCCGGGTAAGGATCGCCTGGTATATCTAAAAATGATATGTTTGTTTGCCTACATCTTTCACGTCTTTTTTTTTTTTTTTTTTTTTTTTTTTTTTTTTTTTTTTTACTTTAGAGGCTTTAACTTTTCGGAAAACTCATCAATTGTAGAGTAATTTTAGAATGATATTGAGATACACAGTACGACTGTACGTTTCTAAAATAGACGTAACGTGTTCTTTTAGAGGGACACTTTAAATGGCTTCAAAGTAAGCAATAATAGCAAACATGAGATTTAGAATGAATGTGGATTAGAATCCTGCATCAGAGCGGATAACCCGGTTTTACCCGAAAACAATCCGATACGCGATTTGGGTCGAGACGACTAATTGTTTCGAGTTCGTGCCAGTTTCAGGATGATTTTGGGTGGATTCGGTAACCCGTTTATTAAAAAAAAAAAAAAAACACAATATTGTTTAAGGTAAAAAAAAAACTAAGAATCTGAATATAAATCAGTATATATATAGAGAGAGATCAGAGATATATACAGAGAGAGAGAGAGATAAAGAGAGAGAGATGGTGATTGAGTGGGTGGGTGGGTAGTTTGAGGGCTAGCTTTGGGTTGAAGTGGGTCGAATTCGGGTAGGGTTGACTTCAAATAGAATTTTGCGGGCTCGGAACGGGTGTACACAATGTAGGAGGTAATATTTAGTTCAAGTGAAACAATCATTTATAATAAAATACAAATAGGATTCTATCTGATTGTCCACGTTATAGTTTTGGCATCAATGCAATTGCCACAGTTGATACATAGAACTTTAATATTGAGTAAAGTTGCGACATCAAATTTCAGCTGTCTACCCGTCATAGGCGTGTCATTAATTTTATCATGTATACAATTCTAGACAATTATTTTTGCTGTTGCGTTATAACCATAACTCATCTTGGCGTATTGGAGTCCTTTTTGGACGCCATTCAATCTGCGTTTCAAGGGGCATTTCTTTTCCGTGATTTTTTAAATATATACCTTCAATTTAAATGTGTACTATGCGTCGAAATGAACATTCTACCACATGAAATGTGATTAAAAAGTACCTTTCCCTGGTTCCAATTGATAATTGAATCATTTAATGGCATAGATAAAATAGCACAGATAGTCCTCCATACGTTGGCAGTATGTCAAACCATCGGGAAATATAAGATTTGATATGTCAACAATAAGCAAACAGAAGCATTGCTAAGTTACAGGGCTGTTCGGCCAACCCCCAAAAAAATTGTTCGGACCACTTCAGTTAACAGGTTTGAAAATGTTGGGCGTTTGTTTATAAATGCTTCGTTGAGTAATGGTGCTAAAATGCGTGCATTTCTTACTTATGGCAAACATATTGGATTCTACAATTATACAGCATTGGCCCAACAATTCTGAGGTACAAGGGAGAGGATGTTATGTTACAAAATTTAAATATCAAGAAAATTGATGGAAAAGATTTTTGTTGTCAATTTTATTTACTATTTTTCTTGGTAGAATACGTTTGAAATGTTGGAAGGTTGTCTTGAATTATCTTAGAAAAACTTATTAACATTTCATTTTTTCTGTATTGAAAATTGTTAATAATTAAATAAAAAATAATAAAAATAATTTCTCATATCTTCAAAAAAAAATAATATCTAAATAACGTCAAGACTAATTAAAATATTTATTTTTTCCTATTTTAGATAACCTCATAGATCTTTCATCAATAAAATGTTTGACAAAATGTGACATAACATCATCTTCCATTAAGTTGCTGCATTTTATGGACGAATTCTTATTCCAAGCATCCTGATTTCTACTGCATCATAAATATAATGCTGCGGACAGTTTAGTATTTCTTTGCTTCTTTATCATATATTGAGACCCCCTCCAATCCACAGTCCTGTGTTCAACGGATTACATTTTCCTTAAAAAAAAACTTATTTCATACACTGAAAAAATTACCCTTTTTTACATATTTCAAGAAACCAAATTATCGTGCACATTCGAATTTGTTTTTTCCGTACTATAAAACTTAGTGAATTTTTTTAACCCGCTTATTTAATGACACTTTTCCGCAAATTATTTCTATTCAATAAACTTTCCTTCTGAAGTTATGTAAGTGCGCAAGTAAGTTTTTTAAATATATTTAAAATGTGTTGTTTATAATTAATTTGGAACTTTTAAAACTGTTTAAACAATAATTCAGTGATGCTGAAAGTTATAATTAATATATTAATATATTAAAAATGTTAAAAGTTATTAAACTTTTGAAGTAATTAATGTTTGTTTACCTCACGATTCATAAAAGTAATTTATAAAAGTACAAATCTTTATATAAACTTTTCTGATAAGAATATTACTGATATTTCTTTGTGTATTTTAAAATTCTTTAAACCATCTAAATAAGTGTTTTCTCATTGTACAAATAAAAGTATTTTTCAGATTCAAAGAAGTTTCTCCAACTTGTATGGTATTTTCGTTTTAAACAAATTACTAGAAACTTTGAATATAATACTGGAGTAAGTCTATGTTATGGTCTAGAGTTTTGAAGATATTTGTGTAAATGCAACTGCATGAAAGCAGTAAATTGGAGCTCATTACAGAAAACTCATTATCTTAAAAACACTGACATTTCACGACGAAGAAATTCAAAAGAGAATCTTACATTTATAACCTTAAAATTGCTCTTACATTTTCTCTCCATATTTTGTTTTTTCAATATTACATAAGTGATTTCAAAAAATGAATGTTTTCATCAAAAGTATAAAATTTTAATTTTCTTGTTCATTACTTCTTTATTTATCAATATTTGAACTTCTAATTGATTTTATGTGATTATATAGAAGTATATTAAAGATAATTTTGGAATGAATAATTTTTCATTAATTACTAAAGATATCAAAGAATTTACATTTAGGCAAGAGTTCGATGCTCTGTTTAAAAAAATATACTAAAAATGTAACTAAAAAGTAAACTCCTCTGATAGTATTTACGTAAGCAAATCTAAACTGAAAGGTCCTTTCGGCCTGTACCAGTATAAAAGGGAGCTTCCATATTCCTTGACTTTAAAATTTTACTAATTTTACAAAAACGCACGAAGTTAAAATGCATGAAACCGGATTATAAAAGACTAAATTCTAGTTTTCTTCAATACTGAATTTGAATGAGAATTTCGCTAAATAAATAAGCTATATTAAAGTTGGTTTTATTTAGAACGATTTATTTTTGGTCGACAAATTTGGCAGTATTTCAGCAAATCTCGCCAAGGTTGTTGAGAATTTGATACTGGCGGATATGACTATGTAGTTTTAAACGTATAAGTGTAGCAGCAATTGTTACAATAATTAAAGTAAATTTGCGAGAAATCATGATTTCTAAAACTCGTAAATTAAACAGAATTACGGAAAAATCATCCACCCTAGAAATTCAAACTGCTATATCTCAGCCGTTTTTTTAAGATACAGGAAAAACAAAAAAATATTCAGGAATTCCTGTGTGAAGGCGAAACACTTAAGAGGATAATTTTTTAGATTGATAATTATTTTCTACATCTTTTGAAATTGAAATATTGAAGTAGCAGACATTTTGAAACAAGATGTCGTATGAAGCTGGCCAACGAACTCTGTTTAGACTTTCGTAAGTTCTGCATACATTCTCAGTCATCTGTTAAGAAATATGAGTGCAATCGCATGCAAATTTGAAATTGTTTCAAAACGTCAGCGACTCAAGAATTTCAAATTACTACATCTTAGCCAATTTTTAAAATAAAGACAAAATAAAAAACAATTCTGGAATCCTTGTACCGAGATCGAACACTTAAAAAACTTCTTAACTTCAAATTTGTTTGTACATTTGTTTGTCGCCATTTTCGAACGAGGGTGCGAAGTACGGATCAAGCTGGCGAACGAACTGGGTCAAGACCTAGGTATGTACTGTACACATACGTCGCATCCAAATCAGTTCATAAATATAAGAGAGCATTACGAAAATGAGATATATATATATATGTATATATATATATATATATATATATATATATATATATATATATATATATGTATGTATGTATGTATATATATATATGTATATATATATATATATATATATATATATATATATATATATATATATATATATATATATATTAGGGTGGTCACAAGAAATCAGTTTTCGAATTTTTTCGGGGGGACCCCCCAAAAAGTTGCCAATTGACTAGAAAATGAGATTGGCTAAGTTTCAGCTCATTTGGATAATATTAACCCGTGCCTCATTGAGGTTTAAGTTTGAAAAAAACGTGATTTTACGCAAAAAAATGCTGTTTTTTCTTCATGAAATGAATACAATTAAACCTAGGAACATAATGCAGGCCTCATTTTATAAAAAAAAGTTTTGCTCTGAAGAACCAAACACCATTTTTTCCTAAAATTGTATAGATTTAAAAATGTGCGCATTTTTTAGGACCAGACTTCACCTGAATCCTAAAAATTGACTTTTTATGAAAAAGCGAAAAAAAAATTTGTAACATCGCATTTCATCTGCTTTCCACCTTTTGTTTTTCTTTTTTTCGTTTTGTGAAGTCCAATAAAGTGTTTGATTAAAAAAAATTCCAAAGAAAAGGAAAAAAATCGAATTTTAAACTGAAAGAATTAAAAAAAAAAAAAATGGAAGGCAAAGGAAGTATAGAAATGAGAGCAAATAATACTCAATTGCATTTTATTATTAAAGTTGTGTTACAAGAAAGGAGGCATAATAAAGAAAATAAATTATTTTCCTTACAACTATCACGTTAACCCTTTCCGGCACAGAAAAATTCTGTTCGTAAAAGGATGAAATGATGGTCTACCCCGAAATTTACAAACGACATTTTTAGAAATTAAAATCACATTACTTTAACCTTTCATTATAAAAGCAAAATTTTATTAAAATATTCTTCGTGCCGTTTGTAAGCTTGGAATTAAAATTAGGTGGTCCCGGCGTGGGACACTGCGCCGAAAGAATTGAAGTGGTAATTCTTTAGAAAAGGTGGCTTATGTTGACTTTTTTTACCAAAGTACTATCTAAAAATGAAAATGCAACTTGATCCGAGTTAAGATACCAAAGGCGGTTTGTCATTTTAGCAAGTGCTTTGTCTGTAACCTATTTATCAAATTTTCTGTAGTGAACAAGTGATTTTATTATTTGCAGGTCTTGAATTGGGGGCTAAAGTGGCAGTGGAAGTATTGAAGCACGCTTTTGCATAAATATTGATTGAAAATAAGAAAAGATCTCTGATACCTTCTTTTTCTAAACTTGTTATTGAAAGATGATCCCTGAAACAATATATTTTAAAAGAATGATTGGCCTGTGCCTCCATCCATCTGACATGATTAAAAGTACCAGGTGCTTTGAAAAAAAGTCTTTTGTAGGAAGGAGTTCTATAAAAATTAAACAAAGTTGGATAAACTCTTTATAATCATCCCTGAGCTGTTAATTTTTAAGAGTTCCTGTAAGAAAATTTGAAATTTCTTCTGAATTAACTATTTATACCTAGTATTTCATCTTCAGTAACATTTGTATACTTACTCTGGTTTAATTTAGACCACCCAATCAGAATTGTTTTTTTTAAATATCTGGCTGAGGGGCAGTGATTATGCCCATTTTACAATCAAGAACAGCCTTCTAAATTATGCTGGCGCCATGGTAAATACAGAAGACTTTTCCTTTAACAATTGCTATAGAAAAATGCAGGTTAATTCTGAGGCGACCTGTGTTTACTGCAGTTGTATCAAAAAATATAGCCTGGATTTTACCAACTTCCTCCCACTCTTCAACTGCTGAAAATATAGCTTTCGCCTGAATTCTTCCGATACTATTTTCAAGTTGAGGAACTCATAGTAACTGTTCTTCATCCCCACAACTAATTAAAACTTTTATCCACTCTACATTTTCTTTATTCAAAAAATGGTGAAGCAGTTTTCCACCTCAGTGAACAACAGTTCTCTCTAAATGGGAATGTTAAAATCTGTTTTTGATAAGCTCAGTTTTTTGTTTACGAAACAGTTATTTGCAGAGTCGATGTCTGTGGTTAGCTAGTGGATGTATTCTAAGTCTAGCAGCTTCTCTGGCGTTCAGTTCATTTTGCGAATATTATAAAATAAAATACATAAAACTTGACAATTACTTAGCTGCTTACTGTCGATGATTTGATGAGACATGTGGCCAATTTAAAAAATCTTACATTTCTGCCATCACATCAAGAGGGGGAAGGGGTTTTACGGAATGTTTCGTCAACTCTAAAAATAGATAACCATAACAGATAACAAAAACAGCATTGTAATAAAAAGAGAAATTCAGAGGTTCAACTGCAACACAAATCGAGAAGCTCTTTCTTACTAGACACAGAACTAGATAACTAATAATCAATTATAATTCGTGAAATATTTTTAAAGTTACAAAAATTGTTCACTTATTTTTGCCTATTAATAAAAATGATACAAAAAAAAAATATCAAAACGAATAAAATTTTTAATTTGTCATTTTTTACCTATGTTTCAAAAATGCAGAGTTTGAGGGTATGGTTCACTAGATGTCCTGAAAAATACTAAATGTTCATTAAATATAAGTTTTCATGAGAGTAAAAGTTCAAGGCAACAACAGTTTCTATGAAATAAAACAAGAATAAGGTTTCTAAGACAAATATTTTTCACGTAAGGAAAGAAAAACGACAATTTTTTGCCAAAAATTGCAAATTTTCAAGAATTCAACCTCGATGAGGCACGGGTTAATATTATTTATTTGAGCTGAAACTTTGCCAATCTCATTTTCTAACTAATTGGCAACTTTTAGGAGGGTCCCCCCGAAGAAAACGTTAAAAAAAATTTTCCCCATGTTGCTTGTGACCACCCTAATGTATATATATATGTATATATATATATGTATACATATATGTATATATATATATGTATATATATGTATATATATATGTATATATATATATATATATATGTATATATATGTATATATATATATATATATATATATATATATATATATATATCTCAACACTTGAACGAGAGTTGTTTTGGTGGCTGGGGGTCATGATGGTTGAAAATGTAACGAAATTTTCCGGAATCGTTTTTCTCCGGATGCACTGTGGGGCAAAATCCCAGAAAGTTGGCCCAAAATCTGAAACTGTTATTCAATTTGCCCGAAACTTCGTACACATGTGTTTTTCAGGATGCTGATTACGATTCCAAAGTTAAAATTCCAAAAAACAAAATGGCAATCCAATATGGCGAACTAAAAATTAGAATGTTTTGAAAGTTACTCAATTAGTATGAAATTTGGTATACAGGTGCTTTTGACGATGCTAATTACGACTCAAAAGTTTTATTTAAAAAAAGATGGCGGCTCTAATATGACGGATTAACAGTTAAAAACAATTACATTTTAATAAAATATAAAGTTTCGATGTTAAACATTACAAGGAATTTTCATAGAACTAAGACATTTTTAATCGAAATTAGACAATGAACTTTTATTAGTTAAATACATTTATGAAAAGTAAAATATTACAATGTATAATTTTCATAATATTAAAATAAAACGAAAGGATATTCTAAAATTCATCTTCTTAATCAGCTATAGTATAATGAGAAGATTCGTCAGTAGGGAACTTCTCAAAAGAGTTTACAGTACTTGTTGATGGTATTATAAGCTGTGTTGCATCTAGTTACAAGTATCTTAATTTTTTTCTGCAGTAATTTGCGTAAGCTTGAAATGAAGGTGTCTGATGACATTAAAATCCGTAAAAACGCATCTTCTATCTTTTCGTCTTGCTGCGTTTTCGCGAGAAATCGTCCCGATACCTTTTGATCAATTTGTTCCACTATTATTGCGCGTCTTCCGACATTTCCCAAATTGGTAATAATGAGAACTCTAATATTTCTTTACCATGAATAAGTACTTTGTGAACCGAAGTTGTCATACAGAACGAGAGATACAGTAAAACGAATTTACGAGCTGTTTCTAAGCAATAATCCTCGAATTTGATCAAATAAATGTCATGGCCACAAGAAATTACTTGTAATATAAAATTGATCCCTTCGTCTGCGCCCGTTATGGAAGCAGAAATAGTTGAGTTTTCAAAGAATAAACGAAATCTATTGCCATCATTTGTGCTTCCGAATTGGGCCTTTGGTTATGAGAAATCCTAATTGTAAAGGAAATACCTTTTATATATTTTGTTTCGCAATTTGAGTTTACTTCATCTCGTTCGAGTACGCGTTTGCTATATCTTTATATCTCCAGTTTGTATGTCAGATGCAAGCAACTCTCAAAACGTGTTATATAGGCATGTAACGTGGACATCCCACATAGCTAATAGTCTTCATTCATTTTCAAGTTGAGAATGTCCTCAAGGTTGTTAAACTGCTTTAAGGTAAGTGTGACATAAATAGCAACGTATAGTTGATGGAAAATATTGTAATGTCATTACTAGTAATTTGTCAATCATCTTTAACGCTAGTTTGTAATTAACGACTACATCTTTCCTATCAAACACTATAAAAGGAATAAGTTTAGTCTTTTGATATTTAATATAATTCGTTTCATTAACAGTAGCTTCAGTACTTTCATGCAAAAATTGCGTTCGGATGATCCTACAAAATCGAGGAGATGAAGGTCTCGGATTTTTCCAGAGAACGATTTCTGCATTATTCGCAACATTAACGAATTGTAGTGGCACGAGACATTTGAAAGAGATATTTTCATCTGATTTCGTACCATCATCAATGCCAAATTTTTCCTTAAAAGAACTTTGATCAGATGTGACATCATATCTCCACTTGCAAATCAAAATCAGATTGCTAACGTTCTCCGAAGTCAGATACTCCATAACTTCTTTTTTTTTTTTGCATTAATAACATACGCTTGACAGTATGATCTGGCAAAAATTGTAATTGCCAACATAATTGGCAACATATATTCTACTTGTAATATAATAAACAAAATTATTACCTATAAAGATAATCATACACAATGTTATCAGATCAAAGATTGAGTATTATTTTCATTTTTTGTGACTAAATTTTCTTATCAAATTCATTTATGCTTATTATAATACCTATTTGTAGCATAATACATAATAATCTATTATAGAACAGAATAATCTAAAAATTTCAAAAATGTCTACCAACTAAATTAATGTGAAAAGTAAATGATTTCAGAGTTTTTGTAGCGACTAAAAAAGTGATATTTATAATTATTGTTACAAAAACCTGCACCAAATACAGAATAACAGTTATTGGCAACTGGTTTTAATGCTATGCGTTAGATAATAGTTCAGATTATTAACTTCGTAAATATCGTTGTGGAACACTGTGGAATTTATAAACTTTTCGATGTTTAAAATCAAAAAAATAATGTACACTTTTAAATTTTTATTAAAGATAATCATGAAATTATTAATTTTTATCATCTAAATACAATATTTTCAACAAATACAAATAATTTAAACACCATTATCATGTTAATCCATTTTAAATCATTAGAATTGGATAATACGAAAAAATGTAGCACGTGTTTCGAGGAATCGTTGTTTTGCTCTTTTTGTTCGCCTCAGGCGATACTACCCCAAGCGTTAGTTTTGAAATAATGCAGATTGTCAGGACAATGCGAAAACTTTTTTCTAAATGTAGATTCTGACCCTCCAAACATTATTCTAGCAAACTGTAGAATTTAAATTCTGTAAACAGTAACTTTTTTTTCGGCTTTTGGCCAGCTTTTCGGGATTTTGCTCCACTGTGGGACGGTTTCAATTCGTAGCTTTTTACATTTTGTATTGGAAGGTATCTAACACAACGTTAAAGATATATGAAATTTAAAAGAATTTTTAGAAAACTTTTATCTTTATAATAAACAACTTATTCCCATATACTCTAATTTTTAAGCGATTCAAACTACAAGGATTTTCACGATCTTTAAAAGAGCTATTTAAATTTGTTGGGAACACTAATGTTTCCAACAGGTTAAAGCCATTTTCCTGTATTATTAATGTACCTGTATTATATTTATGCTAATTCAGAAGTATTTTTTTTTTTCGTGTTTTATTAAACTATGTATGAAAAGGTATTAGATGGTTATGTATATATATGTAATGTATTAAGTTGTTTACGATTTAAGTCGAGAGCAGCAGATGGAGGCTATCTGTTGAGGGGATCTTTGAATAGAAGCCAAGCAGACAGCCATGTAACAATACTTTGACGTTATAGTCAAAAGTATATTTATGGAAAAAATTATTACTGGTCGTAAAATGGACCACGCACACTTTTAATCAGGCACGGGCTCTTTCCCTGGCGCTCCCGTTTGAGGGTGGGGCTCCGTAGACACCGTCAGCCCCAAAACATCGAATCAGACGATTTGCCGGGAAGTTGTTGAACGGGGTCAGTGATACGTTTCTCTGATTGAACAAGGGGCGTTTAAGCCCGGCCCCCTATTGTCCAGTAGAATTTACTTACGTAAGAGTTGAAGTAAGAGAAGAAAACACTTACAGTAGATGATTCAAAAAAGTTGAAGAAACATGTAATTTTCTTATGATATTCCCCAAAGTTCTTAATGTCTCCCAGCCTATTCGAGATGCGGATCTTGCAAAATCCATATACTCCAATTTGGGTCTGTAAACCAACCCGGGCGTTAAAATCCTAGGTTGACCGGTCCATTAGTTATAGTAGCGGGACCATTCCACGAAGCTGGATTGCAGAGCTATGTTTTTGTGATGACCTCCTCAAGAATGTGTTATGTGCTAAGTGTGTAAAGAGAGACTTTATCGAGGATTGTCTATGACATGCCGGAATCCGATGAGCTTCGACTTCTACTATGTGTGTGATTAATGAAGGTATTGTTATTTTACTATCCTTTTGTTCCCTGTATAAATATGTGTACTTTTCATTGATTAGGGATGATTATCCTAAAATTGGTAACCAGGTATTCAAATAATTTTATGCTAAGAAACTTAAAATTAATTCTAGAATAAAATGACTGTTTTTGATTTATTATTTAGAGCAAGGGTGTCTTGCGATGCATATTCCAAAATTGTATATTTATGTAAATAAATCTTTTGTTAATTGTTAAAAATTGAATGTCATTTTTCAACCATGAGTCTTGTAAATTACTTTAATATTAGATTATATTCCAGGTCAAATTCGAATACCTTAAGAATTATGAATGTTTAATATTTGGTATTATTAACTTAGTTTTTGCTAAGCTATTAAGCTACTTCTTGTACGAAAAAAAATTCACAACGCAATTTGGGGTAGTGTTGAGATCGATGTCTCCCGCCCCCTTTCGGGATAATTTTATAGGTATTATCTCAGAAGCTATCCAGGACCAAACGATCACAATTTATTTTGTTATTAATTTGAAGTTATCACTATGAACATTACAGGTTGAGTAATTATGAGTTGCTAACCTAATTTACTCTGTGGTTTTGGGTCTTTGGGATGTTGAGTCTCTCCCTCGCTTCCGGATTTTCCAGCGCATGTTTATTTTATGTGCCTCTGTGTTCACATTATTAATATCCCCCATACGCCATGTTTTCTACAATAATTTGTATATGTGAGAGGTAGCTAGGTAGTACCGTTATAGGAGCCTAGTTCTCCACAACAAAACTGTATTAAGTATAATGTTCTAATATATTGAGAATCGCTCTTACGGCTTCATATATAACTTTTTAGGATAATAACGATAAACTTTAAAATTTATTTCATAAAAAAGATCTACAGCTTAAACCGTTAATATGTTATACTTTACAGCCTTATAAGGCTCAGCGCATAATGTTTCAGTAATTTTACCTATAAAGTTCCACTTTTCACCAAGAGCAATATTCAGCCATTTAAAATCGTACACACAATCGATTGAACTTATCAAGGATATTAATTGAACAAAAATATTTTATATATAAGGAATCTAATATATAATGTTAAATATATCATTACAATAAAACCCCAGGTGTGTCTGAAAGCATTCATTATGATCCAACCAAGCAGTAAAATCGCCTGAGTGTCGGCTAGTCGGCCATTTTTCTCAGAATTATTTTTAATCACACTACATGAAATTCACTTTTTTGGAAATATTGTGTTAAAACAAAAATGTTTGGGGAGATGAGTCATGTTGAAATAGTTAACGTATTCATGATATCTTCAGTTTAAATACAGGTAATCGCATCAAACCTGTAATAAAACACTGAATTGATTTGTTCAATGATTCATTAACTTCGCGGAATTATAACTGCTACTTATTCAGTTTGAAAAACACTCCATCATATCGCAAATCTCGTCCGTCATATGCTATTTAGGGACATCAATACGCTATTAACCAATCACAGTGTAGAAATCATCTTGGCTTAGACAGTTCGTAGAAAAGTGACTAATGAAAAAGACAAGGTGCGGTACTATGACGTTTCGCATCCATCTTACTTAGGACCACTAAGAGTTAAGTGATACTCTTTTCGTGCACATGTATTCGTGCTTTTCCTTCAGCTGAGTTACAAAAAGAGCTTCACGCAACGGAAGCGGATCGAAAAGGGACGAACTTGTAATGTCATGCGGCAACCTGTCTTTTTTGTTAGAATCGCCGTACAATGAAATGTCGAAATGTGAAGTGTTTCTCTAACCAGACAAGCAATACTTGTCTTTGGTAATTATGTTCTTTTAACTTTTCTGAATAAAGTGTTACTAATTTTCAAGTTGGTTATTCCAGCCACAATTTTTTTATTAAGCCGATTACTGATGTCCAAATGTTTGTTTTATTAGATAAATGCATTTCAATAAGGCAAATATTTCAATTACGAAAATTATCAATTTCGAAATTCAATGAAAACTATTTTCAAAACATACGTTTAATGTACGCAAACTCATTTTATTCAATAAAAAATCTAAAAGCTGCGTTTATTTCTTATTGCACTCTTCCTTCTGTCATTTGTTTTTATCAAACTGGAAATATTGATGCGTTAAAGGTGTTCTTTGATGCTAAAATTCATAAAAATACAACATTAATATGTGCTTTTATTAAATATATAACTAAAGCGGATTTTTAAATTTGCATTATTTTTCCCTTTTTCCAAAATGAAGATTAGTTAAGTATTCTGTTACACTAAAATTAATCAAACCGTAATATTTTTGTCTATTAAATCAAATTGACATTGGTTTTAAGATTTTTTTTTCAAATTATATTACTTTGAAATATTTTCAGGAGTATTTCTTTACATTTTATGCGCGTATTTTGGACTTCAATAATCAGGTTAATAAGTTTAACAAAAGCTAAAGTTTTAAAGCAAATGTTATCGATTTTGTTTCAATTTACCAGCGTGAAAGAGAAAACTTGGAAAATTTCGAGCTATTACTTCAAAATATATCTACAACATATATAAAAATGTTGAAGTGTTTGTTATGGGTGGTTGAGTGTTGGGCAAAGCCATATCTACGGTTCAAGCCCTTTAAAGTTTACACTTCAAGCCATTTTGGAAGGCGATAAATAATTTAATCTATGAACGGGTAAAAGGTGTAATAATTAAAAATTGTATCCTCTTCTCCCATCCCCCCGCCCCCCAGAGGAACAAAACACTATCTCGAGATCTATCAGGGCTTAAAAAGATTTTTAAAAAAATGAGCGGTCTTACATTTTTGAACATAGGGACGTGTTAAATGATTCTTAGCTAAAAATTCCCTTTGTCTCCCTGTGGTGAAGAGAAAAACCACATCTCGGGTTCTATCACATTCCTTAGTATGAAAGTTTTTGGGTGATAATTTTAACATATCCACGGGTAAAGACATTCTTAATTAAGAAATTGAACTCTGTGTCTCTGATGGCCAAATACCTACCTGGTTCTATGAAGCTCTTTAAGATGAAATTATGTGGTCTGAGAAGCTAGTGATGTTCCCATCCCTGCATTCGTCACGAAAATAGAACCAAATAGCCGGGGGCAGCAGTCCCTCAAATCGACCGTCTTGACAAGCAAAATCAGGCTAATTTTCCGGCAAGTAACTTTAACAGCATACTCTGATAGATCCTCTACCTTAATCGTAAAATAAAAATATTCGATTTCATAGTTTTTTTTTATAAGAGCACCAGTCAATCTCAAGCGTTTGCAAACAAAAATGAATTCAAGAATGTGTCAGAAAGTAGCTAGTTTTGATTTCAGAGAAGCATTAAAAAATGAATGCTTTTTTATTTTTCTGTACGATTTCTGAAATGATTCTTGTATCTCTCTTACGTATTATTCAAACAAAAAGAATAATAGTTAACAGCTATGATCCTAATGATCTACAAACTTTAGTCTTAATAAAGGGCACTCATTTAAACTTTAATTACAATGCAGTCAGATCAAAAATATGCAATTATTAAAACTCTTATAAAATACTAGGATACCTTTGTAAAGACAAATTATTTATCTGTTATAATAAATAGCATGAAAGGAAAGCTGTTCTAAATAATAATGATAAAAGATAAAAGGATCTGTTATTGCATTTAACAAGTCAAGCGCATTTAGATAAAGTATAGCAATTTTTAAACAATAGTTTGAATTCATTCAATAATGTAGGAAAATACGCTCGAAGCCCACAACGAAACAAACAAAATGTTTTAATCTAAACAAGAATAAATGCAGTTTTAATTCAGTATTGTCTGATATAAGAGAATAATGAGAACACTCTGAAATATGATATTAATTTTACAAAGCAGAAAATGGTGTGCAGCAATTTTAAATTAACGTTACAGAAAGCAACTCATTTTATATTAATTAGAAATAAAATATCTTTTTCTAAATAAATGAAGAGCTCAGGCGATAAAGGTGGAAAGTGACATTCATCATTTTGAGAAAATGAGCTTTAAAGTTCCAAATCTTTATTTGCGTTTATTGTCAAATGACTTCTTTATCAATTAAAATATTTGCGAGTATTGTTTTTTTTATAGTAATTTAAACGATGGAAGAGGAACATTGATTATATTCATTCACATTATTATCTCTTTGTTTTTGTCATATACCACCTTTTTCATCCGAGATCTTCAAATATAATAGAGTAGTGTTGTTAAAACAGAGTATTTAAAAACACTTTTAAAAATGTTATATTTAATATTAAGATCAATAAATTACTTAAGTAGGTTTTTTAATCTCAAGGAAAAGATGAATTCAATATTAGCATAAGAGATTTTAAATGTTGTTTTTTTCTTCAATGAGATTATCCAACACAAAATTTAGCGGAAAAGTGACGCATAAATGCGTCAGTGTCCTGTACAGTTTAAATTCAAATTAAAAATTCCTTTCAGAAACGCAAAATCCTAGAAAACAATTTTAGTATTATGTTTGCTTTTGCAGATAAACCAGTTTTCTGCAGATAAAAAATTGTCATCCTTTGATCAATAGTAAATAAAACTTCTCATATATCTTCCAAAGAATGTACAAATTTCCAAAATGCATTAAAGCTCATATTTAACACTTTTTCTCTTCTTCTGTCCTCCCACAGGATAAAAGTGAAAATATAAATGCGGGTTGTATCAAAACTCATTTAAAACTTTAAATATGGCAGAACACATCTAGAAAACAAAAGTTACTTCATAATGAATGTTTGGAATTTAAGAGGTGAAGCAAAAGAAAGTAGGTTACTTCATAATTTTTAATAAAATATTAGTTTTGTGTGACAAGTTGACCGCGACATACTGTGACGAAACGACTTTTTAATGGGCACTGTGAAAGCGGTTTCCAGTGTTTATCGAGTCAGCTCACAATTGCCACTCGTGGCAATGTTTCTTAATTTAATACAAAGTTTTAATTTTATGCTTTTTTAATTCAAAAATATAAAAATTTTAGCTATTTGTACATGTTGAACGCCAAACTGAAATCACTAAACATGCTTGGGCGGGGAGAGAGGAAGCTCGGTGTTCTTTTTCTATATATACAAAGTAATAAATTTACCGTTTCATAGCAATAAATCGTTTTCAACGAAAATATTGATGGCATACGTGTTCGCATGGTATGTCACCGCGGAAAATGTTGCTGGCACACGTATTCGTGTGCCAGGCAATCAATGTGTTAGGAATCATATTTTTATTAATATATTAATGGCAATGTGAATGATAATTACAAGAAATATAAAAATTGGAAAATGTGGTCTTTATTTTTTAGTTGGGGGAGATTAGGGAGGGATCGGACACTGGGAGGGATGGGAAATTTGCAATAATGCTTAAAGTAAGCTTTATTTTTAATTTATGACTTTTGCACAAGATGGAGTAATCATTGCATCATACTTGTTGCTATAAACATTTTTAGTTGTAATCAACTATGACTTTGTGACTTAAAAAGACTATTTTTCTATATCAAAATTAAGTAACTACTTAGATTTTTAATGTAAATTTTCAATCTAATTCTTTGTTGCTAACTTAATTGTGTTTAAGGTTTTGTAAACCGAACAATATGTGTTTTATGAATGAACAGTTAAGATAAGACCATAAGCCACATGTTTGTTGAATAATCTATACATATTTTTTAATGCTGTTCTAAGGGAGGAATGGGACAATGACTCAGGTAGGAATGAATCATGTCCCATTCCTCCCAAATGATAACTCTATCCAAATAACTAGATTTAATTAGATACAATTTTTTAGTATATTTTATTTTTATGACTATTTTGTTTTGGAATTGTATAATGTATCAAATAAAACTTATTATTTTGCAAGTTAAAAAGGATTTTTAACTACTTTCATGATATTTTTAAAAACAAATATGCATTGTTAAATTAAAGCAGTGAAAATTTCACTTTTGTTACTCATGCATTATTTATGAATATGAACCATTAGTGTTAAATATTTATATTCATTTCTATAACACGAATTTCCTTAGTTTTTTAAAATAAAATATTGTTTGAAATAATTATTGAACTCAAGCTGCAAACCTTTATTTTTACATGGCAATACACAATTTATGAGAAGAAATGAAAAAGGAAATTTCATCTTCTTGTAAGAAACTGATTGTTCCATCATTAATGAACAAGACATAATTGCAAAGCTACACCCACGAAAATTAACTGACGGCAATAGTTGGGCACAAGCATATTTTTCATTTGATTTGGATTTTAGAAAGTATAATATGACATAAAATAAAAGTTGTGATTTACAATAAACCTTAGGAATGTAAATGTCACTCTGTCTTTGTAATCTTTTCACCACATTTGAGAAAATTAAATATGAATTTTCATTTTTAAAAACATGAGATATTTTTCCTGTTAGTTTAATTGGTTTATTAATCTAAAATTTTAATTATTATAATAAAATTTATATTTTAAAAATATGTTAAAATGATTGCAGATGTTATTCCGAAAATTTCCATTTTGTACTAGCGTATCATAATTTGTAGAAAATATTTTTGTTAAAACAGTCCCATCCCTCTCTAATCTCCCCTAATTGTAAAAACTCGAAGGTATTAAATTAGTCAAATCTTTGAACCATTTTTCCTTAATTGAAGACTAATACGTATGAGTACGTTACTGTAATAGTATAATAAAAGATTTTCCGAATTATCAAGCTCATATTGCAAACTTTAAAGTTCGAACAATACCAAACAGCCTGTTAAAGACTCCTACGTTTCAGATTTTTTCCTTTTTTTAATAAAGCAAAAAATAAGTACAATACTGTTTGTTTCAAGTGCATATAAAAAGATAACTTTACTTCATAAATTAGCAAGGAATTTATTTAGTTCTTAAATTCTAAGGAAAATAAATCAACACTGTATACACTTTAAAAATGTTTCTTGGAACTCAAATGATAGTTTGCAATTATTTTTCAATAAATATATAATTTAAGCACATGTCAACCTTCTGGTTCTCTTGAAATTAAACCTCATTTGAGCCATAAAAATTAATAAAATGTTTCCTATTTATATAAGATTATTTATAAACTCATTTTACTCTAAAATTGGGAGGAGTGAAAAGTTCAGTCTTTGAAAGATTGACAGGCATTTTCACTCCGTTTGGAGTGAATTTTGTAAAAATACACTCCTTAAAGAGTGGAATTTTCCACTCTCTAGAAAGGAGTGAAATGTCTCACTCCGTTATCGAGAGTGAATTAGTCGCTCCTGAAAGACTGACTTACGTATGCATTTATTATTTACCAATCAGAATAGCAAGGCGACATTGCCCTTGTAAGTTTAGAAAAATGATCATTTTTTCATCCGCCATCTTAGGATTAGCAGATTAGGATATCATTAAAATGGCTCTTTATGGAACACATAAGGTAAGTCTTATTTAATTTTAACCATTTATTCGTGTAGATATGTTAAGATTATGAGCTAAATAGCTGTATGTTCTGCAGAAAAGATTGATCGTGGAGTGTTCTCCTGATTTCTATTCCTAGAAAAGTGATTTCGTAGAAAAGTGATTGTCTTCATGTAGCGGTTTGAATTATACAGTAAATTCTGTCTAAGGCGGAGTCGATTGGGACCGAGGAAATTTTCTGTAGTAGACAATATTCCGCCTTAAACAAATTTTACTCTATGTCAATGGGTTCACAGGGACTCGAAAATCTTTCCGAGTTAGACAGATTTCCGTCTTACACAGAGTCCGCCTTACAGAGAGTTTACTGTTTTAACAATTGAATAGCACACAATGCTTAGCAAAAAATAATAAAACTTGCATTAATTCGGCCAATGTGAATAAAAAAAAATGAGTCTGAATATTTTATTCTTCCCATTCAATACTGTGATCCTACTTTTGCCAACGATTGAAAAAAAGTTTTATCTGTTTCGTTTGCAAGGCTGACTCAGAAGATATCTGGATTTTCTCAAGTCATCGCAGACACGATGAAACCATTAATTTGTCATTCTATCAGACGTTATGTTGTTGTTGTTGTTGTTTATTACTGATTTCTAAAAGCGACAACTTAGAGTATACACTTAGAGTATTTGTCATCATTGTTATTATTGTCTCGGAGTTAAATATGATATTTGATTATTATGACATTACGAAAAGGATGGTATATTAATTTTTTTAATTGTATATAAGCATTTTTCTGCGGTTTATGATTTTAAAATTTCGAGACTGAGTAATATAAAAAAATAATAATTATAGACATTCTGCATCTGTTATTAAATCTCCTTACATTTTAAACACATTTTCTACGTTTTTGATACACTTAAGTTTTGGCACTTAAAAATAAAACATGATATTTAAGCATCGAAATAAAATATTTTTATGCCTGTTTTTAAGTTTATCAATAAGACTGCTTCAGTATATTTTTTAAAAAGTTCATATTTACTTACATAATGTAGGATTGAATAATTTTTTTAAAGAAACATTTCATATGGAGTTATTTACTTTATTTTCAGTAAAATTCATACAGATACAAATAAATGTAATGTGTTTATTTTTTTTTTCTCTATTTTCTAGGCCAATCTTTTCCTATAAAACATATAAAATCTATTTTGCTCATATTCACAAAATACAATATCTACAGGAATAAAAAAAGTTAAATATGACTTACCGAGTCGTTTCGTTAATAACTATTGTATTAATTCTAATTTTGAGCTATAATGATTGAAAATTAGAAATCACGATTTAGTTAAGGAATATGTTTAAAAGAATAATATATACATATTCCAGAGAACTTAAAATTTAGACTCCATGATCATATTAAAACAAAAACAAATCACAGCGGATAAAAAAAAATACACATTCTTAATATTTAAAATCCTGCTTAGAACCAGTGTTGCCTGTGGTCTACTTTTTTTAAATTCAGATTTCTTGATTGGTACCACTTTTTTGAAATAGTAAAATTCGCCTTATTTAATGACATATTAATTAAGGCGAAAACAAGGGAATTTTACCATTGCAGAAAAGTGGTGCCAATCAAGAAATCTGAATTTTAAAAAAAATAGCCCGCTGGCAACACTGCTTAGAACTCATTTTAAAAAGATGTGAGTTTGTTTTTTAAGTGGAAAAACAAAAAATATTTTATAAAATTTTTATAACGATATTTTATAAACAATAGCATTTTTACATTGCTATTTTTGGGACTTTGCAAAAATAGCAATAATTCACGAAAAAAGTACGGTAAGAAGTAAAATTTAAATTTAAAAAATCAAAAACCCGACTGCGTAAAAAGTGAACTAATTAATTATTTCTCATCGATGTGAAACTATTTTTAGCTCACAGGCTATCAAAGCCTGAGAGCTTATGTGCCCCCCGGTTCTGTATGTACGTAACGCAATAACTCTTGATAGAAACATCCCATTTCCTTCAATTTTTTTTCTAGTTTCATTCTGATAAGGTGCTTCCCTGAATAGGTTTGGGGATTCATTGGTTAAGGATAAAGGGGGAAAGGGGGATTAGTCCACCCCCCCCCCCCTTAATTCAGATAAATGGGTTTTTCATGCAGAATTATTCGATTTGCTCCACATTTGGTATACCGGTTTATTATGTTAAGGAGCTTCCTTGATTAGTTTTGGGGCTTCATTGGCTAAGGATAAAGGGGGAAAAGGGGGTTAGTCCACCCCCCATAATTCACATAGATGGGTTTTTCATGCAGAATAATTCGATTTGCTCCAAATTTGGTATACCAGTTTATTATGATAAGGAGCTTTCTTGATTAGATTTGGAGGTTCATTGGTTAAGTATAAAGGGGGGAAACGGGAGCTAATCCCCCTTCACTTATATTTTTGAGGGGCATTATTCTTTAAAATAAAAGTTTAATATACCATTAGTGTGAATAGCCTGTGAGCTCAATGCCATCAGTTTAGCTGGGCACTTTTCTTTTTTTTTTATATTACTTATCTATTTATAGCTCACAGGTTATCAAAGCCTGAGAGCTTATGTGCCCGGCGGTTCTGTATGTGCGTATTTACGTACGTATGTACGTAACGCGACAACTCTTTATGGAAATGTCCGATTTGCTTTAAATTTTTTTTCTAGGTTCATTCTGACAAGGCGCTTCCCTGATTAGTTTTTGGGGTTCATTGGTTACGGATAAAGGGGGAAAAGGGGGGCTAGTCTCCCCCCGTAATATAGATAAATGTGTTTTTCATGCAGAAATATTCGATTTGCTCCAAATTTGGTATACCGCTTTATTATGTTAAGGAGCTTTACTGGTTAGATTTGGAAGCCCATTAATTAAGTATAAAAGGGGAAAAAGGGGCTCCCCCCTTAATTTGGATAAATGGGTTTTTTATGTAGAATTATTCTATTTGCTCCAAATTTGGTATACCGGTTCATTATGTTAAGGAGCTACCTTGATTAGATTTGGAGGTTTATCAGCTAAGTATAAAGGGAGAAAAAGGGGGCTACCCCCCCCCCCCTTAAATTAGATAAATGGGTTTTTCATGCAGAATTATTCGATTTGCTCCAAATTTGGTATACCGGTTTATTATGTTAAAGAGCTACCTTTATGAGATTTAGGGGTTAATTAGTTACATATAAAGGGAGGAAAGGCGGCTACCTCCCTTAATTTAGATAAATGGGTTTTTCATGCAAAAATATTCGATTTGCTCTAAATTTGGTATACCGGTTAATTATGTTAAGTAGCTTCCCTGATTAAGATTTGGAGTTTCATTAGTTAAGTATAAAGCGGGGAAAGGGGGGTTAGACCCCCACCCCCTTAGTTTAGATAATTGGGTTTTTCATGCAGAGTTATTCGATTTTCTCCAAATTTCGTACACCAGTTTATTATGTTAAAGAGCTGCCATTATTACATTTGAAGGTTTATTGGTTAAGTATAAAGGAGGAACGGGGGCTAGTTCACCCTTTAATGTAGATAAATGGGTTTTTCATGCAGAATTATTCGATTTGCTTCAAATTTGATATACCAGTTTATTACGATATTGCTTCCTTCATTTCATTCGGAGGTTCATTGGTTAAGTATAAAAGGGGGAAAGGGGGGCAACTGACCCCTCCCCTTAATTTAGATAAATGGGTTTTCATGCAGAATTATCTAATTTAATTTAATTAAATTTACTAGGTTCATTCTGATAAGGAACTTTTCTAATTAGATTTGAAGGTTCCCTGTTTTAGCATAAAGGGAGAAATGGGAGAGCTAATACCCCTAAATTTAGCAAAATGGTTTTTTCATGCAGAATTATCTGATTTGCTTCAAATTTGGTATACCAGTTTATTATGTTAAGGAGCTTCCCTGATTAGATTTGGAGGTTCTTTGGTTAAGTATAAAGGGGGGAAGCGGGGTCTAATCCCTTCATTTATTTTTCGAGGGGCATTTTTATTTGAAATAAGAGTATATTATACAATTAGTGTGAATAGTCTGTGAGCTTAACGCCATCAGTTTAAATGGGCAATTTTCTTTTTATTTCTTATTTACTTGTATTCATGACTTTTAAGTTGTGTTTAATTGTTAGTTCTTATCTATAAGCACTCTTTTGTTGAGGCCTATATATGTCTATGAAGGTTAGAGTTACAGTAAAGCTAGAGATCCTACCTTCACAAGTCACAGGTTGTGTAATATTTAAACGGAGCTTCTGATTGTAAAATAACCAATGAAACATCGTCTTCATTTTGAAAGATCTATCCAATGATATACCACTCAATATGGTGCGTAAATTTTTTTCGTCTCTACCGCCATTTTTAATTTATGAAAACAAAACCTAGCCTATAACCATCGGACAGTTAAGACAAATCGATAGAGACCTCATTCATTAAGATCCATCCAGACGTAGGGATGTTTCGGGGATATAAAGAATTCCACATACCCCGATACGCGTGAAACACATAACCCTTCTTGGCAGTCGGTTAAAAAGTTAGGATTTTATATTTAAAACAAAAATTAAAATGAAATCAAACATTGTTAAACATATAACATTCACCTATTAAAAAGTTATTTATAAAACTCTAAAAGAAATATCTTTGTAAGGCATGCAATAAAAGCAAACACAAAGGATAAGATTGGAATAAAATATATTAGTTTATTTCTGTCAGTAATCTAATTTAATTTCAGGTGTAATTTTAATTGAATTTTTCCTTAAAAGTTCAATTAATTTTTTAAACTATGAATTAAAGAAATATTGCTAATAAAATATTTTATTCCAATCTTTACCACGCTTGTGTGCCCTCATTGCATGCTGTGAAATATGCGATTCTTTTAAAATGGTCATAAAAGCAAAATAAAAAAAGAATCGACTCCATAAAAAATAAACATTCACGTCTATGAAGAAGTGACTATTCACTTCTTTAGCAAGAGTGAATAGTAACCCCTCCGAAAGAGTGATTACCCACCCCTGTTTATAGTGAATATTCTCTTCCCTGGAGTGACTATTTGAATCACTTTCAAAAATTTCACTTTTGTTCAGAGTGAATAGTCACTCTAAAGAGGTTGGGCATATTTTGACTCTGCGATAGAGTTACTATTCACCTCTCCGGAGAGAATAGTCATTCCTTTTTATTTAGAATGTTTTTTTTTATAAAATTTCTTAATTTATTAGATTCGAAAAAAAATCTGAAGATTTTGGAAGCTATGATTTTTGGTTACTCAATTTTAAACCTGTAGCTCACTTTACACTCACAACATTACAAAGTGTAAGTGATCAGTGATGTATATATATATGCAGGGTGATTCATAAAGATGGAGCCAATTGCCTATTTCCTTAACTATAGCCCCTAGACACTTACTTACAATTGCAAAGTTTCATACAAAAAAGGTGCAAAATATGATTGCAAAAATTATATTATGCATATAAAAATTGTATGCAAATGTATATAACGTTTATGCAAAAATTATATTATGCAACTTATGCACACACACACACACACACACACACATATATATATATATATATAGTCGTGGCCATAAGTTTAGGACCACCACTGAAAATTAAGATCTAGACAATAAATTGAATACTTACTCGTTAGTAAAATTATAAACTCCGTTTAATAAATGAATATTTCATTTCTACGCTTATAAATCACATACATTAAACACAAATTTTACAGGAAAATCAATATTTTGTTGGTCCGTCGTTAGCTTTTATTACTGCCTGCAAACGTTTTTGGCATGCTCTCTACCAGACTTCGGCAGTATGCAGCTGATGTTTCACCCAAACTTCCTTAATTGCTTTTTCCAGTTCTTTAGCACTTGTTAGCTGCTTCTCAGAGACCTTGTGCTTTAAGAGAGTCCATAAGTTTTCAATTGGATTCAAATCGGGACTGTTTCCAGGCCAGTCAAGGATGTGAATTTTCCTCGTCTTCAAGAACTGAGTAACAATTTTAGAGCGATGACATGGTGCACCATCATGCATAAAAATCGTGCATTTATGAACGACCATGTGTAATTCTAACTTCTCCTTCAACAAATCCACGGATTTTTTGCCATTCACAGTCGTTCCTGGTGGTAGGAAGAACAATGCAGCCGTTCCGTTCACTGACATTCCACACCAAATCATGACACTTGGGGAGTGTTTAAAAGTCTGTAAAGTGTAATGTTCATCGAATCGCTGTCCAGGATGTCTACGGACATAGTACCTACGTGTAGAGAACTGCTGTATGGTAGATTCGTCCGAAAAAAAAACCCGTTGCCACTGACGAATTGTCCATTTAACATGTTTCTTGGCAAAGTCCAAGCGCTTAGCTCTCATGGACGCTGTTAACCTGGGTATTTTTCGCAGGTTTATGGGATTTTAAATTAAAGTCGTCGAACAAACGCTGACTTACTATTCTACGACTTACATCCGCACCTTTTGCAAGCAGTACTGGCCGTATCTTGCTTGCGGAACTCATTGGAGAACGAACTGCTGTTCTCCTAATGACATGGTCATCCCTAGGTGTGGTTCTACGAGGTCGACCACACCTTTTGGCATCAACATATGCCCCTGTTTCTTTAAATTTCTTGATTGCATTGTGAACTGCATTCATACTACCTCTTACTAGTTCACTAATTAATCGTTCAGAAAATCCTTCATTATGAAGAATAACAGTTTGTGCACGCTGAGCATCAGAAACTGACGATTTTCGACCCATTTTCAAAGGTTTTCAAAACTTGTAACACAAGCAACAATTGCGTCTGCGACGTTTATTACTCAAAGATCCAACGAAAAGTGAATACAGTACTCCACTGCCAGACGGAATGAAGCCATCTGACGCAATCGATTTGATTTATGGCGTTATCAGTGGTTACAATTGTAAAAACGCTAGCTTCTTCACGGTGGTCCTAAACTTTTTGCCACGACTGTATATATATATATGCATAAGTTGCAACTCCATGAAGGTCTAATTGAGAAAATACAAAACTAAATTGTTTTACGGCCCCGTAGAATAAAATTTCCATTCAGGAAATTTTTTCATTTCCATTCCTTAATTAAACACGAAAAAATTCATCTTGATACCTCCAAAACTTATGATATGCCCGTTAAAATAACTCGTCCGATTTTAAAGGATTAGACAAATTCAAATACGTGTCATTCAAGAAACAACGGTAATTTAAGGGTGTCCAGGAAGCTTTTTCAGAAAGCCTCACGTTTTCAACATTTTGGTGCGAGAGCAACAGTTGGCGTAGTGCTGAATCAAACGTTACGTGCAGAATATGCATTCCTTCTTGTTTGTAACTTCATACGCATAGCAAAGAGAAACCTTTGCTTCTGCTGCAGCAAAGAGAGTGTTATTTCCTCCCCGAAATGTTAGCAAATGAAGAAGATAGTATGGAGAAATATTTTATATCGTGGTTTACATTTAATACATTGTTTTTAAAGCAAAGAATTTTTTTAGATTTAATGCTTTAATTTAGCATTACACATAATTTAAACGTATATATATATCGTCATCATCATCATCAACCGTATATATATATATATATATATATATATATATATACATATTTCTTTTTTAGCTTAGTTATTTAATTCGTAACGTTCTAAGACATTGCAGAACTTTTTTTAAGATATAAAAATAAAACCAGAAGTAAAGATTTTCTTGTAATAAATATTGTTATTATTCTATTAATTAATTGAATCTATTTTTTTGCCAGAATTGAAATTCGTAAAGGATTATTGTTATTATTACTGATTCAATTTATTTATTTATTTATTTATTTATTTCAATCAAGCAGCATAATTATATGTTGTGTTAAGATTTAATAAAATATATTTTTAATAAAATAATTGATTAAAATTTTATTGCTGTTAATTTAATTACGAGTAGAAGTTAATTACAAGTTGCAATTAAATTGAGTTCAATAATATAATTTAATTGTATCCTGCAATTAAATTAATGGCAAGTTGAAGTGTGCAATTAAATCAATTCCAATTTCATTTTAAGGTGTTAAACATTCATCATTATCATCATCATTTTTTTAGGCAAAAAACAATGACCTTCTCTAGCGCACAAAGTTCAAAATCTTTAAAATTGCCAAGGTTTTAACAGTATTCCCATTTCTTAATATTATTTTGCCCTAGTTGTTTTATTTGTTAATTTAAAATACTAATATATGATATTTTAAGAAATCATCTAAATTCTTCTCTCCCTTGAAATTTCTGAAAATCCCTCCTCATCCCTTTTCTTTCTTTGCTCCTCCAGCACACATTTTAACATCTTTAACTCTCATAAAATAAAAAAAAAGCAGGAAGCAGGAATTCTGCGTTTTCAGAAATTAGTGTCGCGCCGATGAGGGATAAAAATATTATTACGAGGTGGAGCCGTCGAATTTCGACGAAAGAAAATGTTTAATGAGGAACTGTTTCATTAATTTATAATAAACCTACAAAATTAGTTACAATAAAAAATACATCTTATATTGGTTAGTCTAACTCTCAAACAAATATTATTTAACCTAAAGGTTCTTCTATAAAGACTAAATTTTTGTAAACTTTGTGTTTTGCCAGTGTGTGATTTCAAATGCGTTATTTTCAGAAGTGAAGCATTTCCACCTGTAAAGAATTTCAAAGCCGTTGGAGTGAAAATCGTGCGCTTTTACAAAACTTATTTCAGTTAAAAGACTTAAAATACATGTTTATCTTTTACATAAAATGACATCATTTGCATCCACGGAAGAATTCCACATTTACGATCCAGCCTTAATCAACATATATAGAAAAGTATATATATGACGTCACTTTTGCTGAATAATACACAAACCCAGCAAAAAGCCATCTCATAAACTCGGAAAAAAATTGGCTATCTAATGATTCATATGCCTTCGTTTGTTTGTAACATTAATATGGATACTTAAAATAAAATATAGTTTATAATAATAGCTCCATGTTTTATCAGAAATCATTCATTTATATTTTTCTAAAGTAGCACGTATTAATCAATTTTTTTTCCGTTTTTATGAGAAAATTGCAACAAATCAGAGCATACATATTGTTTTCCAACTATTTGCCCTTTATTTTCTACAGAAAGGGAGTACTTCAGTTGCCACAATTACAGAAACTGTATTAAAAACTACAGAAAATTTAATATCTAAAAAAATCGAGATGCAGTTTTTAAACTAAGTGCAGCTAAAAGTACTTTTTTCCGTATATTAAGGTATAAAAATTAATGTGCTATGCTCAGAAGTTTAAAAAATTGATCGTACAATGATACATTTTCTTCGTTTTACGGCTGGCTTATGAAACGTAACGTTATTTTTTAGGGACGACATTTTAATTGTTGCCCGAAGGAAAACAGCGTATCTGGGGCTAATAATATGCCCTATTAATAACATTGCAGTGATAAATGAATGATCAATCCTCTGAAGCACCCTCACACTTCCAAAATATTCCCTTCCCTCTCAGCGCACTAATTTTAGACCATTTAAATGTTCTTGTTGCTTTTCAGAAAGGATAAGTAAATAATCAATTGTTTAAATCCTGTCTGAAATTTTTACTACCCCCTTTTTTTATCCCTAATAGTGCAACAGTTTACAAACTTTAAAAAGGTTTTAGAAAAAAAAAACTGTTCCAATTGTATAATGTTTTGCGCTGTTTGTTTATTTGCTGATTTTTAAGTAACAATGAATATGTAAGCTGTTTAAATTCTCCCGTATCTTCTAAAAAAAAAATCTGATTTTTTCTGTTGCTCCTATAGCAGTCATTTTAAATTTTGTTTGTTTAGTGTTTTGCTCTAATTGTTTATTTGCTATTTTTGAGGTAACAATAAATAAATAATCTTCCATCTAAATTTTTCCCTCTCTTTCAAGAAAAGAAAGAAAGAAAGGAAATAAAAGAAAATAAGGAAAGACGCGAAAAGAAAATATGATTTCTCTTTTGCTCCTCTAGAACACATTTTAATTTTACAGAATTCTTACCTTATAAAAAAAAACTATGTCAGATATATTACTTTAAGGCAACTATTAATAAATAATGCTAATTCTGCACCCCTCGAAAAAAAAAATTCTTTTTTTGTTTCTTCCACCCAAACATACGAATGTTAAATATTTAAAATTTTTAATTTTTTTAATTTTTTTTCCTATTTGTTACTTTGTATAAATGATAAATAATTAATTATTATTTAACTAATTAATTAAATTATACCCCTCCTCTCTTCAAAATTATTCAAAGTGTCATAATTCTTTTAAATGTTAAGTAGAACATAATATATTAAATAAATACTACACAACCAAATATATTAACATAACATAAATAATTATATAACAAATAAATATTAATTTGTTCTTTTATTATATTGCCAACGTTTGTTACATTCATATTTTTTTAATTTCCTAGTATTAGATAAGTTAATAACTTTAGTATGATTAAAATGTTAAAGTTAATTTTTTTCGTCCCATTATATTTTATACTGCTTCACAAAAATTATCGTTTACATTGAAACTGCGTAAGACATCTTACCTCATGATAGTTGGCTGTCTTACCCATACCTATGGGTAAGATGCCGAAATGTAAGTGTTTACAAAAACGAAATTTTCAATGCTTTCTGTAACATCTGCAAAATGAAACAAGTTTTTAAATCATACCTAACAGTCTAAAATTTAACAAGAAATCAATGAATATCAAAAATAAACAACAGGCGATTTTTAAAAAACTACGCCATCATCACCCAATCTACCCTAATTGTTTCCTTAAAATTTCCATTAGAACAGAAGTTATGGATTTAAGAATTATACCCGCTCAATAGCGTATGCGGCGTTTTCGAAACTTTGAAGTCATTTTTCTGCAAACGACATTTTGTGCAAAACGCGCAAAATATCTCAAAAACTTCTGAATATTTTTTCATGAAATTTTCAAAACGTATGTTTCATGTTAGTCTCTAGAAACTGAACATGAAATTTCCTTTATTGCCCAAAAGAATATTTTTTAGGTGAATATACTGTTAAAATTTTCTAAATTTTTCATTAGCAAAATACAACTTTGTATTTAAAATATAAAAATGCTTTAAATACAAATTTAGATTCAGGGTAATTATTACCATCTGAAGTATAAGTAGGCGCAAAAATTTTCATTCTAGTTTCAAAATTTATTTTGTAATCCTGCGCGTAATCTGTTATGCCACTTTTCTGCTTGTGAAATGTCTGACAGCTTAGATCCCCCTGTAAATGCTAATTCTGCCTCTTGCAATTTTTTAAATACATGAAATGAATGATCGTACTTATATCTTTCAACCCAATTTAATTTGTGTCTTAAAATCAAATACATTTTAAGATATTAAATATTGAAAATGGTGATTTTTTTCATTTTTTCCAATTTTAATAGTCCTGAGACTGCTTAAGAAAATACATTTAAAGATTTTATTTTTGAAAATCTATTAGAAATAGTCACCGCAATTTTTTATGTTGCATCTCTTTAACCCCTTAACTGTTTCGCTCGAGTGCCGTTCGGACAAAAAGAGTTTGCTATCTTCGATACTAAAAGCTTTTTCTATACCACTTAATTTTAACTATAATCCTTGGTTTGTTAAATGGCATACCATTTTCGATTGTACAATACCAAATATTTTAGTAAAAAAAATGGTGTCCGGTCCTTATTTTAGGTAGCTTTCATTACAAAAAGTAAAAAGCTACCTATTGCAGCCATCCGGTCGAAAGTACTTCATGAAATTTTTGGTATATTTTCATCGATCATGACCCCCAGACCCCAAAACCACCGTCCGTTCAAATGTGACATATATATATATATATCTGATTTTTGTCATGCGATAACTCCATTATCTATAAGCCAATTTGGATGAAATTAATTGTATACATAGTACATACCAATGTCTCAACCGAGTTCGTTGGCCAGCTTCATCCGTCATCTTGTTTCAAAATGGCGGCCATTTATAAAATTTAAAAAGCGGTGCAAATAAATTAAAAACTGAAAAATATTTCCTTAAGAGTTTGACCTTAATACAAGGATTCCGGAGCATATTTTTTTTTTTCTTTATCATAAAAAATGACTGACATTGGCACATGACGGCTGGCTGACATTTTGGCTTCATCCGCCATTTTGTTTGAAAATGGCGGCCATTGGTTATTGAACAGCATTGGATGCATCTCCATACTTATAAGGGGGGGGGGGAGGGGCTTACCGTAAGGAGACCCTGTCGCGGGCGTAGCAAGAAAAATATTTTGTAGGGGTATTTGATCATTATCTAATTTTGGATTTTTTTATTTTCAACTGAGTTATTTTCTTCTGATGGACTGATGGCTTCCATTATTATAAAACAGCCATTATAAATGAAGTGCTATGTAAATATGAAAGAGAAAAAAATGGCCATTTTTTTTCTCCCATTCTGACCTGAAAATCAGAGTTCTATCTTTTTACGGCTACTCTTTACTCTTTATACAACACTTCATTTACAATGTCTGTTTCGTAATAATGGAAGCCATCAGTCCAAAAGAAGAAAATGATCCATTCCAAAGGTATAAGTTCGATTGAAGAAAACTATTTAATACTTTGAGCAGAAAGAAGATGCTACACCTGCAATTTTCGTGACACTAATAGAATCACATAGTTGCCAATTTGTACGGTTTTGTTACCTCTAAAATTTAATAAAAACTTTTGCCATATTTAATCGTTGACAATTGTTAGATTTCGGCGATTGAATTAGGCAAAATTTGCAGGTAAGTTTTAGTGGTAAGGAAAAATCTTAAAAATTGATAGTTATGCAGTAGCGTAATACTGCAGCAAAATTGACATTCAAGTAGCAAAAAACGATCAAGGGCTTTTTCAAATAAACAATTTCATTCCCCGTTTATCTTAAATGTAACGGAAATGTACAGTCGTGGAAAAAAAATAAACACCCCCTACTTAACTCCTCAACAAAATATCGTAGAAGAAAGTTACTGGTACCGAACGATTGGAAATGAAATCTATTTTTAAATTATGTATAAAAAATTTGCTTAGGGGGCCATCTACATATTAAAACGAACCCAAACTTCATTTTTTTAATGACAATACCCAATTTTAAAATTTCAAATCTTCGGTTCAAACTATGCCTAGACACCAAATTTCAAGTCATTTGAATGATAAGCTTTTGAATTATAAAAATTAAAAATTTAGTGCTTCTAATGTTAAATTACATTTTCATATTTTTATTAATATCTCCTATAAAATGATGAAATTATACTCCTAATGTGCTATTTTTTTGTGTAGCAATAATACTAAAATAACCAAACGTAAAAATGTTGAATTTCAATTTTTATAATTTTATGATATGAATTATGAATGATGAAATTAATTTTCAAAAAATAATGAATTGCAACCTACAATTTTTTTTTATGGATTTAGATTTATGAAGCGCTACTTTATGGAAATCGAAAATTTCACATTTTTCATCCAAGTAGTTTTCAAATTATGGTTAAAAAACGGCAAAATGATGGTTTAAGGGGCTGTCTATAACAGAAGTGACTGGATATTTTGAAATTTCTTATGGTATCTTGTAATCTAGCAGTCTTCAATGAATGCTTGAGTGGCATTTAGATGCCTTGATGAAGAAGGGGGCTCTCTCGGTCAACAATCGAGTACCGAACTTCAATTTGGATACAGCCCCTAAAATACGTTCTTTTTAAAATAAGTAATTTCTCGGAAATTTATCGGACGAATTGCATAAAAATTTTTTAGGCTAATTGAAGGGTAAAGAGTTCATTTATGCTGCCAGAATTGTGTACTGCTATTAAAAAAAAAGTTATGGTTCGTTTTAATATGTAGCTCTTAAGCAAATTTTATATACGTCATTTAAAAGTAGACTATTACCAATCGTGTGGTACCAGTAACTTTCTACTACGATAATTTTTTGCAGAGTTAGTAGGGGAATGGGGGGGGGGTACTTTTTTTTCCACGACTGTACATCAAAGAAATATTGCTAGTACCATAAAATGAATGAATGAAGTGAAAATTTATATTTCCTCTCCTTAGTTGGTGATGATTTGTGTCAATCCGGTTTATTCAAGTTTTTTGCTTATCCGGGATGACCTTGGTCCCAATTTTTGAATCTTGACTGTGGTGAGTGATTGTTAATGGCATTTTTAAAGTTATCTCGACAGAAATTTCGGAGGGGGATCAAACCCTGGTGATCCCCCCCGGCATTGGCTGCGGTCTTGGACCCTGTTCTGTCGCCAAATGCCGCCATGTTTGTCGCCAACTTGGCAATATCTCTAATATTTCGCAAAATTCCCGTAGACTTCCATTGTAAACCAACAGGTTTTACTTGTTTACAGAAATTGAACAAATTGAGATATTTTAATGCAACAAAAACTAATATTAGCTTAAGGGATTATATTAATTACTAGCTGTTTATCCCGTTCTATGCACGGGAGTTCATGAATTTAATTCTAAAACCAAAATTAAAAATAACTGCTCGATTTAGTAAAATATTTTTCTACTACTGCGAATTTTTTAATGAAATTTAATTTATCATGTTACTATGGCAGCAGACGAAAAAACGACATCTTTGGAATAGGGGAATAAATAGAATAAAAAGTTTTGTTGATGTATGTGATAAAATGCTTGCCTTTCTTTAAAGAATTTTAATAATTAAACTCAATTAAATATTCTCTAAATATTTGCATGTGAAGTAAAAGAATTGTCGTAATACCCGCTGGAGTTTTTTAGTATTGCAGCGTGTCGTACGTAATACGTATATCTCTAATTATTTGCATGTGAGGTAAAAGAATTATCGTAATACCCGCTACAGCTATTTAGTATTGCTTCTTGGCGTACGTAATATGTATATCTCACATTGGTTAAAGAACTTGCGCGATTACAGGTTGAATATAAAAAAAAGCATTTTATTGTGAATTTTTACTTGTTGGCAGCTGCTATAACGAAAAAAATGTTTAAATTTGATACGAAACTGCTGTTAAATTGGTGGTTTTTTATTAATTAAAAGTTAACTGTAAATTATTTCGATTCCGGATTGCTTTAGTTGTCTCGGCCGTGCTTTAATAAATAACATTTAATAATAACATTTCACAATTCTGGCTTCCAAACTATGGAATTGTATAGCAATACAGACAGACAAATTTTCATTTTTAGATATTAGATATTTAAGGGAGTCCAATTATGAATAAAGTAACATGATACAATGCTTAACATGCTTCCCCAAACATAAATTTTAAGGAAGACCAAACTGGTCGCCAAGGCGACTAGTTAGTTTACTAATTTGGCGCAATTCTCATTCAAATTCTGTATGGATGAATGTTCTCTTCTCGAGTTCGTCGCAATTTAGCTTCATAAAATTTGAGTAAAATTAGCTTCGAGTAAAACTTTCAAAATTTTAAAATCAAGAAATATGAAAGCTACCTCTTCCTCCAGGCAGTGGCCGAAAGGACTTTTTAATATATTGTGTCAAAAAAGATACAGTTAATAGGTTAATCTCTATATTGTAAGATATTGTCAGCCTTGAAGCTACGTTAATACGCACGTCAGATGAGAGCTGAAACAAAAACAACCGCAACTACACGTCTAATGATCGAACGAAAACAAAAAATATTTTGTACTGCTATAGGTACAGTATTTCAAATAAGACAAAGTTGTCATGTCCGTTCTATTTAAACGCTATGGGATACCTTAAGACAACAAAGTCTCTCAGAAATACAGACAATATTAAAGCAGTAACTTTCGTAGAAAAGGCTTTATTCTGAGATTAATGGAACTGGGGTTGTGGTTTAGCAAACGCTAAATGGCAAATTTTCTCTTATTCATAGTTTAAAATAAAATACTAAAGGAACTGATGTTGCAATTATTTTTTAAGCTTATTCCATTTAACTATTGGTTTTTATATAATTATCTCATCCTTTTTCAAGTTCCTTCATATCGTGATTTCAAAATGTGTCAATAAAATATGCAAAGCAAGAAATATGTATTTTATGGGAAAATATGGAGTGCTCAATTTCCACAAATTTAATTTATCAATAAACACATTAGAATTAATAACATCTTATTGTATATTTTACGATTCAAAGATTACCATGTAAAAAAGTTTTATAAGTTGAGAAAATATTCTGTAATATACAGAGAAACTGAAATGCAATGTCTCACATGAAGCACTTAAATTATTTCACTGTTTCAATAAAAATTATCACAGATTCGGTACTGAACATATCAGCGATAAACTTTTCTTTTAAATTAATAAAGTTCGGTCTTGAAAATTTTTAATCGAACTTCTTAATTGTAAAACTATAGAAACAGAGGTATTAAATCCAATACGATGCATATTTCACCAGACATTTTCACTTATACTTTAAGAAAATTATTTATTTGAAATACATAAATACAAAACAATTACTTAAGCACATTATTTTATGTTAGCATGCTTATGGGAAATTACATAACATGGTCGTCATAAAAACTGGAAAAACAAATTCGCCATTCGGAAACACTCTCTTAACACAATCAACGAAAATGAAGTTTCATAATTTATATCTCAAACGTTATCAATGAAATGCTTTTCGTTACTCATTAACGCCAGGGAAACATGTTAGTAAATTATCATTACTTTGCCGACTAAGGAAATTAATGTTGTTTGTTTCAAAAGTCACAAATGCAATGATTAATAAATGAAAAAATTGCTCTTTCATCGTAATTATGCAGTAAATATTTCTGTGTGTTTTTCATTAACATAGAGACCCTTCAGTAATTCAATCTAACATACTGCATAATTCAAATAGAGTATAGTTATAAATTAATCCCTTGCACAGAATTTTTTCTGTGGCAGTTTATTCATTTTCGGAGATACCTTTGGAGTTCCAACCTTTGGACCAACCGTAGACCAAAACAACAGAATATTCATAGCTGCCGTTCATGATGACGCGCAATATATTTTTATGCATGACGGTTACCTCTAACAAGATTTTTTAAACCTAATTGTATCTCTCTTTCAAAACAATTTTAATCGGAGATTTCTACGACAAGCGCTAGATCAATCTACTAGTATGATTTTTCGAACAAGGGTGTAGAGGAGGGTATGCGGTGATATACTCCATACATCTTTTTTTTTTTTTTCTTAACAAACTCTTTATATTTTGTTTCTCAAATAAAGCTATACTGTTCACTCTCTGTACAAATAAAATAGTCACAAGTGACATCCCTGATATAGGAAAAGAGGCGTTACAGAGAATGGAATTACAGATATATTACATGGTATCGCTATAAATTAAAGAAAGAAAGAGAGATGGTTACTCCTACGTCAACTCACTAAGGACCATTTTAGATCACGTGACAGACATTCCAAAAATGTAACATATATAAATATGCACATAATATGTGCAAATGAATATCAGAATCTTGATAAATAGGATTAAATGTCCCTTCATGGTATACAAGCGTACCTTATCTTTTGTTCATCATTTCAGTTTCCACATTTTCATTCAAAACAAGGGTCCAACTCCCGTCCTCTCAGACACGCCTTATCAGCAGTTTCCGGATAATATGTTATCAACCGACGCCAAAAACATGAAAGAAGCTTTATGCACTTAATATTCTCGCGTTTTATGATTTTTGATGAAAATATACAAAACTCATTTTATACAGAAATTCAACAACTGAATATATATATATATTTTTAGAAATGTCGCAATATCCCCTTATGATATCTATCTTATTAGGAATAACTGAAGAACTTATTAATAACCGAGTGGAAGATTTTTTGTGACAAAAATTAAATAGGAGAAAGCTTAAGTAAATTTTGATTTACATTTTTCTTTGCCTCATATGTTTTAACTTTTAGAAAACGATGCGAAAAACTCTTAACAAAACATTTAAATATTAAATATTTAAATTATTAAATATACAAATGTTAAATATTTAAATTAAATGTAAATTATTGGACATACAAATATTAAATATTTAAATTATTAAATGTAAATTATTAAATATACAAATATTAAATATTTAAATTATTAAATGTAAATTATTATATATACAAATATTAAAAATGTCTCGTATAGTCAAGAATAAGTAGAATCTTATTTTTACTTTTTTTCATTATAATAGACTACCTCATAATAACTTTTGTCGTAAAATAAGTCACATTTTCTCAAAAATTGTTTTAATATCCTTCCACTAGTGTCTTCGGTTTTCGTAATACTTTGACTATTTTTGTTGAAATCATAAAGCACAATAGTTTTATTATAATACAAACATTTTTTTATGTTTTGGAGTAGTCTTTTATTATTTAAAGATCGACACTTCGTACTATAGTAATAGCAAATTTCAAAAAAACTTTGTCTTTTGAATGTAAATGATATTCTTTTAATGCTCTCTTAATAGCTTAAATTTCATTCGAGTAAACAATTCCTTAGGGATTTTTTATTTTCGTGTTGAGCAAATTGACAGATTAGCGAAAAGATATCAGACTCAAAAGAATAAAGCTGAAAGTTCTCGGCTGTTGAACGATGCATCAATAGATTAGGAAAACTTTCTAACTCCATCATGAAAGTTTTGCGAAATAGTTTGTGTAATACTGCGTATTAGGCTACATTACAAATATTTTCGTATCATTTTCGGAATTACATATAAAGACCTTCCCGCCAAATTATCGTAAGCAGCAATTTGACAAAAACATTTTATTTCGCAAATTGTGTTATTGTGTACCTAAAAATCTACTACAGATTTTGAAGCAGTTACTGTATAGGGTGTCCCAAAAATGGCGACACATTTGCAAAATGAAATAAATGAAAACGGAAAGCGATTGAAATGATCGGTTTGATGCATTCTGTTTGGGAAACCAGTACTCAGGCAGAATTTTCAGACAGAGAACTACAAATATAGTTACGAAGAGTTCTCCAAAATATGGTGCTGTACGGAATTCCCGAGAACCATACGGAATCATCCTCCGTCAGATCTCCATTCTACACTTCGTCATTCTATTGCTAGCATGAAGCTGTTCAGAAATGGTTTATTCGTTAGGACAGCAGATATTTCTTGACTTGAAATTTCACCGCCTGGACAACAGTATTGTTGAAACAAAGCGCAATTTTCAGAGGATGTACCGAATGTCAAAGTACCAAAAAGCCATACAATAAAGGCTTTCTTTATTTTTATTTTTTTTTAACAGACTGGGAACCTTAATGATGATAGTGCTGGAAACGTCAGGCTCTCTCGCGTGGCAGTAACTTAGGCGAATGTTGAAGTCCTTCAGAAAGTTATCCAATAGCATCCCCGAGTTTCCGTTCGAAGTGTCTCAGCTCAGGCTGGACTATGATGCATTTACTCCCACAGTATGAAGCGTCACAGCCTCTGATTGTTTCCATAGAGGATTCAGGCCCGCCAACTCCTTGGTGCTGCTGTCAGTAATGCACACGAGACGTTTATGAACGCTATGCTGCAGAAGCTGGAATCTGGCGAAATCTATGTGCGGATTTCGCACTCCAATGAAACTTATTCTTTCCTGGATGGTTTCGTCAATAAGCAGAACTAGCGTATTTGGAGAACTGCAAATCACCATATTGCCTTACCATCACCACAACATTCCTCCAAAAGTCATGATTTCGGGCGCCATTTCAACCATTCAGCACTCATTGGGACATTTTTACGACGCAAAAATATTATTGCAACAGCTGTCTCTCTGGACATTCTTCTCTAATTTATGGCAGTACAAAATGCCTTGAAGCTCCGTGGGAACACTTCCTGGTTAATGCAAGATCGTTCCTTCCCGCATCGAACGGCTGAAGTCTCATTTCTTCAACAAAAATTTCGATGATTGTGCCATATCCTTGTATTATTGCAAACATTTGGGAAGCGGCTTGTGTTAGCTTCTATCTTCCTCAGATTTGGTTCCCTATGACTTTTTTCTGAGAGAAGAGGTACGTTAAAGACGAGTTATACTGCCAAAACTCGCACATGACAGTCGAAGTGAAACAGATCTCTGATGCATGAGAGAGCATTCCGGCTCTAACTTTAGCACGAGCGATTGACGTGTGTGTGTGTGTGTACTTTTATATGTATAATGGTGTAGTTATATTTATATATTTATCAATTCATATTAAATTTATTCATATTCATTAATATTTAATATAGTTAATGATTAACTTGTATTTAAATTTTAGCCTACTCAGGACAATATCATATTAATTTTTAATAGTATACTATCTTAAATGAGAATAAAATGCATAATAAGTGTATTTGTTATAACTAATGCTATGACAGTTTGGATTTTAATTTGATAATTTATTTTTTTATTTTTCCTCTATCCTTTTTAATCATGTTTCATTTTGAACTTAATTGTGTTCAATGGTTTATTTCTCGGTTTTATGTGTCTGGTAGTCCCAAATTCTTATTCTTTAGCTTTTTAATGACTAATATGAAGATGAAACCACACACTTTATTTGTGGAACTTTAGGCATTTGGGACCTGAAGATTCTGCCTATGTTCTTAAAATATCCATTGTTATTTTTCTGCTCATATTATTTATTTTTTTACGTCCATTGGTAATTTGTAATTTTTTTAATGGTCATATATTTATATATTTATATATTTATATATTCATAATTTCACAGTCTTTATTGGTGGTCGGTAATGTTTATTTAATGGTTATATATATGTACGACGATGTATTAAAATACTTTTTATGCGGTCATGCACATTTACTTATAGTATAGCCACTCTCATAGAGCAGAAAAATTGAATTCGGCTGAAAAATAAGTAATTGTATTGAACGCGCAGTTTCAAAAATTTACGCGGCTATAATGAGAGTTACGCTTACTTATTTGAACATAATAGTGCTGATTGGTAAAGAAATCATACGAGATGTAAATTTTCTTACAGACTGAAAAAGTGTTCAGGTCGCTATACGAACCCTGGACCTTGGACTTTATCTGCCGACGTTTTTTCATTTGATCTACATAGAACGACATAACCGCCCGACGAAATTCACTGTGACAACCTTTGGATAATACCATCTGATCTGCCAGTCAAATAGCTCAACATAATAAACCGCAGTTTAATGGAACCCCATTAAACCATGGAAATGTAGATGTTATGAATAGGCCTAATTGTTTACATATTGTTATGTACACATAAATTACATTCATTGAAACATTTTTATTATCGAATGCTGCATAATTAGATTAGGAAAATTTCTAATTCATTTACGAAAAGTTTTCAAGAATATTTTGTTGTTGGTCCATACGTCTCAGTATTATAATATATATTCTTTTCACTTAAAAACTTCCTTATCAAGAATAAAAGTTTTTGCGATAACATTTTAATTGGCGATACAAAAGTATTCATAAGTAAAAACATTTTCCACAAGTCAAATAATTTGTTTTGTGTTTTTCAGTTTTGTTCAAAACTTATATCCAAGAAAATATTACAAAAATATTTTTTGGTAAAACAGACGAAATTAAAATAAATAACATCAAATATGCAAAATCATTCATTTTATTTATTGTTTTCATGTGTCAGTTTCTTGTTTTAATGTTTTCTCAATGCGCAGAATTCAAGTATGCCGAGTTACCTCCCCCCCCCCTACCCAAGCACGTAAAACTTTCGACAAAATGAGGATGAAAAGCCAGAAAATTTATATGAATCCGGATGAACCATAAAACTACCGATTATTGAATCCGTCTAAAATGTTTAGTCTCAATGACATTTCACAATCTTTGAGTTAATTCTATGAATATTTATCGTGATCAAAACTGATTTTTGTACTGATTGTACTGTACAAGTTTTAGACAGGCTTGTCAAACGTTCTTCTGCCAATTATTTTTTAAGAAAGAGAGTTAGTAAAAAATGATTTATTCGTAAAAATTCACCATAAAGGAACGCTGTTGAAAGACTTAATCAAAATAAACCTCATATCGCATTTTTTTTCTAATCTTATTTTTTCCATCGTTATAATAACATATGAAAAAAAGAATTTTAAAAATACTATCGTTAATCAACATTTTTAATCTAAAGTATCAAACACATTTTCTAAAATTTTCAAGTAAATTTTATGAACTAATATGTAAATTTTATCTTGAGAAGAAGTTTATTTTGAATTGACCTACCTGTTATATGCTCCTCTGTCATTATATTTTCCTAAAAAATAAAAAAAGCATCTTATTTCCAAGAACAAATCAAGTTCTTTGTTAGAAATACTTTCATAGCAAGAAATATCTTCACAAAAATTGTTAAAAGTAATAGTTAAAATAATCTAGAAACTTCAAGAAACTAATATAGTCTAATCAAAATTTTAATGGGTATGAACTGTTTATAGATAACTGAAAACTACAAGGAAAACTTTGAAAATTATAATGAAAATATGTTCATACAATAAAAGAGGTATTGCATATTTTATTTCTTCCTTTTCATCAAAACTATTAATGTGGAGAAAAGTTATGCGATGAATATTGTAAAAAAAAAAAAAAAAAAAAAAAAAAAAAAAAAAAAATCAGCCTCATTAATCCTTCATTTTTTTTTTAAACCATTTGTGCTGACTATCTAAAACGTCACTTTCTATATTAGAAAAGAATTAACTAATCGCGAATTCAATAAAATTGAATACTCAATATGGGAATAAATATAAATGTATGACTTCTAGAGAAACCTTTTAAAATTATTATTTCAACAGACTTTTTCATTTTCGATATATTTTCTAAATAGTTAAATTTTCGTAATACTGAACGGTGCATTCTTAATGCACACCCAATTAAATAATAATTAGTATTTGAAAGGTTCATTGACGATCATTTTCGAAAAATACAATGACGAACGGTTATAAAGAACAATATTGTTACCTACCTGGAGAAAAGGGAAACATTGTTGCTCAGCAAGGGAATTTTAGGAGCTAGCGATAGAAAAAACAGACAAAGAACAAACAGTATATCATGAATACTAACGACCAATTAATAGCTGCTGCTCAAACAAAAAAAATCACTGCTGGACATATGGATGTATTCATTTGAAAATTATTAAAATGGTGCCTACTCAACCTAATTAGAGTACCAAAACATTGAAAAATTATAAGTTCGGCTGAGAAGAATAACACTTCGAATAACTTCGAAATTATCACCCACTAAGCCTTTGGCCTTGTTCGTTGCAAAAGATCTCCCATCCAAGTAAATTGCGGAAATGAGTCAACAACATAATTTATTTTTTTCTTTTACATTTATTGTTATGAATGAAATTCGATTGGTCTTTAATTTTTCATCTCTGTATCTCATGTAATGTATATAGTTTTAAATTATACTTTTTTAAAAAATTTCTCCCTTTTCTCTTTTTTAGGACTCTGTGATTTGATTGGCTGCTTCTATTGAACCTGATTGATCGAGAAAGTTGCAGATCAAATCCGACATCCACTTTTGCTTCTTTTGTGTATTTTTAGTACTTTATTAATATCTTTAGGATTTTATTATTTTTTTTTTAACATTTCATCAATTTATCCTTATTTTTTATGTAGTGTTATTGTATTTTAATAACTGTTTGTATTTTTATAACTGAATGACTCTGTTGTGCGCCTTTTTGTGATAGGCTTTTTTGGAATAAAATTAATATTGTAATAGTTGCAATAATTTTGGAATAAATAGTGGAATAGCTTTTTGGGACTGTTTCTTGCCAGCTACGTTCTGGACTGAATTTTAGGATGATTAATTTTTAAATGTTCATTTTTATACTGGAGATGTCTTAATGTCTCAGGTACTCTAAAAATTTACATGTTCCAAATTCCAAGTATAACATTAGATGAACTGTTAATAAAAAATATGTCACTGCTATTCTCTTCTGCAGAGAGCTAAAGAAGATTGCTATCGAAGAGATATTATAATTACTAAAAGCATAGCAGAAGTAAAATTTCAATATCTTTCAGATCACACTATACAAAGACAGTGTAAATCATTCTAATTTAATTCAGAAAATGAGTACTAAATGAATAATTTAGAAAAAGGGAAAAAAGGGGGCAGCAGGGATGAGAGCGCTCCGACCCAAATGACTGCTTGCTACCACTAAATTTTAATGGTATTTCCCGCTTTATTTCACGACAGAATTTCTGAGACGACTTAAAGCAATGAATACTATTAAAATTTAGTGGTGAAAATCAACCATTTGGGTCAGACCGCTTTTATCCCTGGAGTTGTAATAATTTCTAACAACAAAATTATAAATTTTTGAAAACCCTTTTGATTGTGACGCAGACCTTTTCCAAAAATTGTTTACGCTTTTGGTATTCATGTGCAACATTATATGTACTGAAGAAACAAATGTAAAGAAAACCCTGTATATTTATCTTTACGTTTTGCCTTGAAACTACCCTGTAACTATTAAAAAAACGTTCAAATTCTTCGAAAAATTGTTTGATTTTACACGATTAATTATTATGTTATATGTAGTAGTAGAAGTACACTCTTTTGCTACAGGATGCATAAAAGGTTTAAAAATTATTTTGACCAATTTTTTTCAGCTAAATGTCACTCGGTGGACGGTAGATTTCACCTATTCATCTATGACTATTCGAATTAATTACTATTTAGATTTTCATTTAACGTATTCTATAGTTACCTGTATCCGCGGTTTCACATCTTTTACATGAACTTTTCATAGTTTTCTTATTTTCGCTTTTGTTTGACAAAAAAGAAATTATTTTGGTGGTAGTATTGGTGATCTTTAGTGTGTTTTTTGTTGTTGTTTTTTTCCTTTCTTGTTCTTAAATTATCTGTCGTCGTGGTATTAACTCTGCTGTCCAAAAATCATCTAATTTTTCCTGAACTCTCTTTTACATTTTTTTTTCTATTTTGAAAAACAATCGTAGTAGAAGGAGATTGTGATGGCAACAATATTTTAACAAAATCAACATAAAATAAAGTTACATAAATATCAAAAAACTCTTTCGAGATGAAAAGGAATAAGCTAATTTTATAGATTTAATGGTGCTGCCACTCAGTTTTATTTAGTTTTAATTCTTAAAATAATCCCCATAGTAATCGTTAAATAATCTCTTATCTTAAAGGTTCGAAGCAAGTAATAAAAGTATTTTTCATACGTCACAAATAATACTTTTCATGAGCATTTATTAAGCCTAAAACTATAACAACTTTACTTACAATGAGTAAAAATGATTCTTTTCCAATGGAATTGGATAAAACAATTTAAAAATTTTAATAGTGTTGCCACTGAACTTTCAAATTTTTTAAAGTAATTCCTATAACAAAAATAAATTTTAAGTAAAGAAACAAGAATTTAATTTATTTTTAACACGGTAATATTTTTTTTCCTCTGACAGCTTTACCCCCACAAATCCTACAACAAACCATCGATGCTAGCTTTGAAGGAGTCAGCACCATGTACACAATGAAATTTAATAACAGCTTGCAAAACCGTCTGTATCGGTTGTCAAACATCTACCATCCAAGTTCAAAGTGAAAAAAATTGTTATGCGCCTGCACCAAAGATTGATCTAAAACCTCACATTGGTGAACCTCCCAAACTGAGTTTATCAAAATGAAACCTGTTTTAGAGCGATTAACACTTGCACCGTACAGTTCAATAAGTTGTCGATGAATTTCGGATTGGTCGTGAAATTCGCTTTCGATACAAAGAACCTGACAATTTGCATTTCACCACTCGACTATGTTTCCGTTAGATCAGACATCTTGCAACTGATAATTCTATTGGATGAAGCAACATCTACCAACATATATCAGTGGTGTGACAAATTCTTAAGAAACTTTTCTCAAATATATAGATTTATATTCTAGTCCTAATAACTTTTCAGGGAGCGATCCTAATTTCGTTTGAAACAATATTGAGGTCATCTTACCCTAGTGTACTGGATATTCTCGTGTATTCCTTCAGAAGAAAACAAAACGAGTTATGTGACTTAGATAAATAAAATGCAAATAACTTCTAAAAGTTATTAAAAACAAATTTAGGTGTCATATTTCTTTATTTAAAAGTAAATATGCAGTATTAAGGTCCAAAATCATTATACTCTCTGTTTCAAAAAAAAATATGCACTCAGAAAAAATTGAGCCAAAGCTACCAAACTTGACATGCTGATGTAATTTGATGTTATGTAAATGATTAACATATCTGTAACAATCACCAATGGGGACTTTACAACGCGCATTTAAATTGAGCTAGCAGTTGAGCTAGCCAGGCAGCATTTAAAAGAGCCGGTACTCGAATTCTCATGTAATTAAAACCTAACCACCATTGTTGATGCACAGTATTTGAAATAAAGATACCTTTAAGACTCACTCGACGGCGCTACGAGCAGTACTGACGTCGAAAGGGATCGCATCATAGGATCTCAGAAGAGCGGTTTGGTCGAAGTGATATGGTAGTTGCGCGGTGTTAGCAGCAGTGGATCACAGAAGGCACAATCAGCAGCCGCAGTGACTCTGGACGATCCTAGAGTCACAAATTCGCAAGCAATCAAGAGAGCAGCCATGTCTACACCAACAGTTTCGCTATCGTCTATTCGATGCCATTTGCCAGATGACATGGATCCACTGGTATCACGGTATACTATCCATAGACAACTTGCATGGGCTCAGGTCCCGATGTCCATTAAGACAATTGCTACTAACCCTTCAACATAGGCAGTGTCATCTAGATTGGTGTCGATTTCTGGAAAGCTGGACCGTGTCTGATTAGACAAATGTGATCTTCAGCAACGATTCCCGCTTCACTCTGAGTGCTGATGACAACCGAATACGTGTGTGAAAGCAGTAATGTCGGCGGTCCAATCTTGCATTTGTTACTGAGTGGCACAGTACCATAACACCTGGTGTGACATCTAGGGACCGGTCTGCAGCCGATTAACTTTAGTCGTGTTGCAAGGCTTGCAGATATGTGGACGACATTTTTCAGCCGGTGGTATTGCCTATGCTATCAAGTCAAGCAGCTGCCATATATCAAGACAATGCTCGGCCACACACTGCGCGACTTTCGCAATAATGTATACAATGATATAATGTTCTTCCATTGCCTTCCATGTAACCAGATTTTGCTACAATACAGCATGTTTCGGACATGTTGGAAAGGCGACTTCAGCCGTCTCGGAATACCACCGAACTAGTAGATCAGTTGCTACACATACGGCAGAATCTACCGCAGAGAGACATCGGTAATTTAATAGGCTGCATATCCCACCTAGTATCGGCATGTATAGCTGCCAGTCTCTTTCCTCTTCTATAGTTCTTCTTGCTGCTACTAGTCATTAACAAGTTTTTCTGTTCTCAATTTGTAATCATTTATTCATCTACGCAAATACTATACACGTGCTGTGTCTATTTCGTGGCCGTGGGTCAATTTTTTCGGGGTGCATATATTTTTTCCCAACAGAGTGTATTATAAACATAAGAATATCTTGCATTGCTGTGAAACTTAGAATTTAGAATTTCGTGATAAATTTTTTTATCATGATTTTTTGCACCTGCATATTTTGGAATATCTGGCATTTAAATAAAGATTATGCAAAGTGTTTGACAAAAGTAGTTTTTTCGGAGTTTTGACTACGTATACCACATCTTTCTCAATCTTCAAATGGTCAGCTTTCAGCATTTTCAAATTTCGTTGTTAAGTCCATTTCTTTGCGAATATGACGTTAGTCGTGGCTTTGCTAAGGTCGAAATTTATTTTCATTTTTCTCACTATTAGTCTACCATAATAAAAAGCAGCCTAGAATAGAAAGCAGAAACGTGAAGCAAATGAGTGACACAACTTTCATCATTTTACAAGCGTCTTCCGGCAATTCGCAATGCAACTTCGGTCTGCCATTTCGAATACACATATTTTTTTTAAACCTCTGAAACGAAAAGCATTTAAATCAATATTATATTAATTACTTGACTGTAATTGTTTCTTTGCTCATTTCATGACTTCCGCAAACCCTTTTGTAATGTCCAAATATTCTACTATCAGTATTGTCGTTTTTAGACTTCTGTTACCTAATAATTAGGGTAGAAAGCAGAGTAATTGATCTTGATTCAAAGTTCACAAAAATTTTCAACATTTTAGAATGTTTCAGATGCTAATGTTAAATTCGCGTGGCAAACTTTAAAATAGATCTTCTGAAATTCATCAGATTGAAATTTTTCTTACATAATGAGTTATGATGAAAAGAACCAAATATATTGAGACATTTTACGTAGATTTTGAAAGAAATACTTACTTTTACGTTCTTCCCTATGTTAGAATTTCTGAAAAAAAATTTCAGATCTTAGCCGATCATAAAACCTAGAACCCGAAACCAGCCCCAGTTCAAAACTTTATATATCTATATATAGAGAGAGAGAGACAGATACAGGGTGTCCCTAAACTCATGGTACATACGTTAGGGGGTGATAGAACACAACTAGACAAGCACAAAACACCATAGAATCCATGGTCGAAACGCAATTCATAAAAAACTAGAACGCGAAACATACTGTGGCACAAAATGAGAAGGAAGATAGACAGCGATCGAATGAAAGGAAACGGATGATATGAAAAAAAAAACATTTTATTCAACAAAACGAAAATAAACAACATGTACTTCCCCCATCATAGCAACTGCTCAAAATTGCGGCACTCAACAGTAACCCAGGCAACATTTTGACAGCGAGAGATTAGTCTGTGACTGTATATAAGACAATTTTACTTTTCCAGAGGATATTGGTTATCGTAAATATGATATCCTGTGGATATTTTTAAGATGCCAATGTATTGTCTGGCTAACTGCAATCGTCAAAAACATGGATGTGTAATGTTACAACTAATTTTAATCATTAGTTTTTTGAGAAATTATAATTTCCGACGGTCTAAAAAGATCTGTCATCTGTTCTCAAAGCAACTACATAATCTTAGAAGTAAGAGGGGAAAAATATGGTAAATTCATTTATGTATAGCGACTTTATTTTAATCTTAAAAAATCTGTATATTTTTCAGATAAATGATCGCGTGCTCCCGTTACTTTTCATTTTAATATTTTAACTTTATTTTTCGAAATTTATGGAAAAATCCCTAAAAACGTTTCTTTTACCACTAATGAAGATTTCAGAAAGAGTATAAACTATTCCTTGTCCAGGGATTCTTCGATATAAGGAACTCAAAAGTAAGTATAAACATTTGAAAAATCAAAGCTGGTACAATTTTCAATATGTAACTACCCCTTGTGACAAAAACTACATTCGACTAGAAAGAACTTCATATGAATTAAAATATTACTTTTCTTTTTTTGCATTCATTTGAACTGGAATTATGGCCATTGTTTGGATTTTTTAGAAGGGGGTGTACTTATTTAGTGTACATATTTACCATGAGGGGCATAGTGTTAAATACAAGGCATATCACACCCCCAACTGTTCTTGTTATCTTACTCTTTTAATTGCTTTCTTAATTATCTAGGCAATTATTAAACATTTTATGCAAGATAAATCTGAAAAAGTGAATATTTATATCCTTAAAATACATTATTCAGAATCAGTTTTATCTTATCTTAAAGTTTCATTGCATTTGTTTACGTGGAAACAATTTCCAAAACATAGAAAATAATACCAAGACGAGGATTTAATTTTATCTGAAGAGAAATGAAAATAAAATTTTCTTCTCTATTTCTTATTTGATAACCTGTACTTTTACAATCGATATTCTTCCAATTTATTTTGGTTCTAAAATTCAATCTCGAGAAATTTTTTTTTTTTGTTAATAAATAATTTATATTCTTGTTATTATTAGTTCAAGAACTAACAATTTTAAGTAACACTCATCTTGGACTTTCAATTTCTCTCGTATATGCTTCAACGCCGTCTTGGAAGATATCTATTCTATATAGGATTAAAAGTGAACTATGTATATCTAAAGATCAGAGATATATGGAAAAGTAGCGGATTAAAAGTAGCAAAATAGTGTACCTCCGAGACACATTTGAACACAGCGAGCTCACAAACATAATTTTTATTTATGAAATCTTTAAAATATACACGGTGCCGCTTCTTTGTAGTATATAATTTTAGAGGCACATAAGAAATTGTGCATAGCAAAATTTCCAAAAAGAGATATCTCATATTTATTCTTCAGGTATCTTTAGGTACTGAAAATGGAGTGTTAATGAAAACTAAAATTGTGCACTAATATGCAAACAATGTATAAATAAGAACTTCTAATTAAAAAATAATTAAAAGTCCTTAAATTTAAAGATTGTAGAAACAGCTCTACGATAACTTACTGCGTATTTGAAACTAAAACGAAATTCCGTATTTTATTCTCTTTTTTAAACCAGAAAAGCACTGCAACGAAAAACATTGAAATTTCCGAAACTCTTAAAATAAAGAATTCAAACTGAAAATTCGTAAATCAAATAAAAGAAAATAAAAAACACGATATACTTTTCTAAATGAAATATATATTTTTGAAGTGAAATAACATCGCTAGAAATTCTCAAATCTTTAGAGAATTTAATAAAGAAGAAACTTTCATAAAGAAAAATCAAAATAAGAGTATTCATATTATTTTTCATGCATTTTAAATTTAACATATCATGACTGTTGTGCAAAATATTTCCATTTATATAGAATATATTTATATTTGTGTATAAAAAAACAAAAAAAAATTTCAAGTCGTACATTTCTGATTTTTGTAAAATATCTCATTTTAAAAATTAGACAAACGATACTTTCAGGAATATAAAAAAAATATAATCTGAAAAATCAATCTCAGATTCTACTAAAAATTTCAAAAGCGACAAATAATGTTTAAAATCAAAACTAAAATTTCCTGTTTTCATGCTAGTTAATTATTTGCAAAAAATAGTAAATATAAGTATTCATTTCATTATTAACTTGCACCAAATTTGTCATTTCATCAAAACTAAAAAGATATATCGAACAAGTAGAATACTTTCAAAACTAGAATAGTAGCATTTTTAAGAAGAAATAAACAAAATTCTAATTGGATTTCATTTAATTTGAAGTAACTGTGGCAATGAGAGTTTGTGGGCAGTTTTTTTAATCTAATGTAATTCAATAGATTGTTAAAATGTCCGTAAAATATTTTGGAAAAAGACATGATTCATGAATCCGAAACCTCTTATAAAGATAGATTTGTGTCATTGTTTCGGCTTCATTGAGTATATTTTACTAGAACTTGTGTCCAGATACCAAATTACAAGAGAGAAGGATTTACTTACCACCAAGTAGAGCATTGTCATAACTCTCAATTTTCGTAGTGTGGGTTAATCAATTAAAATACACTGACATTCACAAATGATACTGTTCTTTTCCAAGAAACAAAAACAATGATACTTTTTCTTACTAGCATGTAGTATCAAAAATAGAATTATAATATTGTAGCCCCTGGTTGTATCATTGAAGCCTAACTGACTCCAGGTTTAATAAAAAGTTATCGGCGTTACGACAACGATGTTCTTTTGATTTCCAGACATTTTATTCCTAAAGTGAAGCAGCTCCATAAAGCATAAATTTTTAGATATGCACGGCTCAGAAAAATCGGTTATAACCTCCTGTGTTGACAATAGATACCTATAAAAATGACCGATTTAGAAAATATTTTTTCATGTCTTAAGCATTTTTTTCTGCAAATTGTGAAAAACCACCTACTATTACAACAGTGGATTATGGATATAAATAATGTTTTACACTTGAATTTGAAAAATTAATTTCTGATATATTTTGCTTAGAAAACATTTGAATTAAACTAGTTTTTGTAGGAAATTCTATCTTCTAAAGGGAATCTATTTAAACATATGTGTACGACATGTTTATCTAAATATTAAACATTACTGCGGACAGTTTTCAGTAAAAAAAAAATCATAATAAAATGATCTAATATTCAATCGTTCCAATCAATCTCCGATATTGAGATACCAGGAGAAAATTCATTTCTACGACAACAGTGCGTATCATAGATTGAAGCAAAGCTATTTAAGCTGATATATTCATGACTTTAAAATTCATGAGATTATATTTTATCAGTGAAATATTATTTAGTTTTGAAATTTCAAGATGAAAGCGTATAATTAGACTTATTTAAAAATATTCACATCAAAGCTTGGTTTTCTTTTTTAAAGTGACTAAATATATTTCTGAAATAACTTTCAAGGCATAACATTGATCAGTAGCTTTTTCACATTTTAAAATAAACATTTCTTCTCTTTTTTTATTATATTTTTCAAACGTAAATTCTAAACAAAAACTCAAAATTTTTATACTAAATAAAACCTCTAAAATGCACAGGTATCAGTCTAAAACATACTTTGCTATAAAATGTAATCCAAACATAGTAATTTATCACACAGATTCGTTCGCAAGAAAAAACTAAACACTGGGTGGTAAATTTCTTTTAAATTTCAGCAATAGAAATCTGGTGAAATTAAACTTAATAAAATAACACTTTAAACTTCTTAAACTTATAGGCGAATGCCTTAATGATTCAAAATCAAGAAAAAGTGACAATTTTTAATAATATTTGATTGAACTGAGGATTAAAGTTAAATCTGCGTGTTTAATTTTCCCTACAACCCCCCTTGATATTTTACAACTCTAACTCTTTATTTTCTTATAAATTTTTACTTATATTGAATTTGCATAACACCCATAGAACATTTAAATAAGAAATAATAACAATGTAGTATTTTTAGTAAAAAGTTTGGTATAACATTGTCTTTGAGGCTAAAATTTACCACTTTATATTGTTTTATGATGAATTATTTTATTTTTTTATTATTAACCTGTAAACACATGTTCTAGGCATGCTAATTTATTATATTTACATACCAGGGTTCCAAAAAATTTTTGTTATTTAAAATCTTTTACTAAGAATTTCACTACTGCAAACAGAAATATAAGCGTACACTGCAAATACAGGCGTCTTAAATTCAAACACATATGTGACTGAAAAAATAATTCGGACACCTAAGTGTCTGAATATGAAATTTCAGACATCACAGGCGTCTGAAATTAAGACACTTAAGTGTCTTACTATGATCATAGTATAAATACTGTAAACGAAACGTCTGAAATTTAGACACATAAGTGACTTAAAATGGAGTGTTCGATTTTCAGACATTTTAAAGTGTCTAAATTTTTAAGACACGTGTATGTGTCTGAATTTAAAACATTTCAAACGTCTGAATCGCATCCATCTTTGATCAACCTGCATGTTCGCGGCAATAGGCATAAGCAACCGTTTTTTCACTTTTTTGTAAGCTTTATACACTGTCAGGACTGAAAGTAGCCTTTTTTGCACCTGGGGCAAACATGGATTTAGCCCCCCCCCCTCTCCTCCGCAAAGTATACTTACAAAGAGAATTTTACTAATTTTCTAATGGCCTACTTATTTTAAAATTTAGAATATGTAATCATAAAATATGTAATACTGAACTACGTAATCTGCTTTGTCAAATATTGATTCATTAAAATCTTGAAAACGGAATCGAAAAAAATTCCGCTTTATAGAGGATTCTTATATGCCATATCATATCATCTTTAGATTCTTCTATGCTTTGGCATACCCCAGACAGGATGATTTTAACAATACTGTGCAACATAAATGTGCGAAAAATCGACAAACAAAACCTTCATTTGGCGCCCCCTCGTTCTGCCGCCCGGGGCACATGATCCCTCTGTCCTCCCTCCTTAGTTTCGACCTTGTAACACTGTGAAAAAATATTCGTTTAAAATATAGAAATTGTACTGCCAGTCGAGACGCAAATTTACGTATTTTAATGTAATTTTTTCTTTTCGTAAATTCCAGGAAAATTTCCATTTTTTTGCATATTTCTGTAATTAGAAGGTTCTGTTTAAAAGTAAAATATAATCTTTCAAAGACAAACCCATAAAGACATGATATTAGACATGATTTATTTATTTATATTCAAACATCAAATTTTTGTTAATCGCTTATAATTCGAAATGTAATTTATTCATCAAAGATTGAAAACTAATTTCGATCACACAGTTTCTGAATAACATACCACCTACAATTTCATGCGTTTAAGAACAGAAATGACTTAAAATTTCTATATTTCTCAAACGTCAAACATTTTTCATAAGAATCTCTTTGGATTTGAAAATAATCATATACCTTTGAGATATAGATGTGGTGCCATCTAGTGTTAAAGTATTTATTTAATTATCTATTTATCGTATTTATTATATTTAAGTATTTATTTAATTATTTATTTAATTAAAAAAAATCAAAGTACTTATTTAATTTTTTGGAATTATTTACAATAGTGCTGAAATTCTATAACTAACCTTTTAGCTAAAGATTGAGTTCAGGAGTAATCGGATTTCACCGTGAAAAAATTACTCTGAAAATCAAAAAATTTTACTCTGGATTTCTAATGATGTATGTTATATGCGTAAAACAGGGATTTTTATAACTAAATGTCAATATTTTTGCAGAAAATTATACACAATATTTAAAACTGAGAAATTTGGTTCAGAATGTATAGCACAGGAAGGAATTAATCAGTCCAGTTTCAAAAATTTTGCCATACATATTTAATCATCAGAAGAAAAAAAAAGAAAGAAAACAGAGCTCTATATCAATACCTTCCAGTTAAAATTATACGCTGTCTTTGGGCAATAAGAAATGCATTTTTAAATGAAAAATTGTTTTTTTTTCACCCCTGAACGGCACAGGTCCCGAATTAAATGTTTTAACAGTGTATATACAATATATACACTTTTAAAACATTTTACATATTTTAAGGGTGTATTCGAAAAAATATTTTTCCACCCTCAACAGCTTGAAATTTTCTGAGATATTTTCAGACTCATTTTTAAAAGTAAAAACAAGAAACTTGCTGAGATTATTTTTGAAGAGATGTATAAGACGCTATGTGATTTCATTTTTCGCTCAATTATTTAGAATTTAATTTTTAAACAATTGTTTTCTCAGAATAACCTTTTTTTTATTCCCTGATCTACCGCCTCGGAAAATTCGATTCAAAATGCCAACTTTGACAGCATTTTTTACAATATTTTGTGCATTTATCAAAAAATCGAGAAGCACGGCACATTGTGTAGTTTCTAAATAAGATAATTTCTCAGTTTGATGCGATTGAGAGCAAAAATAAATTTAAAAATGAATCAGAAAATAAATAGTTTAGATTAGAATACATCCTTAATATTTGAAAAATAAAGTTTCCTCTGTATAAAACAATAATATTTGTGTTCTAAAAAATTTTTTTCGCTAGAAGAAAAAACCTTTTTGCTGGTCTTTAACGCATGAAATTAAACAAATATTCAAAATTCTAGGAGGGAAATTGTGTAAAACGTTAACTGGATCGGAAAAATATCTACCACTACCGTTTCATTGTGCAGCATAATAAGTAACAATATTTGAGTTTCCAACTAACGCGATCGTGGTTGAGTGGATAAAGCGACAGTCTGGAAGCAAGGAGGTCCCGGGTTTGAATCCTGTCACTTATGTAATGTGAGTTAATAAATCCTGTAAAATGTAATGGACTTTGTAATCTCCGGTCTGTTAAATATGTCGGTTTGCCCGTCTTTTAAAGCTTGATTTTTTATTTTAAATACAGAAATTTCCAAAAAAATTTTAATTTTTCAACGGAAGAAAATTCCTATTAAAATACGTAAATTGATGTAAATTGTACTAGCGTTTTGATTGGCGGTACAATTTCCATATTATAATAGTTTTTTTTTAAATGTATAATGCTTATAAAAAAGGTTGCTTTTGCATAGAAATGAAAGGTGGTCAAAGATGGATGCGATTCGGACGTTTGAAATGTCTTAAATTCAGAGGCATACAAGCGTCATAAGATACTTTAAAATGTCTGAAAATTGAACACTCCGTTTAAGACGCTTATGTGTCTGAATTTCAGACATTTCAGTTTACAGTGTAGGGACATTAAGAACATCGCAGGACTGAATAGCAATTAATTACAATTAAATATTCAGAACATTGTTTCTCCAACTGCTCCATTTGAAAATGGCGAATTCCCCTGGAAGGGGGCATCGCAATACCGATTTTTCTTGATTTTTTGTATTTTTGTTGTCATCGGCTGTTCATGCAACGACGTAGAATTCGCATCTAACTAACTTGGTGATTCACAAGCAGCTGATTTAGAACAGAATTACTAAAAATACTGATTTTATTATACTTTATGAAAGAGATTAACACGTTTTTACTCCAATTAATAAAATGAAGTTGAAATGTAAGAGGAAAATCAAAGTTAGTGTAACATCTATCTATATTACAAAGGACAAAAGTGTCCGTGCGTAACGCTGACGTCATTTTGCGAATGGCAACACTTGTCGATGAAATTTCGGTTTTGCAATTTTTGCTACTGCAATGTTTTTAATTTCTAAACATTGCACATTTTCAATTTTTACACAGTCACATAGAAAGAATCTTTCTAATTGGTTTCAAAACTATCTTAATTTAATGATTTATTCTGGCTTTTAAAATAATTTTCAATCATGATTTGTTAAAATCTATATTCATCGCGTGCAGGCTCCATTACGAAATAACCCATTTGCACTTAAATCAATATAAATAGTTCAGTTTTTGTCTCTGGTTAAATTTTCATAACGAAATTAAAACTTTATAAATACATTATATTAAAAAGTGACTGTCCGCTTGAATTTCATAGCTACTTCTCCTAGAATATGGAACGATGGGCGATCAAATTGATGGCAGTTTTCTGCATGGATCCGAGGATGTCAAAGTGTCTTATAAATTTGAATTAGTTTTCTAGATATTAATTTTCTCATAATTTTTAATGATATTTCTGTAATGGCGGCAACTAAATTGCTCCATTTTTATGGATAAAGGGGATAATAGGGGAAACGATAGGGATTATCAGATTTCTTTATTTTACATCATTTTCAAATTGAAATTAACTTTTATTTGAATAGATAGTGAAAATAATATTGTGATTGTATTGTGTTTTTCAAGAAAATTCCAAGAAATACAAATTCATTTCCATCTATTCAAACTTAAGGTATCAGTTTATTTTAGAAAGCAAAAAATAGTCTGGCGACTAGAACAGAATTAAATTCCATTGACTTAAAATGAAAAAAAAACATCATAGCCGTTTTTGTTTAATTTAAATTAGAAAAACAGATTTTCAACTATTTCCTTAAGATTAAAACATTTCATAAAGCCGTTAAAAACAAAATGTTTTAGCAAGAAAAAATATGTTTCTCTAACCATTTATTTTAATTCATTAATATACAACAAAGTCATTTTTATATAAGTTCAACCGTCATTTCTACCAGCTCCGAAATTAGAAGCCAAATTTTGGAAGAACGAAAAGCTTTTGGCAAATAAAGTTATACTATTATTAGAAGATTACTACAAGTTATATATTATATAGTAAAATATGTGCATTTTTATTGGGAAAGCTTTTAAGTTTAAGACGTTCACGCCGGCGCGGTGGGTCACACTCGACTGCCTCAGAGTTGTCAAGTCTCCGGCTTTTTGCACACAACTGTTATTTTATAGAAAATGTTGTTCCTTTAAATCGCCCAATTGTTCTAATTAAATAAAACACTATTTTCTGTATTAAAATACTGGTATCCGAAAAGCCGGAGTCTTTGCAGCTCTGAGACAGTCGAGTGTGACCCACCGCGCCGACGTGAACGTGTTAAACTGTAAATGTTATTTCTTATTTGAAATATTGTATTTAATAAAATTAAAACTATAAATGCCTTCTAAATTTACAATAAAGTTAAATTTCATTTTCCACAAAAGAATCAAATGTTCTCATGTAGTGATGGACGATAACGAGATGTTTTTATCAATTGTATCGATTGTATGGGCATCTCGATATTTTTCGATTGTATAAAATTTTTCTCGATTACCCCAATTCTTTAATCGGGGCCTCTAATTTATAAGTAATCTTGTAATATGAAATCTCGAACTGGGACTCCACTGCATACGGCACAGTATAGCAGTCGCGGTGTGAACGCACGGCAAAATCTTGTAAAAAATAATAATCTCGAACCGAACGAATCTCGGACCGGATACTTTAAGGGATCAAAAGTCGGAACAAAGGAACTGCATAAGAAGAACAAGTGGTCACCGGGCTTTCCAACGATATATCACTTCAGGGGTATCAGCAAAATTTAGAAAAGTGCCCAAAGGCAAAGTGGAGGGAGGGTCACCGTAGGTGCACATCATCAATAAGTGGTCACAGGCCATTCCAACCAAATGTCACATGAGGGATCTCGATCCACATTAAAAAAATGTCCTCCCCGTGGGGGCAAAGTAGGGGGAGAAGCGCGGGAGGTGCATAACATGAGTAAGTGGTCACAGGCCTTTTATACCGTATGTCACATGAGGGGCTCGGCTAAATATAGAATAGTGTCCCCCGTGGGGGGACAAGTGGGGGGAGGAACACCGGAGGTCTATAACATGTATAAGTGGTCGCAGGCTTTTCTGACGACATGTTACATGAGGGGTCTCGGCTAAATTTATAAAAATGCCCCCAGGGGACAAGGTGGAGGGAGGTCCGCAGGAGGTGCATAACATGAGTAAGTGGCCACAGGCCTTTCCAACAATATGTCACATGAGGAGTCTCCGTGAAATTTCGATAAGTACCCATGGGGTCAAAGGGGGGAAGGACACCGGAGGAGTATAACATGTATAAGTGGTCATAAGCCTTTTCAACTATATGTCACATGTGGGATCTTGGCTAAATTTATAAAAATGCCCCCGTGGGGCAAAGTGGCGGGAGGTGCATAACATGAGTAAGTGGTCACAGGCCTTTCAACAATATGTCACATGAGGGGTCTCGACAAAGTTTAGAAAAGTGCCCCCTGTGGGCCCAAAATGGGGGGGGGCGGAGGTGCATAACATCAATAAGTGGTCACATGCCTTTCCAATCATATGTCACATGAGGGGTCTCGATCTAAATTTATTAAATGCACTCCCGAGGGTGCAAACCGAGGGGGGCGGGCGCGGGAGATGCATAATATGAGTAAATGTTCACAGGCCTTTCCAACGATATGACACATGAGGGATGTCGGCAAACCGTAGAAAAAGGTCCCCCTGGGTTACAAAGTGGGGAAAGGGGCACGGTAATTGTTTAATATGAATAAGTGATCTCAAGACTTTCCAAATGATATCACATGAGGGGTGTCGGCAAAAGTTAGGAAAGTGCTCCTTTCGGGGGACCAACTATTGCACCCCCTTGGAATACCCCGCTTTTTGAAATTTCATATATTATAAGAAATATTTATCGGAAGACTAAAAAAATTCGATCTAAAATGATGAAAACGCAAAAATGTTCAAAAACTGCCTCGGCCGTGGGACCCGAATTGGGGAGGGGAGAAGAAAGTCTCATAATATGAAAGAGTGATCCAAGGGCTTTCCGAATATATATCACATGACAGGTCCAAAAAAGTTTGAAAATCCCCCCCCCCTCTTTTGCTCCGGAATTCATGCATCCCCCACTTCTAATTTTTTATATTTAATAAATAATATTTTCCAGATGGCTGCATAAAAAAAACCACATCTAAAATGACATCTATTGTAGAAATCGCAACGGCTTTAAAAATTTGTTCGCCACTTCCCAACCCCCTTTTGGAAATTTTTATACTTAATAAATAATATTTATCGGAAGATTCCAGGTATGTGACAGCTTGGTATGGCTAAAATAAGAGAAACTTTGAAAATTAGGGCTTTATTTCACAGCTCATTGTTATGCCTGTATCTCGTCCTTTGGTATCCTCTAGATTATGGGTGCACAACCTTTTTGAGAAAAGAGCCACTTACAAAAATGTTTGGGTTGTCGAGGGCCACATCAGTAACACAGACAGGATTCTATATCGGGAGGTTGGAGGGGGGTGTAATAACTCTTTACTCTTGAAGAATAATGAATTTTTGTATATAAAAATAAATAAATAGAAATAAGTAATTGCTTCTTTACATCTGTATTCATATCCATCTGTAACCATACAACACTTTATGAAGACTAACTGTTCTTTCTCGATAAATGGAAAATTTAGACAAAATTCACAATTTTTTTTCCACGAGCAATTGAAGAATTTCGCGATTTTTTTGTGATCAATTGACAAAAGTTTCCATCAGTTGTTGAAATACGTGATTTTTTTTGCCGCGACAGAGTGACAAAATTCGCGATTTATTCTCGCGATAAATTGACGAAACTCGCGATTTTTCCGCAGCCGATCACCGAAATTTGAGATTCTTCCGCGCCTGATTGGCAAATTTCGCGATTTTTTTCACCCCGATCAACCAAAATTGTGATTCTTAAATGACTGACGAATCTTGTAATTTTTTCCCGCGGAAAATTGATGAAGTCAACGACTTTTTTCTTGCGATAAACTAACGAAACTTACGATTTTTCTCCCGGCCGATCAACGAAATTTGCAATTTTCCGCGCCTCATTGGCAAAATTCGCGATTTTTCTGTGCCCGATTAGCGAAATTTGAGACATTTCCACACCAAATCAGCAAAATTCGGGATATTCCCGCACTCGATCAACGAAATTCGAGATTTTTGAGCGCCCAATCAACGAAATTCGAGATTTTTGAGCGCCCAATCAACGAAATTCGCGATTCTTAACAGACTATGACGAAATTTGTAATTTTCCCCGCAATTAACTGACGAAACTCGCGATTTTTTCACAGACGATCAGCGAAATTTGAGAGTTTTTTCACATATGATCGAGAAAATTCGCGATTTTTCCGAACCCGATCGACGAAATTCGTGATTCTTAACTGACTGACAAAAATTGTAATTTTTTTCCCCCGTGGAAAATTGACAAATTCGCGATTTTCTCTCGTGATAAAGTGACGAAACTTGTTATTTTTCCGAATCCGATCAACGAAATTTGGAATTTTTGAGCACCTTATCAGAATTCGCGATTTTTCCGCACTCGATCAACGAAATTCGCGATTTTTCTGCATCCGGTCAATGAAATTCGCAATTCTTATCTGACTCTGACGAAATTTGTAATTTTTCCCGCGGCAATTTGACGAAATTTGCGATAAACAGACGAAACTTCGATTTTTCCAGATCCGATAAACGAAATTTGCAATGTTTTCCATCGAGAAATCGACAAAATTACCTATTTTTTCCTGCAACATATGGACAAAAATTGCGATTTTTCGCAGTTATAAATTTTCGAAATTTGCGGGCCACAAATTAACCCATCGCGGGCCACTTTTGGCCCGCGGGCCACAGGTTGTGCATCCCTACTCTAGATAAATGCAATCAACTGATAAATCTTCTACCATCTCTTCTCTACCGAAAATAAAAAATTGATTTCTCGTTCTCGGCCAACCTGTGAAAAGACACTAATCGAGAACAACATATCGAGAAGCGAAAACAAATTGATTTCGCATTTCCTGACAATATATGAATGTAGAAAAGCGTGAGAGGAATCATCGAGAAGCCAAAAGTTGATATGCCGGTGAAATCATCGAGATGAGATTTGCGGAAATGCGAGAGAGAGAGAAAGAGAGAGAGAGAGAGAGAGAAATGAAGCTTTCAGATTCATCGAGTGCATCTGCTTATCCAATCTTTTTTTGTTGTTAACAGATATGGGTTATGTGCATAGTGGTTTATGTATTGAGTTCTGTATAGTCCTAGTAATTAATCTCTTTCCCTTCATGGAGCACTATAAAATTAAATGTTGTTTCATATTTCTAACCTATTTTTAACTTGATTATGACTTCATGCAACGAAACAATTTTATTTAAATTTGGTTACTCTTTCTCTCTAGGGCGCTTTATTGAAATAAAAGAAAGGTGAATTGAATCTGTCTTACATCATTTAAACTTTGAGTACGTGCATAGCCATGCGAGAAAATACAAAATTCCCATTTTAAAATTTCAGTTATGCAATTTTCCACTAGCGAAATACACTGCTCAAAAAAATTAGGAGAGCAAGCAAAAAATGAAGTGAACAGTGAAAGACAGCCATGCATGGGCATAAAATGGATAGTACACGTGTATCAATGCGCAATACAGAAAAAAAGACGAAAAAAATTGTAAGGGATCTTCTTTTGTTCTTTGAAAAGATGGAAAGAACATGAAAAGATGGTTTAGGGAAACAATTTGGTTTCATGTAAATGATAAAAAAAATATTGTTTAGAAATGATGCAAGATTTTTAATATGGCGTGTGGTCTCATCGAATAGCTAAGACTGCTGCATACCTGTTTTCCATGGATGCGATGAGGTTATCGATAAGGATTTGTTGAATACTGTTCCACTGCTCATGAATTGCAATCTCCAAATCCCGGGCAATAAAAGGAGGCTTTGGTTTCACAGCAATGCGTCGTCTGAGTATTTCTCAAACATGCTCGATCGGATTTAGGTCAGGACAGCATGCTGGTCATTCCATACGCTGTATTGTTTAAAGCTTCAAGCATGCTTTCCACAAGACGAACTGTATGAGGTCTGGTATTATCATGCATGTAAAAAAAGAAATCACTAATTGCTGCAACATAAAATACGACATGAGGTTTCAGTATCTCGTCTGTATAACTTCAGACCGTCAAAGTGCCATTCCGAATGATATGCAGGCCCGTATGTCCACCTATGCTGATTTCAGCCCATAACATCAACCCACCTCGTCTGTAATGTGACCGTTCACGAACGAATGTGGGATTATTTTGAGTGCCTCTTTCTCTAAATGCCAAAACATATCAGATGTCACATCCAGACTGAATCGGGACTCGTCTGAAAACAGAATTTGACTAGAACAACGTTGCCTCTAAACTCGATGTTCAGTTGCCCTCCTTCTTTGGGCCGCACAGTTGCTTGAGACCAACGGAATACAGATCATTGGCTTACGTTCATAGAGCCCACCATGATGAAGCTTATTTCGGACTGTTTGCCTGGATGCCCTTCGTCCTGTGGCCAAGAACAACCGTGTTTGCAGCAGAGTAGCATTGCATGTTCCTTCTTGAAGAGCTGTTAACAGGATATATTGGTCATCAGTTTCTGTGATAGCACATGGCCGACCTTGCCCTTGTCGAGATCTACCATTCCAAGTGTCTTGGAATCGATTCCACAGCCTTGCAATGACACTTCTTGCGACTCCAACAGTGTCCGCTATACTTCGGTATGTTTCCCCAGATTCAACTGTCCCGATAACACACCAAGCGATGGAATCCGGTAAATCACATTGTTGTGACGTTTTCAAGTCACCTTTTCTCAAAACACAAGCTGAGCAATTGAAAGTTACAACTGATACAGTGAAACAGACGTTTCTGCAAAATCCCGATTTCTGCACTTATCTCCTTTTTCTAGTTTTTGACGTCATAAACTTTAATTTGCATGTGAAGTTTTATTTATCTGTTTTCTACTACGTTTCAAATCATGGATGTTTTATTTTACGTCCTTTATCGGTGTAAATATTTGCGTAATTCCGTTTAAAACATGTGCTCCACTAATTGTTTTGAGCAGTGTAGAACCCTTCACGTGGAAATTTTTATCATAACATAAACTTAACCTTGTTAGAAGCTTAATCTGATTTTTTTTTTTTTAAGAAACAATTTTAGTTACCCTATTTTCCGTCAAGGGCGCTATAAGATAAAAAGAAAATTGTGTCTAATCTGTCTTAAATATTTTTTTTTTAATTCCAGTACAGCTTTTATACAGTGAAACATAAGAAAAATAAAATAAAATATTTTTATTTAAATTTAGGTTACCTATTTATCACTAGGAGGCGTTAAAAGCGTAAAAAAATTGAGTTGAATCTGACCCATCCAAGGAGATTAAACTAATATGAAGTCAACATCATTCTGCAACTCAACGCTTAGGAGGTTGATGACTGTCACACCCACTCATTATATGAGGGACTCGTAACTATAGTAGACCATATCCATTTTAAAGAAACTGAGATAGCCCATTTAGAATGTGCATAAAATGTGTTTTATCCACTCCACAGTGAACCAAGTCTGTTTTCACATAAGATGAGACTAGGGAGGGTTGACCATACGGGAGGCTAAGCCCACCCATCAGTTTTCATATTTAAAAAAAATTCAGAATTTTATCAAAAGGTGCCAACCAACGCTATTGGAATACTCAAACAACAGTCTTTTTTTCATACAGCTAATCGAAATAGGTGTGGAAAAATTCAATTGTGAGGCGTTTTCCACCTAAAAGTTGTGTTTTTTAGAAATATTTTGTAAGCTTTTTTCAGATAAAATATATCATATAAATTAAGTAAGCAGGTTTTAAGTAATGCAGAAATATCGAGCTCTCATTCCAGGCACATAGATTGTACAGTAAGTTAGGCTTAACAAAGTGCTATTCTTTGGAAAAGGGCTATGTGGGGAGGCTTGACTCAGTCAATATGAGGGAGGGTTGATCAGATTCTCAAGGCCCCCATAATTAATTGTTTTTGGAAATCTTATTATTATACTCTGTGCATAATGAAAGGTTAATGGTTATATATAGAATAGAATGTAAATTTATTCTGTTAAGGTACGGTAAACTTGGGTGATGGAAAAGAAAATGTTTAAAACTGATTAAAGAAAGATGTAGAAAATTGCAATAGTATCCACTGAAAAAAAAAATGTAATGAAATATAAATGGGAAAGTTGCTAGGAACTTTTTTCCATTTAAATGTTACTTACAATAGACAAACAGAAACAGTGGAAAAGACTAGAAAGTATGAAAACAGCAGTCTTAACCGTTTCAGGGTCAGTGGTATGTTTGTGAAACCCCTTAATTTTAATTCCCAAACGCCACAATGACACCAGAATTTTGCCGACATCTGTTCCATTTAATATGTATGTGAAATATAGCCTTTTTCTTATTTCCAAATATTTTTTTCGTAAATTCCGGTGCCAGTCCATAAGTTCAACATTTTAGTACTGAAAGTACTAATTGATCTCTGAAGGAATTAAAAGATTTTAGTGATAAGTTAAGTGCTCATCCGGCTGCAAAAGACCATAGCATTGATCGAAAAACTTTAGGAAGGTATGTAGACAAATTTCACCAAGATAAAGACAGTGAGATGAAACCAAACTATGGTACAACTAGGGTTGTCAGGTCGAGTGTAACAAAAAGTAGGACAAGGAGACAAAAAAAGCGAGACAGCGGCTCCTAACTCCGAAAATAATAATACACAAAACCCTATGAAAACGGAACCTGTCTCTAACGGAATACTGTCTTAAATGTTAAAATTTCATTTTCCCTTCTGTTCAATTATACCTGCTCAGGTAAAATCCTGTTTAAAACAATTTTTTTCTCGTCTGACTTGCGATTGCGCCTAAACAGGTTTTTTTAAGCATCATATTTTCAAAAATATATTTTTATAATTAAAGCATGTAGAATAAATTTATTATTTTTTTAACTGATTTTATTTCTCTTCACAAATATTTCAATATAAAACAAAGTGGGTCAACCCTTCCATAAGTGGGGAGCCTTGGCCTATTATTTTCTTATGATTAAAATCAATCATTTTTCAAATTTCTTATATATTACACTTACATAGCAATTTTATTTTGATAACTGATTGTATAACGAATAAAACGATACATAAAACTTTATTCTACGTTTAACCCTTTACGTACTGAATTATGAAATCCTGAAAATTTTATCTTCTAAAGCCTTTTTCGAGAATTGTTTAAACTACAATAGAAGATTTACATAATCATTTAATAAATTTTAGAAGGATTTTAGGAAGATTGGAGGATTTAGAAGGAATAATTAAATTTGAATGTATAGGGATTTTGTGAAATATTTATACCCCACTCAAATATTTTATTTTAAATATTTTTCTTAGTATTCTGTAGGATTAGGAAATTTGCAAATATAACGTTTTTGCAATAGAAATATAGAAATATTTGCGAATTGAAAAATTCCCCGCCCCCACCCCAACGCCAAGAGAGCTAAAAAGATGCAAAAGAAATCATCCTTTTAAAAATATTTTTGTTTTGTGTAATCAATAATGCTCGTGGAACAAGTAATATATCTATAACTCATTCTAAACTGTATTACAGCTAATCGCTGTATTAAATGAATTTTATAACAAGTTATTTTAATGGTACTTATAAGTACCGTCAGTAGATAAAGGGTTAATATTTAAAAAATAAAAAATCATTTTGCAAAAAGTAGGTCAAACCCTCCTAGCCTCCCCTATATATATACATATATTTTGAACACTAAAATTTTGTACTTTCTGTAAAAATCTATCGCTTCAGTACAAACCAAACATTTAAATGGGTATTATTTGGTATAATGTTACAACTAGCAAAGAAGTGAATTGCTTTTTTCACCTACCTAAAACGCAAAATGAAGAGTGCACGTATGAATACAACTCAACTTTTCTGCACGAAAAACCCGTTCAGAATGGAATTTCATGCATTTTTAAATCAAATGAAATTGCATGCTTGGCTATTTATAAAAAGATTTGACTAAAAATATATTTAACAATAGACGTACAAAGGAGGAAAGAATATTTTTTTAAAATGAGGAATAAGCTGATTTTCAAAAGTATTTCTAATGTTGATAGACCTATCTTTTGCGATTAATTTAATACGAAAACATGCATTAAGATTTTTTTAACATGTTATAAAATAGAATGTTATAAATTATATACACTCTTTTTTAACACTATAAAGGAAGTGTATTTTAATAAAATTAAACATGAGTACACTCAACCGCACAAAAAGAGTATGAAATTAAAATTTCAAAGTCATAGGACAGCAGAATTATAAGTTGTCGCATCTGGATACAATTAGCAATTTCTGAAATCCGCCCAGGTTGCGCTGCATATTTCTAAGATGAGTTAATATTTTCGGTGCTTTTGTATGTATGTATATATATACCGGGTGTTTCAAAAGTTCGGTCCGAAAATAAAATGCTATAAAACAAGATCTAGGGGTCGGTGAGACATGCGATTTACAGATAAATATTCAGCGTGGTACGGATTTTGTATGACACCAACAAAAAAAAATTAGTTCAAAATCTTGACAATAGAGGGCACTACTGCAGATAATTCCATGGAATAATTCCATATTGCTCACACACGCTCGACTTCTATACAAAAAAGTATGCATGCAGCATCCTCTAATGTTTTTGTATCCAAATCTTGCGATATGTGAGCAATATGGAATAATTCCATGGAATTATCTGCGTAAACTAAATCCCGTACCACGTTAAATATTTATCTCAAACCGCATGTCTTTTCGACACATTTTTTTATCGCATTTTACTTTCGCACCGAACTTTTGAAAAACCGTATATATTTATATATCAATAACCCTTTTCAATCCACTACTAGATATAGGTCTCCACCAAATTTTCCCACTGTTTCCTGTCTAGTGCTTTAGTCATCCAATTAACACCGGCCACTTTCTTATTTCGTCACCCCATCTTACTTGAGGTCGTCTTTTTGGTCATTTTACACCTCTGGGACACCACTGTAGGGTGTTTGTGCTCCATCTATTGTCTTATCTTCTTGCAATCCATACCAGTATCCATTCCAGGTTTGTAATCCATACCAATGTACTCTAGAGATTCTACTACTGCTGATGTGTAGACCGAATCAAATGCTTTTTCATAATCAATAAAGGCAAGTGAGAGAGGTAAATTATATTCCTTGTGTTTTTCTATGATTTCCCTTATTTTTTTACATTATCCATTTTGCTGAATCCACTTCGGAATCCTGCTTGTTCTCTAAGTAGATCTAAGTCCAGAGCGGATTTAAGTCTTGTCGTTAAAACTTTGGTGAAAATTTTATACATCACTGACAGTAACCTGATCGGATGGTAGTTTTTAATGTTCTCCCCTTTCTTGTAAATTAGCACCATCACAGCATTATTCCAACCTTCTGGCACATCTGACTACTCGAGACATTTGGAAAATAGTAAGGCTAGCATTTTTGGAAATTCTTCACCTGCTTCTTTCATAAGGTCAATTGTAATTCCATCTTTACCAGGGCATTTACTTTTTTCAGACATCTAATGGCTTGTAAAACTTCATCTGTCATCACTGGGATTATCTCATCAGTTTGTTATATTTTCTCGTGGATCACGTAGGTTGATTTCCCTTTGATCTTCACATTTGTATAGATCATTATAGAATTTTTCGACAATGTATACTATTTCATTATTGATTTTAGTGATTGTTCCATCTGCGCTGTTCAGTGCAATAATAGCTTTTCTTCTGACACACGGTTTGCGCTGAGCTGATTTTAAACTTTTGTTATTTTCTGGAACTTTCTTGACAAGATCAGAGTTAAATTTTCTCATATCTTCTGTAACACTCTCTTGCCGTTTTATATAATTATTCATATTCAACATTTGATTTAGGATCGTATTTTTTAATTTTAAATTATCGGCGTTTCTTCATCAATCTTCTTGTTCCTTCTGTTATTTTCTTTCTTTGCTTTACTTGTGTTTTACCGGCTATCGTCCTTGCAATTTCTTGCAGAGTATTTGTTATTTACTTGTTCACTACTGTAACATCTTTATCCTTTAAAATTGATTGAAGTACTTCGAAACGGTTTTTAAGTTCCAAATTAAATTCTTCTTTGTGTTTCTGCAGATTATAATATCGACTGATTTCTTTGAGTGCTGCAAAAGCTTCATTCTTTCCACTTTAGCATTGAAACGTAGTTTGCATCTTACAACCTGTGATCGCTTCCTGTACTGAAATTATTGAGAACGCTGCAATCCTGAATAAGATTTTTTTTTTCTCAAGATGTAGTCAATTTCACTTGTGCACAAATGTACTCAATTTCAAGCCATTTTCACAACGCCATGTCCGTTTTCTTTGTGGCTTTTTCTTGAAAAATGAATTCATGATGAAACTAGCATTCCAATCTCTCATTATTAATTTTATGTAGCATTTTCCCTTTTGATGAATGTAAGCTACCTTTTCATACAAATCCTCAATTTCTTCATCAGTATGGCTTATTGTTGGTGCATAAACTTGAATAATTTGCAGCTTGTATCTTCTTGACACTTCTACAACTAACCTTACAGCTCTATGTGATGCACTATCATACTCCACAATGTGACTCTTCCAAATTTATGAATCAGAAACATCAAGCCACTCGTTTTTCTATCCTCTGTATCGCTGTAGTACAATACATGTCCACTGGCAAGATCAATCTTCTCTTCACCTTTTCTTCTTACCTCGCATAATCCTAGGATGTTCCTGTTGATTTTTTCTAATTCTCCTTCAAGTTCCTGTAAACGATTTTCCGAAGATAGGGATCATCCATTAAACGTAGCCTGTAAACACGTTTACATACTCTACTGAATGCGAGGTAAAAACGCATTCTTTTGTTTTACTTTAGCATTATCAAAGAGCCATCTATTGCCTTTGTTTTTTAATATTTTTAAGGGACCAAAAAATAGAAGCTTCCGTTTTAGGTCGCTATAGATGGCCTCAGTTTTCTCAACAATCACTGAATGGATTTGAAGGTAACATTTACACTACAATACAGATTTTAGTTTTACTTAAGGTTTTAAGCAAAAAGGGTTCGTCGTACCGTGAACAGTTTTTTTTTAACAGAGACACCTCAAATATTTTAATATATTAGTTTCATTACGTTTCAAATCTCAGCAAAAGATTGTCTTTTAAAATGTGATATATGTGGCAACAAGCAATGAAATTTGATTGGTCAAGAGGATTTCGGACTAAATCTTGGCAGGCCTGCCATTATCGCCAACCGAAAGTTTGGTCAATTCACTCTTGTTTAACCCTCCGCTTACCAGACGGGCCCAATAGACCCGACAGATGCATTCAAAATATATATACAAACCAGCAATTTCTTCAAAATAAACTAAATATATAAAACAAATAATATTATTTTAAATATGTAAGTTAAATAGTTTTTAAATAATATATTCTGGCGTTGAATATTTTCATAAAACTCGAATAAACTTTCCGGTAGTTCTAGTGTTAATAAAACTTGTCCAGACAATTATTTTTAAGTTTACAGAAGTGGGTTGCCACAGTTTCGGCAAAAACTTCTAACCTGAGCATGCGTCATGGGAGTGTGCCAACACTTATTTATAAAGACACTCAAAGAGCAAAAACGTACATTAAATTAAATATGGCTGCCACAAAAAATACACTCTTCTGCTAAAGCACTCTCGGTAAAATACGCCACATTTTGCTCAATTAGTTAATAAAAAATAGTCAATGTTAATAATGTAGGTTTTTGCACAACTTCAAGCAAGTGGTTTACTAAGATACAGTCACTTCAAACGCTGATATTTGTTTAAAAATTACTTTTTTCAACATGGTTAGCTTCAAGGAACGATGCAGTTCACAAATCTGAGGTTATTGCCAATTTGAAAGGAAATTAATACATCATTCAAAACCAATTGTGAAACAATAGCAAACAATCCCATACGTATTTAATATAACTTTAATCTGTTTGGAAGTAAATTGGATCTATTCATTCATATTTAAATATATAATTATTTTCATCTCATCGTGTTCTGGACTGTCTTGTAAAAATTCTGTTGTGTCAAAACTAACCTCCTAATACCAGAACATGAGCCGGAACAAAAATACTACATTATATTTCGCAAAAAAAAAAGAGTCGACCATGTTACGCTCTACTATAGGAACGCATGACTTCACAAAACCATCAACAGTGTGACAGATTAATCACGAAATAAGATAAAAAAAATTGCCACTGTCCTCCCATATTTTCACCTAATTAATTCTAATGATAGTCAGAAATAATAAAATTTTAACTTATTCATCCTAGTATGACAGATGAATAGAAAAATGGCCATTATGACTACACATTCACATGCGCGTCAAATTGTCTATTGCCCAGTACGACTAACCAGCTTTACCGAAGCTGACGATTCGTCTTTAAGTAGTCCGGATGTCTCAGAGTATTTCACAAATGGCATTACTAGTTCGTATAAACTAGCAAGGATGAACAAAGTTGTCGTTGCATGCAGTTGTTAGTTGTTTTTATGGATGAGAGTTGTATGAAATCGCACTGCAATAGAAGTTAACTTTCATTTAACAAAAAACTCCAATCATTAGCATAGTTTGGAACGAAAAATTTACATGCTAAATAAAGAGTTATAACGGAGATATCCGCTACTCTGAGATTAGGGATATTTAATTTGCGAATGTTGCGTACAAGAACTCCTAGAATCTATCCTGTGAAACATTTTCTTTTGTTTTGCGTGTCCCAGGCAAAGTTTGGCTGTTCATAATGGTTTTCAAACTTATGATAATTAGTATTGCAAAAGTGTGTTTCCTACGAAATGTGAATTATTGCTAGTTAGAATGGGGTTTTCGCAATGGCATCGAGAGGATGACAGTTGGAGTGATTTGCGGATAGTTTGTCGTGTGAATTTGTTCCTACATGGAAGCTGTATATCACCCCAGTTGTAGTAAGTAAGTTATTTTAGCTTGATTTTAAACGATAATGTAAAGCATTAGTGGCGGTTTTCCATTAATAAGTTTTGATGTTTTGATTTACAAAATCTACTTCTTGAAATTCACAGAACTTCAGCTAGTTTAGACATTTTCGTAAATTACAGTTATGTATGGTTAGTGACTATTACAGCCATCTTGAAATTGCCAGTGCCTGTGTTGTTTATTAAGGGAAGTTATTTCGTAAAGTAGTTCTGCCTTTTTCTCTTCTCTGACGTTAAGGCTTAATTTCATAATCTTAAAGTCACGTTTTTCACTTATTCCTTTTTATTTTTAAATAAATAATTTTTTTTATTAGATATTCTTGAAAAAACAAACGCAATCACCTTTACAGTATTAACAGCATAATGTTTCTGTATGCATTTCTTTTTTAAAATGAGTATGTAAATTTTTGCAATAATACACAAAAGTATATATAACGCAATTGTTATAGCTGCTGTATGAGACACTAGAACAGATTTCAAATTTTCGTGCTCATTACTTATGATGCGGATTTTGATTATCATTCGATTATCCAATTCGAGTACGAAATAAACTTAAGAACTTCCTAACAGCCAAAATTTTACTAATATTCACACATTTTTCTAATATTGATATAAAGTGTAAATAACCTTAAAAATATTATTGAAGAACTAGATATAATCCAAGCTTTGTAAAATGAGATTTAAAGTCATTTTATTTTTTTATATATTTCTCTTTAATCTTTCACCAATTCTTCCTTTCAGCCGCCTGTTTAAACTAGGTCTATTATCTTTATATAAGCTTTATTTCCCTATGTTACTTTCAAGATCATTCAATAAAATGTTTTAAATAAAAACAAAGCATTTTAAAGATATTTGACAGTTTTTTTGCTATTGTCCCATAGAAGAATTTAAAAAAAGACTATGAATCAGTAATATTAAAAATGTATATTTCAATTAAGGTAACTCTAGGATAGATGACCATAGAGGAGAGACGGCCAGTCTAAATATTTCCACAACTTGATCATAGATTGCAACATAGACTTTGTTCTTATGAAATAGTTCAACGAGATTATTTATTGCGACGTGCAGTTGTGTTTTTCGATTATAAAAAGTTAGTGTAATTTTAATGTTATTTAATTTAGTAGTTGAATATTTTTTTGGCTTAGGTATCTGAATGTTTTGCAGTACGTACGTTATAGATATATTTTTACTATATGGACATTTAAGGCACGTATATAAACTAATATTTACTTCTAAGCCTAAAATAACGACGTACAATGGCTATAGATGTTTTAAATTGGGCGAGCATCAGTCCTTCAATTTCAGGAGAGATGGCCACATAAAATCCAAGAGAGATGGCCACTTTTAATCAATATTTCAAAATTATATGGCGTTAATTTTAACTAAATATAATTAAATTTAAAATAAATATATAACGTTTATGTTTATAAATATATTAATTGATATAATTATTTAAATTTTAACTAATATAAATATTTTAATAATAATAATAATAATATCTGAAAATACTGAAAAAAGTCGGAAATTTTCAAAACAGAAACTGATAAAGTTGAAAAATAAACAAAATTAACATAATAATCCTAAAATTAATACGAGGAAAAAAATCACGACATTTCCAGTAGCGAAGAAAACGAAATATTTAAATTATCAGATTCTACAGATTCCGAGTAAATAGAATTGGATTAGCATCACTGTGTTGGTTGTGCAAAACAATATAATATCACATCCAAAAAGGATGTCTGAATACAATGCATAAGGTACCTGAAGTGGGTCCATGAAACGTGTATAAATTATCAAGACCTTTGCCAAACATGTGGTAAGATTTTATGAAAAGTGAAGTATAGAAATTATATTTCAAATTTTGTTTATTCGAGTTTTATTCACTCATTTTCCATCATATAACTGCATCTTTACAAATTGCTATATGTTTTTCATGATTAACTATATGAAATGTGTTATTTTTTTGCTATTTAACTTCACTCTCTCTTTCTTGTACTGGATGGCCATCTCTCCTCGGCTTTAAGGAGAGATGGCCATCTGCCATTTTAATTTCAATGTTGTTTTAAGACATTTTGTTTTCAATATTTATTTACTTTTGCATAAAATATTATGAGTATATGTATAAGAATTTTAAATATTCATAAATATTTCTTGTATTTGCAATCTAAGAATTTTTATTTCAATCTTTAAAAACTATGGCCATCTATCCTAGAGTTACACTACTTAATTAAAATTACTTGTAATCGCTATGTATAATCTTATTTTTGACAGGAATTCAAGATTGAGCTAAAATTCTACTAAATATTATCTACTTTATATTCTACTAAATATAATACTCTACTAAATAAACATTTTCTACTGCATATTATCTATTGGGAAATAAATTGCATTCAGAAAACCATAAAAAGTTGCTATAAATATTTTAACAGTTAAATACTACCAGGAAAATATACTCAAATAAGGCAACTAATTAAGTATATTAATGTCAAATGAGTATATTAATGTTAAGTAGATTAGAGTGATCGAAAACATTATTTTATTATTAAATTTATTGTTGGCCCCCTAAATGTACCCTTGACTAAATCTTCAATGCAAATTTTGAAGTCAAACATGTTCCTTACATCCTGAAAGTTCAAAGGCAATTCATCAAGAATTTTGGTAGACATTCGACGAACCGTGTACAATCGAAAGGATCCGGTTACTGATCTTTAATTTTTGGAGCCCAGTGTACAAAACGCTAGAAAGTGAAATTTTGAGATGGAGAAATAAAGATTTTTTCTAATGTGGAAGTAAGTAAATTGAAAGGAAAAAATAAATTAAAAATATACTGTATATACCTTTGAAATAAAAATTTAAAAAGTTCATATAACAAAAATGACCATCTATCTATCCATCCATTCGTCTATCTATGTATATCTTATATTATAATACGAGCAAAAATTGCGTATGTATGTGTGTGTGTGTATGTAAATTTTATCTTAAAAACGGCTCTAACGATTTTGGCTAAATTTTGTATTTTAACATTTTCGGGCACGAGAAAGCCATTGGGCTAGGTCATGTGTTCGAGAAATTTCATTTAGTGGGTCATAATGGGTCATAATGGGTCAAGGTTAAGCTAATTATATCTAAAAAACGGCTCAATCGATTTTGACGAAATTTTATATGCAACCGTTTCTGGGCACGAGAAAACTATTGGGCTAGGTCACATGTTCGTGAAATTTCGATTAGTGGGTCATTTTGGGGTAACTTCGGGTCAAGCTAATTTTATCTAAAAAACGGCTCTAACGATTTTGACTAAATTTTGTCGTCTACTGTTTTGGATTACAAGAAGGCAAATGGGTTAGGTCACATGTTAGAGAAATTTCGATTAGTGGGTCATTTTTGGGTCACTGTGGGTCAACTTCAGTTTATCTTAAAAACAGCTCTAAAGATTTTGACGAAATTTTGGTTTCTATCATTTTCAGGCACGAAAATACCATTGGGCTAGGTCACTTGTTCAAGAAAATTCGATTAGTGGGTCATTTTGGGTCACGATGGGTCAGGTGTCAAGCTAATTGAATCTAAAAAAAAGGCTAAAAGTATTTTGACAAAATTTTGTAATATACTGCTTCTGGGCATGAGATGACCATTGGGCTAGTCACATGTTCGAGAAAAATCGATTAGTGGGTCATTTTGGGTTATTGTGGGTCAAGCTAATTGCATTAAAAACGACTCAAACATTTTTGACAAAATTTTGTATTATACCGTTTCTGGGCATGAGAAGACGTGTGGGATAAGTCACATGTTCGAGAAAATTCGATTACTGTGTGGTTTTGGGGTCACTGTGGGTCAGGCTAATTGTATCTAAAAATCGGCTCAAAATATTTTCACATAATTTTGTATTATATGGTTTCGGAGTATGAGAAGACCATTGGGCTAAGTCACACGTTCGTGAAAATTTGATTAGTGGGTCGTTTTTGGGTCAGTGTGGGTCCAGATAATTGTATCTAAAAAACAACTCAAACGATTTTGACAAAATTTTGTATTATACGGTTTCTCGGCATGAGAAGATCATTGTGCTAAGCCGCATGTTCGAGAAAATTCGAGTACTGGTTAATTTTTGGGTCACTGTGAGTCAAGAAAATTGTATCTAAAAAAAGGCTCAAATCATTGAGAAAAATTTGTATTATAATCGTTTCTGAGCATGAGAATGCCATTGGGCTAAGTTGCATGTTCTGGGAAACTTGATTAGTGGGTCATTTTTGGGTCACTGTGAATCAAGCTAAATAGCGGCTCAAACGATTTTGACAAAAAATTTTATTACATCGTTTCCCAGCACGATAAGTCCATCGGAATAAGTTACATGTTCAAAAAATTTAGATTAGTGGGTCCCTTTTGTGTTACCGTGGATCAAGCTAATTTCATCTATAAAACGATTTTGACTAAATTTTGCATTCTATCGTTTTCGAGTTCGAGAAGAGCATTGGTTAGGTCGCATGTGCAAAAAAATTTGGTTAGTGGGCCATTTTATGTCACTATGTCTCAGGATCATGCCAATTGTACCTAAACAGCACGAATGATACAGTGAGAAAGAATAAAATATTGAATTGAACACAAGGCTAATTTTGACAGATCTTAGCTCGGTCACCCCTGCTAGTAATTAATATATATATATATATATATATATATATATATATATGAAGTACCGAGACAGTACTTCGGGTATATTGAAGAGTCAAAATTGAAATAGAATAATACACAAAAGGGTGTCCCACAAGGTACGCAGCGTCCGATATATCCAGATTCCGATTGAGCACGTCAATATGAGAATTTTGAATGGTAACATGTGGGGTCCCCGGATATAGCGTGATAGTCTAATTACAGGATGAACGTTATTGACGAATCCGATAGTGGGTATTCGAAATGACGATGTGTACGACGAAAGCACAGCATGAAAGATTCCGCAGATGACTATGCAAATTTGTGGCAACCAATGAGAGGAAAAGCACGTCTGGCAGTGAATACGCAATATCCCTCCGCGGCATACCATAAAACTAGAGAAGAGGTTTGAAGAGAATGGGTTGGGCGATACTCGCTAGGAAAGCAGGATTGTATCGTTAAAGTTTCGTTTCCGTTTCGGTTCTTAAATGAGCTAATATTCCATTGAGCATCGTGTTTTCATGGTACTTACATAACAAATTGCAATCCATAGCGGTTCTGATCAGAAAATTCAAGAAAAAATTCGGCAATCACCACAACATAAGCGGCACGACGATCAAACGAACGTACAACAAATTTAAGGAGATCGGAAGTGTGTTGGAGATTGCGCTAGAGATGGGGACCAAAGAGATGAATGCACGAACCGAAGTTAATGTTAAGAAAGTGTCAGAAGTGTGCGAAGAAAGTCCATCAGCTTCGGTACGATAGGTGGCTCAAAAAGTCGACGTGTCCAAAAGCACCGTGCATCGGATAATGACGAGGGATGTGGCTTTGTTCCCTCACAAAATCCAAATCAATCAACCATTGACGGAAGGATTTAAGGAGGTTTGATTTTGCAAACACGATGATTAGAAAGGTTGAAGATGACGAAATGGATTTTAATCGGATCTGGTTCAGTGACAAGTGGGCGCTTCCACCTCCAAGGATATGTTAACAAAGAGAATTGGAGGTTCTGGACCAACGAAAATCCCCATCTTGCAATAGTTCGGCCACTGCACCCACTGAGACTCACAGTTATGTGTGCGTTATCTGCCGAAGGCCTCACTGGATCAATTCTTTCACCGGAAATGTCACCGGTGACACTTATTTTGACGTGTTGCATGACTGTGTCATCCCATTCTTGCATGGCATGGATAAGGTAAGCGATTATTGGTTTCTGCAAGATGGTACAAGACCTCACAGCACTCAGCGTAACTTCGACCTCTTAGCGGAATATTTTCACGATAGAATCATCGGGTTGAACTCCATTACGAATAAAGGCAATGATATAGAAAGGCCGCCGTACTCTCCGGATCTTAACCCTTGTGACTTTTTTATGCGGACATCTTAAAGACACAGTATATCGCACACAGCCCAAAACATTACACGACTTGAGAGCAGCAATTGAAAATGAAGGAATTTGGAAGAGATCTATTGCAAAAAACAATTGCGAACTTCCATTCCAGACTTCAAAATGTTATTTGTTCGAACAGCGGACATTTCGAAAATCTGTTGTATTGCAAGTTCTCAATAAACAATGGTTTTCACTTGTTTTTTTTTTCTCATTTATTGTGTTTTCATATGACAAGCTTCCCACCTTACTTAAACTATCACGCTATATTCGGGGACCCTACATGTTACCATTCAAAATACTCATATTAACGTGCTCTATCTGAAACTGTACATATTAGACGATGCGTACCTTGTGGAATACCCTGTATTTAATGTACAATCTTGGCTATATCATGAGTTAAACATAATTATACTAGATTAATTTTAACACAATTATTCTAATTGGTAAATAAATCGTAACAGATGTAAATTTCCAACTGGGCGAAAAAAGTTCGGACCAGGATTCGAATCAGGGATCTCTTGGCTGAAGCCGCCAATGCTCTACCATCTGAGTTATCCCGGACGAATTAGGTGGAAGGTTTTATCAAAAGTTCTCTGGAGTTCAATTACCTGCGATTTATTCTGTTAGGGCAGAACCAGATTTCATACCAGATGCCATAATCAATAAGGTTTGCTGGATGAAAAAGTGCCACCTAATTCGTCGGGATAGCTCAGATGGTAAAGCATTGGCGGCTTCAGCCAAGAGATCCCTGGTTCGAATCCTGGTCACGACTTTTTTCACCCAGTTGGAAATTTACATCTTTTATAAACATAATTATATACAGAGTTAGGATTTCAGAACTTGCGACTTACTAGCTGAAAATATAAGCTTACATAGTACTTTTGCGTGGCTGGGATGTCTTTCCTATCCGAAAGCCCGTGAGCAATTCCTTACACTTACATTACATTTTTATTCTCAGCGCTTAAATCTGCTGAGGTGCTATCTTTCTTGTGGCGAATCTATGTACGTCACAGGGATGGGCTCGTGGTAAGGTGCTGAGTTCGTCTGTTACCATGCTACCAGCCTGCGATACACACACACACACACACATATATATATACATATCCACATATATATATACATATCCACATATATGCATAACATAAACATATCCATATACATCTCCATATACATACATATATATACATATACAAACATATACATATCCATATATATACATATCCATATATATACATATCCATATATATATATATACATATACATACATATCCATATATATATATATATACATATACATATACATACATGCATATACATACATATACATATTCATACATATACATATCCATATACATACATATACAGGGTGTTTCACAAAGGACCCCTAACTTTAAAAATCAATAACTCGGAAACGGTGATAGATAGAAACATGAAACCAGTGGTATGCTTAATAAAAAAATCGTAAGAATCTTATACGTAAATCTCAAAATTTAGTTCAAAATAGCACCGAAAGATGGCGCTGAGAGCGTTAAGAATCCTTGGGCGTGTTCAAGATGAACGCGCGCCACGCGCTCGAGCTCAGGAGCCAGGCACATGGAGTGGGTCTTTATCGTAGATAGAATAAATGTTCAATACGTTCAGGAAAGGATCTTGGATTTGATTAATGCTAATTATAATGATAATCTGTTGCAAATAAAAGGTGAGCTAGACAGCTGAATGGATAGAGCATTGAACTCGAACTAGGGGTTATGGATTCGAATCCTTCGCGCCCCAAATTGTGTTTATGATTTTTTCATTTTTTTGGCTGCTTTATATTTTTCATAATAAATAAGATATTTTTGATAAATTTTTATGTTATTAATACAGAAGCACATGTGAATTTTTATCGAGACTAGGATTCAGATCATATTTTACGGTGTTAAAATCAGCATGGAAAATATTATAAAAATAAAATGTAATAGATGTACATTATTTTAACTAAAAATATCTGAACACATATTTTATAGAAGAGATAAAATATATGAGGTTTGTCGTCTAGTTTTGTAGTGAATAAAGTATGATTAGAATGTTTATAAATTTTCTACTGAAAGTATAAGTAAGTATTTTGCTTTTACAAGCGTGATTTTGAGTGCCATTTGTTTCTCATGTTTTATGATGTATTTTGGTCTCTTATCCACATGGTGTTAAAATATGCAATCATAAACTAAGAAATATACAGTTGGTTCTCTGTTTAACGACTTTGAAGGAACCTCGAAAAATCGTCCTTAAATAGAGATCGTCCTTAAACAGAATTTGAGGAAAAATAATATTTGAAAAACATTTCCCTTCACACTTTACAGGCGTAAGACTGTCAATACCTTTCTCAATGTATTGGCGTGTTTAGAACTGTTTTCTTTCTTTATTTATTTATTTAAATTTATTTTATGTTTTCTTTCTTTCTTATTATTTTATTGATACGGATAACGAATATAATAATTCATATTTCTATTGCACAAATACAAATTTGCATTAATTATACTTCATACAATGTTACTTACAGTACAATAAAAATATTTATAATACATTTAATTAAACCAATTAAGTTTTTAAAAAAATCAAAAAGTGTAGATTGTTTCAATGATGGTCTAGTTTTTAGTACCCTTGCTTCAAGCTTTTTAAGAAGGTTGAATGAGTCATCTTCCATATTTAATGGAACAGTGTACTGGCGAAAAATATCCAGGGCAGAATTTGCATCTGAGTAAGAAGGATGTGGTGTCTCGCTTTCTGTATCATCAGCATCATCACCATCTTCTGTATCTGAAGTTGAATTTTCATTTGCGATGTCTTCATAAATTTGGTCTAAATTTCTGAAGTTGGTCGTTAAAAGTCTTCGTCACAATCGATAGAATCTTTTACTGAAACATCTTCAACACCAACAAGACTTTTCCATTCTTCGGTGGTGATATCTTCTGTGTCGAGTTGTGCATCTGTTATATCCATTTGTTCTTGAATGGCAATTCCAGATGCCCAAAAGCAGTTTTCAATTGTGCAAGGAGAAACTTCTTTCGAGGCTGATGTAATCATGTGCATGTCTCCCAAAATTGTAATTTTTTTAATTTCATTTTTTGTCAGCAAAATTATTTAATAATTTCGTAATTAAGGATTTTTGGTAATATGCTTTTACACTACAAATGATTCCAAGGTCTAATGGCTGCAACTTACTTGTATAATTAGCGGTAAAAAATGAATTCACACATTTGTAAGTTCTGGAATATACGAAATATACCTGAAAAATACATGAAAATCGTCGTTAAACAGAAACAATTTCGTCTTTAAAAAGAGATTTTTTTACTTAAAGGCGCCGGGACCGCAAAAAATCGTTCTTAAGTAGAGATCGTCGTTAAGTAGAGTGACGTTAAACAGAGAGACGACTGTATATACTAAAACCTTCTCTGAAAAATTATCTAACTAACAGTTCAAATTCCATTGAAATCCCTCTAGTATAGTAGATTACAAATAAATCTATGCTAATAAAAGAACAAATCGTTCTGTCTGTGTATATGTGTGCCTGTGTGCGATGGCTAGCAAAATCTACGGCACGTACGAGGTTCAAACTTTTTGTGAGAATAGCCCAAAATCTCTCCAGGTATACCTCGTTCTCAGAATTTCAAAATTATAATTAATAGCTGAGTTATTAATTATCAACCGTCGCTCACTTTCATTAAAAATTCATCTCGAACGGGAAAATTTCTGACGCATGCGCTGATGGCGCTGACACGCAAATGAAGAATGGAAAAAAGTATTTCGGGTGTATTTTGTCATTATTTATTAACTAACATCGTCCAAACCGCTTAGTAAAAATAAAAATAGAAGGCATGTTTTGAAAGATTGTACTCTTACGTCTCAAATGCTGCAATCAATTAAAAAATATATCGCAAGTAACCCCTTGAAAAAAAAAGTTAAAAAAGGATGGTTTTTCCGAAAAACGTTTTTCTTCCTTATTGCAACATGCAATAAGGGAGTTTCCATGTTGCAAACTCCCTTACTGCATGGGGATTGTTAAAATAATATACATCTATTACATTTTATTTTTATAATATTTTCCATGTTGATTTTAACACCGTAAAATATGATCTGCATTCTAGTCTCGATAAAAATTCACATGTGCTTCTGTATTATTAACATAAATTTTTTTCTTTATCAAAAATATATTATTTATTATGAAAATATAAAGCAACGAATAAAATGAAAAAATCATAAACACAATTTGGTGCACGAAGGATTCGAGTCCATAACCCCTAGTCTCGAGATCAATGGTCTATACATTCAACTTTCTAGCTCACCTTTCATTTGCAACAGATTATCTTTATAATTAGAACTATAATTAATCAAATCCAAGATCCTTTCCTGAACGTACTGAACATTTATTTCATCTACGATAAAGACTTACTCCATGTTCCTGTCTCCTGAGCTCGAGCGCGCGGCGCGCGTTCATCTTGAACACGCCCAAGGATTCTTAAAGTTCTCAGCGCCATCTTTCGGGGCAATTTTGAACTAAATTTTGAGCTTTATGTATAAGATTCTTACGATTTTTTTATTAAACATACCACTGGTTTCATGTTTCTATCTATCACTGTTTCCGAGTTATTGATTTTTAAAGTTAAAGTCCTTTGTGAAACACCCTGTACATATACATATCCATATATATACATATACATATACTTACATATCCATAAATATACATATCCATATACATACATATACATATACTTACATATCCATACATATACATATACATATACTTACATATCCATACATATACATCTCCATATACATACATATACATCTCCATATACATACACATACATCTCCATATACATACACATACATACATATCCATATACATACACATACATACATATCCATACACATACATATCCATATACATACATATACATCTCCATATACATACATATACATACACCTCCATATACATACATATACATAATTCTCCATATACATACATATACATCTATATACATACATATACATCTCCATATACATATATATACATACATATACATCTCCATATACATACATATACATACATATACATCTCCATATACACCTCCATATACACCTCCATATACATACATATACACCTCCATATACATACATATACATACATATACATCTCCATATACATACATATACATACATATACATCTCCATATACATACATATACATACATATACATCTCCATATACATCTCCATATACATACATATACATACATATACATCTCCATATACATCTCCATATACATACATATACAACTCCATATAATTCTCCATATACATACATATCCATACATATACATATCCATACATACATATACATTCATATACATATGCATACATATATATATATATATATATATATATATATATATATATATGTATATATATACATACATATACATATCCATATACGTACACATATACATACACATACATACACATACATATACATATCCATATACATACACATATACATACACATACATACACATACACATACATATACATACATATACATACATATACATACATATACATTCATATACATATACATACACATACACATACACATACATATACATATACATACATATACATATCCATATACATACATATCCATATCCATACATATACATATCCATACATATACATACACATACATATACATAAATACAGGCACGTAGCCAGGGAGGGGGCTAAGGGGGCTGAAGCCCCTCCCGAAAGTTTAAAAAAACATTGCAAAGTCATCTCTAAAGATAATAAATTTGAGGAAATTTTTCTTGTGTTTATCTTTTATTATATTGACGTTACGTACAGGTTTAGGCATAAAAATATAGATTTATTCAATTACAGATAGAGTAATCCCTCGTTATATCGTTCATTCGGATATATTATTATTTTTCGCATCTACCACTAAAAATATAACTTCTTTTTAAAACGCAATTTTTACTATCTTTATGCACAGTAAGATTCGATTAGTGTAATTCCGTATCATTATTTTGACTAACAACGGAACCACTTTTGGTGTTGCTCGCACCTAGCATCGAGACCTGGTGCGTTTTGTAGCCCTATACATAAAAGTTAGAGAACCGAAAAAAGTTCTCTGTTAAAATAATATTTTATATACTTTGTTATACTTTTAATTTTTTATTATTACATATTTATTTGTTTATTTCATGCCAAAAATGAGTTAAGTCGCCAAATACGGCACTACAATATTTCCGCCCGCTTTATCCAAAGAGAAAATGTACAGAACATATTACTTGAATTATATAAGATTGCGATTTTTTTAAATAATTGATAGCATAAGAAACAAATATTAGGTTTTTATTTTTTTTCTATGCAGACGATAAATATATAAGTAATAAATACAATTCTATAAAAGCTTCGAAGATCATTGAAAACTATTTTTTAGTGAAATACAAAATAAGCAAACTATTTTCTTTTGAAATCGAATGAATTAAAGTTTCAAATGTTTAAAATGAAATGTTGCTGTATTAAATTGTCCTTCGGTAAAAGTAACCATAAAGTAAATTAATATTTTTACACAATTTAGAAAAATTACTGTGGCGAAATAGGTCGGACATTGCAATTTCTAGCTATTACAAATTCAGCTATGACATTTGGCTAGGGTTGTCGGAAAGCTCTACTTTAAAAATAGACACCAACTGTTTCCCCGCCAAAAATATGAATATAAAGTTGCAATTTTTCAAACTCAAATTCGTGGGTTTTTGAAGGAATTTTCAAACTTTTTTCAATATTTTATACTCATTATTAACTATTTTTACTTTTAAATGCTTTTCTTTAAAAAAAATTCTATGTTAATAGTCCGATAAATGGTCTCGAAAATTGCATTTTCAGAAAGTTATGCTGCTGTAAAATCAAGAAATATTATTTTAAGTGAAAAATTTTATCGATTCTCAAACTTCATAATATAGGGCTTTAAAATGCACCAGGCCTTAATGCTAGGTGCGACAACACCAAAAGTGGTTCCCTTGTAAGAAGTAAATGTAATATGCGCATGGCATATAAGTTAACTGTAAGAGTCAAATATATTACTTGCATCTTATGCTATTCCTCAATTTTCTCTATCCTCATTATATTATGTATAGCAGCGTTTCTTAAACTGTGGTCCGCGGACACCTGGGGGTCCTCGAGCTTACAGTTGGGGGTCCTCAGGCCCAGTATTGAATTCATACCTTTTTTCGGCAGGAATTTCTGTAACTGTAGTTGTGGATAAATGCAGGACTAGAACTTCTAATCTAGGACTATTAATAAGCGTAAAATAAACACCTAAATCTAAATCTTCCAAGGGAGGCATTTAAATGCCGGGGAAGGGAATCCCACCCCCTCCTCCGCTCCACCTTCTGAATGCATCTCTGCGCAAGCCAACCGAATATATTTTCTCTCGTGAGTGCGCTGTCATAGTAGCAATCACTTGACCATACGTCATCTTATCAAGGAACGCGAAAGCAAGGTGAAAATGACAGTGAGTGAATTCCAGCCATTGTCATTTTTAAGTGCACTGCTCGTATTTTAGTCTCTCTTGTTGCATACTTACAATTTTTTTGTTATTCATGATATGAATGAGTGGTTAAAGACCGGTAAAATAAAACCTAAAGTAACCAGATGTAGATGATGATGACTTAATACCTTAAAATTTAACAACGAAAAAATTACCGCTAAGGAAAAAACGTAAGTACTCTGAAGAATATTTAACTTTGGGATTTACAAGCACCAGTATTAATAATGAAGAACAGTCTGTTTGTTGCATTTGTCGCGATATATTGTCAAATGAATGTATGAAATCGGCAAAATTCCGTAGACACTTATAAAAAAAAAACATAAAGCTTATTTAAACAAATCAACTTTTTTTAAAAGAATGTTAAAGGAACTGAAAACAAGGCAAAAACTAATTGAAAAGACCGTAAATAGTTCCAACAGTAAAAAGGTAGTTTTTACCTTGTATCGGGTAACTTTGATGGTAGCAAAATCTGCAAAACCTCAAACGATTGCAAAGAATTTAATTCTACCTGCTGCTACAGCAATGGTCACAACAATGATAGGAGAAACAAGTTGGAAATTGCTCGTCAAACGTGGCAAATGAGGTGCGTTCGTACTATAACTAGTTTTATAATTATGTTTTGCACCCCATATTGTACTGAATGTATATTTTTTTGCGCTTCATAAGTGCATAGTCTGTAACATCATTAAAATACACTTACAATAATTTTTTCCCCATTCCCCGTAACGTAACGGAAAACTTTTGACTGTTCCTGTAATTAAACTATACATTCGATTTTCATAAAATTTGAAATGGCTCGACAAAATTTTGCAGCAATTATATATTTAAAATTTCAGACCATTCGGAAGGCTGTAAAATCATTAAAATGCATTTGCAATAATTTTTTCCCATTGGCCATAATGTAACGGAAAACTTTTGGGTGTCCCTGTAATTAAACTATACATCCGATTTTCATAAAATTGGAAATGGCTCAACAAAATTTTGCAGCAATTATATATTAAAAATTTCAGACCATTCGGAAGGCTTTAAAATCATTAAAATGCATTTGCTATAATTTTTTCCCATTGGCCGTAATGTAACGGAAAACTTTTGGGTGTCCCTGTAATTAAACTATACATCCGATTTTCATAAAATTGGAAATGGCTCGACAAAATTTTGCAGCAATTATATATTAAAAATTTCAGACCATTCGGAAGTCTGTAACATCATTAAAATTCACTTGCAATAATTTTCCCCATTGGCCGTAATGTAAAGAAAAACTTTTGACTGTCCCTGTAATTAAACTATACATCCGATTTTCATAAAATTGGAAATGGCTCGACAAAATTTTGCAGCAATTATATATTAAAAATTTCAGATCATTCGGTCGGGTAGTTTTTGCTCTGTTATATGCGGACGGACAGACAGACGGACGGACAGACGGACGGACAGACGGACGGACAGACAGACGGACTGAACGACGACTATAGGTGCTACGTATTTATATAATTACGAACGCACCTAAAAACAGCAAAGGATCTAAATTTAATTTCATTATCTAATGATACTGTTAAGAACAGAATCAGCGACTTGCGTGAAAATATTGAGAGCCAATTTATTGAACATGTACAAATAAGTCCTTATTTCGCATTACAGACGGATGAGAGTTTAGATTTTTCCAGTAATGGGAATATGTTAGCTTTCGTTTTTATGAATTTGGTGGTAAGGTATGTGAAGATTTTTTGTTTTGCAAATCCATTCCATCTCACACAACATGCGGCTGTTCCCTATTTAGACGGTTTCATTCAAGAAATACTAGGGGTGTTCAAATGAAAGTGATTCGAAGCGTCGCGTGCGAACAGTTTTCAGTGTATTTTCGCGAAGGAAACGCGATAGAAAAGGTGTATGTACCACGCGTGCGCAAGCGCAAGCAGATTTGGGATAACTTCATTCGTAAGGACGTGGCATTCAGTTAAACATGGCTAGTGTGGATGCAACTGTGTCCAAAACGGATCAGCGAGCTGTAATTAAGTTTTTAACACTGGAAGGGTGTAAGCTGGTGAATTTTCATCACAGAATGCTGGCTGTGTACGGTGACACGTGTGTGTCAAAGCCCATGGTGACGAGGTGGTCGAGAATGTTTAGCGACGGTCGACAGGAGACAACGGATTTGCCGCGGCCTGGTCATGCACGCAAAGTTGTGACTTGTTACCGTGGGCTTTGACACACACGTGTCATCGTACACAGCCAGCATTATGTGATGAATATTCACCGGCTTACATCCTTCCAGTGTTAAAAACTTAATTACAGCTAGCTGATCTGTTTTGGACGCAGTTGCACCGCGATGCTTTACTTTTGGCGATTAAAAACATCGCCAAATAATTGTAGGCTTTATAAGGAGATCTGTCTGGATGCGTCGTTCTTTTCGAATTGGGTTGCTGCTTTGTATGGCCTGTTTAAAGATTTGTTTGGTCAATTTGGTCTCAACAGACATAGGGGAAGTTTCATGAGTAATTACCGGTATAACCCACCATGCAAGTCTTTAGCCTTGCAGTCTGTCTCCATTGGATGTTTTCTTTTTGTTCATGGTTTTGTTAGTAAGATTTTTCCATGGTTATTTTGTTAATTTTCCTCTGTAGTTCAGGAGCTTTGGGATTAGATGTATAGTATTTGTTTTTGGTATTTATATATATATATATATATATATATATATAGAGAGAGAGAGAGAGAGAGAGAGATAGATAGATAGATACCGGGTGTCCCATAAATGACTGATGGATTTTAAAATTCAGTAACTTGCAAACGGTGACAGATATTAAAAAAATTCTTGCAGGAGTGTTATGTAATATGTCAGGAGTTTTTAAGCTGTGATTCTCAGTTTTAGTTACAAATAGCATCGATAGATGGCGCTGCAAGCAATAACCGCTAAATCTAAGCTCGATTTTTTGACCTCTCTCTTCTTCCAAGGGAATAAAATTAGATTAAAATGTATTGAGTGCATCTCTAAATACTAAAAATCGGGTCTGGATTGAGCACCTATTGCTCTCGGCGCCATCTATTGTTTCAAATTGGAACTAAAATCAAGAATCACAGTACAAAAACTCCTGACATCATACATAACCTTCCTGCATTAATTTTTTCAATATCTGTCACAGTTTGGAAGTTATTGAATTTTAAAATCCATCAGTCATTTTTGGGACACCCGGTATATATATATACATTGTATATATATATATATATATATTACACACACACACACACACACATATATATATATATATATATATATATAATAAAACCCCCATAATTGTAATTTCAAATAGTAGACATCTCTATTTTGAGAACATTTTCCATCTCGAGCACATATTTATCTTTTTACCACTGAATAGCGGGCAGATTTCGATAGTCAGTGTTTTCTCTGTGGATATATATAAAGAGAGAAAAAGAGATCGATCCAGAAATAATTGAAAAATTCAATGCTTCGAAATGCATATGCATCATAATATAATTTTGTCAAACGTGAGATGTTTTAGTAGCGAAACATTTTATTGCCAGTATAGTTACAATATTTACCGACTGCTAACGCGTAGAGGGAACAGAGCTGCTGCCTGTTGATATTTAAAATATGGAACTGTAGCAGAGAAAATTATGGCAGAAATATTCTTCAATGCTGTACGAAGTGTCGTTATGCGTTTCACATTCATTCTCATTAACACAGCCGTCATATTTAATATTTGACTTAGCAGGAGTGCCCCTTGTTGGCGTCAAATTTAGCTATTATGGCAGAAAAAATTTCGTTATTACAAAAAACAAAAAACCTTTTTGTGCATTTCTGTTGAAGTCATCTGATATTGCTGTCTATACTTTTCCAAATATTGAATTTTTACTTCTCTGATATTTTGTGTCACCCGGTATATGCATACATAAACACATATATAAACACATGTATGGTATACATACATAAAGACATGTATATATGTGACATGGATTCTAGGACATACAGTTTAATTATTTTTAATTTTAGATCTTATTTAGAACGTCATTTTTAGTTTAACTACTTTCCAATACAATTATTGCTTTATAGCAAATATTCATTATGCCCATAAAATGGAAATGATACAAATTTGTCTAATTAGGATCGTATCTTAAAGAAATTTATCTTAACACCCCCAAAGTTTAAATAAAATACAGTATATGTTCAGCAATATGGAAAAGCTTTTCAGTTTTATTAAATACATTTTTTCATGTATCCATATCAATAATTTTCATCATCTTCTGCCCGCTGATCTTTCCTATATATATATATATACCGGGTGAGCCAAAAGCTAATTACAACTTTAAAAACTCATAAAAAGACATGAAATTATGATACAGGAGTGCGGTTTGCAAGACAGGAATCACAATCACAAAGTAATCGGACTTTTTAACAACAAAAAAAGCTAAAAAATCACATGTAGAGGCGCTGACGACTCGAAACAATATGAACAGGACAACAATACGCTCCATTCATTTTATCTTTCAATAACAAATGTTTAACATGAACTCCAGAACATTCTATGACACAACTGTTGTCCTGTTCATTGCGTTTCGGGTCGTCAGCGAACTCTACATGTGATTTTTTAACTATTTTTTTCTGCTGAAAAATTCCAACTACCTTGTGGACTACATTTCTTGCAAATCGCACTCCTTTAAAAACCCATAAAACAGAAAAGAAATTATGATAAAGTTGTAACGAACTTTGGCTACTACGGTATAGGTTCTCAAGTCAAATTCAAATACGTATTTAAAAAAAGAAATAGATTTATCGATATATTGTTGAAAGTTTAATTTTTTTTTAAAAATTCATGAAAACCTCGATTCGTAAAATTACCATACATCAAAAGTTTAAAAACTGTTTATGGTGATTAATATTCCAAACTACACTGCTCAAAACAATTAGGGAGCAAGCAAAAAAGTTAATAGAACACTGCAAGACAGCCATGTATGGGAATTAAATGGATCGTACACGTCTATCAATGCAAAAAAATTGTAAAGGAGCTTTTATTCTTTGAAAAGATGGAAAGAACATGAAAAAATGGTTTAGGGTAACAATTTGGTTACATGTAAATGATAAAAAAAAGTATTGTTTAAAATGATGCAAGACTTTTAATGTGGAGTGATATCTCCTCGAACAGCTAAGACTGCTGCACACGTGTTTTCCATGGACGCGATGAGGTTACCGTTATGGCTTTGGGAAATACTGTTCCACTGCTAAATAATTGCAATCTCCAAGTCTCAGACAATGAAAGGAGGCCTTGGTATCTCAGAAATGCATCGTCTGAGTATGTCCCAAACATGCTCGATAGGATTCAGGTCAGGAGAGCACGCTGGTCATTCCATACGCTGTATTGTTTCAGCTTCAAGCATGTTTTCCAGAAGACGAGCTGTATGATATCTGGCATTATCATGCATGGAAAACAAAAAAATCACTAATTGCTGCAACATAAAATACGACATGAGGTCCCAGTATCTCGTCTGCATAACTTCGGACCGTCAAACTGCCATTCCGAATAACATGCAGGCCCATACGCCCACCTATGCTGATTCCAGCACATAGCATCAACCTACCTCGTCTGTAATGCCATCTTTCACGAACGAATGGGGGATTATTTGGAGAGCCTATCTCCCCATGCTAAAACACATCAGCTATCACATCCTGAGTGAATCGGGACTCGTCTGTAAACAGATTTTGACTCCAACAACGTTGCCTCTAAACTCGATGTTCAGTTGCCCACCTTCTTTGGGCCGCACAGTTGCTTGAGATCAACGGTATACATACCATTGGCTTACGTGAATAGACCCTGATGAAGCTTATTTCGGACTGTTTGGTTGGACACCTTTCGTCCTGTGGCCAAGAACAACTGTGTTTGCAGCAGAGTAGAATTGCCTCTTCCGTCTCGACGAGCTGTTAACAGGATACATCGGTCATCAGTTTATGTGGTAGCACGTGGACGAACTTGCCCTTGTCAATGTCTACCATTCCATGTGTCTTGAAATCGATTCCACAGATTTGCATTGACACTTCTTGCGACCCCAACAGCGTCCACTACACTTCGTTGTGTTCCCCCAGATTCAACTGTTCCGATAACACTCCAAGCCATGGATTCCGTTAAATCACATTGTTTTGACATTTCCAAGTCACCTTTTTCTCAAAACACAAGCTGTGCAATGAAATTTTACAACTGAGACTATGAAACAGACGTTTCTGCAAAATCCCGATTTCTGCACTTATCTCCTTTTTCTAGTTTTTCATGTCATAAACTTTAATTTGCATGAGAATTTTTTTTATCTGTTTTCTACTACGCTTTAAATTATAGACATTTTATTTTACGTTACTTATTTGTGTAAATATTTGAATAATTTTGTTAAAACTATGTGCTCCCCTAATTGTTTTGAGCAGTGTATATGTATTAAAACATATACACTATATCGATTAAAACATTGTATGAAATATATTAATTATTGTGTCATGTTTGTATTTTAATTTAATATGTATAGATGGCAGCAAAAAAATCATTCTTTATGGCAGATGAGATTACTTACTGTGATTATAATGTTATAAACATGGTATTCATAAAACACAAAATAAAATTGAAGCTATTTTAAATGCTCCAAGACCAGTAAATGTATCTCAGGTTAAAGCTTTTCTAGGCTTAGTTACATATGTTAAGTTTGTACCAAACTTATTTACTATTGCAAATCCTTTAAATAATTTGCTTAAGAAGAATGTTAAGTTTAATTGGTCTTATAAGTGTGAACAAGCATTTAAAAGTATAAAAAGAAAAATTACTTCTGACAGAGTTCTTACTCACTTTAATCCTAAGTTGCATTTAGTTTTAGCTACTGATGCTTCACCTTATGGTATTTCTGCAGTTCTTTCGCATATGATGACATACAACACTGAAAAACCTATTGGGTTTATGTTCAGAACTTTGAATAATGCAGAAAAACGGTATAGTCAAGTATATAAAGAAGCATTAGCGATTATATTTGGTGTGAAGAAATATTTTCAGTATATGTATGGCAACAGGTTTACCTTATTTACTAACAGTAAACCTTTAATTTCTATTTTTTCTCCTTCTAAAAGTATTCCTGTTTTATCGGCGGCTGGAATGCTAAGATACGCAATTTATTTACAAACGTTTCAATATGATATCCGTTATGAAAAAAAAACTACTGATTACAGAAATGTTGATGCTCTTTCACGACTTCCTTTACGTAGTAAAAATTTACCTCAACAATTTAATTCAAATTATGCAATCAATGAATCTGAAATTCTTCAAATTAATCAACTCTCTATCTTACTATTAATTTCAAAATCTATTGCTTCAGCTACAAAATCTGATCCCCTTTTAAGTCAAATTTTTCATCACCTCATTTCTGGTTTTGAAATTCCTAAATATTTACTTTTTGGTGGTAAACAAGAAGAATTCACTCTTCAGCATAGTTGTATTTTAAGAATGTAGGGCACTTATCCCTGAAATTCATAGAAATCGAATCTTAAGAGAATTACACTTTGGACATTTTTGTATAGTTAAAATGAAATCTTTAGCCCTTAGTTTTGTAGGCCAGATATAGACCAAGATATTGAAGATCTTGCACGAAATTGCACTACATGTGTAAATTAAAAAAATAATCCTCCCAAAGTTGATACACATCATTGGAAATGGCCTACAGCTCTATGGCAAAGAATTTATATTGATTATTTTGGTCCTGTTCTGGGAAAAATGGCTTTCTTTAGTGGTTGATGCCCATAGCAAATGTCCAGAAGTTTTTATTGTTCCTAGTACAACTTCAGAAAATACAATTACTTGTCTCTCTTCACTTTTTGCACGATACGGTTTTCCAATTTATTTAGTATCAGATAATGCTAAACAGTTTACATCTGCAAAATTTGAAATATTTTTGAAAAATTATGGTTTAAAACCTAAGTTCAGTGCTCCATACCATCCAGCTACAAATTGACAGGCGGAGAGGTATGTGCAAATTCTTAAACGTGGATTAAAAGCCTTAGCTTCCGAACCTGGTACTTTACAAAGGAAATTAAATAGCTTCCTTTTGCAATATAGGAAGATGCCTCATGTTACAACGGGGGTCCTGCATCTCTATTTCTAAAACGTCTATTTCTATAAGAACAAAAATAGATTTGATAGTGCCAAATGTTACAAATTTTGTTCATGATAAACAAGATGCGAAAAAGTCCAAAGTTAAAATAAAAGAATTTAAAATTAACCAGAAATTATACTCCAAAAGCCAAGTGCAAAATTGGTCGAATAATAGCAAGAGAAGGAAAATTACATTATAGAGTTCAAGTTGATTAAAATATTTGGAAAAGGCATGTTGATCAAATAGCAAATGTAGGTTCAGAGATTTCTTTAGTTAATGATATAAATTCCGAATAAAGTGATACAGGAAATTTCAGGAGTGAAAATACAATTCTAAAACAAGGTGATTTTTCACCAATACAGCCTAGTATCGCATATCTGCAACCAGTTGATTCTCATGAGCCAAATACTCCAGGTCCTACTTCAACTGACTTTCATGATCCTGATTCTTCAAGTCCTAAATCAACTGACTCTGAGCCAAAACTTCCAAAACCTTCTGCCCCCACTAGTTCAATAGTTGATGCTTCTGAACTTTTAAAAACTAATTCTTCTTCTCCTCCACAGGAACTAGGAAGATCCAGCAGGTACAGAAGAGCTCCTGACCGTCTGAAATATTAAGTGGGGGAGAGCTGTCATGTTTGTATTTAAATTTAATATGTATACATAGCAGTACCACAGTTTTCTTTCCTCACACAATTCATTATTAGAGAATTGTTCTCTGGCTTTGTGTCATGAGATTGACGTTTGTAAGTTATGTTTGCTTTTGTTTTGTGAAATGTTCAAGTAAATGTTTATATGTTTACGATGTTTTCTCGTCAATTAATGGTTGTGTTAAATATTATTAATTACTTACTAAGTATATAAGAATTGTATTATAGAATATTGTATATAGAATTGTATTAGTCCTAAAAGTTTCTCAAATTAATCGTTAAATTCCATTTAAAACATTTATGTGTTTTTTCAATTGAATATGCATCTCTGATTAAAAAGGTAAGATATTAGCCACTATATATATGATAAAGATCTATGTACATATTGCTTCAAATTTAAATCTTTTCACGTTTTAATAAGATAATACAATTGATGTATATGCGAAATTTTTTTAACATTTCCGAGCATATCTACTCATTTAAGTTTCTTAAAAGAGAAAAAATACAACTATAGTTTAAATATTTTGCCAATAATCCAATATTTTATTCATTTTCATACTGTATTATTATGCACTAAAGCACAGTGATTAGGTGATCATATATTCTAATAGGCAATTTTAGACAACTCATAATCAATTTAATCAATATTCTTATAGTACGTACCTTTTAAGAGTAAATTTTTATTAGTTTTCTAGAATGAGTGTGTAAACAAACTTGTGTTCTTAAACAAAATTTATAAAAATAAATTTTATAAATATTTGTCAAACGTATTTTACAGAATCAGCCCCTTTGGGTAGAAAAACGTATTTAATGAATATTTCCTCATTGAAGAAATGATCTTTAACTAAATCTTTTCCTCACATACATTTAAATACTTCAATTAAGTTAAGAATTAAAAAAAAATCCAGATGCTTTGGAGAAATTAATTTTTTGCTCTTTTGCATGTCTGAATTTTGTAGCCACTACATTTCTTTTACTTTTGAAAAGATTGGAGGGTAGAATACCTTAAAAAATGGGGAAAAAAAGATATGCCTTTTTTCCTTTTTAAAAATTTTTATCTGAAAAATGTTAAAAATATTTTTGTAAGTTTATTAAAAACTAAGTTACTTACCGAATAAGAAAAGTTGTCCAATTAAATACATTTTTCCGATTGCTGAAATCATTTAACTACCAAATTTATTCTTATTTATCTATTTATCAAAGTATGTTCAATAGACCTGTCAAAAAACTTCAATTGTGATAAAATGTTCTATTGAAAATATAGTTCGAAAGTTTCCCTTCTCACATTGCGACTAAATGGTTAAAAGAAATAATAAAAATTAGAATTTAACAAGTTTTAATATGTTATGTAACTTTTCAAACGTCTTATTTAAAAATAGCGTGACGCACCATGGACATTTAAGAGCTGGTAATATATTGTACTTAATGTTATTACTTGCGTAAATATATTAGCATCGTATTCTAGATTTTTAAAATAAAAAGAAACAGAAAAATGTTGGATATGCCAATCCCAAAACTTTCTTCTATCTCATATATTTTAATGTTTCAAAATGTTGTTACAAATGTCAATATTTCATTTTTATAAGTTCAATACTATATCAACCTTGACTTTCATCTTAAATTTCTGCTTTAGTCAATTAATCGGAGTAAAAACGAGTTCATCTCGATCATGATATTTATTAAAATCAATAGCTTTCCGTTATTCTGCGGTATATCAGCTGTTCACGAATAGTCGGCTTATCAGGATGGGAAATTTCCGTCGCTTCACGAGTCTCCGGTGTACAATTAAACTAAGAAAAATAAGAAAATTACATAAAAATCCTTATTGTAGTGCCCCCTTTCGGCGGAATATTTCCAAATTCAGGGAGGACCTTCTTGTGATGACCAAAAACATTCACAAAAAATGTGGTTCAATTCTATGCATAATTTCTTATACTTTTTGATGGTACAATATTAAAAACTACAAAAAAAAAAATTGCTATTACAGCACCCGCTTCCGGCGAAATTTTTCCGAATTCAGGAAGTACCTTCTCGGTATGGTCAAAAACACACAAAAATTTGGTTCAATTCTACGCATAACTTTATACACTTTTCGATGGTACAATATTCAAAATTGCACAAAAATTGCTATTACAGCGTCCCCTTAAAGCGGATTTTTTCCAAATTGAGGAAGGACCTGTTTGCCATAGCCAAAAACTTAAAAAAAAAATTTGTTCTGTTCTATGCATAACCTCATACACTTTTTGATGGTATAATGGCGACAAACACACGGACATACGGACAGACAGACATTTTCTATAAACATGTTTTTGGGGGTCTCTGACCCCTAAAATGTATAAATCCGTCGAAAACCGTATGTCGAAAAAAATTTCGATTACAATACTTTCTTCTATTGAAAATGGAAGAAAGTAAAAATGAAATTTGAGATTGTACATTAATATATATATATATATATATATATATATATAATGTAAAATACGTCGCATTCAAATTACCTATACGACATATGGCCTCTATTTGAACACGTGAAAAAAATAAGCGTTCTAAAATTATCAATAATGTATGCGCAAAATATTAAAATAAATCTCCAAAGTAAAAATATTATCGATATCTTTTATTTATCAATGCAAAGTACGTACAGAATTCCAAAATTCTGCTTAATTGGTGTATGGTGCTTGATCATTTTTTTTTCAGATGATATTGATAAACATATGAAGGTTGATAAACAATTTCTAAGTTCACAAGTATTCTAAGTTCGCACGAGTTCACTTCGGTCAACGATCATATATTTACAGTTTCATAAACATCATAGCTGTTAGTATGTAGACATCATGTTAACGAAATGAGCATTATATCGAAATTTTCAAATTGTATATAAAATTATTTTAACATTTTATCCGAACTTTTCTAGTAGCTCTGCAGTTTTAATGCAATGAATAATTACTAACTAAAAGAGTTAATTTCTTGCAAAATAAACTATTTCTTTATTTATCTTAGAATGATAAACTTAAGCGATTCCTTTATTAACCCGAGTTTTCTCGTGTTCTTATATAGTAAAATTAATTATTATCCGGAGAATAATCGGACGTGGCATAATTTGTCACTACGATTTGTTTTTTCACGTTTTTACTCAGCCTGAAGCTAAAGAAAGAAAATATTCTTATATAATATAATAAATAACATATAATTATATATAATATTTGATTGGCATTTTTCCAAATTTTGTAATATGAAATGCAAATGATGAAATGCAATCATGTGATTACAAAAAATGTCACGATTTTTTTCAGTTTCTTTTTCTTTTCAGAAAAATTGGTAAGGAAAGCGGTTCATTCTAATTTCTTTATACTTTAAAATATAGATAATGCAAGTAAACTCGGTGTTAAAAACGATAACAAGTAAAAAGTCTGATCTCCAATAAAACATTAGTGGGCATGTCTATAGTTTCCGGATAAATTCATTAGTTTATTTTCTTATTAAAGGAGCCATTTCTCCTGAAACTGTTGTTCTGTTTCACCAATGGTTCGTTAGAGATCAGAGAAGTTTCTCTTCAAACCTTTTTTTTCATATCGTACCGTATATTATAAATATTTTATATTTGCTATATTATACAGAGATCTGGATAATTTTATAAAAATATTTGCCGTAAACTAACTTCACTAGTTTTTATGATTATTTTCCCAAAAAGATTCATATAAGGGACTGAAAACTACATATTAGTGAAGCAAAATCTGTCTCTTTACAAAAATCAGAAAATCAATTTTAAACACCCAAACAGATAAATAAATACACACAAAACCAATTTAAAAATTAAAGCAATAGTGCTTTAAAATGTATTCCATACCTCCCTATAAACAGAGAGGTATGGAATAGCAATAATAGATAGCAATAAAAATGTATGCAAAAACACAGATAATCTAGTGTAAGCTACATATACAATTTAACGAAGATTGTAGGTTAATAAATCTATTTGAAATTAAAATATTAACCATTAATAATGTAATGAAATTAGTAACGATATAAAATATATTACTATGAAATAGTGTAGTGTACTATTCACTATTGCAGGAGGAAATTAAATATTTTATAAAACCAGAGACTATATTTTGCTATATTTGCGTGCATAATTTGCATATTATTAGCAATTTACAATCGTCTTATTAAAGGGAGGGTCACTCCTGTCCACTACGTAGTGGAAGTTAACGAACTTCCTTTTATGTGGAACTACTTGTATAAACAACAATGCTGCTTTTAGCCTTGGATTATATCCGGATAATATACAGTAATATTACATAAAAAGGAAACTATTAGATCTGACCCATACAAATTCTTTAATTTAGATAAAGCATAACAAGTTTATGAAGTAAATTTACTTTTGAATCTTGAAATGATTTTTATTTACACAATTGTCAGCATATACAGATCAGCTACGTATTTGAATTGAAGATTTGGCTGTCAATGCTTCATCTAGTGAGTAATTTATGAAACGTTTAGAATGACATATTTAAGAAAACTCCAACTGTTACATTTCACCCCATTCTTACCTAATATCATAGTTACGAAACTACTTGTTAAAGTAAACTGCATACGAAAATTTTAAACTTTTAATGGATCAAAAGTTTCTCTATTCGACAAGTTTAACGTTTTAACAAATATTAAATACATTTATAAAACTTACAGGAAATACCACTAAATTTAAAAATATGGAGTTTCCTATAATTTGGAGTATATTATAATAACGTTTTAAACTAATTTAACCCGGAGTAAATGGTTTAAAACAATTTGAAACGTGCTGTATGGATTTTTCCCTCCTTGCTCATAAAATAAACCATACTTTTAACTATTAAGTTTCCATACGAGTTAACGAGATGCACAACAAATCAATGGAGCAGAAAACCATCAGTTGCAATAAAAGGTATATCTCTTTTTATAATTTATTTAATTTTTGGCCAATAATTTTAATAGCTCTCAAAAAGTTTGAAATATCGTTTACGTTATATGGGGCATTCTCACAATTTTTTGACCTTTAGGAAAAAAAACTGACAAATTTAAACTTGCAAAAATAACATTTTAATCTGATAGACGAATGCCTTAAAGATTCAAAATAAAGAAAAAATGGTCAGCAGCGAAAATTTTTTTATTTAACTGAGGTTTACGTTAAACTTGCGAATTTAAGTTTCCTTACCATTTTACCCCTATAACTTTTTATTTTCTTCTAAATTTTTACTTATAATGAATTTGCATAGTACCCACAGGACACTCAAATAAGAAATAATAACAATGTAGTACTTTTAATACAGAATTTTTGTATAACATTGTCTTAAAGTGGTATTAAAGAAGGGACGGTAAGGTAAAAAAAGGGGATAGTATTGGAAAAAAGGACGAAATGGTAAAAAAAAAAAAAAAGGACGGTAAGGATGGAACGGTAAGGAAAATTGCCACCTATTTTTAGGAAAATCATGTTAGGACTAAGTGATAGACACAATGTTCATTGATTTTTAGAAGCAGTTGTTAACATTGGATTAAATTAATTTTTTTTTAAATTTACCTCGAAAAGTGCAAGAATAAACCTTGGGGACGGTGAGACTACCAATAAAGCCACGATGCTTGAAATTGATATTTAAATGCTGATTTAAATTCTACAGTAAATTTCCAGCCAAATAATTTTAGACATTATTTCTCTGGCATACATCTGCATGAGAAAAAACTTGAAAAAAATTCTTTGGCTGCATCTGAAATGATTTTCCGTATAATTTTAGAAGAGGGGTGGTAAGAAATCTAAAACCCAGGGACAGAGTTTAAAAAATAATAACAACCCTAAAAATGTGTGCAGGTTAATTTTTAGCTACATATTTATAGAAAACAATAGTTCCAATTTCAGAAAAAAGTTACATTGAATTATTTTTATTGAAACAATTTTATCCAGACAGCTCCAAACTTAAAAATCAGCATCAGGGACACGGGGCGGTAGATGAGTTTTCCTGGTATTTGGACCCCCAACATCGTCCGAAACTTATTTATCTCATTAATATTGTTATGCAATCATGCAATGGGATGTTCCCCAGTATATAAAAAAAACACAAAAAAATGTATTAAATAAAAAATTATTATTCAGGGACATGAAAGTCAAAAGATTGTGAGAATGCCCCATATCTTGTTTTACGATCACCGAAAAGGCATGGTGTTTTGCACGTCTCCATTAATTAGTCTCTAGTCTAAATTCATTTCCAAGGTAACCAACTGCTCATTAAGCTTTGCTTACTTCAGCCTTTTGCAGGTAATTTGCTCGATTGTTACTATGCAGTTCAATCTATAATAATATAACCTACCGTTACCTGCGTTTTGAATTTATACTGGCATTGTAGTTTTAATTAAATTTAAGCTTTATCTGATGGTCGCTTTCATGAACAGTTGAAAATATCTGAAAACCAAATGTCAAAGCAGAGATTAAACATGCACGTAGGTTTATAAATGAATTATTTTGGTAGAATCAAATATGCTTACGGTTAAATTTCAAATTTCAATTCGCGCTATTAATATAATTTTATGCTATACCACAGGTATTAAATAAAATTCAACCAGTCAAATGTTTTAAGCATTACGTAAGTCATTCTCATCTGTTTATCTTTGACCTTTTATAGATCCAGTATTTGTATACCATAGATGAATGCTATTAATAAAGCAACGGAATCTCATAGGTAAAAGAAACCGACATTATTCAGCTTATTCACAAAATAAAATTTAGGCAGAACTGGTATAAATATATAAAAAATGTTAGAGGAACTAAGCATATGTGTTGCACAAAACGTGTAGAAAATATCGTAAACGTTCTTTATTCTGTTTAGTATGAATGACAAAAGGTTTACGTCTAATTGTTATATTTGTTTACACACTGAGTTTTAAAAGAAGTCATAATATGCTGTGACAAAACATAAACTGTTATTAGCATTACATTTATAAACTTCATATATCACAGTATTTCGTAATAAAATCAAATATAACGATTCCAAGTTACATTAAGTATAATTTCATAAAAGTTTAAAATAGCTAATTTAATAGTGCAAACGAATATAATAAATACCGTAAGCGAAACAGAGCAAAAACGGTTGTTATTTGATGCAGATAAGTACTGCTATTAAAGTTTGAATTTTTTTTAATCAGTTAAAAAACCTAATAAATGTTGTTCCTCCTCCGTATTATGGCCCTGCTTTATAAAAGACTTAATGTAAATATTCTGACATATTACAAGTCCTGGTATTTTACACGTAAGAATTAAACCGAAAATCCGGAAATTCACTAATGTATTCAACAGTCATAATTTAAGAATTACGCTCATGAATACTGAAAAGTTATTTAAAATGTAAAAAATTGGTTCATAAAATGTCGAGTGATCTGCTTCGATGCTTAACGTAAAATATTTCGAACATTTTGTATGATAGGAAAGGCGATATTTACAGCTTTCCAAAGTTCATTCACCTTACTTTAACATAAACGTGATTTTAGAAGCAAACAGTAAGAAAAATAAAACAATTTAAAAAACATTGAAATTAAATGTTTTGAATTAAATAAGTCGAGATAAGCATCACCACGATGATTTTTGAAAAATTTGTTTTAACCCACTCAAATCAGTTTTGTTCTGCATCTATCAAAATGAAATTTTCGTTGAAAATTTCTGGCTACGTGCCAAGAAATAGAACATAGAATAAAACAAAATGGGTCGATTCAAGAAATATTTCTATTCTTTCAATATGATTGATTCATCTTCTTTAAAAAATTTAATTATCCTCAAAAGGAGATAAGTTGAACCCTTCAAGAGCAAATATTTGAATGACTATTTTAGCAGTAAATTTAGAAAACATTCAAACTATTCAAAAGAATTGACGTTGTAGTTGTGCTTTTCTTCAGTGCAGTGAAGTAAAGAATCTAAGTTTAATTTTAAGATCAAGCATTTTAGAAAAATTCGTATGCTAATGAAGGAGTGCTTACACTTTTAACAATATATATCCCCAACGATAAAACTTTTTTCTCAGCTAATATACTATATTTTTAAGTGTAAAATAATGAATTTGTATTGTTCTATATCGTCACTAATCTTGTTAATGCATTTTCAAAATTACTCTTTAATTTAGAAATATTTTTTCACTAATTATATCTTATTTGTTCTTAACACAATTGACTTTCCCTAACAATATTGATTGGAAATCATTAAACAGCTTCTGACATATACTAACTTAAAACAATTTCATTACTTTAAAAGTATGTTCTATTACTAGATAAAATTTCGGAGAGCTCGAAGGATACTTTTTGTTGCATAAAAATCTACAGAGCACAGAAACTTTAATGTCTTGCAATGTCCTAGGAACTCAAGATTTCAGCATAAATGAACTGATATATCACTAATATAAATCAAGCAGTATATTAATACATAGAAATTATTCCAGAGAGAAACATTCGCCTTGCATACAATATTTCAAATGAAAATCAAATTTCAAATTTCAAAGTAATTAAAAAGGCGCAAAGGCCAACATAGTGAAAAAGTATAATTTCTATCGATGCTGGATTTAATCATGTTTCGAGTTTGTCCCAGGTCGGTGACTCAAGATAAATATTCCATCTTGTGCTGCGTTTGTAGCCTTGCCAACATATAATAGTGAAAAATTTTCCGAGCTAGGTATCGTTCCAAGTGGTTTAGTCGGTAGAACGTCAGTGCGCTATACTGATGGCCCGGGTTCGAGTCCCGGCTTGGAATCTTTTTCACTATGTTGGCCTTTGCGCCTTTTAAGCAATTACTTTGAAATTTGAAATTTGATTTTCATTTGAAATAAATCAAGCAGTTTTCAAAGAATGTAATTTGTAACTGGTGTGAAATAGTAAGAACTAAAAGATCTTCTTAAAATACAATCAGAAATTTTTTTAAATGCACTTGGCTTTTCAAAAGATCTTAGTCTTTCTTCGTCAGGCGCAAAGAACAGGTGCTTCTACTATGAAAGCAGCAACAAGACTAAACTGAAAGATAAGGGAAAGAAAACAAGCTGAAGAGACAGCCAGTGTGAAAGAAGAAATCAACAGCCAATAGGAAAGCAGAAGACAACAGCCATTCACAAAAGAGTATAATCATAACAGAAGAACACAGAGTAGAAGGGGGAAAAGGAAGCAAATTCGAAAATAACTAGATAAATAAATATATAAAAATAAATATGAAAGAAAATAAATTATAATAAAAGAAAAACACTCATATGTATAAAAAATATGGGAGCGCATGGAAATAAAAGGAATATATATATAATAAAATATAACTATCAAACTAAAATTAAGACAAAATAAATTATGTGGTAGAACTGAAAAGGTTTTTCCAAAATGCAGAGGGCATTGCGAAATCAGATTTATCATTAACAATAACGTCATGATTAAGATAAATAGCTAAATTTTCAAGAAAGTCGAATTCTGAGATACTATGGCCATTAAAGGTAATTTTAGCATTTTGAAAATTAAAACTATGGCCGGAATCCCAAGAGTGCTTGGCAATAGAAGATTTAGAAATTTCTTGATTATTTACAAAACGAGAATGTTCTTTTAAGCGGATTTCAAGATTTCTTCTAGTTTGATCAATGTAATGTAAATCGCAGCCATTACAAGGAACATTATAAATTCCCCATTTATGAAGATGAGGAACAGAAGATATAGTGGAGAGGAATTTGACTTTATTGACAGGTTTAAAGATAACGTTAAAATTGAAACGTCTTAAAACTTTAGCCAATTTGAAACATAAAGTAGGATAAAAGGGGAGAACAATCAAATTATCAGGTTTGCTTTTCACAGATTTGAAAAGAGTAGATTTAGTAGATGGTCTATTGAATTTCTTCACAGCATTATTAATAACAGTAGGATTGAAACCTCTTTTGAGAGCAATAGTTTTTAAATAATTAAGAAAAAAGATCCCACTAATTCGTAACTTTCCACTCTCAAAAAAAAGCTATTAAAAATTCTGTTTTAAATGACAGCAGTAAACATTGTGTTATTCCTTCTTCAGCCATCTGTGCTCATTTTTATGCTTTGCCTAAAGTTCATAAAACCAATGTCCCCTTAAGACATATTGTCTCTAATATTGGTATTGATACTTATCCTCTTGCCAAATTTTTAACACCCATTTCGTCTCTTTTATACATATCTAATTCTCATACAATAAAAATTTCTTATGATTTTGTTAGTAAATTAAAATATATTAATCCATCCAATTGTTCTATGCTTTCTCTTGATGTCAAATCTTTATTTATTAATGTCCCTATTGAAGTTGCTCTTTCTTGTTTGGAAACAAGATTACGTGAATTTCATTTCTCTGATATTGAAGTCAAAGATTTTGTTAATTTAACTAAAGTTTGCATACTCAAACTACTTTTGAATTTGATAATAAATTTTTCAAACAATCAGACGGCTTAAGTATCGGTAATCCTTTATCTCCAATTCTTTGTGATATCCATATGATTATTTTGAGGGGGAAATGATAAATCTGGTAAATTTTAAATGTTAGATGCGTTAAGTCGACGATCTTTTTGTTTTAGTTGATAATCCTTTTCATATTTCCACCATTCTTCAAACTGTCAATTCTATCGACCCACATATTCAGTTTACTTTTGAGTAAGAAAATTAAAATAAACTTCCTTTCCTTGATGTTTTAGTTATCGAATGTGATTATTTTTTCAAAACATGTGTTAATAGAAAACATTTTTTTCTGTCTCTAATTCACTTCATGCTCTCTCAAATCATCCTTTTCAACCAATAAATCGGTGTTTTTTACACGTAAGTAAATAGTGTTTTCAAAATTTTTTCTAACTCTTAATTACTTAAAAACTATTGTTGTCAAAAGAGGTTTCAATCTTTCCGTTATCAATAATTCTGTGAAGAAATTCAATAGACCGTCTAGTAAATCTGCTCTTTCTAAATCTGTGAAAAGCAAACCTGATAAATTGATTGTTCTCCCCTTTTATCCTCTTTTATGTTTCAAATATGATAAAGTTTTAAAACGTTTTAACTTTAATGTTACTTTTAAACCTGTCAATAAATTTTAATTAAACTCCACTAAGTCTCCGGTTCCTCATTTTCGTAAATGGGGAATTTATAATGTTCCTTGTAATGGCTGTGATTAATCTTAAATTGGTCAAACTAAAATAAATCTTGAAATCTGTTTAAAAGAACACTCTCGTTATATAAATAATCAAAAAATTTCAAAATCTTCTATTGCCAAGCATTCTTGGGATTCCGGCCATAGTTTTAATTTTAAAAACGCTAAAATTATCTTTAATGCCAATTATATCTCTGAACTGGACTTAGTTGAAAATTTAGCTATTTATCTTAATCGTGAAATTGTTGTTAATAATAAATCTGACTCCACAATGCTCTCTGCAGCTTAGAAAAACCTTTTCAGTTCTACCATAGAATTTATTTTTTGTCTTAATTATAGTTATATATATATATATATTCCATATTCTTCTTTTTTTCTTCCATGTTAATTCTTGTAATTATGTATAAGGCACTTTATTTTGTACATACAATTCTATATTATAGGTTTGGGGTATCCATTTTTATTGTCATTTCACAATATTGCGGTTTTTGATGATGGTCGGTGATGTTTAATTAATGGTTATATATATATATATATATATATATATATATATATATGGGGGGAATTCTCACAATCTTTTGACTTTTGGGGGAAAAAATCTGGCGAAATTAAACTTGCTAAAATAACATTTTAATCTGCTAGACGAATGCCTTAATGATTCAAAATAAAGAAAAAATGGTCAGCAGCGAAAAATTATTTATTTAACTGAGGTTTAGGTTAAACTTGCGAGTTTAATTTTCCTTACCATTTTATCCCTATAACTTTTTATTTTCTTCTAAATTTTTACTTTTAATGAATTTGCATAGTACCCACAGGACATTCAAATAAGAAATAATAACAATTTAGTACTTTTAATACAGAATTTTTGTATAACATTGTCTTAAAGGAGTGTTAAAGAAGGGACGGTAAGGTAAAAAAAGGGATGAAATGGTAAAAAAAAAAGAGATGGTAAGGATGGAACGGTAAGGCGAATTACCACCTATTTTTAGGAAAATCATTTTAAGACTAAGTGATAGCCACAATGTTCATTGATTTTTCGAAACAGTTGTTAACATTGGATTATTTTTTATTATTATTATTATTTACCTCGAAAAGTGCACGAATAAACCTTGGGGACGGTAAGACTACCAATAAAGCCACGGTGCTTGAAATTGATATTTAAATGCTGATTTATATTCTGCAGTAAATTCCCTGTCAAAGAATTTTAGATATTCTTTCTCTAGCATATTCTGCATCAGCAAAAACTTGAATAAAATTATGTCGCTGCATCTGAAGGGATTTTCTGTATAATTTTAGAAGAGGGATGGTAAAAAATCTAAAACCCAGGGAGAGAGTTAAAAAAATAATATTAACCCTAAAAATGTGTGCCGGTTAATTTATAGCTACATATTTATATAAAACAATAGTTCCAGTTTCAGAAAAAAATTACATCGAATTATTTTTATTGAAACAATTTTATCCAGACAGCTCCAAACTTCAAAATCAGCATCAGGGACACGGGACGGTTCATGAGTTTTCCATGTGTTTGGACCCCCAACATCGTCCAAAACTTATTTATCTCGTTAATATTGTTGTGCAATCATGCAATGCGATGTTCTAAAGTATATGAAATTAAAAAAAAAAACACAAAAAAGTGTATTAAATAAAAAATTATTATTCAGGGACATGAAAGTTAAATGATTGTGAGAATGCCCTATATATAGAAGAGAGTAGCCATATTTGGACCGCCGCTTTAATTGGACCGTTGCCATTCTGCCGTTAATTACAGGAAATCCGCTCCATCTACCGCTGAAATCATACTCATCAGAATGACGTCACTCATGATTAGAAGAAGCAGCTGCCTACCACGTTCTGTTTTCAGACAATTAAAAATAACCTAAAGTTACCTGTTTTGATCTAATTTTTTCCTACTAAACGTAAGTAAATATCTTAAAACTAAGGTAAGTTGTTATGCTTTCATATACATATATGAATTCATCTGTTTATTGCGCATATTTTTCATGCGGATTTTTTTTTTATTTTGTTTTTGTTCTTAGTCTTGAACTTAACTGTTTTGAAAAATGGTGCAGTTGCCATAATTGAGCCAATTTTAGTTGCTTAAATTGGACCAGATATGCGATCATAAATTTCAAAAGTAAGTAATACATTTCGAAGATGTTATGCTTTGTACACTATTTTTTTTTAATATTTTATAATGGATTACTATCTCCATGTAAGATTTTTTTTTGTATATCTGGATTAATTTCTTTATACAGTTTAGGCCTATATAAACATAAAAATATTTTTACATGTCTACGCAATAAATTCTGTTTGCAATGTCTTTTATCTTGTATGTAATTGTATTTATTTTCTTTGAATTCTTTATTCCTACGGCATACTTGATTTACAGAGTTGAATTCAAACATTTTCCTCGTGCAGGATATTTGTGATGGAAGTCTTTTTACAGTTCTAAAGGGCGGAAATATACTTTTTTGCCATTAAATCGCATAAAATCTCAAACTTTGATGAAAATGTTGAAGAAGGACATAGACAAACTGTCTGGATGAAAAACACCCGTGACAGCAAAAGCTGTCAAAGATATAGGAAACAAAAAGCAGTAAGTTGTGAATAAATTGACCTGCAACAATGCTGCAGCTACAAATCCTCCCCAAAAGAAAAAAAGCTTTAGAAATGTTATTTTCCTTGCTAAATTCAGTTAAATCAATGTACAGAGGGAGCCAAAAAACAGCTGTGTTAACATCATCGCCATATAAACTAAACCTTGAAATGAAAAAAAAAAAGGCAAAAAGGAAGCTTTCACAGCACAAAAGCAATTGTAATATCGAGTTTCAAAAAATAGGCGTAATGCAATTAGCAAGAAAATGATGGAAGAGAAGAACTACAAACATAATGTAAAGAAAACTCCTGTTGTAAAAAAAAAGGTCTAATAATTCAGAATCTAAAAAGAAAAATCGAGACAGTTATGATTGGTTTTGCCTAATTTGTAAGAAAAATGAAACAGCAGAAATGATTCAGTGTTCAGTTTGTCATATACGGTTCCATGTTGTGTGCGCTGGAAAACAAAAACAATAAACAAAATTCATGTCTAAGCTTTGCATCACTCCTTACATGATATTCCAGTAACTAACAATTAGTTCCAAAATTTCTATTCTTATTTACTGACAACTTTGATTTATATTTTGAATACATTTTGATTTAAAACAATTACTCTTATTTTCAGATATTTGATTTCATTATATTTCATTGCTGTTATTTTGTTTGATTGTTTCATTATTCGCAAACTTTGCTTTTAATAAAATTAGTTATATTCCCTAGTCATTAAAACAACCTGATATTTTTGGTCCAATTTAGGAGACTGGGGGGGGGGGGGGTCCAACTTAGGCGACCAGTTGCTGAATTTGGGCCACTTTTGACAAATTTTTCAAATTAAAATAAAATTTAAGATTTTCAAAAAGAAATTGATCTAAATATTTATTTAGTTGGTAGATGAATAGATTGACCCTGTGTAATGATCTTTTGCATATATTCCAAAAATTAAGTGAGTTACACCTGAAAATATGTGAAGTGGTCCAAATTAGGCTACTCTCCCATATATATTTCATTTTGTTTCATGTGTTCCCATATTTTTTATGTATGTGTGTGTTTTTCTTTTATTTCTAAAATTATTTTCCTTTATATTTTTTTTGTATTTATTTTTTTTTTATTTATTTATTTTATTTTTTTTTATTTTTTATTTTTTTTATTTTTGCAGTTTGCTTCATTTTTCACCTTCTACTCTGTGTTCTTTTGTTTTGATTATTCACTTTTTTGATTGGCTGTTGCCTTCTGCTTTCCTATTGGCTGTTGATTTCTACTTTACTATTGGCTGTTTCTTCAGCTTGTTTTCTTCCCCTTATGTTTCATTTCAGTCTTGCTGCTGCTTTCATTAGCAGAAGCACGTCTTCTTTGCGCCTGACGAAGAAAGACTAAGGTCTTTTTAAAGGCCTACCGCATTTTAAAAAACATTTGTTGTGTTTTATGAAGATCTTTTAGTTCTTACAAGTAGTTTTCATATAAATTTGATTAGAAACATATAAAATAATATAATTACCAACTAACTAGTACAGGGTGATTGAAAATAAATTGAACCGACATCAAGGAGTGCTAAAGCAAATTACAACAATTTTTTTATGATAGTAAACCAGGCTCACGGTCCATTCATTCTGTTAAAAGAAAGTGTTTCAGTCCAGTCCAAACCCAGATTTTTGTTTATAAAAATAATTAAGATATAAACAACATTTTCAACAGATTCATGTTGCTTTGTGAGAAATGCGAAGGCATTACGAAAAGTACTCCAAGTGCCTGTAATTCGGTCAGTGACACCGTATTTAATGTTAACTACATTTTGAAATATATAACGTCTAGTTCAGCGTATTTGAATGAGGATAATGCCACTTCTATCGCTTTTCGAGGTTCTTTTACCTTTCACACAAAGTAAAGTATGCCTGGGGTAAATTTCTTTAAAACGACTTAATTATTATTAAACATAGTATTTTTGACGCAATAAATCTATTTTGACAGCGGTTTCCTATACAATGTTGTAGTGCGCTCTACCACTTCTTAAAATTTATCCAGTCTCTCTTTAATCAACATGTATATTGACGAAATGTTTAGGATTATTAAGTAAAACCGTTACCTTAATTTTTTGAATGATCGCCCAGATTTTGGTTGTAACACACATTATATATTAAGAACTCTCAAATGAAAGAAAAATCTGACTCAAACATTTTTCAAATTGATATAAAAATATATGAAAAACTTATTTTTCATTCTTTTTTTTTTTTCGTTTAATCTATTTAAAGAAGCAATTTAATGTTAGCAGCTTGTTTCAACCGCTATTGTTAAGAAGTTATTTGATTCCAGATGTATTTCATTATTTAGTGGTATTTTCAAAGTTCCATATTTAATTTTCGAAAATATTGCAAATTATTTAAATTTACCGTTCATTAGAATACTATTAATATGTTTTGTAGCTTGGTAGAAAATCCTATTATGCATTTAAGCTCCTTAAATATTTAAATGGGATTAAAATTTTAATAAAATGAAGGAAGAAATATTTTGCACTAACTAAATATTATTAACACAAAGATTTCGTATTTTATAAAATCTAGGAATTGTTAATACTCATATCTGTTTTATTTTATAAATAGAGAGTAAATAAATCAATAGAAGCACCTGAAGCTTTAGATATGATTTTATTAAAAGACAAATTTTTCTTGGAACACAAAAATATAATAAATTGTGCTCAATTAATCATTGCTTAATTTAAGAGTCCTTTTGTGATATCGAGCATAAATTTCAACTGCAACAAAAGATTCTATTGCATTCTCGCAAATAATAAAAGATAGTCACAAGATCAGTTTAATTCTTTTTGAATTTAATGATTGTGAACTCTTTAGAGTTCAAGCCATTCTTAATGAATAAATAACTAGCAAATCCAAATTCGCATTAAGGAAATCTTTCTAGAACATTCTGCAGATGAGCAAGATTGCACAATACACAGAAAATAAAAAATTAAAAGAGACTATCTCTTAAAATATTTTCTTTGAATAGACCTTAAGCATTTTTAAAGGAACATTCGATTTATTCGTTGTTCAATGGAGTGAAAATAATAAAGAATTCCTTATATATATTTATCCTTCTGGGATAGATTAAACTTAAAAAACTAATTATTTCGTACTCTTTAATAAAATATCAATTTATTTCCGTCGTCGTTCGCGCCTGTAATTTGAAATAAAGAAAAAAAGTTTTCAATTACACAGTTTATAAAACGAAAGACGTATGGAGACTTATTTTTAGTACATGAACACGTACAATACGCCAGAAACATCTGAACACAAAATATTATCCCCGTTCTAAATGTCACAGTGTAAATCTGCTTGGAGCGAGTTTACTTGTTTAAAAGTTTATATACAACCATTATAGTTATATATTCTCGAGGGACTATATACATATTGATATTTATGCAAACTGTAAAACCACAATACTTTTTTTTTCATTTCATCAATTTTGATACGCCACATTTACTCGAATTACAATTTTTTATTGCAATAACCTGAAAAACACGTTACATATGAATTAAAATGTACTCGGGGACTGTGTAAATATTGAAAAAATAATTTTGAAAATTAAATAATATTGCAGCTAAATCTATTAATATACTAAAATAATTCATTTTTTAAAGTGATAGTAACGATTATCTGGACATAAATAAATATATCACTGACTTGCTATTACTTAAAATACATGAAATGATAGGAAATGTATTTTCAATTTCAATATAGTGAATGTTGTCTTATAACCCCTGGATAACCAAACCGTCAGACGGGGTTTTCCAAAAACTCCATAATGAGTTACAATGCTTTATAAACAGTTTATTTTTGGTTACAAAAGAAATAATTTCTCAACGTTTAGAATCCTTTCAGCAATCATGAGCGAACAGCTAAGAATTGAGGGTATCTTTCCTTGCATTAGAGATCCGCAATTTTGTCTATTGTACTACTTAGCCGACTACTTGTGGTTTTACCATGTGTTAAAAGATAAGATCAAGTAAGTACATATTTATTATTATATATATTTATATTTACTAGCTGACCCACCCTTTGTTACCCGGGAAGCGATAACCTTAAATATACCTGAAATCAGTGTTGAGTGATTTTTTTGTGACGAAAATCTTACCAAACGTAACTGACGTTGAATGCCCAGTGCCTCGGTCACCGTACATCCTCGACTGTATATGATTTTATATATTTAAATGTAAATCTATCCAAACGAACTTAGGGTTGGGTGCCCCACGGCCTTCAGCGGCGTAAATTGGTTTGTTCTCACTTTGTGTTTTCTTCACAAGTGTTTTGTTCTCATTTTTTTTTACATTGGGCCATTTAATATTTAAAAAAAAAATAGTTCTTATTATTCAAAAAATTTTGAAAAAAAAAAATATGCAGTGGTAAAAGAGCATGTAATAAGGGTTTTCTTCTGCCTTTTTTATTCACATCGATCATTTAATATCTAATCAATTAGTTTTTATTGCCACAACTTTTTAAAAATTGTAATAGCTATAATATAATATTTCTAAAGCCTGTGTGTATTTTTTTCTGAAGAAATATAGATATTCTGTTCTAAAAGCATAAGCAAAGCACCCTGTTATTTACGTTATGGGCAAACATTTTGCTGATAACTTAACCATAACATATTTAAATTAAATTCTAATAATTTATCATAATAATTAGTTTACATACAATATCTAAATTAAATTAAAATAATTTTGTAGAATAATTTATATATTTATTATAATTTGAACAATAAGAATATTTTTTTGTAATATTAAATGAGCCGATGTGAAATGTGAGAACACTTATCGTGCTTACAACAATGTTTAAAATATAATTTTTTAATACTAATCGTACGCATTTTTCGAGATTTTTATACCAGATGTAAATTATATCTAATTAAGGTAATTCAAAACGATATCTACTAAAGCTCGTGTGAGAGTAACTGATATTAAGGTGAAGTAAAAATCAAAGACTTACATCCCTGGTGATAGAGCATTCCCGCGGTTTTTGCTTCACGGTTGGCAGCACTTTTGCTCACCCATATTAAATTCCTTAACAGTTAAGTGACAAACAACTGTGTTAGTACCTGCGAATATTCTTAGTTTATATCAGATAAAATCAATGTAAGTCGTTCTTAATAATTGTTTGGGTATAATTACTCTAACAGAAATGTTTTTGCTTCAGCTCATTTTCAAAAAATCCCTGCCGGCCCGGCCTACGGGCAGAGGTAGATTTCGAAGTTAAGTATACTAATTTCACCAACAAAAACTAAATGATTATTAGATATAAATCCACTTTAACAGTTTTATCTGTCTGCTTTTGACGAGTTTTTATTTCCTTTTTATAAAATAGCTGGTTTTATCAGAATCATGTTAAGGAGATATTAAAAAAATATTTTTCCATACTCAACAACTCGAAATTTTCTGGCACATTTTCAGATTAATTTTTAATAAAAAAAAAAAATATGAAACATGCCTGACGTGATTTTTGAAAAGATTTATAAGCGACCTGTGTTTTTATTTATCTTTCAATTAATTAAAACTTGATTAATAAACAATTATTTTCTCAGTAGGGCAATATTTTTCGTTTCTAACACAATCGCTTCGGGAAATTCTGTTCAAAATGCTCACTTTGACATCATTTCTTGTAATATATTCTGCCTCTATCAAAAAATAGATCATTACTGAACATTATATAGTTTCTGAATAAGAGAATCTAGCAATTGGATGCGTTTGAGAGCAAAAATGAACTTAAAAATGAGTAAGAAAGTAGACAGTTTGGATTTGAATGCACCCATAATAACATGATTTAATTCTTCAACCGCTATGTATTTTTAATTTGTTTTTGCTTTAAAAATTGGCCCTATCAAAAACTTGTCTATAGAAATGTTGAAGACAATATTAAGAAGATATATGATAAATTCATGGAGATTTTATATCTTGTGAATTGACGGAGTTATGAAAATTTTTCTTCTTCAACCTCCCTTTTTTGTTTTCGTTTTTAATTTTTTTGCGGTACGAATTGGTCCTATCAAAAACTTGTGAATATAAAAGTTGCAGATAATATTAAGGAGATGTATAATAAAATTATTGGGTTTGATATCTTGAGAATTGACGAAGTAAGGAATTTTTTTCTCCCAAAAACCCTATTTTTGCGCCCCTTGAGCCTATTTTAAATTTTAATAAAAATCTGTGATGCATGAATTTTTGGCGCTATTTTTAGAAGTAATAAAAACCTTAAACTGATTTGATATGTACAAAAATTAAGAAGTTATGGGTTTTTTCGGTTTTCACAAAACCCCTCCCTATTCTCATCCCCTTTGTCTGCTTTTGCCCATTAACGAACTTGAGCGAGATTTTATGTCCCTTGATTTTATGTATCAGTTTGGAATAGATTTGTGCAGAATTGCGGAAGTTATCGTGTCCAGAAGAAAGTGATAACATAATTGCTTCGGGAAATTCCGTTCAAAATGCCCACTTTGACATAATTTTTTGAAATATATTCTGCCTCTATTAAAAAATCGATCATTGTGGTACATTATATAGTTTCTGAATAAGCGAATCTACCAATTAAATGCGTTTGAGAGCAAAAATGAATTTAAAAATGAGTCAGAAAATAAGCAGTTTGGATTTGAGTGCATCCTTAATGCAATGATTTTTCCAACACAATCCGCTTCGGGAAATTCGGTTCAAAATGCCCACTTTAACAGCAGTTTTTTAAATATATTCTGTCTCTATCAAAAAATCGACCATTACGGTACATTATATAGTTTCTGAGTAAGAAAACGTACCAACTGGAAGCCTTTGAAAGCAAAAATGAATTGTAAAATGAGTCAGAAAATACGCAGTTTGGATTTGAATACACCCTTACTTAGATGATTTTTCTTCAACCGCTATGTATTTTTAATTTGTTTTTGCTGTAAGAATTGGTCCTATCCAAAACTTGTCTATATAGATGTTGTAGACAATATTAAGAAGATATATGACAAATTCATGGGGATTTTATATCTTTTGAATTGACGGAGTTATGGATTTTTTACTTCTTCAAACCCCCTTTCTGTTTTAGTTTTTAATTTTTTTTGCGGTACGAATTGGTCCTATCAAAAACTTGTGAATATAAAAGTTGTAGATAATATTAAGGAGATATACAATAAAATTATTTGGAATTGATATCTTGAGAATTGACGAAGTTATGAATTTTTTTCTCCCAAAAACCCTATTTTTTGCGCCCCTTGAGCCCATTTTTAACTTTATCAAAAATCTGTGATACATAAATTTTTGGCACTATTTTTAGAAGTAATAAAGACTTTAAACTGATTTGATATGTACAAAAATTAAGACGTTATGGGGGGTTTTCGGTTTTCACAAAACCCCTCCCTATTTCCATCCTCTTGGTCCGATTTTGCCCATTAACGAACTTTACCGAGATTTTATGCCCTTTGATTTTATGTATCAGTTTGGAAGAGATTGGTGCAGAATTACGAAAGTTATCGTGTCCAGAAGAAAGTGATATATATAGATAGATAGATAGATAGATAGATAGATAGATATAAATTTTTTTACTGAGGGTGGTTTTGGGTTCTAGGAGTCATGATCGGTGTAGATCTGCAAAAATTTTTCAGAAATTCCAACATAGGAACGATCCCAATAGGTAGTATTTCATACGAAATCTACCTAAAAATCTGCACTACCACGTTTTCCCACACTTTTTGTGACATGGGGTAAATACGCACAGTTTTTTTCTAAGCGATTTGGTTGCATCTTAGATCGTTTCAAGCCTCAGATGAAGGGATGTAACTGTTTTTAAAAAATGAAACTTTAATTTTCCTCAGGAAATTTTGTTCAGTATTTAAAGTTTAATGTCTAACAATCAGGCTAAAATTAAACAAGCCATTATTATAACGGCGATCCCTCAGCTCTTTTCTAAAGAATTTGGTTTAAAAATATAAGGCAGCAGTGCTCCCAACATTAAGTTTGTTTGGAAATATTTTCGCTTAAAAATATAAATTCGAAACAGATCGGAAAGTGCGTAGTATACCCCGGTACACGCGGCTGTAGCCAGTTGTCCCTCCAACTTTAGGTTCGTTTGGAAGATTTCCATTGAAAAATATAAAATCATACAAATTCGAGGGTGTACGCTACGAAAGGCAGTGAGATCCCCAACATTTGGTTCTTTTGGAAAGATTTTTATTTAAACCTTTATGCCCCAACGATATTCTAAAATAAGTAAAACAGTTTTCTATTCCAATTAAAACACACTCATTGAAAGCATTCACAATGGTACTTTTAGGAAACATTAGTAAATACTTCCCTCCACCAGATAGCAATAGCAGTTCCAGTAAGCTGAAAATTTTTCACGAAGCTATTTTGGTGTATGTGAGTGTCAATTTTGATTCCATTTTCTTGGTTGACATGATATCCCTAACTTTTGCTTGGAAACATCTCAAATTTTAAAGGCAAGGCTATCATATTTTTTTCCTCGTTTTTACTTGACTATATGCTATGCTAAAAAAATTAATTTTCAGTTTTTTTACTTTACGAAGCACTTTTCAAAGCGGTACATTTGACTACCGTCGGGACTACATTGAACAGGATTTTTAATTTGATTTTTATCGTTTGAATAACTATGGCAAATAAAAACATGTAAATTTACCAGGAATGAGTGGATGCTAGACAGGTAGATTTTGGTACAATGTAGGGGAAAATATTGCATAATTTATGTATGATATTGATGAATAATAAAACAAAAAATATGTTATTTTTATCTTTAGAAAAATATTGTATTTTTATAAAACAAAATGTTAAAAACAAACAAATGTTAAAACAAAATTACAATTTAGAAATAAAATCTAAAAATATCTTTTAGCGTTTTTATGAATCCTTTCGAGTTTTCTACAACTAAAAGTTTGAAAACTTCTTTCAGCTATGCTTTCCATCGGACGATAGTGTTACAACTGTAGGATATTTTTCTGATGACGAAATGCTCAATGATAATGCACCAACAGCATTTTCATCTAGTCATATATGCATCCTAGACATATATATGCATGATAAGTCCCATTAAAATAATAAGAAAAACTGGTTATAGTGTTTTTTCTAAGTCTCGATTTTTGTCCAAGCGTTATAACACAACGAAACTTTGAAGTACCAAATCATGTAATTAGAAGTAATTAATTAAAAAAAATATTTTATTTTTTGTGGTATATCTTCTAATGTATCACAGAAATACAAGGGGGAAAACTTTCGAGGAGATTTTTAGGTGTATTTAAAAATACAAATTCAAAATACACCTAAGCAGTGGGGCCCCAACTCAAGGTTCGTTTGAATATATTTTCATTTAAAAATATAAAATCATACAAATTCGAGAAGGCAGTGAAGCTTCCAACATCAGGTTCGTCTGGAAATATTTTCGTTTGAAAATTTAAAATCATTATACTTTAATATTAGGTATATATTCATATATTGTTATTATCACGGAGGCATGCAACGCCGGGCGCGTCAAATAGTGGTAGAATAATGTGTGAATGAACTTATTGTTGAACACAAAATGTGCATGAACATGATATTTTTTTGTATTATATCATCCCTACACAATAGAAGATTACCTCCTAGTCTTTTGGGGAAATTATGAACGTCTGGGGAAATTGTGAACAGGCAATTTTAGGTACTTCATTAATAAACAACAGTATCAATAGCTAATTGAAATTGAAGGAATAAAAATATAGCTTTATTCCGGTTTTATAAAATTTACACGGATTTTGTGCTCCTTAAAAATGTCAGTAGTCGAAACTAGTAAATTTTGTTCAAAATTACCCATTAAAATATCACATTTAGTTATATTTAATGTAAAAAAACAGTCTTGGGGACTGATTTCTAGCCACGAATGTTTCTGAAAGGGATAATACTCTTATTTACAGATTGAACGGTCGTAAAAGAAAAACAAATTCTGAATGTACTGGTTTTTTTCCCGCATCTCCCAATTCAGGCAGATGCGGGCTTTGGAATATGAGAAAGGAAAAAATCCCCAATTCGAACTTTCGTGAAAAGAAATCGGCTAAAATTCGTATATTTTTTTCTGTTGAAACGTTATTTTGTTACAGCTAGGGAACATTTTTTGTCTTGAAAATCAATTTTTAATCTCATGTTCAGCAACAACAAAGCTGAAAATTTATAAATTAAAACGCATTTTTCATAAAATATCTCCTACCTCCAATATCCAGGACATCCAAATTCAAAAGTCCAAGGCATCCTGAATATAATTCAGCATTTCAGGGTTCCGTACTTAAAAAGAAAAAACAGAGCCATTATAAGATCACTCTTATGTCTATCTGTCTGTTGCCGTTTTACTCGCAAACTATGGAACGCGGAAAGTTCAAATTGGGGGAGGTAATAAAGACTATTCACCCGCATATTTACAGATTATTAAACATTCACAAATATATTTAGGAAAAATGTAGAGAGGCTAATTAAGTTACTTGAAAAAAAATATTTTCTCTGAATATCGTGTGAAAATATTCGTAACGCTGAACTCAAAATACATTTACTTTGATTTTACTTATATTTTCAGAGATATCGTCCAAAATGTAGTGCAAAAATATGTTATCCCCCTTCTATTTCAGAATCTATACTGAAACTGAAATTATGAAAAAATTAGAAGTAGTAGGCATTAATTTAAACCTTGCAGGAAAATTATAGCGATTAACCTACTAGCAGGTCACATAGTTTGAGAAAATAGCATTTTTCCGTTACACACAAATTTTTATTTTCGGGCATTCAGCAAAGGTGTTAAGGAGCGCTGGAGGTACCTATCGTAGAAAAGCGTTGTTGATAATGATTTTCGAGAAAAAAATCATCGCTAATTAGACGAGATGTTAACCGTTAAAGACACGGACGGTTTGGACATACATAATTACAGGAGTGGCGTACTCTATGTACCATGGGTTTTTAAAGCCTGGATAACAACGTTTAATGATATATTTGTGTAATGCAATGCCCAGTAGCAGTTTAAAAGAAATAAACTTCAAATTGTTAAAAACAAACTAATTTAATTAGAATTAATCACATAAATACTATGGGATTCGCGACTAGTTTCCATTGATTGGATCTCTAAATACACCTCCCGTGTCAATAAAACTTAATTAAAAACCTATCTGGAAAAATGCAGCACGGCGATGGCGGCATTGCAACTTTGCGACCTCCTTTTGAAGCGAACTTAGAACAATGCCAAGTTTAAACATTGAAAAATGATTTGTTTTAGCTACACCATAAAAAGAAAAGATCATTACTACGCTGAATTTAGTTTTATGAGAGCCAAATGAAATTTAAACGTGTACTACTTTTATTGTTAGTACCGAATTAAGTTCATCATAAACAGTTTAGGATAAGATTAAAAAGAGAGTTATACAGAATAGCAATACTTGATATTATTTATGCTTCATATCTCTTTGAACTTTTTTGGTATACTCATTCATACTTTTCTAGTATGTACAGCTATACCCAACCCTATGTTGTATATTTTTTTACAAAGTCTTATTATTCTTTTAGAAACGATTTTTTAAATAATACAGTTAATAATTCATATGTTTATTGTACGAAACCCTCTCTAAGCGTGAGTAATACTCGCACTTGACCGTTTACTTCTTTTATATATATCCACTGAAATTTCACTCTAAAATACTTTTTTGGCATTATTTCCTTTTAGAATAACAGGAAAAGAAACTGTATTTCACGTATCGGTTTATTTGCAGGTAAATAAGTTGATTATAAAAGGCAAAAATATTTTTCTATTGCTTGGAAATATAAGACTTATACTGGAAAGGTGGTGACATTTCTCTAAAAGACTGGAGATCTAATTGCTGGCATAACTTTTCACTCTTATTTTAGATTGTCAAAAACATTAGAATGTTTGCGTGATGAGAATTTACCAAATTTTTATTTTATTTTAGCATTAGTAAACTAATATGAATACCAAGGTCTATCAATATGTTTTTGCCCTCACATAGAAATAATTGAGTGAAATTTATGAAATTGCTACATTGTATTATTTCTTTCCTATATAGTCACCGTGCACAGTAACACATTTCTGCAAACGATATTTCAAAGAGAGGGGTGAGGATGTAGTATTACAGGAGGCGCGATAATAGACCCAAAGGGGGCATTTTCTAACTTTTGCCGACCCCCACATGTGACATAGTTGGAAAGGCCTGTGACCACGTATTCATGCTACAAAAATGCTACATAAATGCTACACAAATGTGTTACTGAACAAATTGACTATATAGAAAAGGACTAATAAAACGTAGCAATTTCATAAATTTCACTCAATTATTTCTATGTGAGGGCAAAAACTTATTGATAAAACCTCGTATGTTGCATTTAACGGAAGGTTTTGTTTTAGAAAGTGTAATTTTCAAGAACTTTGTTTTTTTCGAGTATAAGTAATATTTATCATTCATTTAATATTAAAAGAAAGTAATAGGAACTATCAAAAATATTTTGTGGGTAAAAATGTAGTTATTAATGATTTGCGTTGATAAAAATACATCTATATTAATAATCTAAGCTTCAAAAGTCGCACATATTATAGACAACTAAAAATCAGTAAGTAAAATGTTTCATATTTTGAGCCTGCTGACTTCAAACATGTTAACCGTATTTTCAATTTATAATTTTATATTAATTATACCATTAAGGAAAACCGATTTTATGTATAAGTTATTTATTTCTCCTTTTTAACTTTCACGTATTAATATTTTACTTCGTCTACCAAAGCTTTGTGCATGATTTAATTCCTAATATGATACTCACTGGATCGAAATCAGTGATAAAATGAATATTACACTATTAATTATAAAATAGGCTCACAAAACAATGAATGGTTCACAGCATGACGCATTGAGTACTTATGATTTTTTTAAAAATCCGGAAATTTTTAAAGCAAAAACAACTCCTGTAAAAAAGTTTTAAAATTTCTTATCTTTTAAAACTTAACCATTAATTGTATTATTCCTCTTACTCTATATAAACTACGAAGACGATGTAAACTGGCCAGTTCATTCAGGATCTGATTTAAGATTGCCATTATTTTTCTTAAAATGGCCTCCAAATACTAGGTATACCACATTTGAGTAAACAACCTTTATTATACTTCTTAATAATTCAAGATGAATCTAAATTAATGATCTTTCTATAATTCTTTATTCCCTATAAATCTTTTGGATGTTTAATACAGTATAATTTACATATATGTATCATGCAATTAAGTTGCACAGTAGAAAAATTATTCACCAAAAAATTTGTTTATAATTTTTTATTAAAATATTTAAAAAAATCTTTTTGTATCTTTTAAATTATAATACCGTATGTTCCACACATTATTGAAAAAATTACTGTAATTTTTTTATAGCATACCTATTTAAAAGAATCATTAAAAAAATTCCAATCATGCAAAAAAATACGAAAATAGTTTATATCCATTAAAGTATATTTTTCAGTAACGAGACCTTAGAAACCATAAAAAGTTATAAAACACCAAATAGGACGATTGCAGTTACATAAACTAGACGGTATTTTCATGTAATTCCCGCTATTATTTAAATTTAGAAGAAAACATCTGGCAGTAAGTACACTTCTTGTAAAAATGTTTTAACGAAGTTCATCAAATGTATTCTGAAATGGAGATATAACACTAAGAATTTACTCAGATGTCGGGAGCTTAAATGCGTCTTCTTTATTCACAACAATCCAATATGCAATAAAACTGTGAATGCCAGCGTTTTATTCCCAAAAAGTGTTGTATAAATTCACATTTTTCAGCATACGAAATTTCAAAAGCTAGAAAAGCCTCCTTTTAAGATGATGTAAACAGGAAAAAAATTTCTTAGATTTTCAAACGATTCCTCTGTAGAAAAGGAGGTAAATATCACTTTTTGCATTTTACTACATATAAAAAGTGCGTCGAAAATATCCGAGTAAGAGGAACTGAAAATTTTACAAAAACACCAAATAAACATTTTTCGAAGACTGTTCATGAATGACGTGTTTCGATAGAAATAACATTATATAGGTAATTCTATAATGTCGTTTTGTGAAGTACGGTTTCATACAGTAGTAAATTTTCTATAAACACAAATGTAAATCATATTTAAGGCTGGAGTAGCACAGTTGAAGTTTATTCCAACAGAGTGAAAAATGTCCAGACCAGGGATCGAACCTGGATACTTGGCGTGCCGTGCCAATGCCTTACCTGTTAGGCTATCCGGACCGACACCTAGTCGACACAATTCACTCTTATTAGTTGGACTTGGCTGCGAACTGCAGCGCTAGTTTCATTCATCCGAGCTATAACTATAGCATTTACATGATGAAACTACTTTAACACGGAAACTCCTGTATACCATGTAATTAGGTCATAATGAAGGGTACGAATATTTTTTCCAACTGGATTAAATCATATTTAAGGCTGGAGTAGCACAGTTGAAGTTTATTCCAACAGAGTGAAAAATGTCCAGACCAGGGATCGAACCTGGATATTTGGCGTGCCGTGCCAATGCCTTACCTGTTAGGCTATCCGGACCGACACCTAGTCGACACAATTCACTCTTATTAGTTGGACTTGGCTGCGAACTGCAGCGCTAGTTTCATTCATCCGAGCTATAACTATAGCATTTACATGATGAAACTACTTTAACACGGAAACTCCTGTATACCATGTAATTAGGTCATAATGAAGGGTACGAATATTTTTTCCAACTGGATTAAATCATATTTAAGGCTGGAGTAGCACAGTTGAAGTTTATTCCAACAGAGTGAAAAATGTCCAGACCACTCTTTCGTCGTTTCACTCGTTTTTCACTCTGTTGGAATAAACTTCAACTGTGCTACTCCAGCCTTAAATATGATTTAATCCAGTTGGAAAAAATATTCGTACCCTTCATTATGACCTAATTACATGGTATACAGGAGTTTCCGTGTTAAAGTAGTTTCATCATGTAAATGCTATAGTTATAGCTCGGATGAATGAAACTAGCGCTGCAGTTCGCAGCCAAGTCCAACTAATAAGAGTGAATTGTGTCGACTAGGTGTCGGTCCGGATAGCCTAACAGGTAAGGCATTGGCACGGCACGCCAAGTATCCAGGTTCGATCCCTGGTCTGGACATTTTTCACTCTGTTGGAATAAACTTCAACTGTGCTACTCCAGCCTTAAATATGATTTAATCCAGTTGGAAAAAATATTCGTACCCTTCATTATGACACAAATGTAAAGTTTGAGCTTTTCTTGAAATTGTGTTTAGAAATATACCACGATTAGATGTAAAACAACGTGGCTCATAATCAGTCAAATACTGCATGGAATATAAAGTATCCTTCGCTAAATGGATGTTCAATTATATATATCCTGCATGATAAATAGTTCGTGTGAGCCTCTTACAAAATCGCATAGTATTCCCTCTTCTTAAATATCTTAATAAGGTAAATAAGTCAGTTTCAATATTTTTGAGAATTATACGCCAGTTTAAGAAGCTATTTTCACACGCATAAACTTGATTCGCATACATTATACTGCGTTACAAAAGATTGAGATTTAAAAAACTTAAATGTTAAAGATTACTTGCACGTATATAAGAAAAACAACACTAACAATAAAATTACTCTCCCCCCCCCCCTCTACAAACAAAGTGTTCGGAATTAATGTCTGCAGATTGAGTGTTTTAACAGATAGAACACATTAAGAAGGATTAAGTAAGTATTTCACAAAGCGTTAGATTTAAAATGTCCAAAAGGAGTACTTTAAACAATACAAGTAGATAAAAAATAAGGGTTCAACGACATCGGCGTACGCGGCGTGACCTCTGTGCACCTGTGAAGGTCATGCGGCGTACTCTTACAGAAGGGGTCAAGGTTATGCGGCGGTGGAGGTTCAAGGTGAGGCGTCATCTTATAGTATGAGGGGTTATTTTGAGTTTGATTTTTTTACTAATGATAATTAAGAAATTTTAATTGTGGGACTTTAACTTTTTTCGGGGTAATTTTTGAAGATAGAAATTTTCGGGGACATTGATTTTTCTTTTAGTCGTCAGTACGAGGGGTTATTTTGAGGGGGTTTTTTTTACTAATGATAATTAATTAAGAAATTTTAATTGGGGGACTTTAACTTTTTTCGGAAAAATTTTTGAAGATAGAAATTTTCAAGGACATTGGTCTTTTTTTCGCTGTTCTATAGTACGAGGGGGTATTTTCTCATTTGAAAAATATATTAATGATAATTAATTAAGAAATTTTAATTGTGGGACTTTAACTTTTTTCGGGGTAATTTTTGAAGATTGAAATTTTCGGGACATTGATTTTTCTTTTCGTCGGACTACCGTACGAGAGGTAATTTGTACTTTTAAAAAATTAATTTAGAAGTTTTAATTGGGAGACCTTAATTTTAGGGAATAATTTTTGAGATAGATTTTTTTTTTACGGAAATTTAATTTTTTAGCGCACTTGTGTTTTCGGTGTTATTTTTAGGGGCGCAACTTTTGTGTTAGATTTATTACTGACAACGATTTTAATATTAATTTGGGAACTTTCAAATATTTTTTCTTTTACGCGATTTTCCCTAAGCAATCGAATTTTAAACATTAATTAAAAATTTTTATTGGGAGACTTTTAAATATTTTTAACGCAAATTTTTAGATAAAAATGGAATTTTAAACATGAATTTGATGAGAGGACTTTACGCGATTCAATTTAGTGACGTATGCGCTCGAATATTTAGTATTAATGAAAATTTTGAATGAGGCCACATGTGAATTTTTGTTATATAGTGTTAGAATTTATTTCTGCGAAATTTTAAAAAGTACTCACCCACCAGTGGCTGAGAGGTTCTGCTCTCGAAGCTGTTAGACGGGAAGTGCTGGGTTCGATCCCAATCGCACCCGTCGGCCTAATCGTTCGGAGTTTTCGTGGTTTTCTTCGAGCCATGGATTTCCATGCGTAAATTCGGGTTAGGTTCCCTTAAAAAGACCCCCCCCCCGAAGGGCGCTCCCCCAAAATCCCTAGTGTAGATAATCGGTCGTCAAAATCAACCAACCTTTTAAATAGTACTAGTAAACTTTAGAATATTCTTTTTTTTACTGAATCTGTGTTTTATTTGAGGGAATTTTTTCGCGGTTTTAATCATAAATAGAAATTGTTAAGATATTTTTAAGGATGTCGGTTTTTGGTATACGATTTGTTATGCAATTTTTATGTATGTATTGCTTAATCCATGTGAAAATTTATTTTGAAAAAAAACATGAAATGTCATTCATAAAGATATTAGGAAATTTACCCCCCTCCCCTTTTCTCCCCCTTAATGAATATATACATATTTGTAAAATACAGAGTTACCTATTAAATGGTGCGTTTGAATTTAGAATCACCAATGTCCCTTAAAATTTTATTGAGGCATGTTTTTGAAAATGTATATATTTTTAAACAGTGACATTTTAAATTATCTAGATCTATTTTTTAAAACTAGAAAATCGATTTTTTGAATGTATACTTTTTAAACTTTTATACCTTTTGAATGTTTTTATTAAAACACTTTGATCTTTTAATAAGATTTTGGAAAAAAAACGCACTTTTTACAAATTTACGTTAATATTAATATTGCGCTTTATAGAATAAAACTTTTCAATATCTAAGTTTTAAACACTATTTGATGTTACATATATTTTCCAAAAATAAAGCACACTTACTTTTATTATTTTTCCGTAAGCAACAGAGGTAAAATCTTGGAGTCTTCAAGAAACGCATGTTTATGCCTGACAAGTTCCACTAAACTGAACTGCGTTATCTTGCGAACACTGAGAAGTGATTCACTTTATCTGGATAAGGAGATAAGAGTTTTTCCTTAACACAGTGACTAATGTGATATTAGATTTCAATAACGATTGACTAATGGGGGTCACAAATTTAGATTATCTAATGAGAGTTAGAAATTTATATGTAGCGTAATTGGGTCTCTTTTTTTTCAAAGATATATTTCAAATAGAAACACTATTAAAGATTGGCTCATGTGATTTCAACATTAATTTAATATTCCATTATTCATAACGAATGCGCAATTAAGATTTTCAAATAATTAATTTAAGATTTTTTATTACCTCACTTATAACGAATTTAATTTATGAACACATAATTAAGATTTACCATTACCTCACTCATAACGAATTTAGTTTATGAACGCATAATTAAGATTTAACATTACGTCACTCAAAACGAATATAATTAATAAATGCATAATTAAGATTTAACATTGTGTCACTGATAACTAATACAATAAATGACCTGCATAATTAAGATTTAATATTGCGTCACAATTTTTGAATGATTTTATTAATTTAGAATTTATATCAAATTGGGGGTCATTTTTCTCAGATTTATTTTTAATTGGAATATTTATTTATTAGCAATTTAATGAATGTGTCAGATTTATTTAAGATTTAACTATTATAAAATTAGACCTTTTAAAGCGGATACTTTTTAAATTGATTCATTAACTGTGGGAATACTCGTCACGTCATGAATGAGTCATTTCGAATAAGTGAATTTTCACTCGTAAACATGAAGGTTTTAATAAATAGTAACGTTAGTAACACTTTTTGAAAAAATAATTCTGCGTAGTGAGCGTTTGACATACATTTTGAAATTTAGATCTAGTTCAAATTTTTCACGTTACGTAATAGAGGTCACGTGATATCATCACCAATGACAGTTCATTCGTTATCATTTTTCTAAGACCGTATTGTAGGTATCATTTTTTAGGAAAGGTACAGTGTTAGAGAACAAATGAATTTGGAAAATGTTTGGTATTGAAAGTTTAAGTGAGGTTTGGTTAATGCAATCACATACTGTTTGTTCTGTATTACCACGTGATTGGATCCCTTCGAAAAAGTATTTAAACAAGAGGTAGGTTGGGTAGGGGTTCAGTCTATGAGATGACGTTATGCGAGAAAGACTACTGTGAAGATGATGCGTTTTCGAGTTAATGTGGCAAATAATCAAATTTTATGTTGTAATGAAGGCGATTTATCCGGTTCCAAGTCACGCAGCAAGTTTTGGTGGTGTAAATGCTTTCTATCGTGCTGTCAAAGGCAAAGTAACGAAGAAGATGATTCAGAAATGGTTGAGCGGAGTCGATTCCTATACGCTTCACAAACCAGCTCGGAGAAATTTCCCGACAAACCGAGTGGTCGTTTATTCGATCGATCAACAATGGCAGGCCGACCTGATGGATCTCATCAGTTTACAAAAGCACAATCAAGGGTTTCGATACCTCCTGACGTGTATAGACCTTCTGTCTAAATATGCGTGGGCGATTCCCTTAAAAACGAAACGAGGAGAAGAATTTAAGAACAGACTGTTTCAAAGGTCTTTAAAATAAGAAAGTGTTCGATTTTTTCCGACGAATAATAATACTAAGGCGCCGGTGGTCGAACGATTTAACCGTACTCTCAAAACGAAAATGTGGAAATATTTCACACATAATCATACCTATCGTTATACGAATGTATTGGACCAGTTATTACAAATTTATAACCATACCTATCATTCAAGTATCAAGAGACCCCCAGTAGAAGTGACAAAGAAAAATGAAAGCGATGTGTGGTTTACTCTATACGGAGACATGGAGCATGTGGAAAGAAAACCCTGTGTGTTTCAAGCTGGAGATATGGTGCGTATGTCGAAACAGAAAATGACCTTTGAAAAAGGGATATGAAACCAATTGGACGGAAGAACTGTTTTTGGTGACGGAGTGTGTACCGAGAAACCATCCCGTGTATCGAATTAAGGACTTGTTAGACGAACCCATTCAAGGAACCTTCTACCCACAAGAACTTCAAAAAGTGCAAATGAAAGAAACTTATACAATTGAAAAAAATTTAAAAAAGCGCACGAGAAAAAGTCAAGTGGAATATTTTGTGAAGTATAAGGAATATCCCATCAAATTCAATCAATGGATTCCCTCCTCACATTTATCTTCTTTATAAGACAATGCAAGAATTATCCAAGATCATTTGCTAACATGTCCTTCTACCTGACGTTACCTTCGGACAGTTCCAGGAATTATTTTCCTGAGAATAAAATTTCTCATTTCATTACACGATTGCCCGCCCCTATCGAATTGAAAGGAGAATGGGAAGTGGGTCTCGTGGAATTTATTTACCCACATACCTGGTATAATGTGAATCAACACACGAACTTAATTTGATTCGACTTAAACGATGGAAGGATAATTGGTAGACGAATCCTTCCTGGATTTTATGAAACGGTACCTGATATTTTGAAAGCTATTGCTATCAATGACATACAACAAAAAAATTTATTTTCCTACAACCCCATCACGAAAAGAGTCACCATCAACGCGCGAGATAAAGCTAAAGTGATTTTAGAAGCTCGATTATCTGAAATGCTGGGGTTCGAACCGTGCGAGATTGCTTCCTTAGATAATAATATTGAACAAACTGCCGATAGTCCGTATGTGGCAGATCCGTGTGCTCATTATAAAGTATTGATGATTTATTCGGACATAGTAGAACCTCAAATTATCGGTGATGTGTTGGAGCCCCTGTTACGAATTGTAAATGTCACCGGAAAAGACGGGAAGTGATTTGTGTGAAATTTGATCGACCCCATCACTTGCCCATCAGTAGAAAATCATTCGACTCATTAGAAATCATTATAAGGAACCACCTGGGTGAATTAACGCCATTTGAACGTGGACGCTCGTACCTGAAACTTCATTTTCGTCAAAAATACCTCTCGTGATGTTTGTTCCCTACCAGTGTTGGGCGAAATCTTTTGAAGATTATTATACTCATCAGTCGAGTAGCGGCTTAAACTATTATCAAGGAACTACTTTACAAAAAGGATATGGATTTGGAGGACTGTTTTGATCGCTGTTTCGTGCAGCGGTCCCCCTTTTCAAGTCTGGAGCGAAAGCCGTGGGAAAACAATTGTTTCATTCCGGCGTGAACGTCCTCAGTGATCTCTCACGAGGAGAAGATATTAAAATAGCTGCCAAGCGGCAGTTAAAAGAAGCCGGTCAAAACTTGACGGATAAAGCAGCTACTAAAGTGAAGACGATGATTGGATCGGGTCATCAGTATAAAAAGAGGAAACGTTCTAGCAATGTCGTCATTCCTCGCAAAGCCAAGAGAGTGAAAGTACACGATATTTTCTTTTAAAGATGTTTGGACTCATTCATAAAGATTCTACTGCTTGTGACAAATCCGAATTGGATCTGTTTTTATTTCCACCTACCCAGACTGCTATTGAAAAAGGATATTTCAATGAATATAATCCCCTTACCAATATTCGAGATGGAGGACCTGTGGAATTTAACATTTCTGGGAATTGCGAAGATTATATTGATTTGTCGGCTTCTTACCTCTACGTCAAAGTGAAAATCACCAAGTCAGACGGAACGGATTTACCTGCAAGCGAACCTGTGGTTCTTGTGAATTTGTTTTTACAAGCTTTGTTTTCGCAAGTGGATATAAGTTTGAATGAAAGAGCCATCTCTTCTTCGAGTAACACATATCCTTATCGTGCTTATATTGAAACCCTGTTGAGCTATGGAGAAGACGCTAAGAAATCTTTATTAAGATGTGAATGTTTTTACACAGACACGAATTTGACTGAAACAGACCCCACCACCAATGGAAACTCTGGATTGAAGAAACGCTATGAACTGACTAAAAATAGCAAAACATTGGATATGATTGGTCCCCTAAATTGTGACATTTTCCAACAAAATCGACTACTCTTGAATATAGTCGATCTGAAAATTAAAATGACTCGCAGCAAATCAGACTTTTGTTTGATGGCTAAGAAAGAAGCACTTAAAACTTTTCACGACTATAAAGTGATTTTAGAACATGCCTCTGTGTTTGTTCGCAAAGTGAAAGGGAGTCCCGGCGTGTTATTGGGACATGCCAAAGCCCTGGAAAAAAACTCTGCGAAATATCCCATTGATCGAGTATTATGCAAGACTTATTCAATCTCCACTGGAAGTAAATCTTTTATGAAAGATAATGTGTTTTTAGGAGCGATGCCGAAACGTATCATTGTTGGACTTTTAGACAACAGTGCTTATGCTGGACAATACGATTTGAGTCCCTTTTACTTTTATCATCACAAAGTCAACTTTTTAAGTGTCTATGTAGATGGCCAACCTGTGCCCAGTAAACCTTTGGAATTGGATTTCGACGAAAACAACTATATAAGAGCCTATCATCGACTGTTATCTGGTTTTAATCATGATGCTGGCATTTATTTAACACGTGAAGAATTTGCTGATGGACACACCTTATATAATTTCGAATTAAGCCCTGACTTGTGTGACGGACCTCATCTGAATTTACAGCATCAAGGAAATTTACGAATTGAAATCAAATTCGCTGAAGCGTTAGAAAAAACAACGACCGTATTGATTTATGCGGAATTTGAAAACATTATTGAAATAAGTAAATCACGTCATGTGATTTGCGACTTTCCCAACTGAATGGATTCATTACAAATCGAGACCATTTTATCTCATGAAGCAGTGACCCGAAACTATTTTTTGAGGTGTTTTTCCAAGTGATCAGCTACCAAGAAGAATCGAGCGGTATCCTGCCTGTTTTATCTGTAACGTGGACAAGTCTACAGAACCTGGAAATCACTGGGTGGCTTTCTACCTATCTTCACCTGATGAAGTGGAATTCTTCGAATCATAATTCTTCGAAATCTTGGAAACAAGCCTTCCTTTTTTAAAGGACCCCTATCGAACTATGTATCGCGTTTTTCACGAGTTACGTTTAATCCACTCGTATTACAAACTCACGTGACTGCCGTCTGCGGGCAGTATTGTATATTTTACCTTTATTCTCGATGTCAAGGTAAAACCCTAAAGAATTTTTTATCTCATTTTGTCACTGAAGAGTTGTCAAACGATCGACGAGTCTATAATTTTGTAGCCAAACGATTTGGCATTCGTGCACATTTTTATCAATAAATATGAATTTAACTGTGAACCCATGTGTCTGTGATTATTTAAAGTGTGTGTTTTACTTGTGTACATTTATTAACGATGGAGTTTCCACGCTTTCAACACCCCTGTACGATGCTCCTTGCAGGTCCTACAAGCGTGGGCAAAAGTTGGTTTCAACGTGATTTGTTAAGGGAAAGAAACGTTATGTTTTACCCTCCTCCTGATAAAGTGATTTGGTTTTACGGTATCTATCAAAAACTGTACAACAAAATACCTGATGTTACCTTTGTGGAAGGCTTTCCTTCGAATTACACCGAGTATTTAGGAACAAATTCTTTAATGATCTTAGACGATCTCATGGTGGATTGTAGATCAGACGAGCGTATGACTTATCTCTTTACAAAGGCAAGTCACCCTTTAAACGTTAGTGAGATATTTATTACAAAATATCTCTTTCATAAAGGGAAATAAATGAGAGGTGTTTCCCTAAACAGTCAATATTTGATCCTGTTTAAAAATCGTCGCGACATGAGTCAAATCAATCATTTGGGTCGTCAATTATACCCAACGAACACTAATTTTTTCCAAGAAGTGTTTACTGACGCCACTAGAAAACCGTTTTCTTATTTATTAGTCGATATAAGAAATGAAAGCCCAGAAGAACTGCGGTTAAGAACACTGGTGTTACCAGGACAAAGAGAATACGTGTACACTTTGAAAAAATGTTTAAAAAGAAAGACATTTTCTTCTTAATTCAGTTGCGATCATGATGTTGACTGGGAAACAACTGCGTGATTTAGAGCTCATTAAGATATGCCCTAAAACCTTACGCAAGCAACTTTTGAAAAAATTACCTTCTCGCTCGGTGAAAGCCATTTGTGAGTGTACCCACAACGTATTGAAAGGAAACGTACCTCTCTCACGAAATCAAAAGAAGTCTTTGAAGATGTATAAAAACCCTCTTCGAAAAATCGGCACGAAAAAAGGAACTCTTTTCAAAAAAGAAACTGATTGTGCAACACGGAGGAATTTTAAATATTTTAATTCCTGCGGCCCTGAGTGTGTTAACGGGTCTTATCAATGGAGCTCGCTACTAAATATGCTCTTATACCGGAAGAAGAGTTGACTAGACATGTGCCCACGAAAAAGCAAATGACTGAGTTTGATGTGGCAATGTCCAATGTACTCAATATTCCGCTTCCCGATCATGAGAAAGTTCAACAGTACTATGAACTTTTAAAAAGGAAAATGAATTTGCAAGAATTTAATATCCTTTGGAGATCAAAGCCTTTTGACGATGACGGCGAGAAAAGAAAGTCCAAACCTCTCAAGACGGAACCTGACAAAACAGAACCCGTTAAAACTGAACCTGCTCAAACGAAATCTACCAAGACCGATCCTGCACAGTCACAAAAATCCTCTGGAATGACTCAAGAAGATGATGATTACGACTCGCTTGTGATAGCCTCAACGACATCACATATGAGGAAACAAGCTGGATCTTTACTCAGGTTACTGAGATCGAAATCAAGCAACATGGCCTGTTATCAAACTGGAAGAATCACTTATAATGGAAACACCTTACAAGATACGAATTTAGCGGAACTCTTTCATCTCATTTTTAATATGAATAAAAACCTGGAAAACACCGACAGAATTTCTTCATCCGCTTCATGAAATTGGAGTACCTTCAAGTATTATAAAAAATAAATATTTATCTCCTGCATCAATGAAGAAAATAACTAAAGTTGTGTCACCCAGAACAAACTTTGTAAAACCCAAAGAAGAGATCTAACAATGAATTACTAAATCCTACTTGGACAAGTTTATATTAATAAAAATGAATTGTCACAAACTGTGTATTCCTTTTTGTCTACATTACATATTAAAAACTTATTATAAAAAGAACTGAAAATGCTTCTTACCTAGACACGTCCACCTCATACACTTGCTTGGGAAGAAATGAATACAAGTTCTAATCGTCTAATCTTATCAGCAATCAGTGACGTCACTAGTCAGCATAGCGCATGCTCGAAGATATCATACGATCTTGGGTTAGTAGATAAGGAAGGACGTTATCAGTCATTCCCTTCGTGGCTAGCATAGTGGAAGGTTCGATTTTATTTCGCGCAAGTTAAATATAGCAGATTTAAGAAGAATTTACTGAATGACTTTATTAATTTTTTATATTTTCATTGAATAGAATTAAAAATAATTTATTTTTAAAAGATTAACTAAATAATTATTTTAATGATTAAAAAATCAATTCTAAAAATCAGGAGTTGTGTTAATTACAATTAGAGCTCCAGAGTCAAAAAATTTTTATCTATTCTAATTCAGTGACGACACCTATGTGGGAAAACCCATGAATGACGCATCAGTGACTTGTCTAAACTTGCAGTGATTTGAGGAAACATTAGATGAGAACTTGTATTCTCCATTATTCAAATAAGTGTGTTCGAAAAAGGTAAGTAGTACAATTTATATGTGAATTCTTATTTCTCTTTAACAGTTAGAAAATATTTGTTTTTGTCAAGCATTTATGGAACTTAATCAAGAATTTCAAAAGTACTTGAAATATGTGAGATAGATATGTTCAGTCACTTTCTAATGTTAATGTATTCAAAACAAAGTTTTGACTTTAGTAAATTTTACAAAATAGTTAATACGAAAATTATTTTTAAATAAAAACGCTAAGCTTTAAAAATCACATAATATTTATTGATCGTTTTAAAAAACAGTTACAAAATTGAAAAATCATACAAAAAAAGGGTACAAATATTTTAATTCCAACTATATTGAGCTGTCGACAATTCAATGTTCAAAATTTAGTCTAATGTCCAATTAGAACGACGTTGAGTGAACTTCTCATAGGAATTTATTATTTTTGAAAAGGCTTCCTCAATATGAACAGGTAAATTTTGGTTCGTCAATTCGAGACAGTTTTAGAATGGAAAAAGGGAGTGGCAGTCTCTATGTCCCCCTCATTAGTTACACGACTAACAATAGCTTGTACAGTTGCATACCATTTCATAGACTTTTTTACTTCAATCTGATAATGTAATTCGTTCGAAACATCTGGTTGAACACTACCAAAAAATGTGATAAAGTCTTTGTCGTTCTCCTCATTCGATTCGATCATATTTTAGTAAAAATACCGAGTGCATTAAACCTTTCAGAATGCTTAACCTTTTCATATAACATATCTTTTAAAGAGGGTGATTTAACAGGTTTGTGTAAAACCTTATGTGAAGCACGCACATGACGTAATAAATCAGACATTCGGCTAAACAGTTCGGCACAATGCACACATTTATATTCCTTGGAAGACTTATGAATGTTTTTGTGTTTCATTAAGTCCCGCTTTCCGGAAAATACTTCCTCACATTTATTGCAATTAAATTGCTTGGTAGATTTATGGATAATCTTACGTTTTAACAAATCACGCTTTCTTGAAAATATCTCGTTGCATACATCACATTTTAAAATCAAAGGAGTCTTTGAATGAATCCTCCTATGTTGTTGTAAATCACTGTTTTGAATGAAACTTTTTTCACACAAATCACAAGAAAATGGTTTTTTCTGCAGGTGAGAATTCATATGTCTTTTTAACACAAATTTTCGAGAGAAGGCTTGGTTGCACACATTACACACAAAAGGAAACTTCTGCAGATCTGACGAAGAGTCCTATACTTCATTATTCGAAACAGGTTTCGATGAAACTTCCAAATCTGGGTCCTTCAATTCTGGCGAAAAGGGATGTTTCATCATGTTGGAATCAGAAGAATGCAGGGCTTGTGTCACTTCATTATTCGAAACAGGTTGCGATGAAACTTCCATGTCTTGCTCCTTCAATTCTAGTGAAAGGGGTTGACTCATCGTGTTGGAATCAGAAAAATTCTGGACTTGTTCCATTTTAACACAAGCAAATACTAACTCAAATTACCGAACAGTCGAAAGAGTCTTCACACAGCTATCACAGCACTGAGAATAATGATAACATCTCGTTGCTTGCAAATTTATACGTTGATGGGGGGGGGGGCGTGTGCACTAATGATAACGAATGAGCTGTGATTGATCATGATATCACGTGACCTACATTACATAACGTGAAAACTTAGTAAAATTTGAACTAAATAGAAATTACAACTAGACTAAAAGTTCACTGCGCGTAATGCTTATTCCAGAGTGTTACTAACATTACTATTTATATACATCATTATATTTATTAAAACTTTCATGTTTACGAGTGAAAATTCAGTTATGCGTGATGACTCATTCATACCGTGTTTGAAGTATTCCCGTGGTTAATGAATCAATTAAAAATGCATCCGTTTTAAAAGGTCTAATTATATCAAAAATAAATGTGACACATGCATTAAATTGCTAATAAATAAATATTCCAATTAAAAATAAATCTATGAAAAAAATGACCCCCAATTTGATATAAATTCTAAATTAATAAAATCATTCAAAAATTGTGACGCAATATTAAATCTTAATTATGCAGGGCATTTATTGTATTAGTTATCAGTGACACAATGTTAAATCTTAATTATGCATTTATTAATTAAATTCGTTTTGAGTGACGTAATGTTAAATCTTAATTATGCATTCATAAATTAAATTCGTTATGAGTGAGGTAATGTTAAATCTTAAATTAATTTTTGAAAATCTTAATTGCGCATTCGTTATGAATGATGCAATATTAAATTATTGTTGAAATCACATGAGTCAATCTTTAATAGTGTTTCTATTTAAATATATCTTTGAAAAAAAAAGAGACCCAATTACGCTACACATAAATTTCTAATTCTCATTAGCTAATCTAAATTTGTGATCCCCATTAGTCAATCGTAATTAAAATCTAATATCACATTACTCACTGTGTTAAGTAAAAACCCTTATCTCCTTATCTAGATAAAGTGAATCTTTTCTCAGTGTTCGCAAGATAACGCAGTTCAGTTTAGTGGAACTTGTCAGGCATAAACATGCGTTTCTTGAAGACTCCAAGATTTTACATCTGTTGCTTACGGAAAAATATTAAAGTAAGTGTGCTTTCTTTTTGGAAAATATATGTAACATCAAATAGTGTTTAAAACTTAGCTATTGAACAGTTTTATTCTATAAAGCGCATTATTAATATTAACATAAATTTGTAAAAAGTGCGTTTTTTTTCCAAAATCTTATTAAAAGATCAAAGTGTTTTAATAAAAACATTCAAAAGGTATAAAAGTTTAAAAAGTATCTATTCAAAAAATTGATTTTCTAGTTTTAAAAAATAGATCTAGATAATTTAAAATGTCACTGTTTAAAAATATATACATTTTCAAAAACATGCCTCAATAAAATTTTAAGGGACATTGGTGATTCTAAATTCAAACGCACCATTTAATAGATAACCTATATTTTACAAATATATATATATTCATTAAGGGGCAGAAAAGGGGAGTGGGGTAAATTTCCTAATATCTTTATGAATGACATTTCATGTTTTTTCTTCAAAATATATTTTCACATGGATTAAGCAATACATACATAAAAATTGCATAACAAATCGTATACCAAAAACCGACATCCTTAAAAATATCTTAACAATTTCTATTTATGACTAAAACCACGAAAAAATTCCCTCAAATATAACACAGATTCAGTAAGAAAAAAGAAAATTCTAAAGTTTATTAGTACTATTTAAAAGTTTGGTTGATTTTGACGACCGATTGTCTACACTAGGGATTTAGGGGGGAGCGCTCTTCGTGGGGGTCTTTTTAAGGGAACCTAACCCGAATTTACACATGGAAATCCATGGCTCGAAGAAAACCACGAAAATTCCGAACGATTAGGCCAACGGGTGCGATTGGGATTGAACCCAGCACTTCCCGTCTAACAGCTTCGAGAGCAGAACCTCTCAGCCACTGGTGGGGCAGTTTTTTTTAAATTTCGCAGAAATAAATTCTAACACTATATAACAAAAATTCACATGTGGCCTCATTCAAAATTTTTATTAATACTAAATATTCGAGCGCATACGTCACTAAATTGAATTGCGTAAAGTCCTCTCATCAAATTGATGTTTAAAATTCCATTTTTATCTAAAAATTTGCGTTAAAATATTTAAAAGTGTCCCAAATAAAATTTTTAATTAATGTTTAAAATTCGATTGCTTAGGTAAAATTGCGTAAAAGAAAAAATATTTGAAAGTTCCCAAATTAATATTAAAATCGTTGTCAGTAATAAATCTAACACAAAAATTGCGCCCCTAAAAATAAAACCTAAAACTCAAGTGCGCTAAAAAAATAAAAATACGTAAAAAAAAAAATCTTATCTCAAAAATTATTCCCTAAAATTAAGGTCTCCCAATTAAAACTTCTAAATTAATTTTTCAAAAGTACAAATAACCCCTCGTACTGTAGTACGACGAAAAGAAAAATCAATGTCCCCGAAAATTTCAATCTTCAAAAATTACCCCGAAGAAAGTTAAAGTCCCCCAATTAAATTTTTTTAATTAATTATCATTAATATATTTTTTAAATGAGAAAATACCCCCTTGTACTATAGAACGGCGAAAAAAAAATTAATGTCCCCGAAAATTTCTATCTTCAAAAATTTTCCGAAAAAAGTTAAAGTCCCCCAATTAAAATTTCTTAATTACAGGGCTCGCAGCGTTCCTAAAATTTTCGCACTTTGCTACCACTAAATTAAAACGATAATCTTTGTTGTATAGTTCTATAACAGATGTTAAAGGAATCTACTACGAAGAATTCTTACTTAAAATACTGGTAGCAAAGTGCGAAAATTTTAGGAACGGTGCGAGCCCTGTAATTATCATTATTAAAAAAACCCCTCAAAATAACCCCTCGTACTGTAGTATGGCTAAAAGAAAAATCAATGACCCCGAAAATTTCTATCTTCAAAAATTTTCCGAAAAAAGTTAAAGTCCCCCAATTAAAATTTCTTAATTACAGGGCTCGCAGCGTTCCTAAAATTTTCGCACTTTGCTACCACTAAATTAAAACGATAATCTTTGTTGTATAGTTCTATAACAGATGTTAAAGGAATCTACTACGAAGAATTCTTACTTAAAATACTGGTAGCAAAGTGCGAAAATTTTAGGAACGGTGCGAGCCCTGTAATTATCATTATTAAAAAAAACCCTCAAAATAACCCCTCGTACTGTAGTATGGCTAAAAGAAAAATCAATGTCCCCGAAAATTTCTATCTTCAAAAATTACCCCGAAAAAAGTTAAAGTCCCACAATTAAAATTTCTTAATTATCATTAGTAAAAAAATGAATCTCAAAATAACCCCTCATACTATAAGATGACGCCTCGCCTTGAACCTCCATCGCCGCATAACCTTGACCCCTTCAGTAAGAGTACGCCGCATGACCTTCACAGGTGCACAGAGGTCACGCCGCGTACGCCGATGGCGTTGAACCGGTATTTTTTATCTACTATTACATGTTCTACAACACTGGTGAAAACAGTGAAATGGTAGTTAAAGTTTTCAAAGGAGACTATTTACATACATTCGCATTCGTATCTTTCATACGGTCTATTATTCAGGACTTTGTGATGAATGATACTCTTTAGATTTTAGGAGTCCAAAGGAAAAAAAAGCGTAGAGGCAGCGCAAAAAAATAGTGTAAAAAACCTTCATTTATTCAGAAGATTAAACCTGTATTTAACTGTTCCAGTAGCTCAATAATCAGAACAATTTCCTCAATCTTTTCCGACACAAAGTACTTCTGTTAGTAAAATGTTGAAATAATTCCACGACAGCAGGATTTACGCAGATTTTTTTAAAAAATAATTGAAGGCTTTTTTCACGTACTTTATAAGCGGCAAAATTTCAAAATTATGGTGCGATGGGGAAATTGAGTATTAAAATTAAGTTCGCCAGTAATTAACCCACCAGGTCCTAAAGGGTTCAGAGAAGAGGCCCAGCATTCGATCCATGCTGGGTAGAAAAGCTACAGTGGCACAAAACAATTGAAAGCCCTCTACAAATGTAGAAGGAGCGTAAGAAAAAATTGGTGAAGCGCAAGAGAAAATATTTCAGGAAGCAGTATATAGACAGAACAAGAGAAGGCAAGTGTGAAAACTGTCGAATATACAAAAGATTAAGTCAATGACCTAAGCTCAATTGACAGAGCGATTACTCTTGAGATGCAATACCTGATTGTTGAAATGTTACAATTCTTGCTAACGGATATAAAAATAAAAAATTGCAATGACACCGTTGTAAAATACGTCAATTCTTCAGTTATGAAACATGCGTAACCAGAATGCATAGATATGCAAGTACTTTCCTGACAGTACATTGAGCATCTTTGTTTTAATTACAAAATTTACTTTCATATTTATTAATTGTAGCCAGGTACATTATGCTTCTTTTCATTAGTCTTGCTATTGATTGAGCGAAATAATTCATTTCTAAACGATTCTTTTTCAGTTCCAATTCACTAAATATAAGTCAAATATTTTTAAAACAGTAAAGAAAGAAAGAAAAATATGCTATTTCACCAAATTTTTTTCAAAGCATTAAGTTGGATAATCAGAAATAGAGGAAATGGTATCTATTTAAAGCTGCATATATTTCCAAGCTGAAAGAATCGAATAATTGTTTTCGTAAATTTACAAAGTATTACCGAATCAATACTTAAAAATTGCAAAAAAGTGTTTATTCATTTTATCACCTACAAAAAGAATTCAATATTTTCTCAAAACTTTCAAAGATACAGTTGGAATTTCTCAATAATTTTTTTTCTTTCTCTAGAATATGAGCTATTTCCTTTGACGTACAACTCATATCACTAGGTCTGTAAATAATGCTTGGTTTAAAAGAAAAAGCGTTAAAGAAACTGTTGAAAGAAAGGACTGCCATCTACTTTTAATTATGTTCGTATAAAAAAATAACAATGGTGAAAATCGTTTAGAACTAAAATTTACCAGAAATTATACAGTTTCTCCGTGGTCTTTGTTGTAAGATTCTAAAGTATATCTAATATTAATTAGAAGCTAACGCAAACAAAGATTCATTAATAAAGTAAACGCAATCAAAATTTTCAGTGAAGAATTTATACATATTTGATAAGATTATCTTCTTATGACAAAACCATCTTAGTTTCTGAATTTACATACCTTTAGATGCAATTATGTATATAAAATAACAAAAAATCTGGCTATATATTTTAAGGAGAAAAAGGTGTTCTTTCTTTTTTTTCTTTTTTTTTTTTTTTTCTGCGCTTAACATAATCGTCCAATAATTTGCAAGTGGATTCTTACATTAAAATTTTACCAAAATTAAAGGTTTAATTCAATCATTCAGAAAACTTGAAAAACAAAATCCGAATAAAGAGAACCATTCCCCATAAACTAAATGCGCCACTTTATCAAAATATAAGAGATTGGCGGGATGGAAATAAATAGTCGTTAGTTTTTTAAGACAAATTTGCAACAAAACACCGTTTACAAATGAGAAATTGGTAAATTTTCTAATGATAATTGAAGTTGTATAAGTAACGCCATAAATATCTTTAATATTTTATTACTTCTTTATAAGGATTATTCAAGAGAATGTGATACTTCCAAAATTTTTAATAGATTTTATCTATCAAAATGTGAAATATTTAACAACCAAACCTTCTATCCGATGTAGTAGGCAAATGAACTTTGGGGGTCTATAAAAAATCTTATAATATATTCTAATCAGTATTAAATATTAAAAAAATAATTTTCTTTTATAAACACTTTTTCACTGGTATACTACAATAAAAAAATATAAATAAAACATCTAGAAGTCGAAACAAAAATTATCAAAACGCAAGGCGGTGGAAACAATACGAAAACAAATTAAGCCACAAAGAAGATCTAATTAAAGAATTACCTAAACGTTCGTTAAAAACTAAAATATGAGTAATTCACCGGGTTCAAATTCAAATTCACTTAGCGTAATTCAATCAGCGCATCGCGTTTTTACGATTTTTGATTGGACCTCCAGATTTTGTATTAAAGGAAATTCCTCTACTTTTCAGCACACTAATAACACACGCAATTTAAAAAGAAAACAAAATGTGTTTTATCTTCGTTTTAGTGCTCTAAAAATATCATTTTTATTAAATTAATAATTATTCATCTATCCTCAATAAATGGAAAGTATGCAGAATATGAATGAAAGCTGTAAACCTTAGATTTACCTTATAAAGCATTCCTCCCGAATAGTGACTAAACCTTGCCCGTTAAGTTAAATGTCTAATGCTTTTCTAACTGAGCTATTCGAGATCATTAATGAGCGAACATGCGATGTAGGGCTTAAAAAAATTTTTTTTTCCTTTTTTATAATTTTTTTTACATTTAAAAGTTTGTCTGGAAGGTTTAAATTGTTTCAAGTTTTTTTTTTTTTTTTTTTTTTTTTTTTGTATTGATAAATCATGGAATATTTTTTTTCAACAGAGGGGTTTGAAAATTGCGTACAATTTTTTACTTGCATGTTTTGAGAAATGTTAAAACAAAAATTACACTAAAGTTTTAAAAATGCTGTAGCAGTTGGTAAGATCCAAAGTTATGCAGATATATATCTAGTATATAGCTTAAACCACGATTTAACACACAATACGCATATATACATTTTGAAAATAGTGTTCTGCGAAAGATCTAAGTAAAAACCAACGCCTTTAACACTGGCGTTTGGTTCACCGAATTTTTGTTTCTTCAGCTTGGTGAGAAATTATCGACATTCTATGATAATGTAATTGGTTTTAAAATTTCTTTTATTATTCCTCCAAGATCAACAAGTACAGACAACTAGTAACAGAACACATTTGTCTGTTTCTATATAAACTCCAATCCTTATAAAAATTTTCATTATGAAAAAATTACGATCAAACAGGTATTCGAACCCTGGACATTAGGTTGAATGCCTGACGCTGTATCGAGGTATCCTGACTTGTTCGGTAACATTCATCTTATTTATGACTTTAATTAACACTATTCAAATTTTTATTAAAATTAATCGATTAATTGATAACTGAATTCTGCAAATACCAAAATATTTTATTGTCAGCATGAACACACAACTGTAGAAAATTTTAGAGCTCTACCTAGTGTTGGCAGTTGGGTGGTTTTGCGGGGGGGAGGGGGGTATTTCGATTGCTCGATTGCTGCTTGCTACCCTTTAGAAAGAAATATTTGCCTTATTTAACGATGTATCAAATAATTAAAAAAAACTTTTTTAAAAGAATTGGTAGCAATCAAGCGATTTGAATAAAAACAACTGACAACACCGACTCTAGCACACAAGGAAGCGCCTGAAAAATCGTACACGAAATTCCATCTTTACAAACATGAAAAAAATTACGTTTGAGCGTATAAAAATATGAAATAATGAAAGATGAAACGTTAAAAATTCAAGGAAAATTTCTTTGCTAGTGTTTCTTTAAAACTATTGATAATGGATGTGACTGCCATGAAATTATAGTTTAAAATGATTCTTTGTGAAAAGGTAGATTACTATCATTTTCGGAATCCACTTGATGCGGGTAGTAGAATGCTTAAATTTGGTGAGATAGGAACGAGTTCGATTCCGCTGTTTTTATTTCTATTTTATTTTATTTATTTGAATGTTGAACTCTGAAAATACAAAAAAGTAACTTTCAACTATTTTACATAATAAAGGGTTTTTTTTCTTTCAAAGCATTCCAAAAAAGACCTTTGGTTTTTATTTACATGTATTTATTTTTATTTAATTTGTGTGTGTACATATATACATGCGGGTGTGTGTAATAATATTATACATTAATTGCTATATATCTATTTAATGTATTGTTAAATTTGACTTTTACTCACATTTTATTGCGATCATTAGATAAAGAATTTATTTTTCCATTCCTTTACATCAAAATATACTCAGTTCTGACTATACATTAGATGATGTGTCTTCCACCTTTTTTCCTGAAAGTCGTTTTCCAACAAAAATGTTGAAAGATAATCTTCGTCTTATTTAATCGCAAAGTTTTTGCTATTAAATAAGGCAATTTGTCTATCCTGAAATAGAGGTCATTTGTCGGCTACGGTCTTCAGGTCAAAGAATTTTACCTTAGAACGTACTAAAAGCAAATGTGTAGAATTTTAACGAATTTTAATGAAAATTTAAATGAGTAAAAATCTTAGTAAAGTTTTCGGCTCAAAATGCCCATAACTGACAGAACTTTAGCATATTAAGACTCAAAGAAAGCATGTTTTTTAATGATGTATTGTACTGATTGATGAGATTTGACACAAAATTTTGAAATAATGAAAATTTACACCAACAAATTTTTCAGAGGGACATGCTTTTACAGAATGGAACATATAATTTAAAGGGTTTCTTTTTAATTATTTTAATTCTTTTGCTTTTAAAAGCTTTGTATGTAACGGTTTGCACAAAATAAAATCTAAAACTGAATGCATGGATTCAAATCAATAGATTGTAATTATCTATCTATATATCTATAAATATATAATTATTTTCCATGAAATTTTACTAGAATATCTGAAAAAGAGATATGTCGTAGAGTTTATATTACGTTAAAATGAGTACTTTTATTCATATATCAAAAATATTGATACATAATATAAATATTCCTGATTATAAAAGAAAATTAAGCCACAAAAAAATTGAAATCTTATTATCTCTAAATTTTAAAAGGCATACAACTGTTTAATCACAAAAAAATTGAATTTTCGAAAAATTATATATGAAAAAACAGTATAGTATTTTATTGCATTTTAAAACATTTTGAATAGAAATATATTTCTATTATTATGTAAGTTATGACTAAAAAAAATTTGTGCGTCGTTTTCACTGTAAACAATGATTGAGAAGACACTTTTAAAGTAATTTTTCTCAAAAATATAAGCTATTTTATTAAAATTGCGCACAAGATTTATTTTAGTTAATATTTTTAAATGCAAATTTACGAATTTAGAGATTATATCTACGACTTAAGATTGGATCTAAATTTGTCGTCATTGAAGTAAAATTTCTCTTTTTAAAATATTGTTGAAAGTATTGCACACTTTAAGATTATCTGTTTTTGTGCCTATAATTACAAACGAAATTTGGTTCAGTTTTAATACCATTCTTGCGTTGCAGGTTTTATAGCGATACATAGTCAATAGTTTTTATTTTGAAATTTTTTATCTTGAAGAATTAGAAAATCCTTGGTGTGTTGCAAATTGTTTTTTTCTCAGTGAATTTATAAAACATTTCCATTTTGAAAAAAAAAAAACAGAGAACAGAAGTGAATCTAGCCTTGTGAGAATCTTAGAAAGAAGAAAAAATTGTCAGAAAGCACTTCTGACGAAATTTTGTCTTATGAATGTTTTTGTCTTATTACCATTTTTTTGATCAGATGAGCAATAAATTCTACTGAAACATGATCCCCTACGGCTTCCCCCCTCATGGTTCTTCCCAAGATACCCTTTGATAGAGTCGAATCTGTCCTCTTCCCAATGACCAAAAGGGGAAGGGAGCAACTCTTTGTTGTATTGTTCGGATTCACTCGGATTCTGGACTAAACGTTGACACTATGTGGATCCTATATGATGCCTTACATTTCCCCCTCTTAATGATTTTCGGCTTTAAACTTTTAGGCTCTAAAGCAACAAACCGTAGAGTAGTTTAGCGTTCCTGTCTAGGAAACAACATAAGATAAGAGGAAAAAGTCAAGTACAAAGTTTTATAACGTAATCGATTTACCGTAATTTCCCGCGTATATGCCGAGGCATAGTTAAGTCTTTTTCATACCGGAAATTTCATTTTAAAAATGAAGTCAAATAAATGCTAAGCAAAAGCAAGTCGCATTTTATTTAAAACAAATTCTGGTAGGAAATCAAATTATCATAGCTGCGGCGTATACGCGGGAAATTACGGTTGTATGATAGGGTGTCTTACAGTTAAAAATAGCTTTATTAGAAGCCCTGGAAAGATAATTCAATAACCAGTCACCAGCTTAAATTTTAATGGTGGATGTGACGTTGGGGACCGAAAAAATACACGAGCAAAAGAGAACTATCATTTAATCTCGTGATATTATTTAATCTTCCGTAATAAGTTAATCTTTTTAAAACATAGCAACGTAGCATATTTTGAGAGCCAGATGTGTCTAGACGGGGGTTGGTGAGGGTAGCTCGTAGGGGGGGAAAGCCCCCTATTATTTTATAATAAAACTAACCTATGTATGCAAGGTACAATTTAATTAAAAATTCAAAATGAATATGTTCGACGTGATGTTCGCCATCGGGACACATGCAGAATGCATAATGCATTGCTTCCGATATTGAATGCACTGAGCATACGTAACTTGATTATTTTTATTAAAATAAAATGTAACTTGCTTACATGAGCTAGTCGTATTGGTAAAAGTGCATCCATCTTATAATGCCACACTTCTACATAAAAATTGTTGCTTATAAGCTGGTGATTGGATATTAAAAATTAACATTTTGGGTTATCTAAAAAAGCTATTTTCCCATGAAATATACTGTTTCATATTAAATCAAGGACCCTTTAGAACTCTGTGATTGTCTTTTTTTCCGATTTCGGAAATATGAACGCTAACTCCGCAACTTGACACTATCGAGCGCTGCCATGTCTCTTATCGATCAGCGCATACACTTTCTACAATACCTAGACATCACACTTTCATGATTCAGTCGGGCTCATTCAAATTCAATACAGGACGCTTTACAACTTTGTAATTGGGTGTTTTCGGAATCTTGTACCGTTTTCAAAATAGGAGTGCTAGCTCCACAATTTAGTGCTAGCAGACGCTGCAGATACCTCAATGGGCAGCATAGAGCGGTTTACTATACCTATATAAGACATTCAGGGTTGTAACTAACTCTGTTTGCCTGTTATTTGATGGAAATGGAAATTAAGAGGAGGTTCTAATTCTATGGCCTAAAATCCAAGCGAGTTTTACAACTTTTTTCTGTAACAAAGAAAAGAGCTATTACATTTGAATATTTCGCAATATGTTTATTGTCATTTCACTCAGACATATAAATTTTTGTGTGTAAAAAAATTAATAGGTCATGTGCGACCTGCAAGTGCGCGCCGTGAAGTTCCAATCGGGAGACAGTTTTTCTCCGGTCACGCATAAAACAAATTTGACAGCTAAATTATGAAAGGGCAATAAATTCTCTGGAGCTTATACCAACATATAGTTCTAAAAGATTTTCCACAAAAAGGTGATCATTTGAACAAATAAGGTCATTTTTTCGCCTTTTATTTTACCTTTTGCGAGCTCAAAAAAATAAAAAAGGAAAATTATTATTTTCCATGGTGTAAACTACAGCAAAAAGATTGCCTTTCTTTTAAATAAACAAGTCGGAAATTGTACATCAAACATGGCAAATGAGGTGCGTTCGTACTATAACTAATTTTATCAGATCTTGGTGGAATAGCTGTTTCACACTTATGCAAAAATGCATTAATACAAAATTTATTACGATAATATATATATTAAATTCAATAATACAGAAATCATATGAGTCCATCTTAACCCTTTATCTACTGACGGTACTTATAAGTACACTCAATTTAACACGTTCACGCCGGCGCGGTGGGTCACACTCGACTGTCTCAGAGCTGCCAAGTCTCCGGCTTTTTGGATACCAGTATTTTAATACAGAAAATGTTTTATTTAATTAGAACAATTGGGCGATTTAAAGGAACAACATTTTCTCTCAAATAATAGTGATGTGAAAAAGCCGGAGACTTGACAACTCTGAGACAGTCGAGTGTGACCCACCGTGCCGGCGTGAACGTGTTAAACTTTCATCCTAGAGTGAATATTACTAATACTCTAATGGTATTTTGCAAAAACACTCTTAACTACACTTTATCCGGATACATGGCAGCAGTATTTCTAGGCTAGTTATTTTAGCGAGGAAGGAGTATATCTTTGAAACAGTCGATGTGTTTAGTGCCGACATCTTTTACAGATTGCAGCAATAAAATGACGAGCGAGACAAACACAGTAAAGGATATAAGATAAGTGTTGGATTTATTTTATGTGTAATTATGATCTTAGAATACAATTTAACTACCTATTTTAGGTGATCGGTGTATGTATTTGATTTAACAGTTGAATTACTCGGTGGTACTTATAAGTACTGTCAGTACACTGGGAGTTGGAGAAATCTTCTTGTTTACTTTTCGTCTCTGTAGTTATTCATCGTTTTCATCTGCTTTAAAATGTAATTACTAAAATGTAGTGTAGTAATAATTTTCCTAGTATTTCTTTTCTGTTTCATTATTATATTTTATAGGAAATCGAAAAATTTGTGGCACCGGCCCTTTTTTGCTATGCTAGAAATGGTAAATGTAAATTCATATATTGCGTATGTGTAGATGCGAGAGAACATGTTGTCTTTGGAATGTAGACGTCGCATAACTAAAGGACTGCTAACAAGATCGAAACCTAAAAAAAAAAAAAAAAAAATAGTTTTTTTTTTAACCTTTTCAAGAGCAAAGCATTTTCAAAGCTAAAGTATTCAAATAAACTATTGGCACCGGAATTTGCTAAAACATTTATTCGTTAATAAGAAAAAGGCTATATTTCACAAACTTTTTAAATCGAAAATATTTTACACCACAATTTTAGTTCCAGTTGAAAAACCTTGTAGGTTTTCTGTTACGATATTTTAGTCATAGTGTACTGACGGTAATTTAAAGCACCACTTTAATCTTTAATTAATTACCTCTAAAGAATTAAATTTCTCACGGGTGAGTATTTTTTTTATGTTTATCCTTTAATTTTCATTGTAGTAACTGAAAAAAAAAGTTACATGAAAAAAATTGCAATAGGTCATAATTCAGTAGATAAAGGGTTAAATATGTAATCGTGATGAGAACCCAGAATCATTACCTATCATGGGATATCATTGAATTGAATACGTATGATAGGATTTAATAGAATGAAGAAAACTTTTACTAATACCTTTTTAAGTTTTGATTCGATTTTGATAAAATTTGAAATGAATCGACAAAATTCTGCAACGATTCTATATATTAAATTTCAAACCATTCGATTGGGCAGTTTTTGCGCTGTTACATGAGGACAGACGCAGAATTGAACGCACATGACAACGACGATAGGTGCTACGTATTTATGTAATTATAAACGAATCTAAAAGTGAAGGAAATCTGTCAAATAGTTGAGAAAAGGGTCGCCCAGTTTAAAAACTATGGTTTCGAGAAAAACAAACTTAAAGTTTTCAATAACGTTACGTTCAAGGAGTAAAAAAGATTCTAAGGAACTGCAATATCACGAAATCTCTTTAGGGTAGCGATCTAAACACTTGGGGAATGAAAAAAAAAAAAAACCACCTTCTCTCCACTGTGGGTTAGGGATACCCACATAAAATATAGCCTATGGTGGAGCAGTGACGGTCACAATCAATTTGCAACCATTACTTTCAAAATCGGTTTGATATTTCCTAAAACTCCATAGAAATCGTAATTTAGAAATTTTAAAATGTTTTTCACTGTTTTCACCCTTTTAAATTTGGATTTTTTTAGAAACTATTCATAGGCAGCATTTACATCTTATTAGTATCTACCACATCAAATTTGAAGTTTCTATCTTTAACAATTACAACGCAAATCTCAACTTAGAACTTTTTAAAAGGCTTTTCGCGCATTTCGATTTTTTCAACTGTTCTTAGAGAGCCTTTACATCTTATAGGTAACTACCATGCCAAATTTCAAGTTTCTAGCCCACTCAGTATAGCAAAAATCACAATTTTAGAACGTTATTTGCTCCTGCACGATCCCATCCCCCTATGGGTAGTGACACCGACATAAAATATAGCCCATGTTGGAACAGGGACTGCCACAATCAATTTGCCTCGATTACTTTTGAAATTGGTTCGGCAGTTCCAGAGATTATCCCTTAAAAACAAGCAAACAAAAGTCACTTCTTTATAATATCAGTATAGACTTACACAATCCTTAAACACATTGTAAACGCCAATTAAATTGCTTACAATTATCTTATAATTATTTGTTTAGAATTTAAAAATTGCATAAGCAATATATGTTAAATATAGCAAACAAAATATTTTACGAAAAAAAGTTTTAAATCTTAAGATTCTGATAAATATTCTATCAAAGATTTAATGTGTTCCGTTTTATATATTTACCAGTTGACCTGCCCGGATTAATCCGGACCCGTGACAATAACCTTAAATGTACTCGAAATCAGTGTTGAATGGATTTTTATTTTAAACGAAAATATTTCCAAATGAACCTAACATTAGGGGCAGCACGGCTTTCCGAAACATACACCCTCTAATTTGTACGTTTTTATATTTTTAAATGAAAATCTATCCAAAAGAATCTAGGATCCAAAATCTGTACTACCTTCAGCAGCATACACCCGGAATGATTAAGCGCGCTAAGAAGTGTTTTCTGTACTACTTATCCAAACTTTAAAAAAAAAAAATAAATAAATATAATGTTTGGAAAGCCTCTGTGTAATTTTCGTTCGAAAATATTAATATTTAGTCGAGAAAACATCAGAAAAGTCACCCGCGTATTCACTTTCTGAGCGAAAATTTCGCAAATTTTTAATATTTTAAGTACTTTCAATCGTCTGAATGTTTCGATATTTTTGTACCTGATATAAATTAAGTGACCGAAGAATGTTTAAAAGCATTATTTTTAAATACAGAGATTAAATTACATTTAGCGTAGAAAAAAGTCTCCGGGAGGCGCGAAGTGACTTCCAATCGTGAATTTTTTTAAAGGGTTAATATTCATACTTTTAAAAGCTAATTGCATCGTCGTAGAGAAGGTATCCGGATTAACTGGTATTTTTAATTTTTCAGTATCTCCAAAATTCAGGCAGATGTGGACTTCGTGAAAAGGCGGAAAAACAACATCGAACATTTTTAAAGGGTTCAATATCGTATTATCGTATTTTTTTTAACAGATTGCGGCGTTTGAAAATAAAAAATATGAAATTTAATAATATATTTTTAGCTTTAGAGTATTTAGAACAGTTTCGCCGAAGCATGCTTAGGAAAAAGCTCGAAGAAAAAAATCTCTCTCAGAGAATCAAATCTTCTCTGCTTTTACTCCACCGAACAGCGTTTCGCGCGCACCAGCACGACGCACTTTTTTATTATCGGGGTTTAATTATCAAAAAATGAAAAACATGAACCTCAGGTGCATTAGGACCTGTCTTAGACCTACTATGACTCGTCTTACAAAACACACAAGTACTTCTTTATTATATAGATGAGATAAGGAATTTTTTTATTAATTTAAAACAATATTTCACTTAAATGAGAAATAAGTATTAAAATGCATATAATTAGCTATAATATGTGTACAGATCCATGTCTGTAAAAACTTTGATACTCAAAATCTCTAAATACTTTAAGTAGAAATGTGATCTAAAATTGAAAGACCAATATTTTAAACTATTATATGGCTCATGATAAAATTATATTAATCATGTTAATACACACACCGACAACTGAAAATCAGTAGCTATAAGCCAGATTCACCTATATAAAAAAGATATTTGCATGTCAAAACAATTTATTAAAAATTTCTTTATAATATAAAATATTCATCAAGAGCATAAAATGTTATATTAAACTGTATATAACATTAAAATGTATAATGATTAATGTAATATTTTCAACATCGTTCCATTTCCTTCATGCTCTTTTCTTAGAAATAACATTAAGAAGAGTGCTGTAGTTTTGCTATTTAAATAATATTTTTCTAAGAGTAAAACAAAATATTAGTCATACAGCAATAACTTTCCGAAAAGGAAATATGTGTTATTCACTCTAACTTTTATCTCGCGGAATTGGATTCCCTTTTCATGCGCGGGCTCTTCTGTATTTTCATTAAAATGCTCATACTGTTTTTTTTTTTTTTTTTTTTTTTACTTCACAGTTTAGAGCTTAAATACCCTTCAGTTCCCTTTATCTACGATATTTATTAAAATAATTTTGTTATAATATTAAAACAATTTTGTTAATATTTTAACTATGAATTTAAGGTTCTTCAGAGGGAAAAAAATGATCCCAAGTTGCATGTTGAAGAATCATTTTTAACTCATAATAAACTTATCTACATAGCACTTCAGAAAGTAACTTGTAAGTTACTGAGAAGAAAAATTATATTATCGGCTTTATTAAAAATCAAACACATGAACTTTGAAATATCTAATGGATTTGCACTATGATAGCATAATTAAATGTAAGACTCCCAGATTATTCCGCTAATAAAGTGTTATTAAACTTCTACCATCATACAACTAGAGAGATGATTAATATTTCAAAGATGGGTTTTCAGGAGATACTTTTACAATGAAAACTACATTCTGAACAATGAGACTTCGAAAACATATTTCATATATTTTAATTAAATGTATCACGAAAAGTTCAGTGGGAAATACCTAATTAAAGTTCTGGCATGTCCAGCTGTTTTCAGAAACCTGAAATCTTTTAAATATCATTTTATGGGTTTTATAATTACCTATAAAATAACAAATACCATTTGTTATTTTATAAGTAATTTTAATTTTAATAATATTTTTATTAATTAATTTTATTATAGAAATCATCGCATGATATTATTAAAATACTTTGTAGAAAAAAATTCTTCAGTACTAAATCGCTGCGATAAATCACCAAATATGTCAACCGAATTGATGCGATTGAAAAAATATTCAAGGTTTTAAAACCTTTGTTTAAATTACATTTATACGCACATCTGAATAGGTACATTTTTCAAATTATTAAACATGACTTGATGGCTAACAGTCCGCTCAGGACAGCCCTTTTCCGATACTTTAAAACAGGACGAAAGAATAAGATAACATTTTGTACTTCATTATTGCATCAGAATCTAATATTTTTTTCAAATTCAAAACGTTTAAATTCATGTATGTTCTAAATCTTATAACTACCAGCGATTTTTTATTTCTTGACATTAACGATTTTAAAAGGTATTAGTCTGTACAGAACGATAAAATGTCAGAATCGAAAAATTAGTCACCTACAGGTTAATATATTATTTAACATTATTAATAGTTGGGGCATCATCAATTCAAGCTGTTGCGAAATATCGTTAAATTCAAAAAATAGAAAAAATAAATGAAATTTGTGTAAATTCAGTTATAAATAAGTAAATTTAAAGATACTTTACGTAGAAACAATGGTGACGAAACTACCTTTTAAATACTATACTATATGCATTGATTATAATGAAAAACATGTCTTTGAAAAAGTTTCTTTTCAATGCTATTTTTATAGCACTTTTTCTTTAGAATATTATTCAGTGCATATCTTCTCTTTGATGAAACCAGGCGCTTCAATATTAAAGTCTTAAGAGAATAGAAAAAGAAAATATTGCTTCTGAATATTTCATAAGATTATCCGTACATTTTTGCTCCTATGAAATTTTCAGGAAAATGTTACACAAAGTTTGTTTCCCCAAAATATGTCACAGTATTTTAAAATTAGACATGAAGTAGCTTATTTTATAATACAAAATATCCAACAGTATTTGCTTTCAACTTCTGATAAAAACAAAGTATTAATAATTTATTTTCTCATTTACGTGATGTATTCCAAATGACGCTGCGGGCAGTAGTTTCATTCCCCAGATATGACATTATTGAACAGCCAGCAACGCGTAGTGTTGTTTTTGAGAAGATCAAATCGCTACAGGCAATGTCTAATATGCTTGAGTAATAATACTGAAGAAGCCCTACGTGTGTTATTACTGCATTTTAGACAATTCAATTTCGTCTTTCAAAGTGATAGTTCTTTCTTTCCCTGTTCAAGCTTGTAATCATATATAAAACAAAATTCATTTTGTGTTAGCTATTTTTCTGAAACATAATTTCATTTAACCACGCATTATAGTAAGACGTCATCTGACACATTTTCGATTTGACATTTTTATTCACATTTCTAGAGAAAGGCTAAACTAATTGTTTTTGAATTAAATTAAAATTTGAATTAAACCCCGTTTAATTAAACTTTTTAACGATGTCAATTTAAGTTTTAGCTTCCTGATGGATCTTCTTAATAGAATTTATATTAGTGTAGTTAAGTATATATAATTTCATAGTATCTTATTCCGACTAATACTTTAACAGCTCTCTTCTCTCTTATAAAAATATATGTACTGTCAGAAAAACTAATCTTTACACACTAAATTATTCCTCATTTTTCAACAAATAATCTCCGTACTCCTAGAAAACATGCTTTTTCCGCGAATTCTTCACGAAAGTGAGAAAAAGAGGAAAAAATTCTGTTTCTTTATCGCATGCTTGTATATTAACACTATTTAAACAAAAGTTCGAATTTATTTTTAAAATGAAAAATGGAAAATTCAATAAATTAAAATTTCTAATTTATTTAAAAACAAAAACAAAGCTTTCGAATTTTAAAAAAGTAACAATTTTCTCAGTCATTTAAAATTATTCGAAATTTATTTTTTTATAAAAATAGATTCGCATTTGAAATATATTCTAAACGAACACATTTAAAAATATATAATAATTAAATGAAAAAAATCTATTTTACTCAAAAAAGCAAACATTTCTTCTAAAATTTAATTAAAAATAGAATATTCATATTTTACATCTAACAATTGTTTTAAATTGTTATCTAAAATATGTCTAATTCATATTTTTATCCTCTTATTTTATAAGTGTTAAAACCCCAACAATTATCTCATAACGACGAACTCTCCCAGGATTTAACTTCAAAATTTCTAGCTTTCTGAACAGTAAATGTATGAAGCCTTATACAAACCCCCATTCCGAGAAAACCCGTATCTTCATTTTAAACTCAGCCTCTAGCAAGTGACCGTTAGCTCAGTGGTTAAAATTCTCGTCTCGAAGCAATCAGGTCCCTTGTTCAACTCCAAGATCAGCCAAAAAGTTTTATTAAAATATGCATATGAGATAATAAATTCTTCCTTAAAAATTCGTATATGGCAGCACATAATTTTTTTTTTTCTTTTTAACCGATGTTTCTTCAAATAACAGGAAATTTCTCTCCTGCAACGAAAAAACGTCGAAAAGACGAAAGTTCTTCAATTGGCGGATATTTTCTCTCTTGTAACAGAGGAAAAAGAAACGGACATCCTTCAAATAACGGAAATATACCCGCAGCACCTCTGCCAGGAAATTTTATATGCGGATATTTGAGGTGTTACTGACCAATGTTTATTTTAATAAAGAGATTGAAAATTTCTAATAAAAGTGTTTCAAAGGCATGTTTGATAACCGAAATGAAATACCACCCCCCCCCCTCTTCCTTCACGTGTACACCACACTCTTACAAAATTAAGTTGACAAACATGTAACTACTAGTTATAAATTTGACAAACCAATGTTTTATTTAATTAAAAGACAAGCTTCAAAAAGATAAAAATAGAAGAGATGTTCTATTCAGAAAATAGACTAAAAACCCATTTCTTTCAGACCGATCTGAAAAGTATTTTCACCAAATACACATAGCCAGACAAAAATGTTGTAAACGTAGGGGAAGTCCAAGGCACTTGCCCAGGGAGAAGATATGAAACACGTGAATATCTTTTTTCAATGTCATGCTATTTTGTACATGTTTACTTCAATATTTCATTAAAGTTATAAACACATCTAGAAGTCAAAAGTACGCATTGACGTTTGATTTGTAAAGACTGAAACATATCGCTCACCCGCAACAAAAGAAGAACTCGAAAATACTATATTTCACAGGAGATGCAAAAGTAGATTAGTATGTTTTACTGTAATATAAAATTATAGCACTTAGCTCTCCATGCAGCTGTAAAAGAGTGAATAAAAATTTTAAAAATAACGACGTAGAAGAGTTAGGGGTGGTTGACTATATTTTTCCTCACACGCACAATTTGACACATTCTGTGGTAGTAAATGGACATATTGCATAATCTAGTGGTTTTGGGGTAACTACACTTATGGCACTTTTCTCGTAGCAAGATGCACCTAAGTCCATTAAGTGCAATAAAACGAAAAATGAAATTTTTTAAGTTGGGTCACTTTTGAATGATATTTTGAAGTCCTCAAAGTAAAAATTGTTGTTTTCTTGTCCTTTAATTAAATTGCGAGATATGTATATGTAGTATAATTTGTTTCTAAAACTTTTTTGTTTCATGCTATCTCAATAGTTACCTATTTTGTTTTTATTCTATAATTCAAAACATTTTATATTTAATTTTTATTACTTTTTCTGCTAACTTTCTTTGATATGGTCATATCCCCCGGGTCACCTGATTCAAATCTTCCACAAACGAAGGACGTTTGAAACACATTAAAAATTTAAAAAAAAAAAAAACTATCGCAGCACTTTTGCTTATTAATCTAGAAAAGAATATAATTTATATTATGTAATTAAGTAAACATACTTTCTTCAAATGTTGAATCCATTTCTCTATATTCATTAAAAAAGAAATTACTTTTATAAAAAGTGATCCAACTGTCCCAGTCTCCACCAATATATCTTTTTCTTTAGTACTCGTACAGACTTCCTAAAGACATTTTTTGAGGAATTTTATGAGGACATTTTATAAGGAACGAAAACCACTGGCTTTGCGTTAATAACACTGGTCAACAAATTTGAACTTTTCCTCTGTCCTAAAACAGAAATTAGTTGTTTTTTATGCGGTTTTTTGTGCTGATTCCGAATCTAGTTTTAGATTTACTCCAGCACGTAAAGTTTGAGAGATATTTGCGTATTTCAATTTATGCACATTTAGTAAATTTTATACAATTATTTGCAAATTTAAGGTATAAAGTAATAGACAGGGTTTTTTTGTTTTATGTTATGATTACTACCTAACTTACTTCACAAAAACGTAGTTTCTGATATTATACTGACATGTGACTGTGAAATATTGTACCTAATTTGCATATTTTCATGTTTTTTTTTTTTATAATAATGTTTCTTGGCGTTCAAATATTTCTGCCGCACGAGTACGCTAATATGTTTCTAAACCAGTTTTTTGAGCTGATTTCAAATCTTTTATCTGTTTTCTTCTTCCACGTCTAGTTTTTGAAAAAAAGTGAAATTTTAGTTTTTGGTCAAAAAAGCCAGAAATAGCTTTTTATGTTACATTGTATGATAAACTTCAGCTAGTTAGGATAGATTCTACTACTTTTTTTTCGATTATATAAATTTTTGTTTATGTCTCTGATATGAATCCGACCCTGTTTACCTTCTTGTCAATGAATTACACACCCCTAAAAAGCATCTTATATCAAACTTGTATTAATGCCGTGCAAAAGCAGAAATTCATCTTACTCAAAAACTAAGCGTGACATAAGAAAACAGACTGCAGATTTGAAATCAGCATAAAAATCTAGCCTAGAAAAATATTACGTCAATTCTGGGGCATTTATTTTAAAGTTGATAGTGATGTAAACATTACACCATTGAAAAATATGCAAATTAGGCTTAATAACTGATAAATGTTAGGAATGTGCAAATCGTGACATTTATCTGAAGGAAATAGTCAAGTAGTCATTATCTAGAAAACGTAATTAGATGTGATATATATTGTATCTAAAATTTGCATAAAATAGCACAAAAAAGCTTAAATTTGCATAAATTTAAATATGCAAATTTCACAAAACCTGGACCACCTAGAGATAAACGGAAAGCATATTCGGAATCAGAGCCAAAAATTGATCTAGAATCAACTAACTTTAGTTCTAGAACAAAACCACTGTTGTTCAGTGTAATTAGCCGAATTAAGCATAAATTCTGCTAAAATTGTTTCCAAAATCTAGCTTTTACATTTTTTTACATTATACATTACATATTACCTTATACATTTCTTATTTGTTATCAAGAATTTTATGAGAGGAAAATTTTGGTTCTTGTATCTCAGTGTGTCATCATACCATATCAGAGTGTGAACATATCAGAGTTATAAATGAAAAAAAAAATTAGAATTTCTTTTTTTAGTTGAAGCAATTTTTCACATCAGTTTCTCCTTTTTAGTGCTTCGATCATCTGACGATACCATATTCGTATCACTCCTCTGTCTGTCTGCCTTCCTATCAGTTCATTCTCAGACACTGTATAAATTAGAGACGTAAAAATTTACATACTTATAGCTGAATTCCTCCGATCACACGACAAGTCATAAAATTTTGAAAAAGGTCTTATATTATTTTAATTAAATGAATTAATTTAATGACATCCAACCATTTTTTGCTATTTAGATTTTAAAACAGAATCTTAATTTCAGCATTTTTCGGGCAGGTTAGATTGCTAGGTGGTACCACATTTGCCTGGTAATTAAAAGGTTCCCGGTTCGAAGCTCGACGTCGGGGATTAATTTTTTTCCAGGAATACTTTTCATTTTCTAATAGATTCTATTTTACAAAAATTTGTGATTTTTTTGCCATTTTAAAAGGCCAAAAGTTGTAAAATATTTTACTTTTTTTTTTTTTTTTTTTTTGAGAAATTGTAAAATTTTAAATTTACTACATTACATTATAAGATGGATTTAATTAAAAGAACTTTCGTATTTTTTTACAATTTTAAAGGTTTCTGTCTTTTCTTTTCTTTCCTTTTTTTTTTTTTTTTTTTTTTTTTTTTTTTGCCTAAAATGAAATTATGTAATTAAATATGCGTTTCAGATATACAAACATACGCTGTTACAGTCGTCTGAAAAACAGTTCTTGAATATTTTTAATTCAGTTAAAAAATATATTCCAATTGTAATAATTTTAAAATTAAATTTAATAGAGCTGCCATATAAGTTCCTATTGAAAAGGATTAAGGATTTACTAATTATAAATTAACGATTTGGATTTATTAATTAAAGGATAAAGTTCCTTGAAAGGATTATTAAAAACACAACCCTCTTTGCGATCTTCGATCACACTCACCCACTTTTTTTTTTTTTTTTTTTTTCATTTCTCCAGTAGAAAACCTTTCTACAACCAGATTTATTTAATGCTATAAAGTATTTTTATATTAAGTTTCTAGTTATTACTTTCAAATTATAAAGAAAACACGTTTACTAGATATTCTAAATTTAATTAAATTTTGCACAAGATTCATAAATTAATAACTCTAAATTTGAAACAACGTGGAAGACAAATAAGTCTTTATGAGCAAGCGGTATTAAATGCATTTTTATTTTAAATACTTCTTTGTTATTAAAGACTAAAATCTAAACAAAGACGAAATGAATCTATCTAACCCTTTATATTTTTAATATAATGAATAAAAATTTTCAAAACAATTCTGCTCAATTATGTGGTTTATAACATGTCAAGGAAACAAAGTATACTTCTAACTAAATAAAACTAAGCTAATTTCCATGTAAAATTATAAAGAAATACATCCAGCACTAAACTCTTCATTTTGGTTGAATCAACGAGCATTTTGAATAATGTAATTTTCTCAAAAGTATTTTTTTCTAAAATATTAAATTTTGTTTTTAAATATATTACGATTCTGGCTCAAATTTCCCAAATCCAATTATTCATACATTTATGCTCTTATCAGCATTAAAAAATAAAACTCATTAAGAAAAAAAATTATTTTTCCCCTATTTAAATTATTCGTGAAAAAATTAACCACTCAGTTATTTAAAATGAGCTAATAAAAAATGCATACTTTTCAAATCTTATTTTTAAACAGCTAAATTGCGTTTGACAGATGAATAAAATTTCAGTAAATTAAAACCAAGTTAATCAGCCTAACATATCAAAATGTCTTTTTAAAAGATTATATCCCCCTCAAGTAATATTAAATGACAGTTTCTTTTTTTCCATTCTCGCGTAAAAAAATTGCAAAAGATTATTATGAAAACAATCAAGTCAAGTTATATTTTTGAAGCTTCAGTAACTGGCAAATGCGAATGACCCTCATTTATACGAAAATGTTTAGAAACAAATTAAGGTAATCTGATTATAATTAGACAAAGTTTTATTGTTCCTTTTTTATTTATAATATGACTGAAATCATGAATTCAATATATTAAATAATTTTATTACCCGACTACCAAGAAGGGTTGTGTGTTTTACGCGTATCTGGGTATGTGGATTTCTTCATACCCTCGAAAAATCCCAACGGCTGGATGGATTTTAATGTATGAGGTCTATCAATTCGTCTTAACCGTCCGATAGTTATAGGCTAAGTTTTGCTTTTATAAATTGAAAATGCCGGCCGTAAAATACAAAATGGCAGTAGAGACGAAAAAATTACGCACCCTATTGGGTGGCATATCATTGGATAGGTCTTTCCAAATGAAGACTATGTTTCATTGACTATTTTATAATCAGAAGCTCCGTTTAAATATTACACAACCTGGAAGTTGTGTAGGTAGGATCTCTAGCTTTACTGCAACTCTAACCATCATAGACATCTACAGACCTCGTCAAAACAGTGTTTATAGATAGGAACTAATAATTAAACACAACTTAAAAGTCATCAATACAAGTAAATAAAAAAAATAGGTAAGAAATGTAAAAAAAAAGTTTCACATTGATGAGAAATAATTAGTTCGCTTTTTTAATTAATTAGTTCGCAGTCGGGTTTTTTTATTTTTTAAATTGAATTTAATCTCTATTGTTTTACTGTGCGATTTCAAAATCGGAGATTTCTTTTGGTACGTACGTATTTTTCGTTACAGCACGGTAAATCGCGTCGGTAATATTAATTACAGTAACAACTTTTTTTCTACATTGTAGCTGAATAGTTAATATTATACTCTTGCCATGTTAGAGGTAAATGCAGAAATATTTTTATCTAATTTTAGAATATAATGTAACATAGATATAAATATGTGTTTTTCATATTTATTCGACGGGCATAACTTCTCACCAGAAATAAAAATACCGAAGTATATATATTGTTTACCGCAAAAATTTGCCATTCTAAGGTTAAGTATTTAAAAAATGTATACTAAATTACTTTGTAATATTTTAATTTGCTTTTTAAAATCCCTTTTTAAATCCCATTTTTTACGTTGCGTATTTTTTTTTATATATTAAAATAATCTTTTGTAAACGATTGGTAACCGTTTTTAACAATACCTTCCTGGCACGGATAATACAATTTTCTTTTATTACATCAGCATTTTTGGTTGATTGTTTGTGTTTAAGGAGACAAAGTACCTTTAACGACATGATGTGACAAATAAAAAGGTTAAAACAAAAACATAGAATTATATTTTAAAAAGCCCTTAAAAGTTTTCATAAAAACAAGCTTAGCAAAAACAACGCAGTTTAATGAAAAAAAAATATGTATGACTATACATTACATTTTTGAATAGTTTTAATTATATGTATAATTAATACAGTTTAAAAAAGTCAAATTACTATATTTAAAAGACACAAAGTAAATATTTACAGTTAAAATCTGCACATTCTGTAAAGCATTGATTTTTAAAAATGCATTAAATGTCCAAATAATACTGCATAAAAACAAGTTTATAAACAACAGATTAGTAACCCATTAATCGTCACGTAATTTTCAGAAAAATCGTTCAAAAATAGTCGATTTTGTTTTTATTCACACGTCTTCAAACTCCCACAAATTCTTAAAATTAAGCATTCTGATCTTCAAATAATGTTCTACAATTCCGTGCTGCATCTATTGAGCGCTTAAGGGGACAGTAGAGCTTAAAATCCTTAAAATTAATTTTCTTTTATTTTTGTAAATTTCAACTTAAATATTATTCAAGGGTACATTATATACATTATGGCATGCATTTATCACAAAAAATTTAAAAAAAAATAATTTTTGAGAAAAAAGTGGAATTTTACGTGTCGTGTTAGAAATCTTCGAAATGCCCCATGCGTCTTCCATATCAATGAAAATCCCCAATATTGTTTATAAAAGTTTGGTTTATATATATAAATAAAATAGAGCATCGAATTTTATATATTTGAATTTAAAGGTAAAAAAAAAAAATTCAAAATTTCAAAATTTTTCAAAAAAAAAATTTTTTTAACCTTTAAATTCAAATATATAAAATTCGATGCTCTATTTTATTTATATATATAAATCAAACTTTTATAAAAAATATTGGGGATTTTCATTGATATGGAACGCGCAGGGGGCACTTCGAAGATTTCTAAGACGACGCGTAAAATTCCATTTTTTTCTCAAAAATAAAATTTTGTTATTTTTTTTGCGATAAATGCATGCCATAATGCATATAATGTACCCTTGAATAATATTTAAGATGATATTTACAAAAAATAAAAAAAAAAATTGAAAAAATTTGAAATTTTGAAAATTTTTCGAAAAAATTTCAAAATTTTTCAATTTTTTTTTTACCTTTAAATTCAAATATTTAAAATTCGATGCTCTATTTTATTTATATATATAAACAAAACTTTTATAAAAAATATTGGGGATTTTCATTGATATGGAAGACGCATGGGGCATTTTGAAGATTTCTAACACGACGCGTAAAATTCCATTTTTTTCTCAAAAATAATTTTTTTTTAGATTTTTTTTGTGATAAATGCATGTTATAATGTATATAATGTACCCTTGAATAATACTTAAGTTGAAATTTACAAAAATAAAAAAAAAATATTTTTAAGGATTTAAAACTCCACTGTCCCCTTAAGCATTTAAAATAATCCCGGAAGCGGCAAAATCAAAAAAGAAACTAATATATTAGCTAAAGTTATGAGGTGTTCAGCCCATGAGGGTTATGGGCAAGGGGGTTAACTAGCAATGTAAAATCGCGTAGGTTCAAATTCTTCAAAAACAGCATTTACTTCATCTGCATCCGAGTCATAACTGTAAGAGTTTGATTTCACAGCATCTTCTATATAGTTGAGCAGCTGTGAGGAATCCTTTGGAATCAGCAAGCGATAGGCAAAGACATAGGATTTCTTGTTATTTTTCCTTCACAGTTTCCCAATGTGAAGCAGCTTGAGGTTTTCTTTCTCTCTTTCTATGCACAAGATTTTTCCTTTGCTTTCCGAGTTTGAAAAACGTAAGTTTCTCCTATTGCAATTTGCTTGTAGATGAAACTGAACACTCTAAATGAAAAAGAGTGGCTATTCACCTCGGAGGAGTGAATAGTCACTCTATCGCAGAGTCAAAATATGCCCAACCTCTTTAGAGTGACTATTCACTTTGACCAAAAGTGAAATTTTTGACTCTGAAAGAGAGAATAGTCACTCCTTGAAAGTGAATATTCACTCTAAACAGGGGTGGATAATCACTCTTTCGGAGGAGTGACTATTCACTCTTGCTAAAGGAGTGCGGTTTTTATCCACTGGTAGGAGTGAATAGTCACACTTTCATAGGAGTGAATGTTCTTTTTTTTTTTTGTAGTGGGTTGTTTTTTTATTTTGCTTGTATGGTCATTTTAAAAGAATCACATCTTTTACGGCATGCAATGAAAATAGGTACAAGCGTGGTAAAGGTTGGAATAAAATAAATTATTAGCAATATTTATTTAATTCATAGTCTGTAACACTAATTGAACTTTTAAAGAAAAAATCAGTTAAAGTTACATACGAATTTAAATTAGATTACTGACAGAAATAAACTAAAATATTTTATTCCAGTCTTATCCTTTGTGTTTGCTTTTATTGCATGCCCTATAAAGATATTACTTTTAAAGTTTTATTAATAAATTTTTACTAGGTGGATGTTATATGTTTAACAATGTTTGGTCTGATTTTAATTTTTGTTTTATATATAAAACCGTACTTTTTCCTTAAATTATTGCTATTTTTGGAAAGTCCTATTGTTCTAAAATATTTTTAAGCTTTCAATTTAAAAGCAGTGCTTATAAACTCACTTCTTTTTTAAATGAGTTCTAAGCATGATTTAAATGTTAAAAATGTGTAGTTTCTTTTACCCGCTATGATTTGCTTTTGTTTTATTTAATATGAACATGGAGTCTAAATTTTCACTTCTCTGGAATATGTATATATTTTTCTTTTAAACATATTCCTTAACTTAATCATGATTTTTAATTTTCGTCCGTTATTGCTGAAAAATGGAATTAATACAATACTTATTAATGAAACGGCATGATAAGCCATATTTAATTTAAATTTTTTATTCGCGTAAATATTGTATTTTGTGACTATGAGCAAAATAGATTTTATTTGTTTTATAGGAAAAGATTGACCTCGGAAATAGAAAAAAAGGAAACTTAAAAATAAAGTAAATGACTGCATTAGAAATATTCTTTTTGTTTTTAAAACATTTTAGTGTAAAAAAGTAGTTATTAATCTCTTTAAAAACATATTCAGTCCTGTATTATGTAAATCTACTAAAAAACAACTTTTCAAAAGTAAAAAATAAGCCAAGAAAAAAAAAAAAAAAAAAAAAAAAAAAAAAGGTGAAAGTTGTGGCTAAAAAATAGTGTGATATCAAATTTCCAAGCTTATATTATGGTACTTATTTAACATTTTTTGATAAAAATTTACCATATGTAAGTCGAGTACCTAAGTATGCGTTGATAGAAAGCCTTTTCTCCTTTACTAAATACATCATAACGTGTTTCTGCAAATTAATTTTTTTTAAATTATGCATGATGGGCTTGGCGGCCATCTTTCCATATTTTACACAAATTTCTAAGCACACAAGTTCATTGTTAAGATTGGAAGTTCGAAATTGTTACTAAAGCAAACATTTTATTCTTTTAATTTATGGAAATGAGTGCCTAAAAATTTGTGTCTAAAAATAAAGCTGAAGTAACTTCAGGTTTCATCTTATGATTCTCTTTTTTCGGAGGGGGGTTAATTAATTAGTTAAAGCAGTAAAAATCAATTTGTTTTTTCAAAATAAAAAACTTTCTTAATTTATCTGTTTGTAGCTAAAACTATAAGTTCGAAATTCTTAATAATGCAAATATGTTACGAGCTTGAGTGCTTAGAAATTTGTGTAAAATATGGAAAGATGGCCGCCAAGCCCATCATGCATAATTTAAAAAAAATTAATTTTCAGAAACACGTTATGATGTATTTAGTAAAGGAGAAAAGGCTTTCTATCAACGCATACTTAGGTACTCGACTTACATATGGTAAATTTTTATCAAAAAATGTTAAATAAGTACCATAATATAAGCTTGGAAATTTGATATCACACTATTTTTTAGCCACAACTTTCACCTTTTTTTTTTTTTTTTTTTTTTTTTTTTTTTTTTTTTTTGCTTGGCTTATTTTTTACTTTTGAAAAGTTGTTTTTTAGTAGATATCAGTTCTTTTTTTAAAACAAATGATATATAACTGAAATAATTCTACTAGCTCAAATTAAAATTAGTCCTTGTATAGCCTTTATAAGCAGGGAGCAAACACAATATTATACATTTTGTTTACCTATCATTCATTTTTTATAGTGATTAATAATTTAAAAGTAAGGAAAGTCAATTTCTTCTTTCAAAGTATCAGTCTTTCTCAATTTATATCTCCTTAAAATTTTCTACGAAAGATGAAAATTTAGTAAAAAACAGAGTCGAAATAAAATATATATTTACAGTTAGTCTGTCAGTTAATTGTTTTTTCTAACTTTTTTTGCTGACGGTTTTGCAAAATAAATTTACCTTTACAAATACCTACGGTTAATCCGAGAATGAAAACCCGCAGGCATCTAAAGAATCGAAGATCCGTAAATCTAGCAATTCTAGACATAATAAAGGAACATTTTTGATAAAAAATATCTAAAAATTTAAAGATATAAACTGTACATATAACTTCATCTTCATTTAGATCGTGTTATAGAGAAGAAAGAATAAATATGTAATTTTACTCAAGTCTGTTTATCCATACCTATTTGCATAAATATGAGGATATTAATTTACTATAAAATTTCCCCTAAATTGATTATCTTTAATAGTCTATTATTAAAGCCGCATATACATTAGAATTAAATATTTTTCGGTTAAAAATTGCCTGAAATCTATAGTCTTATCGTTCGTTAAATTTGTTTTTTTTTTATGCCCAGACTCTTTTTCTGAACTCTGACAAAAGATCACAGACATATTGAAGCTATCCAAATTCTTATATCTTTCTATCGTATTTCCTTTTTTGAGGGAGAAAATTTTCTACGAAAGATGAAAATTTAGTAAAAAACAGAGTCGAAATAAAATATATATTTACAGTTAGTCTGTCAGTTAATTGTTTTTTCTAACTTTTTTTGCTGACGGTTTTGCAAAATAAATTTACCTTTACAAATACCTACGGTTAATCCGAGAATGAAAACCCGCAGGCATCTAAAGAATCGAAGATCCGTAAATCTAGCAATTCTAGACATAATAAAGGAACATTTTTGATAAAAAATATCTAAAAATTTAAAGATATAAACTGTACATATAACTTCATCTTCATTTAGATCGTGTTATAGAGAAGAAAGAATAAATATGTAATTTTACTCAAGTCTGTTTATCCATACCTATTTGCATAAATATGAGGATATTAATTTACTATAAAATTTCCCCTAAATTGATTATCTTTAATAGTCTATTATTAAAGCCGCATATACATTAGAATTAAATATTTTTCGGTTAAAAATTGCCTGAAATCTATAGTCTTATCGTTCGTTAAATTTGTTTTTTTTTTATGCCCAGACTCTTTTTCTGAACTCTGACAAAAGATCACAGACATATTGAAGCTATCCAAATTCTTATATCTTTCTATCGTATTTCCTTTTTTGAGGGGGGTGTGAGGAAAAGCCTTAAGAACTTCGTTTTGTTCTCAGAATTCTGAATTATTCATTCAAAAGATCTACCTACATAAGTCTTGTTGCAGAATTTTCATTAGTTAAGAGTTGCATTAAGTTATACATCATGTGAATCTATTAAATTAATTTTGTGAAATACTAGATGGGAGCCATTGATATTTCCAGACCATTTGCCTACATTTTAAACTTGAGTCATTTACTACTATTCATTAATTTTCTATACGAATTAAAGAAGTCGTTGTTTCCATGCCAACTGTACCTTTCACTATTGCTTGCTTGTTTGTTTGTTTGATTTATTGAACATATGCATCATATCACATGCGGATCACGGGGGGATTCGAATCTGCTTCCACCTACGCTCTCAAGCGATTAGCGGCATTGTGTCTTATCCACTCAGCCACAGTGGGCCACTATTGCTTTCTCTAATGCCCAGATACTCAAATTTAACCAACTGCACTTAGAATCATGGTCATAACACAGAACATTTATATGTTAGAGCAGTGTTGCCAGTGGGCTACTTTTTTTAAATTCAGATTTCTTGATTTCCAGCACTTATTATAAACGGTAAAATTCCCATTGTTTTTGCCTTAATTAATATGTCATTAAATAAGGCACATTTTACAATTTCAAAAAAGTGGTGCCAATCAAGTATCTGAGTTAAAAAAAAGTAGCCATCTGGCAACACTGTGTTAGAGTGGTGACATATGCACAAGTCGTGTACTCATATTCAATTTTTTGTCCAAAGTACGGTAACTCAGTTTTCAGTAATAGACGAGGAAGATTTCAATTAAACTAACCAGAAATGTTAACAAATATTGGCTTCCTGAATTGATTTTATTCAAAATTGTTTTAACCAACCAAAGTTAATGTCCGGGATCCAGATAAATTGTTCTCTGTTAGTAAAATTACATTGACCAATCAGTAGCCTTTATCCTTGCAGGCATTTCGGTGTTTACTGCAAACATCAAAAAGTTCGGGAAAATGTGGACGTCTGATTGATCAATCCCATCCCGCTAATAGCGAAATATCTATCTTGATCCCGGCCTATTCAACGCCCTTTAAATATTGGAGAAAGCCTTGACACGTGTCAGAAAAACCTCACACAAAGCAGGCAAAACAAAGAAGAAAAATCATTCATTGGCTCGTTCATATTCACGAGCCGATGAATGATTTTGTTTCTTTGCTTTGCCTGCTTTGTGTGATGTTTTCGTGACGCGAGTCAAGACTTTCTCAGATATTTAGGATGCTTTGGCGTATTTCACCACCATGAAGTTATGAAAGGAGAGGAACAGACATGTCAATCTTCCCGTGTAAAAAACTAGTTACCAAAAAAAAAAAAAAAAGTTATTTCCCGCTTTTCTGCCCTTTTCTCTCTTGATTTTGACCGATAGCAGCCCATTTAGCAGTCTCCAGTACAAGATGCCTCTATATACGGTGGACGCAGGGGGAGGGTGTTAGCGCGACCAATGACATAATAGGCCAGTTCATGATGTTTAAAAGTCACACGCAGTTGGATCGAGGCTAACGAAAAAGACAGGCTACCGCGGTGGGTCCGATTCTTCTTTTTTTACAAACCGTTCGAGTCACGTGATGCTCTTTTCACGCACCTTCTTTGGTGCATTCGAGCATCACGTGACTCCAGCGGTCTGTAAAAAAAGAAGAATCGGACCCACCGCGGTAGCCTGTCTTTTTCGTTAGTCTCAGAGTTGGATCATCTTTAGACGATGATTAGTACAAAGCTGCGAGCCGATTTTTTTTTGTGTCCATTGCCGTGTACAGATAATCAACTCCGTGTGACGTTATGAACTGGCCTTATATGTTGTTGGCCACAGTTTAGGAACAGCTACAAATGACTTCATCTATATCTACTCCGAGGTAAACGAAAAAGACAGGCTACCGCGGTGCTACAGCGCCTAGAATATATAGTGTGGAAATCGGCTATCCCAGTAATACTTTAAAAAGTGCTAATATATTGGATCTCTTAAATTTCAAATGATGCTGAAATCCAATGAGTCGGTCACAGCGATATCTGCAGGATATTTCCTAAAACTTCATGACGATTTAGTAACAGCGTCTAGAATACCTAGTGTGGAAATATTTTATTAAACAACGCTAAAAATTTGTATCCCGTAAATGATAGACGATACTGCTAAAATTCCAAGTGTCGATCGCAGCGAAATCTGCGGGATTTTCGAATTACATTGTATAGACTAGCAATATCTTTCAGTTATAGAAAATATCCTGTAGATGTCGCTGCGATTTGTATATTTCAGCAGCATCGTTGCACATTTAAGGATACAATATTTTACCACTTTTTTAAGTATTACAGGGATAGCCAATTTCCACACTATATATTCTAGGCGCTATAATTTGATCTAGACGCTGTAGCGTTTTTTTTTTTTACATTTTATTAACATACATCTGACCTGTGTGCTTGGCGTCAAGCCCGCTGTAATAATACGATGTTCACTTTTAAAGTTTATCACAGATGTCGCTGCGATCAGCTCCCTGGATTTCAGCGTCAGTGCACATTTAAGGGATACAACTTTTTAGCGCTGCTTGGATAGCAAAATTCCACAGTATGTATTCTAGACGCTATAGCGGTGCATTACACGTGTCTCTTTCTTCTTTAAAAAATATCCTGCAGATGTCGCTGTAAATGACTGTTTGGAATTCAACATCGTTGTACATTTAAGGGATTCACTATTTCCGCGCTTTTTTAAGTATTGCTGGGATAGTCGATTTCTACAACATATAATCTAGGCCTATAACGGAGCTATAGTACAGCGCCTAGAAGATACAGTGTGGAAAACGGCTATTCCTATAATGCTTTAAAAAGTGCTAAAAACTTGTATCCCATAAATCTCCAACAATGCTCAGCGGCAATATGCTGATACGAGCGCCATCTCGTAACTCTTTTCAATATAAACACTGAGTTTTCGAAAATTATAGAATGTTAAATATCGGAAACTATAAATATAAGATATTTTGGTCTGTTATAAGCTAATTTAGTTAAGGAATGGCGTCAAATAGGTTAAAGAGTCTCTTTTAGAATGACTATCGTTTTTAAATCACTACGATGGCGCTACTATCGACATCTTGTTATTCAGCATCGTTGTACATTTATGGGATTCACTTTTTTAGCGCTATTTTGTAGCCGTTTTCCACACTGTATCTTCTAGGCGCTGTAGCTATAGTATCTAGAAGATATAGTTTAAAAATCGGCTTATTAAATAGGTGCTAAAAAATTGTATCCCATAAATGTTGAACGAGGCTGAACGATGAATGTCGATCACAGCGACATATGGTAATTCCAACGTAACTATTTCAAAAGACATCAAATGAGAAAACGTTTCGCTCAGAGAAGATCTATAAAATGTTGCTGCTATCGACATTTTTCATTCAGTATTTTTCAATATTTATGGGATTCAATTTTTAGCAATTTTTAAAGTATTACTGGAATAGCCGGTTTCCACACAATGACCATGATCTAGGTAGATTTTTCTTTGTTATCGCAACGAGATTGACCAATCAGAAGCCAGAATTATTGCTAACATTTCACTGTTTGCAAAAATGTACCTGGATCTCGGCCTATATTTCTAGATGTTATAACTGAGATCAGGAATAGTACAGAAAGCAATCTCCGTATTTTGATACATTAAGGCCGGGATCCAATTAGGAACAAGTGTGTCGCTATAACGAAGTAGTGACATATGGCTAATAAAGGTTTATTGGTAGAAGTGATAAAAACAAATCGTTAAAGGTCTTTGTGAGCGTGTCATTATCGTCAGGCTAATGCATATTCAGTTATTTCCCTAGTCTAATAAAACTCGTCCATGCGCGTATCGTCTAATGGAGGATATTCCAAATATGGGTTCAAGGCTGAAAAAGTCACGTGCTACCGGCAATTTACCTAAAGAACTTCTAACTGATGAGAAGGGAAACAGGAAACTACTACTGCTTTCTCCCGTGAACTGTTTCATTGGCTAGCGGGGATTTACATTACGTCGACGGAGCCTTCCCTTCTTTACGTTAGACGTTTTTGCCTTGACCACGTGATCATAACGTAGATGGAATAGCCTCTATTCTAGAAAGTGGATTGCCGTACTATAGCACCTAGAATATATAGTACAGCGCCTAGAAGATACAGTGTGGAAAACGGCTATTCCTATAATGCTTTAAAAAGTGCTAAAAATTTGTATCCCATAAATCTCCAACAATGCTCAGCGGCAATATGCTGATACGAGCGCCATCTCGTAACTCTTTTCAATATAAACACTGAGTTTTCAAAAATTATAGAATGTTAAATATCGGAAACTATAAATATAAGATATTTTGGTCTGTTATAAGCTAATTTAGTTAAGGAATGACGTGAAATAGGTTAAAGACTCTCTCTTAGAATGACTATCGTTTTTAAATCACTACGATGGCGCTACTATCGACATCTTGTTATTCAGCATCGTTGTACATTTATGGGATTCAATTTTTTAGCACTATTTTGTAGCCGTTTTCCACACTGTATCTTCTAGGCGCTGTATATATAGTGTGGAAATTGGCTATCCCTGTAATACTTTAAAAAGTGCTAAAATATTGTATCCCTTAAGTGTGCAATGATGCTGCTGAAATATACAGATCACAGCGACATCTGCAGGATATTTTCTCAAACTGCAAGATATTGCTAGTCTATACAATGTAATACTAAATCCCGCAGATGTCGCAGTGATCGATACTTGGGATTTTAGCAGTATCGTCGCACATTTAAGGGATACAAATTTGTAGCGTTGTTTGGATAGCATATTTCCACACAAGGTATTCTGGACGCAGTAGCCATACTTTCGGCAAAAACTTGAAATGAGCATGCTTCCTGTACATATATCACCACTCTTAATGAAGCCTCTCTGTTATGGCGTTGATTCTGAGCGCTCTTTGTTAAATTTCTATATTTGTGTTTTAGAGAAAGCAATACAGAAAAGTACTGTTACTATGGAAACAACAACTTCTTTAATATTGAAAGGTATAGCAAAAGAGTTCAGAATCAGTGCCTTAAATATTTTCGAATATGTATTGTTGTTATGACAATTAATACCCTACCTGGATGTGGAAATGCAAAATTGTGTTCAACATAATGGAGGATATTCCATCTACATTTTGATCACGTGGTCAAGGTAAAAACTTCTATCGTAAAGAAGGGAAGGCTCCGTAGACGTGTAATGTAAATCCCCGCTAGCCAATGAAACGGTTCATGAGGCAAAGTAGTAGTATCTTCCCTTCTTATGAGATAGAAGTTCCTTGGATAAATTACCGGTATCACGTGACTTTTTCAGCCTCGAACCCATATTTGGAATATCCTCCATTGTGCGCAATCTAGATAGATTTTTGGCTGTCATAGAAACGAGATTCATCAATCAGAAGACTGCATTTTTGTGAACTTTTCGCTGTTTGCAGAAATGCAGGCTATTGATTGGCGATTCTCGTTTCGCTAACAGCGAAAAATCTATCTGGATCCTAGCCTACATTTCTACAAACATTGCACTTCATCCACGGCACTAAAAAAAATGACTCAAAACTTTCATGACATAGGCCGGGATCCACAAACAGCAAATATTCTCAAACATGCAGGCTTCTGATTGGTCAAACTCATTTCGCTAACAGCGAAAAATCTATCTGAATCTCAGCCATAGTTATCTTCGATGAAATCAATGCAAAAGGATAATATAAAAGAAAAGTATAAGATTTCTAAAATATTTTGGCGGGTTTATCGCTATTTGGCATAATTTGTAAACTTTAGAACTAATTAACAGTTTTTCGCTAATTATGAATAGAAAATTAATGTTTTTAAAGCTGAATTTTATAAAAGCACGTAGATTGAGTAAATATCTATCCAAAAATTCAATCCTTACTTTTTTCTGTCCGTTATTTAAGTCTCTACCTCGATTGAAACATAAGTTGTGACGAAGAAAATAAATCTGTCATTTTCAGTATCTCGACGTTATTTAAAAAAATCTATATCTCTGTTAATAATTAATTTATCAGGATGCATTTGATCTCAAATTGAAGATCTTCTTTATTAGGTCCTTCTAGTGTTGGTTTTATTTTTCTGCGATGATTGCTTCTTTTGATATGGGAAATTTTACTCTGGCATATTTCGTTCATTTAACATGGAGAAGTTGTCATCAGTATAATAAGCAGTTACGGTGTCTTGCCTTATTCTTGGCGTTTGTTTGTTTGGCGGGGTTAGCATTTTTTTTCAGCTTGGCTTGGCAGAACGACCGTCCTGCTTGATAAATATGAACATTTTAAAAAATATACTAAAGCAGTATTATCCATAAACTTCAAAACAAATATAAAAAAAAACATTTTATTTCAATGCTTAAATCTCATGTTTTATTGTTTAGCGCCAAAAATTACATGTATCAAAAACGTAGAAAATGTTTTTATAATAGAAGGAAATTTAATAACTGATGCAGAATATCTATAATTAATTTTTTTTATATTACTAAGTCTCGAAATTTTAAAATCCTAATTCGCAGAAAAATGTTTGCATATAATTAAAAAAATAATAATATACAGTAAAACCTCCCTAAGGCGACCACGTACCGTTCCAAAAAAATTGGGTCGTTCCGAGAGGTGGTCTCTTAATGGAGGTCATGTTTAAATCTAGATTTTAATTGTTTAAAAATAGTAGTAACAATGTTACTTAAATTTATTTTTCACAATTGGAAAAAATATAAAAATTTAAGTATCAAAATAAAAGTTAATTACATAAGTTAATTACTGCGGGATTTAAAATGCTTTGCTTTAAATTTACAGTTTTATAATTTATAATTTTTATTTCCAAGTCCTTTCGAAATTCAGTTAATAAATGCATTTTTTTGGACGGGAACAAATAATGACGACTTCATTACTTTATCTATTTCTTTGAGAGTTTTCCGACAGAATAGGGCAGATGAGTTTACTGACCGTCATTCTTAATTTGTAATCAGAATTAAATTCATTGCCTAAAAAGGCACAAAGGGGTTTAAACACTTAAAAGTTACGGAGATAAAAAAAAATATATATCTAAACTTAGTTTAGAAGTTTCATGTATAATGCACTCTCCGGAATAATTTTTTAAATAAAACTTTCTTCAAGCGACCATTAAAAAACTGAATTTATTTCATTTTCTTCAAAGAAATCGGTCTCTCATGGAGGGAGTTCAACTGGGATTGTCTCTGAATGGAGGTAAACTTAGTATTGAGCCTATGGGAATAAATTTCGTTCCATGAAAAAATGGTCGTTCAGGGAGGTGGTCGCCTAATGGAATTGGTCGCACAGGGAGGTTTCACTGTACCAACCTTTTCGTAATATCATATTTAACACCGAAACAATAATACTCTGTATATAATCCGAAATCAGTAATAAACCAAAAAAAATCTCATGTAACGACAAATTAATGTTTTCGAATGTGTCTCCTACAAAATTAAAACTTCCAGATATCTTCTTTTATGAGTCAGTCACCCTTTCAAGCGAAAGAGATAAAACTTTTTTGTTTTGATCGTTGGAAAAGTATTATAAATTCCAACACAGCATTGAAAGGGAAGAATAAAATATTTACACTCATTTCCCGAACTAATGAAGTTTTGATTATTTTTTTGAAGCATTGTGCGTATTAGAGGTCTGCACGGGCTGAAATTTCGAAGCCTGGGCCCGGCCCGAGGGAATTTCAACAAAACATTGATTTTTTATTTTTTTTGAAGCGTTAAAAATCTGAAAAATGCTATACAGTAAGACGGAATTGCATAGAAAAGAAAAAAATGCGTTATAGACAAGTTCCCTTCTTAGCGAGTGTAAAGGCATTATATATTCTTTTCTTATGTATTAGTATATTAATTATGCATGGATCAATACGTTAGTGAGTTTAAAACTTGGTTCCGTCATACGCAGGTTCTTTTTCACACGTTTTATTATGTTTTAATTTAGCTATATTTCAATAAGCGCAGAAATCTAATGTTCTTTAAAAAGATTAAATTTTAATGTTTAAGTATAGAATAATGGCGATTTAAAAATGTATGCATTTTTTCCAAAAATGTTTGGGCCAGGCCTAATTTACACGGATAAATGCTTAAAATTAAATAAGACTTACCTTTATTTTATGTATTCCATAAAGAATAATTTTAATGATATCCTAATATGTTAATCCTAAGATGGCGGACGAAAAAGTGATCATTTTTCTTATCTTTTAAGGGTGTCGTCGCCTTACTGTTCTGATTGGTTAATAAGCAATGCGTACGTAAGTCGCTCTTTCTGGAGTGAGACATTTCACTCCTTTCTAGAGAGTGGAAAATTCCACTCTTTCAGGAGTGTATTTTTATAAAATTCACTCCAAAAAGAGTAAAAATGCCTGTCACTCTTTCAAAGAGTGAACTTTTCACTCCTCCTAATTTTAGAGTGAAGCCTGCTAATTCTCATGTTCAGTTGACTTTTTAGATTGACTTGAAGATTTTTGCGACCGACTAACAAAAGGGTAATAATTTTAGCAAGATCAAAGTATTCAATTTTAACAGGTTTTGATGAGAGTTCTTATGGGAAAAGTTTTAATGCAGCCTTGTACTAGAGATAGATTACACATCACGGAGTTTTTTCTTTAAAATGCTGGATGATAGTGTCGCATGTGAATTATTTGATGGAAAAAAGGTATCTAAATACTTATGTGTCTTACGGGTTTTGATTGTTTCTTGATTAAACCAGATTAAGAAACCCTGATACATAGGGTTCTGGATTCAAAAAGTTTGTAAGCTTCAGGGTAAGAAAGTGAGTATTTTTAAGGGTACAGTGGAGTTTAAAATCCTTAAAAATAATTTTTTTTTCTTTTTTGTAAATTTCACCTTAAATATTAATCAAGGGTACATTATATGCATTATGGCATGCATTTATCACAAAAAAAATATTTAAAAAAAATTTATTTTTCAGAAAAAAAATGGAATTTTACGCGTTGTCTCAGAAATCTTCGAAATGCCCCCTGCGCATCCCATATCAATGAAAATCCTCAATATTTTTTATAAAAGTTTGGTTAATATATATAAATAAAATAGAGCATCGAATTTTATATATTTGAATTTAAAGGTAAAAAATGTTTTTTCAAAATTTCAGGATTTTTTCAAAAAAAATTTCAAAATTTTGATTTTTTTTTAACCTTTAAATTCAAACATATAAAATTCGATGCTCTATTTTATTTCTGTATATAAACCAAACTTTTATAAAAAATATTGGGGATTTTCATTGATATGGAGCGCGCTGGGGCACTTCGAAGATTTCTAAGACGACGCATAAAATTCCATTTTTTTCTCAAAAATAATTTTTTTGTGTGATAAATGCATGTCATAATGCATATAATGTACCCTTGAATAATATTTAAGATAAAATTTACAAAAAAAAAAAAAAGAAAAAGAAAGAAAAAGAAAAAAGAAAAAAAAAAGAAAAATTTTGAAATTTTGAAATTTTGAAAATTTTTTGAAAAAATTTCAAAAAGTTTCAATTTTTTTTTTTTACCTTTAAATTCAAATATATAAAATTCGATGCTCTATTTTATTTCTATATATAAACCAAACTTTTATAAAAAATATTGGGGATTTTCATTGATGTGGAAAGCGCAGGTGGCACTTCGAAGATTTCTAAGACGACGCGCGTAAAATTCCATTTTTTTCTCAAAAATATTTTTTTTAAATTTTTTTGTGATAAATGCATGCCATAATGCATATAATGTACCCTTGAATAATATTTAAGGTGAAATTTACAAAAATAAAAAAAATTAGTTTTAAGGATTTTAAACTCCACTGTCTCCTTAACAGCGATATTTATTTTTCATGGATCCAGTTAGGGCAAGAGCGAGAGTATACTGTATGATCACCTTTACAGCTTTCAGCTTTTTCGCAAGATTTACTGTCATAGCTGGTTCTGCGCAAACTTCGGAGGTAACGGAACCACGACAGGTAGTTATACTGTGGTATAATACCAATACTTAAAACAACACAGAAGGTTAGACCGAACCGGGACATTTCAGGTTGGCAGCTTTAATTCTAGATGTTAAAGTAGGGCTATTTGAAAGTCAGAATAATGGTCTTCATAAGAAGCCCTTACCCATTCCGACGAATACTAAATACGACATGCATATATGACATTTTGACCTTTTAAGTTTTGTAGAATTTCTTTCTTTGTACAAAATAGAAGTTCTGATTCTGATATTAGGGGGGAACAGGGTACAGTGGACCTAAGGACGCAGTGGACCACCCCTAAAATTTTATTTATTTTTCATTTTTTAAAGTTTTCCTTAAATCTAATTGATTACTGAACTGGATTGGTTACTTATAGCCTTCAGAACACATAATTAGCTCAGAATGAACCATTTTATCCCGATTGGTTGTTTTGAGCTTCTAAAAGTAAAATTCTTCATCATCATACTTTTCTTTATTTAGTAATTAAAGGTTATAGATAAATAAGATAAAACATCTTTTTTGTAAAGGTAAAATACCTGTTTTTATTTAATGTTGAAGTCAATATTCTTAAAAGAAAGCTTTAAATAATATCTTTATTAGAATGTATTGAACTTCAACATGGGGCACAATGGACCACCCACTGCTGGGGTACAGTGGTTCACAATCCACTCTGCTCCTGTAATGCAGAATTTTAAAAATATTTAATAATTGCTCATTCTCCATAAAGAAATATTGTTTTAAAGTAATTATTTAACTGCAAAATGAAGTAAGCAAAGAGAAATGGCAATTTATTTAACATAGTCAGAAATATTTTGGTTTTTATTTACTGCTTTTGAAAAATATAAAAGTAGCCTATTGACTGCAGTCTTATTACTAAATGAATTTTTGGCAGGTTCTGAAATTTTATTACTCATTTTAGATGTAACAAAAATCAAATTTGGAATCAAAATTTTATGGTTATTAATTTGTTGTTTATATCAGTGTTATCGTAATGTCGCCCTCAGACCTAAAAGTATTTCCGGTAAATTTCAGACGTCATAAATATTTTGGAGTTTCATTTACAAATTTATGTGCGGTGACTTTATTTTACTTAATAACTTCACCTTATTTGCAACTGTTCCTATATCTTAATCTTATTTTAAAAAATTATATTTTTATTATATTTTTTAAATAATTTTCCTGTTTTCTTTTGTATATGTTTTGTTTGAAAATGTTACTTTCAAATTTACATTATTATGTTATTTTGGAAGTAAAAATGAAATAAAGAAGAATTAGATTAACAAAAATAAATTTATACTGTATTTCAAATAATGCTAAATAGCGGACCGCTCTGCCCCAGTGGGTGGACCAGTATGCCCCGCTTCCGGGGCACAATGGTCCACTTTATAATTTTTTTTAAATGTGTTTGAAAAAATGTTGAAAAAATTCTGAGGCATGTAAAAATGTTTAAGGAGTGATCAAAAATATTTTCAGGCAGATTGGACTTTCCATTAAAGAGGGAAAAAATGTAAACTGCAAAAGTGGTCCACTGTGCCCTAGTCTCCCATATATCATGGCTTGCATTTAGAATTTCATGTACTTGAACAGAAGAAGAACCTATAGTTGAGAAATTTGAGAGTAATTGTGACTAGCTAGCTGAAGAAATCGCAACCAGTGAATCTCTAGACTGCATTTTTTTGAGCAAGAGCTGTGTAACAACCATCTCCAAAAACAGACTGGAATATTTTTGCAATCAGAAATTATTAAGTTCTCTGAAACAATCAGAAAGACTATTAGTGCGTTTAACACTATTTCTACCTGTGTCAAATGACACTTTTAAAAATATTTCGGTTTATTGCTTTCCATTTACATTTTTTACATTGAAAAATATTACAAATCATTTTAATACATTGAACACCTTTTTTATGGCTATTACACTAGTGTGCAAAACTTAAGCAACGAACACAAAATGTTAATTCCTAAATACGTGAGTACTCAAAAGAAAATTCTATAAACAGCGAGTGTAAAAAAATATTTGTTATCCTAATAGCATAGCCAGCCTATAGGAAGTCTCCATGACCTCACAAAGGGTCACAAGTGTCACAGTCACTACAATGAACTGAAATGCGATATCTTTCATTCTTCTCATTCTTATACTCATTTGATCACTCCACCGAGAAGTCACCATGACTGCTGCTTTGTGACGAGTCACTAGAAGACTTTACAATGAAGTCACCTTGTGACCCCATGTGAACGTCATTTACAGACTCCATTGTAAAATCATCACGATAGCTGTTTTGTGACGAGTTCCCAAGTGATGGAAAATGAAATCATCTGGTGACTTTTCACAAAAGAGTACAATGGTGACTTCACAGTAGAGTCTCGGTCACCTGAAAGTCACCATGTGACTTCATTGGGACATTATTTGGAGACTCAGCACAATGCAATGCTCACGACGACTTCAAAACTTAATCTTCAAATGACAGTCACGTGAGAATCACAAAGTGACCTAGTTGTAATGTCACCTAGTGACTCATCACAAAGCAACAGTCACAGTGACTTGTCAGTGGAGTAACCATATGACGATCATTTTACAGTAATTATGAGACGAATGAAAGATCCAAATTTTGTTTCATCGTAGTGACTATGACACTTGTGGCCATGTGTGACATGAAGGAGATGTCACATCAACTAGGTGTGTTGCAGATATAACACCTATTTGCTACACCTGGTGTTTATATAATTTACTTTTGAGTAATCACATGTTTGAAAATTAGTATTTTATTCTTGTTGCTTAAGTTTTGCACATCAGTCTACATTCAAAAACTACGAGCAAAATAAACATAAATCAAAAATTTCTAAGTGTCATTTGACATCGGTAGAAATAGTGTTAATTACAAAAAAGCTAGTAAATGATTTGTTCAGTACAATTTGTTTCTCTCCACATGGGAGAGAAAAGAAGAGTTAAGAAGAACGTGGCGTACTTCCATCCATAGTAGAAAGAAAAACCAATTCAAACACTTAACGCACGACACCACTACCAAGCTCTTCCAGAAGTAACCAGGGTCTTTACGTTCACGTGGCATTCCTATGTCAGTCTCCATGCTTAACGAGATGACTACTAAGTGACCGCTCACTTGATCCCTAGTCAGTAACAAGTCAGGTAACCAGCCGATTGACGCATCCTGACCAATATGCAACTTCCGTCTATCTCAGCTATAGGCCAAAGCAATGTATTGGTTTCCATAAACCGCCAGGATCCCCCTTTCTAGGATAACAGTTCGTCACGCACGGCAAACAAGTGGGTGGTTTACAATTCTCCATAAGTCGATATAGACAGGATGATATTGGCTTATGAAAAATTGTTCTCACCTCCAAAAAGGAAACTGCAACGAGAGTGAAAGAGAAAGTAATACACAGAAGAAAGGAGCGGAAAAAAGAACGTTCGGGTGCCGGGGATGTGAAGCCTGTAAATACCTAGGGAAGCTATCCCCCTGGGGGTACATCTCTATGAGAGTTTTATAAAATTTCAATTTGCTTCAATTTCGCCTAATTTAACTCTGAGTATGTTAAGCTAGGACATCTCATACCGGAACATTTTGACCAACATAATCAGAGAAAATCACACCTATTACACTCACATCACAATGTAACAATCCTACCTTATTCAAAGCTATCGTTAAAAAATTAGCATGCCTTTTTTTTTCCGTGGTACCATTTAGCCATAAAAAATCTATTTTCAGAATTTTATCACGAAAGCGACATTATTTTAAGTAAAAAATCATATTCTAACTCCCGATATTTTTGTATCTATTTGAATAGGAAATCTCGTGTTTTGAAACAAAGTATATTTAATAAAATGCAACTCGTATTTCTCGGTGATACTTATTTGATTTCCTTTAAGAAATACTACTTTAAAAACTATTTATTTGACTTAAAAATGTTATGTTTTCAGCTATGAAAAATCTTATTAATTTTAAAATCTGGAACACAAAAGATATTCTGGCCAACACAGACTATTTCTAGCATAAGCAAGATTAAAATTAGTGATAAATTAAATTAGAACCACGATGCACGGTGTGTGATTTTTTTGTTCTAGCTGGCCAAAATTATTTTTAGCGTCAATATAGTCGCATTGTCATGAAATCGAAAAATGTTATTGATATTCACTAGTGAACGTTAGGTGTTGCAAAATATAACGTATAGCAGTCATAATTTCATTACAGGGACATTCAAAAGAATTTCATTATATTACGGCCGAAGGAGAAAAATCGTTTTGTGTGGTTTTTAATGATGTTTCATAAATTCAAACACTTTGAAATTTATATACATACCTATGAAGTTTACTACAAAATAACTGCTATAGAAAATGGTATGGATAGCAATTTTCGATCATTTACAGGACACTAAAAATAATTATGTTACATTACGGTCTATGGAGAAAAATTGTTTATGGCGTATTTTGTTCCTGTTATACTATTTCAAAAGTATTTAAATTTATATGTACCTCCGAGGTGCTCTATAAGATGCTTGCTATTGAATATGATGTGCATAGCATTCATCTTTCATATACAGGGACACACAAAATAAATCAGTTCTATTTCTCTCTCTATGAACAATAATTGATGGAAGTGCGTTTTCAGTTGTAGAACACGTATTTAAATTATAAAAATTGCATACTATTTAGTATGTATAAATTCTATAAATCATATACCGGACTGCACAAAACATCTGAAGTGCATTTCCGTTTATTGGCGCAAATTGCTGACGAGGAATTTTCAACTGTGGTATGCGTTCACTAACTGTTCTAAATTTTAGCATATTGTGAATTACATGATAAATCTATAGTTCATTTAGAGGTATGTACAAAATTTTCAGTTAGTTTTTCGGCTTTGGCTGAAAATGCGTTTTCAAACGTGTTATATATTTTACAAATTATTACTTAGACATCGTTTTTTCCCGTTATTAAGTTATGAAGTTTTATTATAATAGTCCGAATACATTAAAAATGTATTTCATAATCTGAATGACGCATGATTTTACGTTCTTCTTGACAATTTTAAAAATGCTTTCTTAAAGGCATGGACGCTAATGTGATAAAAATATTTTTGTATTATTAGCAAATCCTTTTCTAAAATTTAAGATACGGCAAACATTCGGCAGCTTTAATGAAAATTGCTGTGTTGTATATTCTTTTGTATATTTATATGTATCTCTGCACAGAGGAACCTTATGTAAACAATAGGAATCATAAGATATCATGAGAAAATGTCTACATTATGTTTTGCATTGTATCAAATCTGAATTTGGAAAATTTGTCCAGATCAATTTTTTAACCATTCAAAATTTGAAGCCATGTAACATATTTTACATCATTTAGTCCCGAGACATATACATAAAACTGGCAACTTTTGTCCAAATTTGGTCATAAGTTTAAACATTTCGCGCTGGCAAATCATTCGCTCTTTATTATAATTTTCCTCTATAAACAAAACATTTTCATTTAAATTCCCATTCTCTTTATATTTAAAATCTTGTTGCCGTTGCATAATGTTGCAAAAGTTTATTTATGTGACTAATTTAAATTCTATCTTTGATAAAAAGAAAATGGTACTTGAATTCAAATCCCCATCACACGAGGGAGATGACAGTCATTTTCAAACTTTTCAAAAAACAAGACCAGCACTTTTCTTTATTAATTTAGAAACATATTGGTTCCATTTCTCTATATTTAATACAAATGAAAATATTCATTTATATTTAAAAGGTTGAAATTATAATATTGATATTATAATTGTCCTGGTCTCCCACCTACTACAATATTACAATTTTAGTTACATACTATAAAAGTCATTATATATATTATAAACAGGCCAGAATGCCAGAAAATACAACACGGGCTAGAAAATGCATACCAGCATGGATTAGTATGTTAAAACATTTTCTAAAGCATACATCCACTAATAGATGCACAGAATAAAATCTTTAGAGCGACTTCAAACTACCAATAGGAAATGTTGATGTTATGTTACGTATGCTAGCATATAAATATCTAGTTAAATAACTGCATACATCCCAAGCCTTCTGCGTAAAATATCGGATACAATTCATTGCTAGTCTATAATCGTTTAAACAACAGCAAAAATTCTGAACTTGTAACTTATAAAAGCTTATTTATTCTTGTAATAAACTTACTCATTTACGTAAAAATTTCCGAACTGCGAAATGCTTATAAATCAAAATATTAGAAAATAAGTTGTTTAAAACGCTACAGCAAAATTTGCAAAAATTCGCACTTTATATGTTATGCCTTAAGCAACAAAAAACGCAAAGTAAAAAACCATCCTCATAATACAAAAAAAAAAAAAAGTTAAAATCACTCACTGTAATATCTCCACAAAACCAGGCAATGGATTTCATTCTGCATAGATTAAATTATGTTATCAGATCCCTTTTATGCTGTAGCGACGCTGACCCAGTGTCAGTAGAAAGAGGAGAATATCCCACTTTAGCATTATCTCCTCAGAATCTTTTGAAAGGGAGGGATGGTCGAAACATATGGGCTTCCCACTCTTGTTTAGTTGATAGATTCCAAACAAAAATGATTTTTAAAGTTACTTAAAAAGAAAAAAAATTAAAGTTAACTGTTATTAGTCCTGCTTTCAGAATAACTGTTTAATTCATGTCAGTGTTTCTGTTTACTCATAAACAAGAAGAAAATTAGCCTTAAAAATATTCGTCAAGAGTAAAGATGTTTTTGTAACAATATAAAAATGTTGAAAATAAAGCCTACACCTTTTGTCACTGTTAGCAGTAAAGCAGGGCATTAAATAGGAAATTTTAAAATGGCATCTCTTTAACGGTGAAATTTAAATTTTATTTACAACAAATATTCCTGTGAAATATTCTATGAAAGAGAGAAGGGAGAAGAATCAAACTACGAACTCCACAAATTACAGACTATTTCTTGAAGGTAGAAAACACTCAAAAAAAAAAAATCATTTTTCAAAAAGAGTATGGGTATGGGAGACGTCAGAAGAACAGAGAAAACGTATTTAAGCACTGGCTATAATTTGGCTTCGCATTTGCAAAAGAATGCCTTTGAAAGGGACTTTTGAAAGCCGACTCGTAAATTTAAGTTTTATTAATGTATTTTTGTTCAAACATGATATTTTCTTATAATGGTAACCATAATGCAGTTATCATTAGTATTAATAAATTACCTCCATGTGATATCGTCATCATAAAAATCCCTGCCGGCCCGGCCTACAGGCGGAGGTAGATTTCGAAGTTAAGTATACTAATTTCACAAACAAAAACCAAATCATGATTAGAGATAAACACACTTTAATAATTTTATCTGGTCGCTTTTGACGAGTTTTTATTTCATTTTTATATAATAACTGGTTTTATCAGAATCATGTTAGGGCGGTATTCAAAAAAATACTTTTCCATGCTCAACAACTCGAAATTTTCTGGCACATTTTCAGATTAATTTTTAATAGAAAAAGTACGAAACTTGCTGACGTGATTTTTGAAAAGATTTATAAGCGACCTGTGTTTTTATTTTTCTTTCAATTAATTAAAACTCTATATATAAACAATTATTTTCTCAGTAAGACAACATTTTTCGCTTCTAACACAATCGCTTCGGGAAATTCCGTTCAAAATGCCCACTTTGACATCATTTTTTGAAATATATTCTGCCTCTGTCAAAAAATCGATCATTACGGTACATTATATAGTTTCTGAATAAGCGAATCTACCAATTGGATGCGTTTGAGAGCAAAAATGAATTTAAAAATGAGTCAGAAAATAAGCAGTTTGGATTTGAATACTCCCTTAATACGATGGTTTTTCCAACACAATCCGCTTCGGGAAATTCGGTTCAAATGGCCCACTTTGACAGCATGTTTTAAAATATATTCTGCTTCTCTCAAAAAATTGACCATTACGGTACATTATATAGTTTCTGAGTAAGAAAAGGTACCAATTGGAAGCCTTTGACAGTAAAAATAAATTGTAAAATGAGTCAGAAAATAAGCAGTTTGGATTTGAATACACCCTTACTAAGATAATTTTTTTTCCTACCGCTATATATTTTTAAATTGTTTTTGCTGTAAGAATTGGTCCTATCCAAAACTTGTCTATATAGATGTTGTAGAGAATATTAAGAAGATATATGATAAATTCATGGGGATTTTATATCTTTTGAATTGACGGAGTTAAAGATTTTCTTCTTCTTCAAACGCCCTTTTTGTTTTCGTTTTAATTTTTTTTTTGTGGTACGAATTGGTCATATCAAAAACTTGTAATATTAAGGCAATTTATAATAAATTTAATTGGATTTGATATCTTGAGAATTGACGAAGTTATGAATTTTTTTCTCCCCAAAACCCTATTTTTTTCGCCCCTTGAGCCCATTTCTAGATTTATCAAAAATCTGTTATACATACATTTTTGGCCCTATTTTTAGAAGTAATAAAAACTTTAAACTGATTCGATATGTACAAAATTTAAGAAGTTATGGGTTTTTTTCGGTTTTCACAAAACCCCTCCCTATTTCCATCCCCTTGGTCCGATTTTGCCCATTTACGAACTTGACCGAGATTTTATGCCCCTTGATTTTATGTATCAGTTTGGAAGAGATTGGTGCAGAATTGTGGAAGTTATCGTGTGCAGAAGAAAGTGATATATATAGATAGATACATACATAGATAGATACATAGATAGATAGATAGATAGATAGATAGATATAAAGTTTTTACTGAGGGTGGTTTTGGGTTCTAGGGGTCATGATCGGTGTAGATCTGCAAAAATGTTTCAGAAATTCCAACATAGGAACGACGCCAATAGGTAGTATTTCTTACGAAATCTACCTAAAAGCAACTGAAAGCTTAAGGATTATTTCTGGATGTCACTGAAGAAACGATACATAAATTAAGATTACTGAATATTAAAAGAAAATTGTTTTAATAAATAAGTTTTTTCCTATATTGAATTAATATAAATTGCATACTTTTGCAAGTTTTAAAAAGAATGACACAAGATCTTTCTTTTAAACCTTTTTTTTATTTATTTTAGAATACAGTTTTAAAATTTATTTTTAATCCTGAAAGAATATCAAAGTTTTAAGCTATTTACGTGCAATTTTGTACGCAGTTTGATCGATATTACAAGCATTGTTTTCTCTATCATTAATTCTTAACAGATGATTTGATAAATTTCACTTATTTAACACTGATTATAGTTTTATATTCTAAAAAATACATTAATATATTTTGCAATCTTGAAGAAAAGTCATGATTAAGACATCATGACTTTCATGAACATCATGAATAAGACATGTTTTATGTCGCCATGTCCTGTTTTGAAATTTAAAAATCTTGTAACTACATAAACTTGTATGGTCAAAATTATGCTTTAGATTTAGTGGTTAGGGTATCATTTTTTTTCAGTTTGGGAATATTTTAAAGGTTATTTAAATATGGAAGAATACACTAAAAATATTCGTATTTCAATATTTATCAGAGAATAGTTGTGTATAACCTGAGAACATAATATGCACAAAAAATCATGAAATATATAACATGTCCAATAATATTTGAATAAAAAAGTGGTTTTACTTTTGTGCAATTAACCATTCAGCTGGCATACATATCGCATTTTTTTACTCACGGTAGTTACGCTATTATAAATGCAAAATATTTTACAAGAGTAATAAGAGACAAATTAGAAGAACAATTGTACATATTTTTAGATAAACAAATTTCCGCATTATGTGCAACAACGAAATATATGAAATATAAAGTTATTAACAAAATTTAGGACAGCGTACTCGCGGCAATGTGAAAGTAACTTCGTTTATTACTAGGCTTGGTTTGTGGTTTAACAGAGTGTTAGAGCAGCTTTTTAAAAATCTTACTAAAATTATCACGTCAAATATTTTTTTTTTAAATAATTATAGGTATTTTACAGATAGGTAATGATAACTGAATACGTAAGGATTCAAAGAACATGTTCAACTATCACAGTAAAATTATTCTTAAACCTTGAAATTATATTATTGAAAAAATATGTGTTTGGGGAATCTAATTGTATATAAAAACATAAAATACGAACAGTAAAAGTTTAAGAAGTGCAATATTTTACATATGTTGGATGATGAAGCAACGCTTATACTGACTTTATATTTCCAGACTATCATCTCTTTCAATTTTTAAATAAATTAGAAAATTTTCAAAATATAGATACTGATAAACTAAATTTTACACACTCGTAATACGGGTTACCATATTTAATTGTTTCGAGGTATGTACTATATGTATTTTACTTTTTTGAACCTTTACGCATGTTAAGTGAAAAAAATTTATGGTATTAGGAAAATTTACTTTTCTAATAAAGTATTTCACAATATTTCTAGTAGGGTAATTCCGGGATTTATGCCGCACATTTTTTTGAATTTGTGTATAAAGTCCCATAGTGGACATAAAAAAAAAAAAAAAAAATCATGCTGTGCTATTTAATGTTAAATATACAAGGCGTGTACTGCGACAAAAAATCTCAAAACAAATTATTAATATATTTTAACAATTTTTTTCTAAAACATTACATTGCTGCGCGTAACCCCTACATTCAGGGTGAGATGCCGCACTTGTGCGGTAGTTATGCCGTGCTTGTAATAAGAACATAATGAAATTATAAATAAAAATATTTAAAAAAAATCATATCTGGACTATAATTAACGATGTAATAACAAAATGAAACTAAATGAATACAATGAAACATATTAGCAGATTCAAATTAATAATTGTTGCCTACTTTCACTATTAAAATTATCGAATTATTTTTTTATATTACATTTTAATTGCTATTTCAGCAACAACATAACTTCAACGTATTAGAAAGGAAAAAGAAAAAAAAAGTAAAATTGTGTTGACATAATTTATTTGTTAACCCTTTCGGGACCGGTGGCTTTTACGCAAATTTTATTCGGTTGGTACCACTTTTTTTAAAGAATATACCTTTATTTAAATAATCATGAATATGCTCTAATTAAACAAAGCAAATATTACTTTTCTTTTTTACTGGTGCCAGAAACAAATTTTGTAGGCTCTTTATGAAGGTGCTTATATGCACCTATGGTCCCGAATGGGTTAAGAGACCTGTTTTTTCGACTACAATCTACAGAAAAAGTGCCGAAAAAGTACAGTCTTTATGTAACTACGTTTAAACACATGATGCAACGAAGCCAATTACACTTCCTCTTTTTTGAAGTAGTTTTCTAAACATTCCTTGCAAAGAACGTCTGCATTACGCGTAATCCAATTTTTCATTATTATCATATAGACTTGCATCTTTCTTGCCCTTTTTACTTTTTATTTTCCCCTGCATCTTTCTTGCCCTTCTTATTTTTTATTTTCCCCTTTTTCTCCATTGGTTTTAGTAAACTTGATAATAAGGCCTAACATGGTTAGTCTGTGCAAAAAGAAAAGGAAAAGTTAATAACACTTAATCATCCAGTACAAAAGGAACTGCGGCATGAATACCGGAATAGCAGTGCGGCATGTAACCCATTTTGCATGGTGCAGACGTCGGCCATCACAGTTACCTGCCATCGCTAAGGGGAATGGCGTAACCATACACACAGTACTCTATACAAACCCTACACTTAGTTTTGACTTCGAAATCATGCATGCATTTAGTAATTAGTGTATGAAAACTATTTAAACATAACGTGTTTAAAAGTTTGGACAGTGAAATCATGCACTTGCATCAAATTAAGGATTGTACTTCTACAAGTAAACATCGAAATGGGATTCACGCTATACACTGGTTAAAATAATCTCATTGCGCACCTATACTGTGCGTTTGACTACCATCCATCGATAATTACAAGAAATACAAGGGGTGCGTCATCTATCCCTTATACGGCGACTCTCCCGGAGGTACCCTATGCGGTTTAGGTACGCACGGCACGGGTCATCTTCAACATAGAACCCCATTCTTAATTTCTCTCCAACTCGGAACCCCGATGGGTTACATCTGTGTGAGAAGATACAGAGTATGAGTTTATCGCTCGTTTGGCTAAGTCTTTCTCTCTCCTGATAAATAGTTCATCTCTAATAACGTAAAAATAAACTGAGAAAGAACAAGTTCCAAAGAAGGTTTATTTAAGATAATCTGTAGTTAAAAAATGTTATTGTTTAGATGTAGTAATCTTACTTTGAGTTCTGGATTTAGAATTGTAAGCAAACAAGTAAAGTACTTATTGATTAGCATGTTATTAAAACTGAGTACTTACTAGAGTTTTCTGTTTTCAAAATTTAATACATCTCAAATTTATAATATATATATCTTATATATATATACAATTGATAAGAGAGTAAAAAAGAGACTTAAGTAGTTTAGAAAACGAAATAATTTTTTATCACTTTTATTTTTGAGAAAAAAATTCAGTCTGATTTTTATAACATATATAACTGTCTTATATATAATTGATAAGAAAATTATATATAAAAGAGATTAATGCTTAGGTGGGTATTAACTGAATGTGTTAAATAATTTATAAGCTTTAGTAATTTTTTTAGCAATTCTGTTTTTGAAAATTCCATTTAACTCATTTCAATTAATTCCATATAACATACGTACAGTATGTTATATGGATCCATTTTTTCCACATTAAATACGAGAATAAGTAAAAAGTAAATATGATAAATAATTTTGAAATTTTATAATTTTTTTATTTTATTTCAGTGTTGAAATCGGGCATTTTTCTGGAGGAAGAATTTTTAAAGCTCCGGGAAGTATTTGCACTTAACAATATTAATAAGCGTTAAATTAAAAATCTTCCAGTGAGGTTACCCCCCCCCACACACACACACACACATACATACATACACACACACTCGAACCAAGGCTACCTCCTGAATTTATCATTGAGCACCTTTGTTTTGAAATATTTTAAAAATATGATTTACATTAAAGAGGCAAATAAAATCTTATGCTCTACAATAAACAGTTATGTGAACCGTTGAAAAGTTAGGGCTTGAGGAGAGGACTTTTATATTTTTAATTTGTATTTGACATTAGGGATGTTTATTTAGTAGAAATTAGAATTTAAAGCAAGTGCATACCCTTTTTTTTTAACCTGCAGGCATGTTTTATGATATTACAAAAATATTGATTAATTAAAAAACATGTGTGTGGGTGGAAACTGGAAAAAAGTGGTAATAATTTTTGCATGTACTCTATCATATCTGCTTGTGCCATGTTATTGATTGTGTAGTATTTCAGTTTATATAAATTTATTCTTTTTATTAGATATACAGTGATATTTTTTATAAGGGTTCTTTTGTTAGATTTTTGAAATGCAAACGCAGCATAATTTTTATTTATTTCATCAGATAAAATGTAACAACCATAACTGAAATAAAATATTGCAGTTTTAAAAAACTTGTAAACTATTTATGGAAATAATTTTATTGAGGTTGTAAGTAATCTTCAAAAATTCTAAGAAAAAGGATGTTTAAAACTAATTTTTGAGATATTTTTGTCATGAAAAGGCAGCTTTACTCTATGTTCTGGGCCTTACACTATAAGGCCTTATTCTAGGTATATGTAATACTTCTTTTTCCTAAATGAAATGATAAAAATGATTCATGGCTGAATCATGAAAACTTTTGTTCATAAAAAATATACAGAAATTAAGTTATACTTATTTTAACAAAATTGCTTTGAATTGTTTTTCATCATATAAGACATTCACCTTCATTTAAATTCTCTTTGAATTAATTTCAGATTAGTCAGAAATAATAAACATAAAGCAATTAAGGAAGCAAACAAACAAAAAAAGAGATGGAGGAGGTATAAAAAGTTCCAATATCACAGAATACGCGAGTAACTTTTATATAATAAAAAATTAGTTTAATTTCAAAATATTATGTTATATAAGCAATGGGCATTAATAATTTAACGAGAATAGTAATTTAGTAACATAAAATAAAGTAATATACTACTGCTTTAAATATCATTATTTAAATTATGATGCATTATTAACATTTAAATAATAAAAGCTAAGTTACCTTATATATACAATGTATGATAAACGAATATATTATATTGCATAAAAAGAACTTTATTTTGTTTTTGTTTTTTGTACAATAAAGAAACAAATCTATATTTATAAAATATTATGTAAAAATTAACAGGAAATTTTCACTTAAAATTTCAATTACATCCAGTGGCAAATAATTACATATTGTATTTAATAACTATTGTTTGTAAAGTTTTAATGAAATAAAAATATTATAATAAAAGTTATATTAATTATATTCTACATGCATATTTTCATACCTTTCTGAACAAAAATGAATTGAAACTTGTGTCATAAAGTTGCCCCTTTAGATATGAGAACAGTCATATCCATGTCATATCATATCATATCCATGTCATATCAGTCCCAAGTCATATCCATGACAAAAGTTTCATATTTTCAGTATTTTCAGTATATTCATATGTTCAGTTTCATATTTTCCGACTTATGCAGGGGCATGCGGGGCCGCCGCTCGGGCCCCATGAGAGTAATCAGGATTTTCATTAAAAGGTGTCAAATGATATAAATTAGCCAAAAGTGACCAAAATTCATATATTTCAAACATTTAGGAAGGGAGTGTGGTCCCTCTCCTCCCCCCTTCTGCTTCCAGTACACGCCCCCCCCCCACACACACACACACAACACCCATGCAAGAAACAAACTACATCATTAGAAAACGAATGATTAAAATTTATTAGTATGACATTGTTTTCAGAAAAAATTCTACATTAAGGCTGTTCTTAACTGCTCTGCTCAACAAGCGCAAAATGTTTTGATACATTTACAAATTCATTTTTTAACGGAAAGCTATAAAATTGGAAAGCCTGACCATGGAAGCGATTTGGAATTGAACTGTGTTTTCCATTTTTTTATTAATAAGTTACCTATTGAGTTATAAGCGATTTTGATCACTTGACAAACACGTTTTTGGTCCGCTCTTGAGTGTTTTTTCTCCTTTCGCGCGGAAATGCGGGTCAAAACGGCCACCTTGACCTCTATTTTCTGAAAAATGTATTGCATTTCCAAAAAAAAAAAAAAAATGAAAAAAAAACCAGCTCGATTACACAGATTCTGAACAACAGCACCAGCTAGTTTCATGCATTTTCGAACAAAAATAAATTAAAACTTATGTCAGAAAGTTGCCCTTTCGAATTTGAGAACATCCTTAACGTTTTCCTCGTAATGTGGCATGTTATATCATTAATGATGACCAATTTGTGGCATTCTCTTTTAGACATCTTATAACATACAAAGTAAAAGTTTGCAAAGAAATATTCGTGTCAACCAATTTATCGTTTTTTCTACTATTGTCCCACTAGTATTTTTTCTTAAACTGTTCTCAAATTCAAAAGGACAACTTTATGACATAATTTTAACTAATTTTTGTTCGGAAATGCATGAATCGAGCAGATGTTGTTGCTCAGAAACTATGTAATCAAGCTGTTTTTTCCGGTTTTTTCAAACGCAATAGATCTTTCAGAAAGTTGTGTCAAAGTGGGCCAGTGGGCGTTTTGAACTGAATTTCCATGCGAAAGAAGATTAATCACTCATGAAAGGGTGAAAAGCGTGTTTGTCACGTGATCAAAATCGCTTATAATTCAATAGGTAATTTATTTATCAAGAAATCGAAAACACAGTTCGATTCTAAATCGCTTCCATAATCAGGTCTTCCAATTTTATATCTTTCCGTTTAAAAACGAATCTGTAAATGTATCAAAACGTTTTGCGCTTGTTGAGCAGAGCAGTTGAGAACAGCCTTAAAGTTGTGACCATCTTTTTGTGGTACCCTGTATGTAGATGTGAGCAGTACCGGGTACAAAATTTATGCATACGTATATGTATGAAGTTTAGTACTAGCCACTTCCACATTATTCACAAGAAAATTCTATAGATAGATAGAAGCCCCCCTCCCCCCCCCCAACCACCAACACCAGCAGAATGATGCTTACCCCTGTGTCTTCTATGCTCTTAGTCAGGCCCTGCATATTTTATAGGTTTCGTTTAAATTTTTATATCGGCCCGGCTCGTTTAAAAAATTGTCCTAATTCTGCTTTTACGGCCTATTGGAAAGTTTAGTGCTTTTGCGAAGCCCCGTTCGCTGACCGCCAATGAAAAACAAGGCAGCAAGACGCAAATGCGCCATATCTGTCCCTTCAACTTTCACACCTCATCCCTCTTGACCTTTGCGGAGGAAAAGGTAATTAAAGCGGGCTCCGTAAACTTTTGCCGCGAGATAGAGAAACATTTCACTTCTTGACCACAATTTCACTGAGAAATGAAAAACTTGAGTTTTTCCCTCATTTTATACATTACGTAATACCGATAACTCGTCATTCAATCAAAATTGAAGAAAAAAGGAAAGGCTAAAAAAGTAAACATGTTCAAATAATAATGCCATACTTCACTTACAACGTTCCAAGATCTGTCTCTCCCTTGTTAAACATTTCCTACGTAACTTCATTGAGAAAGGAAATATCCGAACAATTTTTCTTCCTCCTTTTATAATTTACGATCTCATAAAATTAATCACGAATTAAAGCAAATCTTAAGTTCCATAAAAAAAAGTGTTCTAAAATTTAAAAAAAATTTCAGATTTGAATAAATATAGCATATTTTAATAGCTATTTTTTTAAGATTTAAAATTTTACTAATTTATAATCTTCAAAGAAATATCTATTTTTAAGATATTTGCATGTAATTTTGTACGCAAATTGATCCAAATGGAAAATGGTTTCTGGATTGTTTATATTTATTAGGGGGAAGTAGGGTAATGAAACTCAGAAGGGTAATCCCGCTCACCTAATATCTCTAAACAGAATAGAATTTAAAACGTGCGATCGGTACCTGCACTTAGCGAACTTCATCGTGAGTTCCCAGTAAGGATATAGTGACCGTCGGAAGGAAAGTATTTTTGTGTGATCACGTTATTAGTTTGCATGCTGCATTAGTTTGCATTATTGCAGTTGTTTTATTGTAAAATTCTACAACATCTAACTTGAAGGTAAGTGTACACTCTTATTTTCAAATAGTAATTTACTCATTATGTGTACAAAATATATACATTTAGCTGTACTTTCATGCTTTTATTTATTTGTGTAGTGCGTTGTTACGCCAATCATAATGCATTAAAACCCAACATGGCGATAACGGGTAATGGCGCTCGCGTGGGTTTCCAGAAGAAGTGTTGCCAGTGGGCAACTTTTTTAAAATTCAAATATATTGATTAACACAACTTTTTTGAAATGGTGAAATTCCCCTGTTTTCGCATTAATTAATATATCATTAAACAAGGAGAGTTTTGCGATTTCAAAAAAGTGGTGAAATCAAAAAACCTAAATTTAAAAAAAATAGCCCACTATATGTGTAACACTATATTGAGCACAATATGTGTAAAGTGGTCGCAAAAAGTCTGCAGTAGTGTGAACAGCCTACACAACTACATATGTGACTTTTGTCTTACTTAAATGTTGTATTCAAACACTGAGCGCAATTACCCTACCATGTCGAGCATTACCGCTCAATCGATGGTTATTTAAATAAAATGATAAAAAAAATTCATTAAACTTTTATGCAAATTAGTTGATTGCAAACTGTTCCTTATTCTTTGGAGTTATACTTCGTCAATAAAATTTTGATTTTTTGTCTAAATTTGATAGCTATTCATGTTTTCCTTTAAGTGAGCGCCATTCCCCTACTTTCCCCTAATTTTGATTTGAGAGAAAATTAACTCTTCATAGCAATTATATTTCTTTTTATATTCTGGAAATTTTTTAATCTATTTTTAAATCATGAAGTCTTTGTATTAAAAAATATTTACATTTTTTTATCCTTAAATGTACATGAATTATGCCAACTGGTGAAAATGTTTTCACAGTCGTTTGAAATTCGGTTAATAAATAAACATAATGTTCCAGAAACATGCCAAACTGTCTAAAAGCAAATTAGACTGTCGTTCATTTTATCTATCATGCACGTTAGAAAAACATTTTTGACCACAATTTTACTGCGAAAAAAAAACTAACTACATTTTACCCTCATTTTTACAAATTACGTGATACCAAACAACTCAGAAGCTAAAAGGAGAATTGAAAAGAAAATGAATGACTAAAAAACGTAAACATGTTCAAATAATAATGTGGCATACTTCACCATTTTTAACGCTGCGAGATCATCGACCTCCTTCCTAATCATTTGCTATGCAACTTCATTGAGAAATGAAAACCCCTAACATTTTTTTCCTCCTTTTATGAATTACGTTCTCATTAAGTTCATCACGTGTTAAAGCAAATCTTAAGTTCTAACAAAGGTTTAAAAAAATTAAAAATGTTAAAAGTATCATATTTGAATAAAGTATATTTTAATAGTTATTTTTTAAGATTTATCATCTTGTTCTTCTGTTAGAATTTCCGTTCTATGATAATTTTCGCATAAAAATAATAAACCTAGATTATAATTCAGATTGATTTTCTTTTTTAATTTAAGAGCAGAACGTGACTTTCATGCTTTTACTGGAATGGGGGGAGGGAGCATTAATTTGACTTCAAAATTATACCCGTTGTATATTCATTCGTGATAGAAACACGGCGGAATATCGAATGATAAACCTAGATGATTTCTCACCAAATCAATAGAAAGATGTTTTATTATAATAGCTCAGTCTTTTGAGTATTTATTTTTCATATTACCCGTTCTAGTTTATTTCCAAAGACATTGAATAATACATCATTGCATGTTTTGAATTAATTGTGCTATTGCACATATAGTAAAAACTAATTACATATCAAATTCAAGTTGATCAGTCAAAATTTCTCTTTCTTTTTGCTAAAAACTTTAAAAAAGAAACCTTAAAAAGTTTTCGTAAAATGCCTTTTAAACTACTAAAGCATTGAAAGATTGCAAAAAATTTGTTCCTTAAACCTAGCCTGTAACTGGAAGAATATTCCATCGTTTTGATGTTGCTGTAGCTACGTAGTAGGGCTCAAATATTTTTTTATTGGTACTGATAAATGTAACACTGTTTATTGCATTATTTAAGCAACTTTTGCAGTTTTGCTTCCTTTTTCGATAGCTTTGCGTATACACCATATAATGAACTGCGTACATTTAATATTATTTTGCACTCGAGGTACATTATAAGGCATTAAATGAAAAATTATAGCAAATATTGTACATATTGTTTCTACTGTTACGCTCCATAGTTATTAATTTCAGAAAGAAATTGGCAATTATTTTTTAGGCTTTTTTAAAATTCCATTGTTTAATATAAGTATACTATCAAAATATGATAAACTATTCTAAATTATTTAACAATTTCAATTGAAAATAACACCAAAAATTATACTGAAAATTTTATAGAAAAAAAAATTGAGAAAATACTTTCCAAAACTCAGATTGCAGTAACACGAACAAACTTTTGATTTTACTGCTTGATGTCACGGAAAACTATACAATTCGTTCTGTATAATACCAAAATTAACCTCTATTCCCCGTTATTGAGTCCCAGAGACTCCTATGCATATACTTCGTAATGCACAAAAAGTATTGACGACGCGACTTATGGGTTATGTTGATTATAATCCGTTATTGATTCGGGTAAATTTACTTTAAGTTAGAGTTTACTCGCACGAAGAAGTTATATTCTCTATAGAAATTAGAGTTAGCCATTTCTTATGTTTAGTTGCAGAACTTAGTCTTAAGTAAAAATAAATATAAAGAAAAATTTAAGTGATCTTACTCCAATTGAAAGTTAATATCAGGGTGAAATGTTGTCCAATATCAAAATATCTAAAAAACAAATTAATATTACTCAAAATAATTCTGCGCATAAAGTGCTTTTTTTCTTTAGTGTTGAAGAAAATATGTATGAATTTCAAAGCACTTTTTTTACTACATTACTTTATGTATCGTAAATTTTAAATAAAACATTTTAATTTAATTTTTTGATTAAAATAACAAATGCAGTGGTTTAAGGAACAAATTTGATCGTTCTTTTGTCAAGATTTTTTTCATTCAAAGTTCAAAACATTATTTAATAATGGGAAAATTATATTTCTAATAATACCTATAATTTCTTTGCCAGTGTGCAATCTGTAAAATAAATAAACATCAAAAGGTACTTTTTGCCAAATTTTCACATTTGCTGAATTTAGTTACGCTATATAAATCTTAAATATTTAAATATTCACAATCTTTAAATATTCACAAAAATCTCATTCCAGTTTTATCTATGAAAATCCAGCCTTCATGTCAACTTTTATAACAGCAATAGAATTTAAACAGCAAAAGATTAAGTTCCGTCATAGTTTCTCGTTTGTTAATTTATGTACGTTATAGATAAATTCAACTGCATGTTATAAGAATTAATTTCAAAAAAGAAATTTCAGTACATATTGCCAAGCATATAAATCATTCTCGTTTCAATTTATAATCTTGGTAATTTATATCATCATATCAAAATATAGTACAACATCTAATAACACGTTAAATAATTTACAAAAATTGCAAATCAGCAAACAAGATATTAGAATTTTCATTTAAAAAATTAAATTTCAATTCATATTGCCAAACATATAAATAATTCTCATTTCAATTTATAAGCTTAGTAAATTATACCACCATAGTAAAATATAATACTATATCTAATAACACATTGAAGAATTTACAAAAACTGGAGATCAGCAAACAGGGTAACAGCTGTGCCCGATTGGCTATATTATTACGATAAATAAAACCAAAAATGTGAATTATTAACATATCTTCAATAAAAGACAGTCTCAGCTGTCGACACTAATATTCTTACGACGGGATTTTAGTGAAATTTTATGGCATATCCGCCCATAAATTGAATGCTGCATATTCTCATAATAAATGTTACAAACATAAGGTTTTTTAGAATGTTATGTATGGTATAAGCATGAGATAATCAAACTGTAATTAATTTTATCCTTCATGTTATAAATATCAATTACTGAATAACCATAGTTCGTTAAGCGTTAAAAACAGATTAAACGCAAGTATACATGTCCAAATTTGATACCAAAAACTCCTTTACAATTTTAGTGTATTTTTAAGGAACGAATAACGGGAACGTAAACACAGAATATGAATATAGCAAACAGTAAAAATTTCCAATAATTTTTAATTAAACTTCTCAAGGTAGATAAAAGTTATCTCACTTTTTTATGTTTCATTTAATTCTGCTCGAAATTCAATTGAATATTAATGATCAATTCTTCAATTCATTTCATATCTTTCTAAAATAAACTATGAATGTTAATTGCGAATCGTTAAAAACAATCAATGAATTTAATTAAACTTGGAAATTAACCAATGTCGATTTTCATTAATTATTTTCTGTAAATTGATTTTGATACATTTTATTCATAACGAGAAAATAATTACAATAATATCTCGACAGCTTTTTTTTTTCAGCTAAATTTAAACAAAACTTTAAAAAACATAATCTTTAGTACTATCAATATTTCAAAAAATCAAGTTTTACCGGTGGAGAGCCAATTTTAGAACTTTTTCTCCTTTATAAATATTTCTACAAAACTTAAGAGGAGCTTTACAGTAACAAACTATTGCTCTGTTAAATGTTGTAGTAGAATTTAAAGGATACTTACCGGACGCATACAAAGGAAGTAGGGTTTTTTTCTTCAGAAAAGGGATTTCACATATCAAAAATTATTATTTTAATTGAAACTGGAAACTAATGTCGAATTTCATTAATTATTTTCTGTAAATTGATTTGGATATACTATTTTTATCAATAAAATAATTACAATAAAATTGCGAGATTACAAAAAAAATTAAATTATCTAAATCATTTTGTCAGTTAAATTTTAACAAACCTTTAAAAAATATAATCAACAATACTAACAAAGTTTTAAAAGTTCAAATTTTACCGGTAGTGAGCCAGTTTCCGATCTTTCTTTCTTTTACAAACATCTATTTTAAACCTTAGAAGAGCTTTAGAGAAACAAACTATTGCATTGTTTAATATTGTAGTAGAATTTAAAGGTAAACACTACTTACCGGACGCATACAAAAGCAGTAACCTAATTTCTCAAAAGAGGGATTTCAAATATCAACAATTATGAAGTACTTTAGCCATGTGCAAAGTTGGATAGCAACCAACGACGCTGAGGCTCTGACTTAAAAAAATATTGCCTCTGCTCTCAACACCGTGAAACAGAACAGTGTTTTCCCGAGTTCAATTTCTCAGTAAGGTTTGGCGATGGCACCTGTCGCCAACGCTTGCCGCCAAGTGCTCTGGATAATTAGAGATTTGAACATTTAAATTGCCTCCAATTCTCTCATCAATAAAGAACAAAGGGTTAACGTCGTTTTAATGGTCTTTCTAAAAGAAGTAAAATTTGAAGCAAAATTGCATTTTCTCACAAAATGGAGGGATTTAAACTGGGTTTGTTGTTTGACGCGACAGGTAAGCTAGAAGTATGGGAAAGAAAATAAATTGATTGGCAGGAGAAAACAAGCAAGTATGAAAGAAAAGTAGTTTTTTTTTTTCTTCGGCTTGTTAACAAGTCTTTTCGAAATGTGCCAGTCTTAAGGAAATAAAAATTTAAAAGTAGTTTAAAAGTTTTCCTGTTGAACTCAATAATATTTACTGTTAGTACTTATCTTTATATATATTTTCACTTTAAAATAGTTAAGTTAAATATTAAATTTAAATAACTAAATACATTTTTAAATTGAATTGATTAAACAAACTGAACTCATTGAAAATAAATTACAATATCAAAAGTGTTTGTGTAAAACTCAATAATACTTTTTGTCAGTAAATATTTTTATAAATTCTTAGATTAAAATAGTTATAAGAAGAAAAATCTATTTTAAACTAAACAAACTTAAAATTAGATTGATTTAAGAAAAAATACTGAATGCAATGAAAACAAATTATAATGAATTTTTAGTTAAGATTTTTAATAGCAAAATCAAGTAATCATAAGATTTTATCAAGATTAATTCAAAAATTCCAATTATAAATAGGGTTGTTTTTTTTTTTTGTCTTAGTTTAAGAGGCTACTTCAGTCAAGTGAAAAGACCCGTTCGCTAACGCTAATACTATGGAAGAAATTTATAAAGATATCTCGGTTGCATTTTAACATTTTTAAATGATTTTTTTGCATTGGATAACAGAGATCGATCTGTACAAAGGCGGTTATTTACTTTTTCGATTTTGTTTACAGATATTTTTAATGAGGACACTTTCATTTTAGGAACCGGTTTCGAAATTCAAAGCATCCCCATAAAAAAAAATCTGCAAACGAAATCGAAAAAGTAAAAAACAGCCTTTGTATAGATCGATTTCAGCTATCCAATGCATAAAAAATCATTTAAAAATATTAAAATGCAACCGAGATATCTTTATAAAATTCTTCCATAGGATCAGCATTAGGCAACGGGTCTTTTCACTTGACTGAAGTAGCCTCTTAATTGTTGTTTGGGAAAACATGAAAGATAGAAAACTTTGAAAAAAAAAAGTAAATAAAAATAAATTGAAAAACAAAAGTAGGGTGTATTTTCAAGAAAACTCAAATTTCTCCTACCTCCTTTTTATTATTTTTATCTGGGGGCACGGCAGTGCCCCTGCTAAGTCGAGAAAGCACAGCCGTAAGCATCCTTTTCTGGAAGCAACTCAGGGTACTTTTGACAGCCCTATATCCCTTCGCTGGAATTTCCCAGGAACTTGAAACTTTGTTTTTCTAAAAGTACTCTTCAAACGGAAGCAAATGGTAAAATTTCCGCGTTTCCATCTTTTCTAGTTCAGAAAATATATTAACTAAAAGTTTCGCTTTTTCGACACTGATTGACTGCCTCACCGATCATCAAAAATCTGAGGTACATCCTGTAGCCCTAGAAACTTGAAATTTGGTAAGAAGGTAGTATTTGGGATAAAAAGAAAGGAAAAATTAAAAAATTTGGAAAATTCGAAAAAAAAAATCGAAAATCTTTTATTTTCCGTAATCGGAACCGTTGCCAATACTGTTGCTCACTGATTATCAACATGATAAAACGCAGTTTGTCAACTAAACCATCGGTTTTTCAACTATACTAAATCGAGCACGAAATAGCTGGGTCCTGAATACAGTAAAATTCGTTTTAATTGACTAGAACAAATAAAGGTACTACTTGATTATCCCGTCGACCGAAAAACTATCGCCACTATAACATTAAACGCTAATAATGGATGATCGTAAATGTCGCATTCACTTGACATTAAACACCATACAAGTGTTTGTTACGTCATCAAATGATTTTTAATTCGACTTTTTAGTTGTAGTTTCATTAAGGTTTTATTAATTAATTAGTTTTTTCGTTATTTAAAATAAAAATACGGCAATTTGTATAATTTGGCGAATTGTTTGGCGAATTGTTTGGCGAAATAGATCGACGGGATAAACAAATAGGGCACAGATGTCATATTCGCCCCATATTGGCGCGATTTTTTTCTGACGCCAATGTCATATACGCAATGTATACTTAACCGGCACCAAAGTATCGTTATTTTGCTTGATATGGTAACCCGGATGTTGTTGTTTATGCTGTTGATGTTTTCGCCAAATCAGCGTCGGAAAAAAAAGTGCCAATATGGGGCGAATATGACATCTGTGCCTCAAATAGTACCCAAATAAAATTAATTTATTTTACCAAACGTTAATTTAGTGAATTTAAATATTTTATAAACATTCTGCACATATGCTAACATTTCTTGGTAGATAGCAGCACTTATACTTTTGCTATATTTAGCATCACTACCATATTATTTTAAACATCGCTATAGTTTAATGCAATGTCAATAGACCATGGCGCAAAATTAGCAGCAGTTTTAAAAGCAAGAGAAATTTGCTGTCAAACTTACCTCATATTTACAAAATAGCTCACATTTGTTGCCAAACTATTGACGTAGACGTAGACAACAATTGTTGAAGAATAATAAATTCAATGTTTATAAAACATGGAGAGTGGCACTCAGGATATGACTAACATAATCGCATACGTAAAAAAAGTTTTTTTTTTTTTAATGGCAATACAAACTCCCTGCGATGTATAATTTTTTAAAATATGTTTTTAGGTACTCAAATTATCGATTTGGAATTCAAAATCAAAATTCTACATTCCCCTCTCTCCAGAAAAAATGACATATTGAAAAGAAGTCAATTATTTTTATATTTAAAACTTAAACATTATCACTTTTGCACCACTATGACGTCATTTTCTCTGACTTTTCACTTTCAACCGTGCTAAGACTACGAGTGGTAGATATGAATATTCAGTTAACAACCGTTAGTGGACTTCCAAGGGAGGCCATTTTTCATCTGTAACCGAAATCCGCAATAAACGATGCCTTTAACATTAATTAAATATGATGGGGAAATGAATCTGTCCACATTAACCGGAGATACGTTTTAAGAGGAGACGCATTAACAAAAATTCCGCTATATTCTCCGCAACTTATTGATGTTTTGCGGATAGTATCTATCACATTTCTACATTTACTAAAACAAAATAAATATTTAAAAAAAAACTACCGAGCTATGCTCGGTCTACTGTGTACTAAAATCATTTAAATAATAAAATTATTACGATTTACTTTAAATTCGAAAGTATGAAGGATTGAAACTTTTGTGTAAAATTCTTTCACCTACTTGTTTCTAAAAATAACTTGATTGTAAGTGTTACATATCGAAAAGAGGAATAACTGAATTTCAAATTTTGGCGACAGTTTTTTATTGTGTAAAATTTAAATTCTAGATGTCAGTGTGCATCTGCAAAATTGCTGAAAAGACGCGGTAACGAAGGGAAACGCGAAATTGTATGATATTCCAACGAAAGACATTGTTGATCGATGAAAGTTTGAAAGAAAAAAACTGAAATGTTATATTTTGATCACAGCGAAGAAAGTCCTCATCGAGTAGTTCCTACATCTGGAGATCGTTCGTATCTGTTTCATCTATATTTTCTTTTCTGTGCTAGGTAACACAGCCTAGTCGTATGATATCAGATGTGCTATAGTTGAGTATGTGGTTGCGCACTGGGATTAGCTGGGATTAGTTTCTTAGGAGTTCACTTTGACGTTCTACTTCCTCTTCTTAACAGCTAGCAATAATCTATTATTTTTCCAAATGAATACCTATCACAGAGAGAAATCAACTAGAGAAAAAATTTAGAAGACTAATTGAGGTCAAAAGGGGAAGGCCTAATCGTTCCGAGAAATCACGTTCTCAACAGCTCCAAGAAGCTAGAGCTCTCTATCGTCAAAACCATTTTCGAAAACAAAAACACACATTAAAACGTTACAACGATTCACACTCTGAAATGGGAAGACGTAGCTCACTAAGAAGTTGCGCGCTGTTCTGTTGCCCACCCTGGTATGAATATTGGAGCTTACTGACGAAAAAGGTCTAGAGGTAAGCTGCAGTTTAAAATAAACACTTTAAAAAACATTACGAGAGCTATAACTAAAAAAATGGGAAATAGACTGGAAGCAGACAAAGTTATAAAATGGACTCTGCACAGTAGAATTAACTTTGGAGGGCTTTGATTGAACAGCTGATAAATTGAAACAAAAACTAATATAGTTACTATAAAATTTGAATGAATGGATTTCAAACAGTAGCACACATGCCAATTCGCTTTTCTAGGAAAAGCGGAACATCGAAGCAATCAGGAGCCATAAAGTCTATGAAGTTAAAGATAGTGTAATTGAAATCGATGCTACTGGAAAAGCTTTCTTTGGCTTTCTCCTTACAAAAAGAAGTGAAATCCCATCAAAAACATCTCATGTAAAAAAAAGCCAAGTCTCCTGACTCTTTGACCGTAAAAAGTTCTGAGATCATGTGTAGAGCCAAGCTTAGCTCTCTTATTAACTCTGATATTTTAATTCACAAATTACTTCTAGTCTCTACACCTTTAGTAAATGATTATTTTGTGACTTGGCAATGACGCAGCACGAGAATGTAAAGGCTGTTGTTTACATTTTAATATTAACGTTTATTTATAAAGTTTTGCATAAAATAGTTTCTATAAGAGCACTGAACATATATGTATTTGTAGCATGGAAATAATTTTACATTACATTGTAAGCCCGGATGCGAAAACTCTCTACTGGTCAAACTTGATGTCCGGAGTTTTGGGTGATTTTCTTCCTATGTAACGTGAATACGAGCCAGACCCCTCTTTTACAAAGACCCCCAATCGGTGCATCCCTCCTCCAGGCTTCTTCTATCCCTCGTGTTCATATTCAGCCTTAATCAAATAATCTAATCCCAATTCAAAACATAAGTAAAGTGTTTACGTAATAACTTTCCTGTGCTGCGTAATTGCCAAGTCACAGAATAATCATTTACTAAAGGTGTAGAGACTAGGAGTAATTTGTGAATTAAAATAACAGAGTTAATAAGAGAGCTAAGCTTGGCTCTACACATGATCTCAGAACTTTTTATGGTCAAAGAGTCAGGAGACTTGGCTTTTTTTTACATGAGATGCTTTTGATGGGATTAAGTATTCCAATACTATATTTATAAAAAAAAAATGCTTAAAAATATATTTCAAATAACTGAAAATTTTGGAAATTTTAATTTATTTTAAATAAATCTTGATATCAAATTATAATCACTATTTAGTAAAAATTTTAATATAATAATTACGTTTATCAAAGCTTTAATAAAGATTATTTTTTAAATATGTGCAATTCAATACTTGAGCTTAGTGTATTTGCGATAATTAATTACTTTTTCTGTTTTATTATTTACTAAAACAGTGAGTGATTTTACATTGCCGAGACTAAAGATTTAGCTTGAAATCTATGCAGATTATGCTTGAAATCTTAGCAAATTTTAATGACAGTGCTTTGTGTTAAGTTACTATAGTAAGTTTAAATTACATTTATTATCACCAACACACTTTTTTAATTGTCTATAATCAGTGCAATAGAGCACTTAAGGATGATTTGCTCTTAGTCACTATATAGTTTTACGTAAGCGTAATTGAATTGTTTCGTATATACAATAAAGTTTCTTCAATACATTTTTCTTTTATAAGTCGTTACCGGTTCTACGTCAATTTTTCTTGTTCCTACAATAGTTATTATGTATAAAATTTAAATAATATTTATTTATTCGGATTTTCGATTACTTTTCTTTTATACGCATCTGTAAAAATGCCTTGTGAGTCCGAATATAAGTTATTGCTCATTCTAATACTAAAAATTGTGAATTTTTTTTTTTGTTCCAACGTACACATATTATACCTAAAACCATAAAATCGCATATTTTCTATGCACAGTACAATGTCAAACAAGAAAGATCCCAAAAAGTTCTGTCAAAGCAATTAATCCAGTTAATCCATACTATTTTTCTGCCCCAACGAAAATTAGAACAGTTGATTGTCTCGGACATTTTTTTTTCATTTTTACTTTTGAGTAATGTGCACATTTTTTTTTTTTCAGATTTAACTATGACAAAAGTTCCTTCTCTATTTGAAATTATTGTTTCTTTAGAAATAAATTATTGGAGTGACTCTGAGGAAAACACTCAAGGATTTCTCTCATTCCAATATTTAGTACATCTTATTAAATATTTGTGTACTATGCAAAAACATTGTAAATCATAATCTTTTTATATGCTTTATTATTCTTTTGTACGTCATTTTTTATCTTCCCCTTTAACGCGTATTTTACTGTATAAGAATTTCTAAATTCGTGAAGGAGAGAAGCAATTATACACAAGTTCCATCTTAATGTGTTTATGGATTAACTTAGGTAATTTACAAAATAATTGTACATGTTAAACGCGTTTAAGCAGCTTTCGCAAGAAAAGTGTACTTTATGCGCCACTAATGCTATGAATAAATGTGCTATTAAAAAGTTTTTACAAATTGCAAAAGTAATGTATTTTAAGTGCAACAGAGCATCATTTAAACGTTTTTCATTTAAATGACTTTTATATTCATGTGTCATTTCATTGCTGTCCCAATTCATTCCTATTAATCTTAATAGAAGTGTGTTTCTTTTATACGACTCAAATTTCGTTTATACGTCGTTTTTATTCAGAATTAAAATAAAAACAAGATAGTACTCTGATATTTTTCTCATTCCAAATATCAGTCAAATAATAACAGTAACAATTAAGCTGTCAAATGCGAAAGCTTTAAAATGAGATGTAAACAGTAAAAAAGAAGTAGCTTTCTCTTTGTTGAATTAAACAGCTCCATTCACTGTCAACAACTTTATAGCCCCTTTTCAAGAACTATTGAATGTGAATTTCACATGCACCAAAAAATCCTATAAAAGGAAAATTTCGCCATTAACAAACGAAACAGAAATTTTAGAAGTCGATAAAAACACATTAGTGAAAGTGGTTTATCCAAAAACATAAGAAATAGTGATAAAGTCTGTTACATTTTGGTTTTTTCTTCTCCTCTTCTGATAAATATTGAAACCTTTCAAATTTCAAAATATATATATAAATGCATTATTTTATAGTGCCTTTATAAGACCCTAAAAATGCATTAGTATAGTTTACTTTATCTAACAAATATAAAATTTTTATAGTGAAAATGAACTATATATTAAAGATAAAAGTTCGATTACATGTATTTCTATTTGAAAGAAAACTTTTAATTTATACTTTTTATAATAGTTCTTGTAAGTCAGTCAATTTCCGAGTTCCCATCCCTAACGTTAAGTCTATGGGCGTAGAATGCATACATGTATTTTAAATATCTCCTGTTGAAATTAATATTTTTCACTCCTTTTTTCTTTGTACTCTTCTTAAAAGTTGTTTATATTTTTTCTTAGTTCTCAAAATATTTCTAAAATAAGGCTTAATTTAATATTTTATGTGTTAAAAGCCGACGCACTGTGAATAAAATTTTAATACCTCACAAAAAATTAAGTATACATTTTAGAAATATTTTTACGTTTAAGGGAAAAAAGATACATCCCTTAAAAAGAGTACACAGAAAAGATAACTTAAAAAAATTTATTTCCTGGGGAGATATTTTAAATATACGAATGCATCACACGCCCATAGACTTAGCCTTATAGAGGGGAATTTGGAAGTTGTGTGAGTAGCAGCCTTAAGAGACGTATGAAGAATTCTATTATTGTAGTATTAAAGAAAACCTACATACATGTCTAAATATATTTACTATCATGTGCCTCAAATTCTGGAATAACCATATTAAATTCAGAATTCAGGCCATCATTGTATTAAGCCAAAGCTAAAATTCATCGCGACAATAATTTATCTGTTTATATAAATGGTTAAGTAAATTAAGATCATTTCTTTCATTTGTTGATACATTTAATTAAAAACACATTTTTTTCGGTAAATTTGTTTGGAAATACTTTTAAAAAAATCAAACAATAATTGTGCTTTATCATTTATTTTTTGCACTGAACACAAATGCAGAATTTTTATTCTAAATTTATTCATCATAAACTCGAAGTATGCATTTAGAAATGTAAGATTCCTTCAGAAGATTTGTGAAAAATAAAACCCTTTATCTGGATTGTACATTTGTTTCTACATTCAGAACAAATTTTTAAAACTCTCAAAGGGTCTCATAAGAGATAATTTTATCAAATCCTTTAATCTGGGTCTGTACTAATATGCATGTATATAAAAATTTTCTAATGATAAATTGAAGGGTTCAACACCACAGTACACCAAGTCCATTTTGAAAAAAAAAGGAGAAGATCCATTTAGAAGGTGCATAAAATCTCTTTTATCCACTCCCACAGTGAACCAACTCTGTTTTCACATACTTTCTCATATATGTCATCTGTTTACAGACTTGGTTTACTGTGGGAATGCATAAAACAGATTTTGTGACCTTCTAAATGGATTATCTCATTTTTTTTTTTTTTCAAAATGGACTTGGTCTACTATGGTTGTGAGCCGTTCAATTGTCTGTACTACAGTTGAGAAACTAATTTAAATTCCAAAGCTATTGTGAGGTTTTTTACGAAAGTTAGAAAAAAAGTAGAAAGCCATATAGGCAGATAGATCAGCAGTCGTTCCGTTAACCATTTGGGGCGAGCGCCCCGCCTCATATACGACTATTGTTGTTCAATAATACTATACCTTATTATCAGTTTTTGCTTTATTTAATCTCAGAAATTATGCAATTAAATACGACGAATATTAATGTTCCCAAATAGTGGTACTAAAAATTATATTGTGCGTACCCTATTCGACAGATATGCGTGACACTCACCCCAAAAGAGTTAAATAATATGTATATATAATAACCTTGGGATTGCTCCTTTTCAAATTAAAATAATTTGAAAATTTCTGTATACACGTAACAAAGTTGTATATATATGTGTACACTAACTTAAACAAAAATAAAGTTCAAAAATAAAGTTTTAATTTTTAATTATTTTTTTTAACTGATTTCATAAATCTTGCATGTGAATAAAGGGAGTACACAAAAATATCCCTATAAAATGAAGTGCCTACTCTTAAATATACGAACGGTTGGAAAACGCAGACTTTTTTATTATTTTCAAAATCTATTTAAACATTATTGCTATATTATACAGTGTGTCCGCTCTCAATGGTGTCTAATGGCTAATTCCTAAACCGTTAGTCATAAACATATAGTTTCAATTACAAAAATATTTTAAATCAGTTAAAGAAATATTTTAAAGGCGATTTGGGTCAGTAAAAACATTTCTTAAAAAGTTACAAAATTTAAATTTTTATATAGTCCCACGGTCCTATAAGTTATATTTAGTAAAATTTTCCTATTACACTGACAAGTTAGAAAAAAAAATCCCATTCATATAACACTAAAATTAAGCAAGTTATGAAACTTTAAAAATGCATGACTTATGCCACTTTTCTGCGAAAACAAAAGAGTTCGGCTTGGCTTTGAGGGGTCACATACCAAGTGCTTAAAGTATTCGAAGATCTTATTTCTTGTGTATCTGCCCTTTGAAAAAAATCGTACAATTATTACGATTAAGTTAACATTTATTAACTTTCAGATTGGCTAAAATAACACATGTATTATTTTGTCAGGATTTGAGACTGTTTCTTTTATGATTTTTTTTAACAAAAATTATGATATTTTTATAAGTTTTTATGTTACTTCAACGATCGTATGAATGTTTTTCCAGTTCAAAATTTGTACTCAAACTTTAACTCACTTTCAAATATCCGATCGAAATTACATTTTACGTACTGGCGCAAATCCTATAACAATCTAATATTATTATGATTTTCGGTGGTTACCATTTATACTTATTTTACAGGATAACACAAACAATTTCGGATCGATTACCGCCAAGAAGTTTAACCCATTTATGCCTGAATTTTTGTTTTCTCAAATTTGTTAGTAAAATCACTTCAAAATGTTACAAAATGAACTGGAAAAATACTAAAAAAAATCACGCTAAAATATTTTTGTATTTATTTGATAAAATGTAACCGTAGTAAATATGGGAATATCCGTATGAGGAAAATGCATAATTATATGTTTAGTCTAAATTTATATAAATTAGGCTTTTAAATTGTATATTATGCACTATAGTTAGTATTTTTATGAACTATTAAAAAATATATTTATTTCTTTACAGAGACTAAAAACATAATATGTATTATTAATAATAAATTAAGAATAATCGTACTTGAAGCTAAAAAACAATTTATTCTAAAATCATCTTGAAAAGTCACTTTACATAAATAACTGCCCTCTAAATGTCTAATAGAAATATGTACCCATTTGCGCCTTGCGCCCTATAGTTTGTACCTTTCAAACATGCATAAAAAATAGGCTTGAATATAAAATTTCGCAATTTAAAAAAATTCGTATTTCAAAGAGATCTACAAGCTAATTTTTAACTTATTTATTTGGATCCTTGATTCAAAAAATACAAATAAACTTACATTTTGCATTTAGCTATCTTGAAAAAGGAAAAATCTGTAAACACTGAAAAAATGCCTTCATTTAAGCAAATAAATATCAATCATATGCTGTCATCTCTCGGTAATAGAAAAATACATTTATAGGCAATAACTTCATAAAATTTCCATGTTGTAAACAAGAAGAAAATTTTAAGAACTTATTAAAATTCTAAGCGTCCCAAAAATGGGACGTTTTGCATAAATGGGTTAAGAAAAAGTTTTAGATTAGATAATACAAGACTACGGTTGTTGGGTTTTTAATTTTTATGTATTTTTTAGCACTGAATTCGAAAATTACCTTAATTTTTAACCATCATGTCAGGATATTTCGCAAATCAAAAATTGTCAAATTTAAAGAATAACAAAAATCGGATACTATAAAGTAGAGGAGATGGCTGTGTTTTTTAACTTTTGATAATTGATTTTTACGTACTTTTTAGCACTTAATCTGAAAATAACCTTAATTTTTAACCATCACGTTAGCATTTTTTTTTGCAAATCGTAAATGTGTAAGTTAAAATATAGCGAAAATCTCATACTTCAATACATATGTAAAACTTATTTTATTTGATTTTATTCAATAATTTATTCAATATTTTTGCTTATCCTGGATTCTTACAGGTAAACAGCTCAGTGGTTCGATGAAATGAGGAAGGAGGTTCAATTTTAACTTTGAAATTTTCAAAAAATCCCGATGTGATGGTTAAAAATGAAGGTCAATTTCGGATTAAGCGGTACAGAATACATAAGAATCAATTATCAAAAGCTAAAAAACATGACATAACCCAACTTTTGCAGACTAGTGTATAATAATAGTTTGAAATACGTACATTTTATAAAGAATTGAGGCTGCTAATTTAGCATCATTTTATTGAACAAAAATTCTGTTTTAGGTAGTTATCTTTACAAAAAGCTATTTATTGCAGCCTTTCGGAGGAAAGCGATTTCAAAAAATTTTGGTATATTGTCACCGATCATAACCCCCAGACCCCGAAACCACCCTCCGTTCAAATGTTGATATATATATATATGTGTGTATGGGGCATTCTCACAATCTTTTGACTTTCATGTCCCTAAATAATAATTTTTTTAAATACACATTTTTTCGTTTTTTTATTTCATATACCGGGGAACATCCTATTGCATGATTGCACAACAATTTTAACGAGATAGATAAGTTTTGGACGATGTTGGGGGTCCAAACACCTGGAAAACTCCTATACCGTCCCTTGTCCCTGATGCTGATTTTTAAGTTTGGAGCTGTCTGGATGAAATTCTTTCAATAAAAATAATTCGATGTAATTTTTTTCCGAAACTGGAACTATTGTTTTATATAAATATGAAGCTAAAAATTAACCTGCATACATTTTTAGGGTTGTTATTATTTTTTAAACTCTGTCCCTATGTTTTAGATTCCTTACCATCCCTCTTCTAAAATTATACAGTAAGTCATTTTAGATGCAGACACAGAATTTTTTTCAAGTTTTTTCTCATGCAGAAGTATGCTAGAGAAATAATGTTTAAAATTCTTTGGCAGGAAATTTACTGTAGAATTTAAATCAGCATTTAAATATCACTTTCAAGCATCGTGGCTTTATTGGTAGTCTCACTGTCCCCAAGGTTTATTCCTGCACTTTTCGAGGTAAATTTAAAAAATAAAAATTATTTAATCCAATGTTAACAACTGTTTTTAAAAATCCATGAACATTGTGGCTATCACTTAGTCTTAACATGATTTTCCTAAAAATAGGTGGTAATTTTCCTTACCGTCCCTTTATTCCAATACCATCACCTTTTTTTACTTTACCGTCCCTTCTTTGTCATCCCTTTAAGACAATGTTATACAAAAATTCTGTATTGAAAGTATTACATTGTTATTATTTCCTATTTGAATGTCCTGTGGGTTCTATGCAAATACATTATAAGTGAAAATTTGGAAGAAAATAAAAAGTTATAGGGGTAAAATGATAAGGAAAATTAAACTCGCAAGTTTAACTTAAACCTTAGTCAAATAAAAAAATTTTCGCTGCCAACCATTTTTTTTCTTTACTTTGAATCATTAAGGCATTCGTCTATCAGATTAAAATGTTATTTTAGTCAGATTCCCCCCCCCCCCCCAAAAAAAAGTCAAAAGATTGTGAGAATGCCCCATATCCATATATATATATATATATATATATATATATATATACAGTGAATTCTCGATAAGTCGAAGTCTGATAAGTCGAATATTCGTTTAAGTCGCAGTTTACTCGAAGTCTCGACCCCTTTATTACAAATCAATGTTAAACTTTATCGTTTTGTCGAAGTCTACATCTTTTAAGTCGATTTTTTTTCAGAAAGATTAATACAGTAATTGGACTAATTTCTTAATTTTTCAGCCACAGCTCAAAAATACTGACACTTTCTGATAGATAAAACGTTTCTGCACTCCTTCGTGGGCTTTGAAGGACGCTCTTTTTACTTCCCACCTTGACAGGGAGAAGAGTCAGCGAGTTTGCAATTTCGGTGGCAATCGTTCCCCCTCCCCCATTCTGTCTCCTTAACATATTCCCTTTTCTCAACTCTCAGGTGGCTTAGTGTATTCTAATTTGACAAATTTCTCACACTTTTAAGAAAGGATTTTTTTTAATCTTTCGATTCTATTATTAAGCTTTCATTCGGGTTCTTTGTTTTAATGCTGAGTCTTGTCATTTTAGTGTTTATTGCTTTCACATCGTGATACGTTTTTAGTTGGGATTTTAAAATGTCGAACCGGAAATTAGAAATTCTTACTTTAGAACAAAAAGTAAATTTGATAAAAGATATTGAAAACAATCCTAATTTAATGAAAAAGATCTAGCCCTGAAGTGTGGTATAGTTCCCAACACGCTATCTACCATACTGAAAGATAAAGAACGCATTTTCAAAAAACGTAAGTCAAGTGTCAACCCAAAGTGTAAAAAGATGAATACGTGTGCCTTCCCAGACAGCGAAACAGACCTCGTAAAATAGTTTACATTTTACAGTACACAGAAGAGTATAATTCCTTTAAGTGGTACGATGTTACATGAGAATGCTTTGGATTTCACAAAATTATTGATTATGGAAGGATTCTTTGCAAACACGGGATGACTGGAAAATTTTAAAGCCAGACACAATATTGCGTTTCGGACATTATACGCTAGCTGCTGAAGGAAAAGATGTGTCTGATAGGCTGTGTGATGAATGGAAGACAGTTTCATTACCCAAACTTCTTGCAGGCTATAGTGCGGACGACGTTTACAATATGGATGAAATGGTAGATTTTTACAAATGTTTTTCTAGCAAGACAATGATGTTTAAGGGGTAATCAAGTTCCGGTGGAAAGTTAAGTAAAGAACGTTTAAATGTGCTTGTCGGAGCAAATGCTTCTGGAACTGAAAAATTACTTACACTGGTCATCGCTAAATACAAAAATCCTCGCTGTTTCAAACATAAAAATCCTTCGTTTATCGGTGTACAACTCACGATCAACTTTTTAACTTAAAATCTATCAAGTTAAAATTTCTCCCTTCTAACATAACTTCTAAACTACAGCCAGCAAAGCGGGGAATAATTAAATGCTTAAAACATTCCTACAGAACAGGGTGGAAGGCAATCAAAGATGACGAAAATGGACTAAATCAAAAGTGTGATGTATTAGAAGCAATTAGCCTGATTTCGAGTCCCTGGAATAACGATGTGAAACAAATCACTATCAAAAATTGCTTCAGTAGATGTGATTTCTTTGTAAGCAATGCGCACCCATGTGTTGTGAATGAAAATCTACACGATCAATTTATTTCTGAAGATGACAATAATGAGTTTTTGAATATTGATAAAAATGTCGCAATTTGCGGAGAAATTAGTACTTCAGACACAGTTGAAGCAATGAAAAAGCTGGAGAACAATACTGAGCCCGAGGATGACGAGGAAGTAAATTGCGTTTCACCTCCAAGTACAAGCGACAATGACGACACTACTGCAATATCTCGAAAGTAGAGACGGTGTGGACGATTCTCTTTCCCTTTGTTTATATATTTTCTAACATGTGAAAGACAAAAAAGTTTCTTGAAACAATCATCATTAACAAGTTTTTTCAGAAAAATATGAGTTTGTAAGTACCTTATATGTAGTATTAAATTATATATCTCTTTATCGCTCATTTTGCCAGACTCCGTTATTACAGTATAATTGCAATTCCTATGTATATGATTAAATTATTTTTCATATATTTTCTGTAAGTATATAAGGATTTTTAATAAGTCGAACTTACGATACCACGAATATTTTTGCCAGTCCCTTCGAATTCGACTTACCGAGAATTCACTGTATATATATATAAATGGGGCTTTTGTATTATTACTATATTTTTGATACGTATTTTATAAGGATGTTGATTTGATATTTTATATGTAATTGGTGAATTTAATTAATTATTAGCTTTATTATTGTTTAATCTTATTTACAATCATTTGTTATAAATTTTAATTTAATAAGGACAATATCATATTAATTACTAATAGTATGCCATTTTTATAGTGATTAATATACATATAAGTATATTTAATATAAATAAAGTTATACTGTATGGATTAAAATTGGGTAATTATATTTATTATTATTCCTCTATTCTTATTAATATTTTAATATTTATTTATTTTCACTTAGTGTTATATAATTTATTATCGGTTTATTGTTTTTGAATGTCCCACATTCATACTTTTAGGATTTTTATGGATGTATAAAATAATCCACACACTACATTTGTGCTTTTTAGGTAATTGGAATTTAAGTATCAGTTCACCTTCTTTATACTACCATATGTTTTTTATTTCCTGTTCATTTTATAATTATCTTATATATAATAGTTTTTATTAAAGATTTTTATATTTTTAATAATTATTTATATTAATTATTAATGAATTTATTTTGTTTTATAGCATATAGCTATATGCTATATATTATCGATGTTCTAGAATTATTTAAATTCTTAGTGTAGTTTAAATAAATTTGCTAATAGAATATTTTGTATGCTTTTTAAATTTTATTAACAATAGTTTTTTTTTAAATACATTGTGTGGTTTATATTCAGTTTATAATTATCTATATATAAGGATATGTTTGGTTTTGCTGTTAATAAAACAATTGTTACATTCAATTGCTTACAACTGAAGCAAGTCTTTTGACAATTAAATCATAAAAGTAATACTAGATGGCAGCACCACAATTTGTGTTTTTTTTTCGATAAGTTCTAGATTTACTTATTCCAGCTACATTTCAGTTATAATTTACTACACCAGGGGGAATTTTTAGCTAAATTTTGACGATATTGTTTAACGGTTTTTAATTAATTTAATAGTGCATTTTAATTATGTAATTACTTTCTATTTATATTATTTTATATTATATTAAAAGTTATTTAACATTTATTTCAATATGTATTAACTGCATCCTATGGTATCAATTACTGTGATTTCTTAACTGTTTTATTAACCTTAATCTTTACGATATGGGTGCCATGTGCGCGTGGATTTATTCTAAAATATTAATCGGTATGGTGTTTATTATTTCATTTTATATCCTATAAATATTTAAATAGGTTTTATTGTTTTTTCCATTTCATATTATTTGTTTCTATTCTGTTTTCATTTTTAATCAATTCACTTGATTTTAATGGTTGTTTGGGCACAGGGGAAAATAACTTTTAGCTTTAGCTTATTTTTCCCACAGAAAACATCCATTTTGCTTATATCATTCAATTCTGTGCCCTTGAAAACGTAATTCAATATATAAGCATTTCCATTATTTGTCGGTGTCCACTTTCTTATTTTTCTTCCATAATAATTCTTATAAATAATTTAATCTTTTTTTTTTATATATATACTTACAGCTTTAATTCATAATATTACGGTTTTTGATGGTGGTAGGTTATGTTTAATTATTGGTTATATATATATATATATATATATATATATATATATATATATATATATATATATAATATTCGTCACACAGTAACTCTGGTATTTATGAACCGATTTGGATGTAACTTCGTGTGTACATAGTACATACCGATGTCTCGATCGAGTTCGTTGGCCAGCTTCATCCGCCATCTTGTTTCAAAATGGCGGCCATTTAAAAAAAATTTAAAAATTTAAGATTTTAAATGTGGTGCCAAAAAATTTAAAATTGAAAAATATTTTTTTCTTATGTGTTTCCCCTTGATACAAAGATTCTGGAGCAGTTTTTGTTTCGTCTACATCTTAAAAAATGCCTGAGTTATAGCACTTGAATTTCTAGCATGACTGACATTTTGAAACGACCTGATTTTTGTCACGCAATAACAGGCGTATTTATGAACCGATTTGGATGTAGCTTGGTGTGTACATAGTACATACTAATGTCTCGACCAAGTTCTTTGAACAGCTTCATACGCCATCTTGTTTAAAAATGGCGGCCAATAAATTTAAAAAAATTCTATTTAAAGTGAGGTACAAAAAAATTAGAAATTGAAAAAAGGTTTTTTTTTTTCAGTATTTGACCTTGGATAAGGATTCCGGTGCATTTTTTGTTTTGTCTTTATCTTAAAAAATGGCTCAGATATAGCAGTTTTGAATTTCTAATGTGGGTGACATTTTGAAAAATCTGATTTTTTGCCTGCGACAGCACTCATATATATCAACCGATTCCGATGCGAGTGAGCATATGCACAGGAATTACTAAGGTCTCGACCAAGTTCACTGGTTAGCCTCATCTACCATGTTGTCTTAAAATGGCAGGCACTTCAAGATATCGCCGAATTTGGCAACAAAATATAAGTTACTTTAAATAAAAGCAGCTTCCATAAAGCTGACTAATTTTGCGAAATTCTCATTCATAATGATTTAGTATTGATAAAAACTAGTATTTAATCTTCTATAATCGTTTTCTACTAAACTGAGCTTCGTGTGTTTGAATACTATGAGCTGGCTTTTAAAAAATAAGGAATATGAAAGCTGCCTCTTCCTCCCGGCACTGGCCGGAAGGACTTTTTTCTTACTTCTTAAATGTTTATTACAAATTGTATATTTTGCATTAATATGTCAGAATGATTAAAGATTTCAAATTTATATTTCAATGTTAATTTTACTCTCAAGCATTTGTTTAGTATATCTGACGAAATTATATTTTGACTAAATTTGTGAATGACTCCCAATTTGCAGCAAAAAATATGCTCCAACTTTAAACAGCTATTGCTCGGTCAATTTTAATCGTAGAATAACGGGACTTTTTTTGTATTACTTGTCAGTGCAAAAGGAAAATTTTACTAAATATAACTTATAGGACCGGGAGGCCGTATAAAAATTTAAATTTCGTAATTTTTTAAGAACCGTTTTTATTGACCCAAATCACTCTTAAAATATTTCATTACCTGATTTAAAACATTTTTGTAATTGGAATTATATGTCTATGACTAACCGTTTAGGAATTAGCCATTGGACACCCTGTATAATAAATAGGGAAAACTTCTTTTATAAAACTCTTTTAGCTCTTACATTCATGTGGTGTAGAATTCAGTTTCGATCAATTTGTTACAATGGCATTTAATCAGAATATCATTCCTTGTAGTGATCTTCTGTTCGCATTTAAATATTCAACGCGCTTCATTACGAAATATTACGAACTAAGATTTATTTCAAATCCCGTAAAGAGAAGAACTAGCTTTCATACATGATAATTTTCTTTGCATATCGCTGTCTAAAAGGATGTTTTTCAAGCATAAACTGGTATAAAAAATAAAATTGCTTATTTATATATGCTAGAAATATCTGCTAAGGTTTGTTGGGGTAACTGGAACGTAACTGGGCCATAGGCTATTTTATAAAAAAAACTGTTGGTGTTTTTTAAGTTTTAGCTTTTGTGAGCAATGCCCCTTTATCTCTACTTCCTAAAACAACGTGTATCAACTCAATCACAACTCTCACTTTGCTGTGATAGGTTGTCAAAAATTTACGTTTCTTTTTTTTAAAAACAACGTCAATATCGTGGAACTTCCTCGGAATTTTAATAAAATACTGTAAGTAATTTTATTAAACAATCTTTTTTTTTAAAGATTAGACATATAACTACATTAATATTATTAGGTATGTATACATATTTACTTCATGTTTTAAATGTAAGCCCGGTGTCCCAGTTACCCCATAAATACTTCAAGAATGGGGTAACTGGGACATGTATCCGGGGTAACTGGGCCATGCTGGATCCAGTTACCCCAATAGTTATAAATAAATTTTTGTGTTTCTCTTACTACGGGAAGTAAATTTCTCCATTGATTTTTGCTCACAATAAAGAAAATGATAGAATACCTTATTAAAATAACGTAATGAAAATACTTTAAAAAAAGTATATTGAGTGGTATCAAACCAAATTTCTTGACTCCTTGAGAGGCGGTGATGCTGTTATGGCATCACTTAATTTTAATTCCTAATTGCCACATTGGCACCTGCATTTTATAATTAAAATTTAACCTTTATTAAGTACGCGAAAATATACTTTTACATGTTTTCAGATAGATTCTCTTGTAAATATTGGTGTCATTAAATTATTTCAACATTTTACGAATGCAAGTACCTTGCCCCTGAATGCCAGATAGCCAGACCTTGAAATTGTACTATACACAGGGATCGCATTCTATGGGCATATCTGCCAATTTTTACGCTTTCTGGCTACCACTAAAATTTAATAGAGATTTTCGTTTTGTTTAATCATAAGATTTCGACCATTAAATAAAACAATATTTACTATAATATTTTAGTGGTAAGAGGAAAGCGTAAAAGTTCGCAGCTATGCTATAGAGAATCTTTTATCGTCCCTACCACAATTTTGAAAATAATATCTTCATCGCACCTTTCTTTAAGGAACAATAAAATTTTCCCTATATAATGCGACCCCTGGATAACGTAGCCTTTTGTTCAGAGATTTACCTTGCTATTTTTTCCTTAAAATACCCATGTGACTTTTATACTTATTATCTATGCTAAAGTACATAAGAACTTGCTTAAGTTTTAAATTTTTGGTATAAATAAATCTAATATTTTCAATTTTAGCGCTTTTCTAGGCACACAGACAGCAAAGGTTTCCCTTACAATGCTGTTTATTGACATATAATTTACATGATCTGCCTGGTTTAAATTTTTTTAAGTTGCTTACATTTTTTCAAACAGGACCTGATATCCGATATGAAAATATATAAACACGTGTGGAACATAGCCCCCCCCCCCCCCTTGGTCCAGTTACCCAATTTTTTGGGGCAACTGGACCCATGAGGAAAGAAAGATAAAATACGCATATTTTTATATTTTTAAATATTAAAATGTAATTTTGAGCATTTCTGTCTGATGGAGGGAACCTAACTGAACACATTTACAGAAGTTCAGACTTTAATTGAAATGAACATTAGCTTTTTGAAGCTGAATTGTCAGAAGCTCCAGAGTCACATTGTAAAATCATGTCCCAGTTGCCCCAACTAACCTTATATACAGGGTGGTCATAAGAAAACTTCCCCGATATATGAACCCCTAGAGGCCTAACCGCTCAATGAATCGAAAAGAAATTTTAGACATACTTATTTGAAGGTATGCGCTCGAGATCGTGAATAAATAAATTTAAAGCAATAGAGCTCTCACGGTTACGGTTACAGTGAAATAATTTCGAAATTTTCAAATAGAAACAGCCAATTTTTTCCTGCGCAAATTCATCAGCGCGTTGAAAAACCATAAATGCCGTTGGAATGATATACGTATAATGAAAATTGCCGGCGTAAAACACTTGCAAAAAAGACCACTGCCAGGAACGAAGGACGTGGCTACATGACATGTTTTTCAGCATCCGATTTTTTTCTCACTTGTGAACCGAGTAATGTTGTAAGATTTGTTTTAAAATGTTTTTTGAGTTGTGTTTGTGAACACATAGTGAAAATAAAAATGTAAGCATTTTCTATAGTGTGCTTAATATTACATTACACAGAAACTTATTGAGTGCCACGATATTACACCGGCAATTTTTCTCATACGTGTATAGTTCCAACGCCATTTATGGTTTTTGAATGCTCTTATGAATTTGCACAAGTAAAAAAAGGGTGTTGCCATTCGAAAATTTCGAAATTTTTTCACTGTAAGAGTAACCATGAGAGTTCGATTGTTCTAAATCATCACGATCTCTAACACATACCTTCCAATAACTATATATAAAATTTCCTTTCGATTGCTTGAGCGGTTAGGACGCTAGGGGTATATATATCGGGGAAATTTTTTATGACTACCCTGTACTTTAACTAATAGTGTCGTATTATATCTTTAAGTCCTATTTCGCAGGCATTATTACACCTTGTAATTCTGTCTATGTTCCCGGTAAGACATTTGTGTCGCAAAAGGTGTCGCTGGCGAGCTCCCATGGTCGGGTACTAAGTTAAACGTCCCAGGTAAGCCAGAGACCTAAATTATGCTTTTTCTGTTCCGTGAAGGTTTACTGACCATTTTAAACTAAACTGCATCGAAATCGGTCTGGTGGTTTCGGAGATATGGGTCTTTAAAATTTTAGTCCTCTCTGTTAATCTCTAACCCATACTTCGGAATCCGCCATTGCAGCTGGACTGATACCTTTTCAATGCTTATAATAAATAAAATAGATTTTTCCCAAAGTTCTAGGAATTTGTTACATATTCTAAAAACTTTTATGAACATTTGCACAGTAACAGAACATTCGTATGTTACCTATTAGCGAAGTTATGGATTTATAGATTATTTTGGTAATTGCTCTCGGTGCGTCAGTATGCTGTAGCTCATCTTCAAAATTTTTTTTTTTTTTAAAGAGTAATAATAGCTAAAAAATTGTTGCTGTGGTATTTCTTTGCTAACTTAAAAGCCTCCAGGACCCATCTCAGTAAGTGTTATTGACTTTTATCATGATTAAGTGTCTCCTCCCCTCAGTTAAAAACCTCATGTTTTGGCACATCCGCCATGTTTAAAGCTTTCCTATGGGACAGATCGTAATAATTAACTTTTTTCATTGCCTCATAATTTAACTTATAAAGCTTATTAGTTTCTTAAAACTGATCATTTCGTGTACAATAATGTCTAAACATTACTCCGCCACCAATTTTAAATTGCTGGCAATAAATTAAGGTACTTAAATGATTTTTTGAAAGACGTAGTAAAAAGTTACAACAATTCAGGTCGCCCATAGAAATAGCATGGGTGACATCATTTTCTAATAAAATTATAAAAAATACTTTTAATGCTTTTAGCAATTATTAATTGTATTGGAAAGATGTAGGAGGCTTTAAAGTTCATTTCGCCATAATTTTTACAAAAATATATTGTATGTAAGTGCTATTTTTACTACTCAAAACTTGTACATATTTTCTGTTTATTGCTCCAAGTTGGCGGATAGGGGATTCCCCAATTCCCCATTTTAATCATTAAATCTCCATGGGAATAAATGTGAATTGAATATTTTTTGAAAATTATTTAAATAACTCAAACTGTTTATTACATAAAGTGGTGTGCATGTATGTAAAGTAGAAAGTTTGAAGTTTCCTCCGCCATAATTTTTATTGAGTTTTATTATGTTATTAAGTGATTTAAGAGCATTTTAAAATATGTTATTTTATGTATCTATTTTTACTCAAGATGGCGGCTGGTTTCGTTCTCGTTACTCATTGCCGCCCAAGTTAGGCAAGGGTTGAGTTGTTTTGGCCTGGGGATGAGTCCTTTGCAGAACTATCCCTTTACATTCTTTAGAAGAAGGTTTTACATAGATATAAAACATGTAGCCAACTAATAATGATGCCGACATGTTAAAGCTTTGAAAATTTAAATCTTTGCTAATCAATGATACATTGTGTGATATGCCACAATCTTAAATATAGTACAAGAGGTGCTCAGTTACATTTAAGAAAAGTATTGGGAGTACAAAGTACTCACAATAATGGTAAAAGTTAAAGATTGAAAGTTGTAATGAAGATAATAATTACAAAGACAGCCAATTTGCTGAATTTCCACAAGGCTAAGAATTGGAATCATCATAGGGTGTTGCCACAAACTAATTAGCACAACGAGTGACGTTTAATAAATAAAATAGATATGGTACAATCTGTACACGGGAGTATTTATAAAGTTAGCATTGAATTATGGGTAGCTCTGGGTGTCTGTTAAGTTTCCGACACTATTTCACTAACTGAAATACAGAGAATCATGGGTAATTTTCATAAATATTGCTTTCAATTGCTTCAATAAATCACTACTTATTCATGACAGTACATTACACACTTAACCCTTTGGGGTTTGCAGTGTTTCAAGAGTTCTGAAGTTCCTAACTCCTTGCAGGCACATTTTTACTGAAGTTGGTGATTTAACCCCCTCAGCGCTTCCCTTGTTATGCAAGTCACCTCGATAGTCTTTTCCATCATTTATTTCGTAATTGTTCCAAACCGGAACTTACAAAGAGGGGGGATTTTTTTTTTTTGTCACAGGGGGTCATGTGACATATCTAAAGTTAGGTCTTGACCTAAGCTCCACATTCCTGTCTTTCTTTTTTTTAGTTCTTTTTTTAGCCTCCAGGGGGCGTTTTTAGGCGTTTTTTAGAAAGTACTTGAAAACCCCCAAGTTTGGTGTCCACTGAAATGTCATGACCTAAGCTCTTCATCTATGATCTCATCCCCTAGTTTAACTCATATTTTAGGCAGTAGTAGGCTCTTTAGGGCAATTGTTCCAAACCGGAACTTACAAAGAGTAATTTTCAAAATTCGTCTTTTTTAAGCGAAATATTGCTCGGAGGGGGCCACATGTACGTATGTCAGATGTTTTTTGGGATGGGGCATCGATTGGCTATCTCCATTTTTTCCTAGCTGTCACCTGGGGGGAACCGGGGGGAGGGGGGGGGGGTAAAATTTTGTTACAGGGGGGGCGGGGTCATGTGACATATCTCTAGTCAGGTCTTGACCTAAGCTCCACAACCCTGACTTTCGTTTCCTTTTTTAGTTCTTTTTTTAGCCTCCAGGGGTCGTTTTTAGGCGTTTTTTAGAAAGTGCTTGAAAACCCCCAAGTTTGGTGTCCACTGAAAGGTCATGACATAAGCTCTTCATCTATGATCTCATCCCCTAGTTTAACTCATATTTTAGGCAGTAGTAGGCTCTTTAGGGCAATTGTTCCAAACCGGAACTTACAAAGAGTAATTTTCAAAATTCGTCTTTTTTAAGCGAAATATTGCTCGGAGGGGGCCACATGTACGTATATCAGATGTTTTTTGGGACGGGGCATCGATTGGCTATCTCCATTTTTTCCTAGCTGTCACCTGGGGGGAACCGGGGGGAGGGGGGGGGTAAAAAATTTTGTTACAGGGGGGTCATGTGACATATCTCTAGTTAGGTCTTGACCTAAGCTCTACAACCCTGACTTTCGTTTCCTTTTTTAGTTCTTTTTTAGCCTCCAGGGGGCGTTTTTAGGCGTTTTTTGGAAGGTGCTTGAAAACCCCCAAGTTTGGTGTCCACAGAAATGTCATGACATAAGCTCTTCATCTATGATCTCATCCCCTTTTTCAACTCACAATTTAGGCAGTAGTAGGCTCTTTAAGGCGCATTTTCAGCCATTTCTCAAAATCTTATAGAGAGTCGTACAGGAAGCCAGTATTTTAAACTTCATAGATTAAATTCACAATTGCATATGCTACATGCCATTTTGGTATTGTAAGGGGACTCTAAAAGGGTTAACTTTTCAACTTCTTTTAAATAAGCTCTGAAACATGGCAGGTGACATATCAAATTAAAATTCTCGTTGAACACTTATGATCCCTGACGTTATTTACTCCCCCAACTTCCCCCACCATTACTTTTTTCAAGTTCAGCATAAACTTCTTTCAATCACAGGTAAGCCTTAAAAAGTTCATTTAGTTGTTAACATTCCCAGTCTGGTTTTACTTCAGCGAAAAACCTCAAAACTGCAGGACTGGTCTACAGTTAATATTAGACATTTTGTGCAACTACCTATGGCAAAATGCGTAATTATCAAATGTGAAAAACATTCACAGGACATACCACATATCATTGGTAAGGTTTGGTGGAGAGAAACAGGAAACTTGAATAAACTTGTCAACAATGTGTACATAAATGTAAATAAAGATTAAATGAAAAAAACTTGAAAGTAACCATGAGAAAAATGTTTATAAATGGCGCATCGAGAGCAATGAGGTATATGAGCATTGAAACTCGCTTTATTTATTTATTTATTTATTTTTACTTATTTATTTATTTATTTTTTTTTTTTTTTAATTTTTTTTTTTTTTCAAAATTATGTCCCCTAGTTTATGTAACTTATCTTCCAAAGCCTCTACATATTTTTTTTCCCTTAAGATTACTAAAAACCCCCCGCTGTCCGATCATTAATTTTTTACCTTAGTCATTTACGGTGATCTAGGTCACTGATTTTTACTTTAAACTCTTCTATTTCCCCTTTCCTTCAAAAAGCATGGTTGGGTCCTGGTGATGCCTGGGCCATAATTGAAAAAGTGAATTAATTATACTAAGTGAAAACGCTGTGCAAACAGTATAATCAGGACCGAAAAAGTAACAATAGAATAGAGAAAATCAGAAGTATTTTTATCTACTGATATTATAAAAATATATATTCACAATGAAACAGGGCGATCCGCGAAATGAAAAAGAGTTGCAGTCGCAAAGGTATGATTCCTCTGTCATAACAGAGTCAGATGAAGACGGGGTGAAGTCTAACGACAAAGAAACACAGCTACCACAGCGAGCAAACAAAAATTACCAGCCGGGAGATGAACTGCTGCCATTTGATGCCGAAACAGCATCACGAATGACGATACTGGTTTTAATAGATCAGATGGTTAGACATAAAAAGAAACGCGACAAAGGAAGTAATAAAAATGAACAAAAATACCGAAAGTTTTTGGAAGAGAAAGCGGTGGAAATAGGGAAAGAAAGCGTAAGACAACACGACAAGGCTGAGAAGGAAGAACACCAAGAACGAGACACGTTGTCGAAAATTGCAGACTAGGTACTAGAACTCATGCACCAACTACAAACGCAGTTAGCGTCAAACAAAGAAGTAAAGATAAAGAATACCATGTCATCAGTAATAAAAAACTTTAAGCAGCTCAAACAACAGACAGAAGAAAAAAGATCACTTAATAACGAAACTCAGCGAAAGAATTAAATTCCAAGAAGAGTTAATCAAACAGACAAAACAAGATAAAATCGAAAGAGAAGATCAATTGATCAATGATATGAACAAAATCATACAACAGAACCATGAACAAATGGAAAAAAGACTCGTCGAACATGTTACCACTCTTCAGGCAGAAAACCGAAAGGTCTCAATTAATCATAGAGAGGGAGAAACAGCAATAGAAAATGACCGACCAACATATGCAGAAATGACAAATTTTCCACCGCTCCCACAAAAAAGACCGGCACTAACATTAACACCAAAAGACAAGGAAACAAAAATGCCTATAATAAAGAAAGTTCTCAATTCTATGAATATGGCTGAATTACCACCAGTAGACTGCCAAACAACTAAACAAAATAAAATAATAATAACATGTAAAAACAAATTTGACCTAGAACAGGTGAAAGATAAAATCTGCACTACAGAAGATATGGCGGAAAAACTGGATATTAAAGAACCAAACCCGAAAACAGCCCGAGTAATAGTCTTTGGAGCCCCAGAAGCCCCAGTACTCACATAGAAAAATGTCGAAAGAGAAGCAGACAGTTCACTGAATAACTTAGAAGAGCAACAAGAGCTATATGAAAAACAAGTACTCTATCCGGCTTTGGAAAGAGCTCTGAGGAGGAAGGTACAATATAAGCTGATAAGAGTATTGAAAGGAAGAGAGGGCGAGGAAACCTCGCACTTGGTGTTGCAGCTACTGGAGAGAGATGCACTGCAACTAATGGCAGGAAAATTGTGCATAGGATTTAACCGGTGCACGGTAAGACGGTATGTCTTCATTCAAAGGTGTTATCACTGTCAGGAAATATGGCATACAGCAAGAGTGTGCCAGAATGCAGAGGCCTGCGCTAAATGTGGCAAAGGCCACAACATCAAGGATTGTGCCTCAGAAAAAGAAGAGTGTGTTAACTGCAAAAAAGTGCTCGACTACTACAAGGGGGACCATAGGAAAGCTGGACTATATGAAAAACATCCATCTTACGATCCATCCTGCAGCGTGTATCAGCGAAAGAAACAAGCAGCGCTAGCGTCATTGTCTTATAGAGGTAAAAATTAAAATTAATTCAACAAAATTTACAGAACAACAGATCACAAACCGCTGCTTTTATGAAATTCCTCTCAGACTCGGACTATTCCCTGGTTTGTCTTCAAGATGCATACCTTTATGAAAATAGACCTCTATCACTTCCTCGAACAACACCATGCTATAGTTCAAGCTCTAAAAAAGCCCATATTTTAATCTTAGACCAAAACTTAAAACATAGTCTCTCTTCTAAACACTATAACTCAGTTTTTATAAATTTAGACCTTAAGCCTTTAACCTTAAGCATTGGCAGCCTGTATAGCCCCCCGAGTGCTGACTTTGATGAGGATATTGAGAACTGGCTGGGTTCTAAAAATCAGAGCCCATTGCAGTTGGTTCTCGGTGATTTCAACGCTCACAGTCAGATTTGGGGCTATAGGAGTGAAGACACCAGGGGAAAAGTTCTTATCGATAGAGTCATAGCGTATCAACGAGTTATTCTAAACTCTTCATCCAGCCCACCAACGTATGAGTCGGGGAAGAACCTGGGGAGGCCAGATCTGTCCATCTGCACACAGGCTATGTTTTCACACATAAAACACTGGGAAGTAATTCCTTCCCTTTTTGGAGACCACTACCCAATAGAAACAGAGCTAAATTTCACAATACCCAAACTACCAAGAAGAAGATTCAAAACAAAGGGAATCCCTTTGACACAATTTTCCGAACAACTAACTCGAAAATGCTCACAGATTAACTTTAATGACATAGAAACTATAGACCAGTTTAACAAAGAATACGAAACTTTTAAACAAGAAATATTATTACAAGCCAAAAAATCCTTTAAAAAGAAAGCCCCCTTCAAGAAATTAAAAATTTCCTGGTGGTCTCCACAATTGAGGGCCCAAAGAAATAAAGTAGCAGCTCTTTTAAAAAGAGTAAAAAATTCAAACTACGAGTCAAATATAAACCAGCAATACAAAAGGGAAAGGGCAATTTATCAAAAACAGATTTTATCGGAGAAGGAAAAAGCTTGGACAAACCTGTGTCGCAGAGAGACGGAACCTTTTGGTTTAACGAAAAAGTTGGCCTTCCAGCGATTCCAGGACTCACATATCAGTTACCAATTTGATTCTTTGTCACCCACTTCCAGGTCATCAACCCTTTTAAAACTAACGAGAGACATTTTTGGCGATGGAACTCCAAAGCAACTACCACAGCAACTAAACTCGCAAGATCAGGCAAAATTCACGAAAAGAGAGTTGCGAAATGTTGTTTTCTCATTCAATATTAACAAGGCGCCAGGACCTGATCAAATTGATCACAGGATGGTCAGGTGCATCTTTTCAAAAATTCCTAATATTCTGTTGGATATGTACAACAGTCTTTTAAAGTTAAACTATTTTCCTGATGACTGGAAATTGGGAGAGCTCGTGTATTTTAGAAAGGAGGGAAAACCCTTGAATGAGAGCTCTTCATATCGCCCCATCACTCTATTACCAATATTCGGAAAAATCTTAGAGAAATTAATTCTAAGACGAATACATCACGCATTAGACAAAACGAATTTCCTATCGAGTAAGCAACACGGCTACACGCAAAATAAATCTACGGAAACGGCTTTGGAGCAAGTGATTTCATTAGTATAACAACACAAACAAAATAAACAATACACATCACTGGTGTCACTGGATTTCAGAGGAGCATTTGACAACCTCCCTTGGGACCAGGTGATCCTAGCATTGCAAAGACTAGGTATTTCTAAACAACTCATTAATCTTATCGTTTCCTTCCTTTCGGGTAGGCGAGCTCAGGTGGACTGGATGGCACCATTTTTGTTGTGCTTCTTTAGTAAGGGTTGCCCGCAGGGATCGTGTCTGGGTCCTTTTCTTTGGTTGGTTCTGTTGGAGACTCTGTTGGGGACCTTTGATGTACAGGACTGTGAACTGGTGGCATACGCGGATGACGTGATATTACTGATCTGGGCACAGTCGAGACAGCAACTTGAACAAAAAGGTCAGAAAGCTTTAAAATGTATTCAGAATTGGGCAGAAACCAACAAAATAGAAATTTCACATGACAGATCCTCATCATTAACTTTTGGCAAACCCAAACACCTTAAGCGGGGCCCCACATTTAAACTTCAAGGTAAATCAATAAAATCAGAAACAACACTAAAATACCTGGGGGTAATATTAGATAAACAATTATCATTTCTCCCACATGTGGCACAAAAGAGAGTAGAAATCGGAAAAATAACTCAAAATCTTTATAAATTTTCATCAATCTCAGGTCGACTCCCTCCGGAATTTTTTAAGATTTGGTACTCGGCGATCTTACAAAGGAAACTGGCCTACGCGTGTGCTGTTTGGTTTCCGCGTATGGTGCAATATCACGGTCGTCGACATTTGCTCTCGGCACAAAGGAAAGCTTTGTTGCTGATAACGAGAGCATATCGCAATACGTCAACAAACGCCCTGCAGGTCCTCACAGGTCTCCCCCCACTGGATTTGCAGTTGGAGGCGGAGGCGGAGTATTCGGGGACGATTCGTCTCGGCAAGTCAACAGAAAAGGCTTTTGCTCCACTATACTATCCAAAATGCTCAAAATACAAAACATCACCACTAACAAGTGAAATACAAATTTCTGAAATAAACGACTATGTAGGCAAAATTACAATATACACGGACGGTTCCAAAATGTCCGAAGGCACAGCCTCGGCATTTTGTGTGTACGAAAAAAACGAGCAAATCTATACTTGGAGAGCGAAACTGTCCCAGGATAACTCCGTCTTCCAGTCAGAACTCTTCGCGATCTCTTCAGCATTAGAGTGGATAGAGTCGGACAAACATTCTCAATACTTAATCATAACGGATAGCCCATCAAGTTTAAAAGCATTAAACAATTTTGACAATACAAACTATTTAATACTAAAAATTCTTCAACAATTACAAACAACAGTAAAAGACATATACTTCAATTGGACAAAAGGACATTCAGGTGTTGGGGGCAATGAGGCAGCTGACCAACTGGCAAAATCGGCAGTAACGGATGAAACACTAATACATACATTTTTACCATATCCAGCTTCTTCACTAAAATCACAGACAAAGCAGAATCTGTTAAAAAATTGGCAAAAACGCTGGACGGATTCAGACACAGGCCGATATACGAAGGAATTCTTGCCATTGGTCGACCACAAGTATTTCGTAAACAACAGATACTTACACATATTTTTAACAAATCACGGCCCCTTTCAGGAACACTTATACAAAATTAACAAAAGAGACTCCCCACTATGCATTTGTGGCTTGCCGTCAACATCGTTACACTATGTATTATAACTGTACATTAACATCGCATTATCATCTCAAAAAACATACACGTATGAATTTAGCAAGTTGGTGGCGGGATGTAAAAGAGAAACCACAACTACTCAACAAGATCATACAATGCATGAGGTTTATAGAAACAAACGAGTACATCTTTTCAAATCCAGAGTCATTCTAGTCCGACTCCATCACTAGGGTGTAGCATGGAGGGAGAAACGGGTTATTAGCGGGTGCCAAAAACTTCTATCACTTTTGAATTTTTATCTTGTGCATCTCTCCAAACTCTTGTATGCCGAAATTGTAAATAGTAGGTGTGTTGTAATGTGTTTCTAATTGTGATGTTCAATATTGTGTGTTTAATGTACTGTGAAATCCCTGTAAATCCATGAAAAATGTAAATAATTATGCAATCACATTCAAATGATCCACATGTAATCACTACACACAGTCATGTAAATAGTAGGTGTTTGATATTGTGTTGTAATGTGTTTCTAATTGTCATGTTAAATATTGTGTGTTAAATGTACTGTGACGTATATATATCCAAGAAAATTGTAAACAATTATGCAATCACATTAGGTGAAATGATCCTCATGTAATCACTACATACAGTCATATATTTCGATGTGAAATCTTCGGTTCGCCCAGAAAAATTGGGTAACCAATTGTGATTGTAATTGTAAATCTCATAGTAACCGAAATAAATCTCAGCAGCTTGATGAGGGACCCGACGCTCCCTCTCAGACTCTGGTTGAGAGTCGGGAGGAGTGGATGTGGTCTGCCCCTCGGGATTGCACTAACACTCTAAAGCGAAAGCTGAGTTCCCGAGGTGGTCATCGCTGTCATAGCTGTAATTCTGTCTCTCCTAAAACTGGAAATAATGCATTGATCGAGTAGGCCCGCTGTCCTGTTCAAAGACATAGATTTCATTCTCTTATTTATGTGGGTATATATATACCAGAACTTTTCATGCAGAAGTTGGTATATCTGGGGGATTTATAACATAATAAACACAAAAAACCCTTAACGGGTTAAAAGTTTGTGACGCAGCACTTTATCTTATTGCTATAAGAATTTTAAATAGGAACTTAAAAATAATGATATCAAATTTTAAGTGACGCTATGCTATTAATTAATGCATATATACATACATTTATATTATTTATTTCATCATTTTATTTTTGTTTTACTTATAATTGCATGTGTAATAATTATGTTAAATTTAAAATGGATGTATAAACATTTAATCATTGATGCTTTATTAATCACATCTTTCATAAATTCAAAATATGAGTTTTAAAAGATATGACATCAAAATTTAAGAGATGCCTTGATGTAGCTTTAAACAATTTTTTTTTAAATTCAATTTCAATTGTTTTCGGTTTGACTAAATATATTTACACATGTAACCAAAACTTTTAATTTACCAATACACTGTTAAAAATATCCCTCTCACTGAACCTACACAATGCACTGTAATGTATTTATATGAAAAATTTGATTTATCTTTTGTGCCACGCTATCCAAAATCAAAAGTAAAATTTATGTAAATGATTTTTGTGCGTCATTGTATCCAAACTAAACGAAATGTATGCAAATGGATAATATGACGCACAAAAATCATTTACATAAATTTTTCTTTTCATTTTGGATAGCGTGGCACAAAAGATAAATCAAATTTTTCATATAAATACATTACAGTGTATTGTGTACGTTCAGTGAGAGTGATATTTTTAACAGTGTATTTGTAAATTAAAAGTTTTGGTTACATGTGTAAATATATTTAGCCAAACCGAAAACAATTGAAATTGAATTTTAAAACAAATTGTTTAAAGCTACATCAAGGCGTCTCTTAAATTTTGATATCATATCTTTTAAAACTCATATTTTGAATTTATGAAAGATGTGATTGATAATGCATCAATGAATAAATGTTTATACATCCTTTTAAATTTAACATAATTATTACACATGCAATTATAAGTAAAACAAAAATAAAATGATGAAATAAATAATATAAATGTATGTATATATGCATTAATTAATAGCATAGCGTCACTTAAAATTTGATATCATTATTTTTAAGTTCCATATTTAAAATTCTTATAGCAATAAGGTAAAGTGCTGCGTCACAAACTTTTAACCCGTTAAGGGTTTTTTGTGTTGATATCACTGTTTGGTTTAGGTTAATAATAAAAAATAAAAATAAAAAAAATTAAAGACCAATGGTATGAACTCATAATCGTGATTTCCATTCACCTTTAATCCCCTCCCCTTCTCTCTTAAAAAGCATATCTATATACAAAATGGGAATTTTTTTATGGTTTGTTTCATAGATATAAAACTTTGTTAAATTTTATTACGTAAAAAGTTTACTTTTTTAAGAAGAATATCAAGAAATATTATACTTTAAACCTTTTTATTTAAAATACAATAATTGCTCACTAATAAAACTAAAGAAATCTATCTAAATCAAATTCTAACCTGCAATTTTTTGCTTAATAATTGAGTATCCATTTTCATGGAGCAATATACGAATATACATACATTCCATACAGAAATCAAATAGCACAGGAAAACATCAATCTTCCACAGCATCAAATGAAATTAAACGCTAAGAAAAAAGTTGCCAAAGTGAACTGGTAACATTAAATCGCCAAGACCTCGCCAAAATGTAATCTCGTTGATATCATGATAAAGCAACGATAAATGACTAAATCTCTTAAATATAATTGCTGTTCATAAAAGATATTGAAGCTTGGTACTAATCTGAATTTTTGAGACCCAAATAAAATCTTTTGGGGCCTATTTACCAGTATTTAAAATTGCAGATGTAGTTGAGAGGATATATGGAATAATATTTTTACATTTGAAAGACAGATGGCAGCACCACCAAACACTAATTTCAATAATTCAGAAATGTAAACGGGGTTGATTTTACAAGATTACGTTTGTAATCTTCAGTATCGTTTTTTAAAGTGAAATATTAATTAGTAATACTTGTTAAGTTTGTAACAAAAAAAATAAATAAAATAAAACATGAGCTTGAGCATTTATTTATTTTTTGTTTACGCATAGAGAGAGTTTAAAGTATGAAGTTACCATTTTATGAATTTAATGAGAAGTAAAAGAGAAAAATGTACGCATTTTTATTTGTTCAATCGACATTTTCCTTTTATTTACAGTTTTTTACACATAAAAATTCGTATTTTCCTCAGCGAAACGGATTGAAATACGATATATATAAATAAACTACACAATTTTATTTTTTTTTTCAATTATCCTAAAAATTAAAAAATATATATGATTTTTAAATAATTACTTTTTTAAATTTTGGATGTATGACATTGACTGAACAAATACAATTTTCGGTTTTAAAATATTCTTTTTTCCGTCTTATGTAAAAATTGGCTTTCGGCGGACCTTAAAAACCTTTCCATTTCCGCGTTAGGCAGATACCGGCTTACGGAGCACGTATTAATGTTATTTTCAATGGATTCGCCGGGACTTGAAAGTCTTTCCGTAGTAGGCAGATTTCCGGCTTACACAGAGTCCGCCTTAGACAGATCTTACAGTATTTTTATTTTTTGAAAAATTGTCACGAAATAGTGATATGTGAAACTCTTAAAGAAAAAAATCAAAATGCACAGATACATTCTTATAGAAACATAAAATCAAATTTACTTTATTAACTGACTTAAAAAGGATAAAAAAAAAATGCTTACTGCTTCAAAGAGGACAGACCTCACAACCTATATATTGCAAGACCAGCGCTTAACCGACTGAGCTACAGAAGGTACGGAAACGGTCCCCTAAAAGTACAACAGAAGAAATTATGCGCACGAATACAGAGGCGCAATTTCGGTGAAATTCCCATAAATGGCGGAAAAATATAGTCCGATTTTTCATGCTTATTATATAACGAATAAGAGTCTTCCAGGAAACAAACATGGTCTTATTCAGTTCATCTAGAATAGATTCATATTATGTATATTAATTTTAATAAGATCGCCCATGTCATTTTCGGAGGGAAAAAATGTGAAATAAAAAGAAAACTAGAGTTTTTTCCGGAAACAGCTGTTATCTTATTCCCTTCACATAAAACAGATTCATATTATATATCAATTTAAAAAAAATAGCCCGAGCCGTTTTCCAGATTTTGACTTTAGGAACTTCTTCCATCGCTTTCGCTTTAAAAATGACTATTTAGATCTCAAAATATACTGCATGTAGAAATGTAAAAATTTCAGAATAGAATTAGGCTGCAGATATAAGACTGTTCTAAAAAATCAGAATAATAAAAGCTATATTTGCTGAGTTATTGAAAAGCGGCTTTTCGGGTTTTCTTTTTTCGGGAAGTCGAGTTAGTTGTATATATGAAGTTCCGCCATCTGCGAATTCTACGATACGATACTATACGATTTTAGGCTTAAAGCTGCGTCACTGGAATACTATCGTCTTCCATGATAAACTAAGTCCACTACATTATTTTTTCAAAAAAAGAAGAATTATTTTCTGGTGACTTTTACATTTGTAGTTTAAGTTTAACGTAGTGAAGTCACAAAATATCAGAATTGATTCCCTTTGACACTATGTTTTAATTGCAATGTAATTCAAATCATATCTTCATTTAAACATATGTTGATTTAATGGCACTCGTTTAACAACAATTAAAATATATAAACATATTCAAATCAAATGTTGAGTTATGGTTTATTTTGATCTTATTAATACATTATAAAAAAATATAAAAAATATAATATTTTATAATACCTTTTGAAGACTCTAAAATATCATTAACCCTTAATTGCATGAATTATTCTTTTAGAATTGTGTTTTTTATTTTTATATTAAGGATTAGACTCCAGAAATCTTAAGATAGATTTATAACTTTATTTAGTAGCATATTTTTGTAATTTTTAGAGGATTAATATTTCTATATAAATATAGTGGTTCTAAGAACGTAATTTATGTATTAAAAATTAAATAAAAAGGTGATGGAAATTTACATCACTATGCAATTAAGGGCTAATATAGTTGATTTTATGGTGCAGATATGTAAAATTAACCTATTGAAAATTTATTATTTCTTAAAGCTAAAATTTCGCTTGTATGCGCTTTATTTATACGTTTTATAACAGTTCTTTGAGAGATATATAAACGATTTTTTTTATTGTAGTCTGATAGAAAATCTACATATGTGTATGAATAAATTTGCTATTACAAACCTTTACATTTTGGAAGAATCCTACCTAATTCCAAATTCAGATCATCATTGAAATGAGACAAAGCTAAAATGTATTGTGACATTAATTAATCTATTTATTACAGAAAGTATTCACTAAATTAAGATAATTTCTATCATTTGTTGAATCGCCTAAATACAATATTCTTTCCTCGGAAATATTTTTGGAAATACTTAAAAGAAAACAAAGAATAATTGTGCTTGATCATTTTATTTTTTGCAGCCAACTCAAATGCATAATTTAAATTTTAAATTCATTCATCCTAAACACGAAATATGCTTTATAAAATGTAAGAGTCTATCAGAAGTTTTATGAAAATAAGTAGCTTAAATTGGAGTGTGTGTTTGTTTCTACATTCCGAACAAAATTTTAAAACTCTAAAAGAATCTATTAAAATATAATATTAGCGAATTTATTAATGTGGCTCTGTACTAATATCTATCTACAACAAAATAGAAAAAATTCAAGTGATAACTCGTCTGAACTACCCTTGATGAACAATTTTAAATGCCAAAGCTATATAATGTTTTTTTTCGAAAGTTAGAGTACGAATAGTATAAGCGATATGAACAAATAAGTTATCACTCATTCCATTAATACCTTCGGAACAAACGTCTAATATACGACTTTTTATTGTTCAATACTACTAAGTCCGAATAGCAATTTTTACTTTATTTTATCTCAGAAATTCTTCAATTAGGTAAGACTGTTTGGAAGTAGTGGTACTCAAAATTAAAAGATTGTCTATACGGCACTTATTCGTGACACTCATGCCAAGGGAGTTAAAAAACCCCATAGAATTACTTGGGAATGCTCTCGTTTAAATAAAAATATTTTAAAAATTGATGTATACATGTGGAAAAGCTTTTTTTACTGCGAACATTAACTTAAATAAATAATAATAATAATAAATGTTTTTATTTTTACTTACTTTTTTAAACATGAAAACCGATTACATATATCATCTGTGTAAAAAAGGGATAATTGAAAAAATTCCACTAAAAAATGTTGTGTCTAATCTTAAATATGCGGAAGGGTGGAAAACACAGCCTTTTTTATTATCTCAAAAACTGATTTATACTACATTAATATATTATATAATAAATATCACAAACTTCTTTCCTGAAGCTCATTTGCATTCATGTGGTGTATTATTCAATTTCGATCACTTTGTTTCAAAGGCATTTAAGCAGAATATCATTCGATGAAGAGATCTTCTCTTCTCATTTTAATATTCAACGCACTTCATCACGAAATATTATAAACTAGGAATAATTTCAAATGGCACAAGCAGGAAAACTGGCTTTCGTAAATGATAGTTTGCTTTGTAAGACGCTATCGAAAAGGATTTTTTCAAGCATGCACTGGTGTAAAGAATAAATTAATTTTTCTATTTGACCGTTATATCAGGTAGATATTAGCATACTGAAAATCTTTACCCAGGAGCATTTCAAGACACTATTATTAAGATTAATATATTAATACTAGTTTCTTGAATTATTTTTTTTAATGTGTTTTCATATTTAAAATAAATCAGAAGCCAACCTCGACCCACAGTGCCTAAGTACATTGCATACTTTGCACGCTGAGATTAGTCATAATTGCTACAATATGATCTCACAGAAATTTCATGACTAGTTCTTCACATACCCTTTTTGATTCATTGCGTATGCGTTTCCTCCTGTATTAAGAAAGGAGAGATACTAAACATTTCTTTCTAAAAATGCACATTTAAACAATCGCAATGGTTTTGTGATATCACACTAAAAATTTAAATATTAGAAAACTTTAATTGCCAGTAGTTTTATGTTAACATTGTATTAAAGTGCATGTAAATGAACATATTCGTGATTTTCTGGCTATTTTTACTACAATAATTCAGGTTAACATTGAATATATCATATCTATTATAAATCATCAGCGATAACTCCTTTTAGAAATATTTCATGGTAAAAAATTGGGCGATTTAGACATATTGTTGTAATTTTTTTATTGATATTTTTAAACAATCAGGTTGATTGGTAAAAATACCATGCAGGTTGAAATTTTTCATGCTGAATGAAATAAGCAATTTATTGAGTTTTATAGCTATCTTAGTATACAATTTAGAAGAAAATTAAAGTTGTTTGATAAATTTTCGAACTCAAAATTACTTTTACAACATGTATAAATTTTACTTAAACCGTTGAATCTTTGAACTTGCAAAAACACATGGAACGGAGAGTTAAACAAGGATATAATCTGAGTAAAATTGGAAATAAAATAAACTTTCGGTAAAGAAAATTTATTTATTTGACCTGACTCAAAATATTTTTAATTAATTCTGTTTTAAAAGTATTGGGAATTGAAAATGTCAAACGTAAAACGAAAGTAATTCTAAACAAGAGTGGAAGAACGTTGTCATACATCCTTGAATTAAGAAAAATGACGCTAAAATAACAGCAGATTTTCATTATTGGAAATAGAATTCAATGTAGAAAAAATGCTCTTTTGTGAACGTTAACTTTCCATTCTACATGTTAGTTAATATTTACTTTAGAACCTTTCTGATTTTACGCGTTGAACAAGTTTAAATAAGTGTAACTTAACAAAGTACATTCTTATAACTTCAGTTTTGTCAAATGTATAAATATTTTTGCCTCATTAAACAAATTTATTATGCATATTGGAACAAAATTTAAATTGTGACTACTTTTTTGGAGCTCAAATTATTTATTAAAAATAAGGATTAAATTTACCGGACCAAAAAAGTTATAGAATACCTTGCAATGGAGGATTAAACAAGAATAAAATATGAATCTAATCGAAAATTATATAAACTTTTAGTCAAAGAAAAACTACATATTTTGTCTAATTAAAAAAAAAATTGTTTTAAATTAATTTTGCTGTAAAAATATGTAAAATGTAGAATATAAACCGCCTTTTCACCACGCGTAAACTGAAGATTATCCTAAACAAGAGGAGGGTTCATAAATAATGAAAACATTGTACCAATAACACACTTCATTGTACAGAAATACAGATTAATATTTAAAAATTTCTTCATTAATAGATGTGACCCCTCTTTTTTTTTTACTCTTTCATTGGCATTTTAAAATAGTATTCTAAATCATTAACTTCTTTTGGTAACGGAGATACAATTTGAAAATATTCTTCATATTTTTAATACATAATAACATAGTTTGCACATTGATATCATTTTAAAATTTTGGAAAGGTAGTTATTTTTTCCAGTTTCTTCTTCCTTAAAATACATCATTCCCATTTTTTCTGTACATTATTTAAAGAAGATCCAGACGATAATGTACATGTCGATTCTCAAATATATCGCCTTTATTTAAAAAATACAGATAATATTTTCAATTTTCCAAATCGAAAAATAATGTCTAAAATGTTAATTTACCTATACACTGTAAAAAAAAAAAAAAAAAAAAACACTGTAGATTTTCCAGCACAATCTGCTGGCAATTCGAACGCCAGTAGTTTGTGCTGTTAATTTTACACAACTACTGTTATTTTTCACGTTTATATAGTCAAGAAACCAAAGAAAGCTACAGCATATTTGACTGTTATCGAGTTTGAGCGCGAGATGAACAGTACTTCGTGCTGTAAAAATTTCGTTTTTTTTTTTTTTTTTTTTTTTTTTTTTTTTTTTTTTTTTTTACAGTGCACGTTAAATTAAGCATTTGCATCTTGCAAAAAAATATATTAAAAGTTTTTCAAATTATGAAATTAAATAACTGAAACAAACAAAATTTGCAAATTTGTATGTATTATAGTATAAAATTGTACAAAAACAAGAGAATATTTCATTCTGTAAATTTTAAATTCTGTAAGAATTGCAAATGCAGGCACGTGCATTTGGCGAGCACCAAACTTTTTCGTCAAATCGAGTGGAATCGAATCGTAAAAACTCGGTAGTTTGTAATATTTTACAGATTTTGTATTGCTATTCCGCAGCTAAATTTTACGGATATTATATCAGGCCTATATATTTTTTTTTCAAAATATTCTAACTAGGTGCGTTAATCCATTTACATCATTAGCATTAGCCCATTTTCATGCGTGTATTTCAGAAATTTATTTTTTTATTCAGAACTTCCACATCCATACTGGAAATTTCGAAAGATAATTTTTATTTTATGTAACCACGAAACGTCTGTTATTAAATAAAGCAAAAAATACTATTCAAAATATCTCGTGTGACTTCGGAATTTCTATTTTTTTTAAATTTCCCGAAATGCTTTCATATATGAATTAATATTGCAAATGGTTTTAAGCAGACCTTCCTTGTCAAACAACCTTTTGCAACAGTATCTGCTATGTCATGTAGACAGCTCAACAGAATAAGCCGCAGGTAATGGATCGCCATTAAACGATGGAAATTATATGCTAATTTAACTCATATATTGATTCAACTCATACATTATATTCAAATTCATTATATTGATTCGCAGATTATTTATTTTTTATTATTTTAACATAATCATACCTATTAGAAAAAATGCCATACAGGTTGAAATTACTCAAACTGATTGGATACTGGGATCGATTTCCGGCCTGGATACTTTTCACTCAGTTGGAAAAACTCATCAGTCAGGATGATTGTACTAAAATATTAGACAAAAGTGTACCTACGATTCCCTCGTTTAATGTACTTCATTAACTGTAGCATATTCAGTTGAGTTACCAAATGCTATTACCAAAAGATTTTCTGGGTGAATTGTGTCGGCCGGTATTCGTTCAAGCTATTTCAGTTAGAAGAGTATTGGCAATTTAAGATTATTTTGTATTACCGGCTTGGACACTTTTTCATTCAAACGTATTGTTACAATAGATCAACAATTAATATAGAAGGCTAAATATTAACGTAATGCAACGCATGCACGTAGAATTGAAATATGTTTTATACTCACATGTGTAATAACAGAAAATTTCTTCCTTTTCTCTTTCAAAAGACCCCATGCAATATTTCGCGCATACTACAGGAAATCTATGCATCAGCCAATCTTGATTATTATTTTATAATTTTGCGAATCAGCAAATAAAAATTCAAGAATTAATCTTCAGTTTATTGAAAATCTGTTTAACATTCACTTCAAAATGCTTCATTTTTCATGCAATCTAATATTTTTTATTAGTTTTCCTCTTTGAGAAATTCAACTATGGTCGAAGAATTAACTGACAATGTACTTTTGAGATCGTTGATCTTTAAAAAAAAATTAGACTGAGAGCTATGTTTAATGCTTTTTTAATAGTTTTATCTTATGTCTCAATATTTCAAATTTTGGCTAATTAACTCTTTTAAAGGTTGAAGGATTTAATAAACGATATAAGACAAAATATGCTTACTCAGAATCTAACTATATACCAATAATAAAATACAACATAATACAAGGTATCCTAAATTAAGATTTTCACTCTTTGCACGCGAATAATTAGAACACAGATAAAAACTTGTATGGTTTTTATGGATGTCAAAAAGGTTTACTGAAGTGGAATAATTGAAATTAGCACCATCAATATAGTATGTGCAACGCTACTGAAATGTGCGACAAAAGAGAAGTTAAGGTTTCCATTGTAATTGAGTCAAAGCCAACACCATCATAATCATATTCACCAGGGCATCAAGTGATCGTAACATTCTAGAGCACAAAGTATTCTTTAAAGTTCTTCCAGATTGTCTGTAGTAATTTTATTTATTCAGTAGACATTCAATGTGTGTCAAAAGTAATCGTGAACCTATACACTGGTTGTTTGAAAATAATATGCCAGAAATGTAAAGGCAGATAGAGGGGACCTAAATAAGCAGATTTCGCATAAGAATGTGGGTGCGGAAATGCAGTGTTCAGGCAGTAGAGGGCGCTGAATGCTCTTTGTTGGCTTCAATCGTCATTCCCCGCATGGATTTAGAGCAAGATGCATCTTTACACTAATGCGGAGCTTCACGGCATGTATTCCATGTATGGGGTTGCGCAAGTAAATGGATTGGCTGCTCAAAGGTTTTATATGGAACAATTCCCGGGTAGGATTCTGCTGGATCCCCGAACATTTGAACGTATTCATTGCGAATTGTGCGCGATGGATCGCTTTATGCTTCCAGGCGGGATACGAGCAAAGTAAGATATCGCGGGATTCCTGAAATAGAAGAAGCAGTATTACGCACAGTGCATGATAGTCCTTCGACAAACTCGAAAGCTGTTGGACGTTCGTTGGGTGTGAGGCATTCCCTTGTTTAGCCCCATACATGAAATGCATTTTGGTAAGCTCCGCATTGGTGCAACGATGCAATTTGCTCGAAATCCGTGCGGGAATGACGATTCATGCCCGCAAAGAGCATTAATTCGCTGCACTGAACAGCGCCTCTACTGCCTCGACGCTTCATTTCAGCACTCACATTCCTATATGAAATCTGCTTATTTAAGTCTCCTTTATCTTCATTTACATTACTGACATATAACTTTTGAAATACCCTTGTATATCATTGTAATTTATACAAAACCACTCTCACGAGTTATATACCTAAAATAAACATTCTGCAGAAGTAATCGAGAAACACAGAATATTAGAGAGAATTTTATATATTCAATGATAATAATCTACTTATAAGTACTCTTTAAGAAAAATTACTTATCCCTCTATTTACTCTGTTCTATTATTTAATCTCTCATATAGCCCTACGTTTTGAAATAATTACACTGAATTCCAAATTATCAGTACTGAAATTAACTAGACATAAAATTAATCAAGATTATCAACAGTAAACTTATCTATTTACTTAAGAAAATAGTCACGAAATTAAGGACATTTCTTTAATTTGTCTATCCTCTTAATAATACACACAGTTTCTTTATCTTTGAAAATTTTTAGAAATATATTTTAGTAAATAGAGAATAGTTATATTTTATCATTTAATTTTCGCATAAAACTAATGCAAATCTTAAATTATAAATTTATTCATTATAACCTGAAGAATACTTTTTAAAAATTAAGATTCCAGAATAATTTTATGAAAAACAAAACAGTAAATCAGGTGTGTGCAATTGTTTTAATAGTACAAAAAAAAATTCTCAAACTGTTTTAATACTGCAAAAATATTTTCCTGATTTTGTAAGTTCCGATTATGTCATAAATAAGCTAAAGAAAAAAAGTCTTTCCGGCCAGTGCCGGAAGGAAGAGATTTTAAAAAAGCCAACTTATATTATTCAAACACACGAAGCTCAATTTAGTGCAAACCGAATATAGGAGATTCAATACTAAATTTTATCAATACTAAATCATTATGAATGGGAATTTCACGAAATTAGTCAGCTTTGTCCAAGCTGCTTTTATTTAAAGTAACTTATATTTGGCTGCCAAATTCGATAATTTCTTAAAGTGCCTGCCAATTAAAGACAACATGGTGGATGAGGATAACAAGTGAACTTGGTCGAGACCTTAGTAATTGCTGTGCACATGCTCACTCACATCGGAATCGATTGATATATACGAGTACTTTCGGAGGCAAAAAATAAGATTTTTCAAAATGTCACCCACATTAGATATTGAAATTGCTATACCTGAGCCATTTTTTAAGATAAAGACAAACAAAAAATGATCCTGAATCTTTATATCAAGGTCAAATACTTAAGAAAGAAGCCTTTTTCAATTTCTAATTTTTTTGCACCTCACTTTAAATATAATTTTTTTTTTAATTTAATGGCCGCCATTTTGAAACAAGATGGCTGATGAAGCTGGCCAGCGAACTTGGTCGAGATATTGATGTATACTATCCACATGCTTTCTTACATCGAAATAGGCGAATACCTGTGTTATCGCGTGACAAATACAAGATCGTTTCAAAATGTTAGCCATGCTAGAAATTCAAAGTGCTATAATTCAACCATTTTTTAAGATATAAACAAAAGAACAAATTTTCAGAAACAATAACTGCTCCGGAATCTTTGTATCAAGGTCAAACACTTAAAAAAAAAATCTTTTTCATTTTCCAATTTTTTAATACCTCATTTTAAATTTTAATTTTTTTTTTTAATGGCAACCCTTTTGAAACAAGATGGCGAATGAAGCCGGCCAACGAACTCGGTCGAGACATTGGTATGTACTACGTACAGACCAAGTTACATCCAAATCCGTTCATAAATACGCCTGATATCGCATGACAAAAATCAGGTCGTTTTAAAATGTCAGCCACAATAGAAATTCAAAATGCTATAACTAGCCATTTTTTTAGATATAGACGAAACAAAAACTGTTCCGGAATCTTTGTATTAAAATCAAACACATACAAAAAAAATCTTTTTCATTTTCCAATTTTTTGGTATCTCATTTTAAATTAAATTTTTTTTTTAATTTTTTAAATGGCCGCCATTTTTAAACAAGATGGCGGATGAAGCTGGACAACGAACTCAGTCGAGATATTTGTATGTACTATGTACACACCAAGGTACATCCAAATAGGTTCATAAATACGCCCGTTATCACGTGACAAAAATCAGGACGTTTCAAAATGTCAGCCAAGCTAGAAATTCAAATTGCTATAACTCAGCTATTTTTTAAGATATAGACGAAACAAAAACTGCTTCCGAATCTTTTTATCAAGGTCAAACACATAAGAAAAAACATTTTTTCAATTTTCAATTTTTTGGTACCACATTTCAAATTTAATTTTTTCTTAAAAATTTAAATGGCCGCCATTTTTAAACAAGATGGCGGATGAAGCTGGCTAACGAACTCGGTCGAGACATTTGTATGTACTATGTATAAACGAAGTTACATCCAAATCGGTTCATAAATGCGCCTTTTATCGCGTGACAAAATTCAGAACGTTTCAAAATATCAGCCACTCTAGAAATTTAAAATGCTATAACTCAGCCATTTTTTAAGATATAGACGAAACAAAAACTGCCTCGGAATCTTTGTATAAAGGTCAAATACATAAGAAAAAAAATATTTTTCCATTTTCAATTTTTTGGTACCATATTTCAAATCTTAAATGTTTAAAAAAAATTTAAATGGCCGCCATTTTGAAACAAAATGGCGGATGAAGCTGGCCAACGAACTCGGTCTAGACATTGGTATGTACTATGTAAACACCGAATTACTTCCAAATCGGTTCATAAATACGAGAGTTACAGTGTGACAAATGTCAGATCTATATATATATATATATATATATATATGTCAATTTTGAACGGAGGGTGGTTTTGGGGTCTGGGGGTCATGATCGATGAAAATATACCAAATTTTTTTGAAATCGCTTTCCTCCGAACGGTTGCAATAGGTAGCTTTTTGTAATGAAAGCTACCTAAAACATTTAACACTTGAATAATCAGAGTTTTAGATTTTCCTTATTTTATAATCGATTAATATTATTGTTTTGTTTAAGAAAATGAAAATTATTTTATGCATAGTGAAGTAGAAGACTGACTTCATAATATAAGAAATATTAAGAAGCTTTAGCATATTAAATTTGGCGTGTTTTGAAAGCCGTACGCAAAGGTGTAAATGTATAACTAAAAATTATATTCAGTATTATTTCTTTTATTTCAACAATATTTCCTGTATAACTGTAATATTATGAGCTTCGTAGTGGTAGCGATTTATTTTATAACTTAGTACTGTTTATTCCAAGTAGCATCTAAAAAATATTTACGGTTGTTCCTAATAATGCAACTCTAAATGTTTTCTACTTAAAAATGCATTACACAAGCTAATATTTTGACAGCATCATAAAATCTGATACATGTTTCTATTAATTTTTTCATTCGATATTGTGTAATATAAATATAGTATTATAACGCCATAGAGTTCATTCTATACATATTAATTTAGCCTTAAGTGGAATAAATACTGTTAAGCTTATCTAACAATTCAGATTCATGTAAGATTATATTTGGGAGCTACTTCAGCTAAGCTTTAATCATTGTTTGGATCTAAATAATTGAAGATGAGTTAAATAGAAAATTAGAATATGAAATACATCCCTTTTAATTAAATTCAATATACAGTAAGAAACAGATTAACAGATAGTACCTCAAGAGTTCTGTGATGACTTAAAACTAAATAAAATAAAGTTTATGTAGGCCGTCCTATAAAGAATGATATTATTCAAATTAGAAGAAGTTTTCCTTTTAACACATATTTTCAAATATAGAATTAATGTAAACATAATTTATAAAATAAAAACTTAAAAACTTCTTAGTTTCCATTTTTCTTTTTGTTATCAATATCTTTCAATATTTTACTCTACGTAATATCATCAGGATTTTTCTTTATATTATGTCACTTGAATGTAGAAAAGCCCCAAGCATTTTACATATAGTGCGCATGCGTAAAAGTTCAGGATTTTTCTAAAGTATTGCTTTCTTTATCTAATACATCCTTCAAATATTTATTTTCTTAGTCAGCCGCAAGCGTTTTACTAAGAAGACTTTATTCACAACTTACCTTTTTTTTTTATCTCTTTGAATTTTGGATATTGAGAGAAATGTCTGAAATATCTTTAACCCGAAAAGTAGGTTTTTGTTATATAATTCTTCAATTAAATTATCCCTGATTGTATGGTTGATTGAATATACATATTCTGAATGGAGAATATAGTAACTGTTTATTGAACAAGAGTAAAAAAAGAACATGTTGTATCATTTCTATAGTTGAAAACCAGCACAGTTGTTAATTAATACTGATCTCTAAAATAAAACATTAACAGTAATTAAAATGTTTTTAAAAACTAAAAAATAATAAACGTACAAATAACAAAAGAAAAATGACGCAGTTCTTCAAAGATTGAATTAAAATATACTGAATTTTGTAAAAGGCTGAGATCAATTGTGTTAGGTTGAAAACTTGCTTTGAACAGAAAACGTTTTTTTTTTTTTTTTTTTTTTTTTTTTTTTTTTTTTTTTTTTTTTTGTATTTCCACTATCACGAAAGAAATGTATCTGCAACATTCAAAAAGTCAGATAGATTCAACTCACACACATTCGAATCCATTTTTATCCCATTAAGGGGTCTCAGGACTCTTAAAATTGGAAAAAATGAAAAAAAAGGAACATTTCAAACATTTTCAACATTTAATATCTTAAAATGTATTTGATATTAAGACACAATTTTAAATGGGAATGAAAGATACAAGTATATTCTTTCATTTCAAATATTTGAAAAATTGCAAGATGCAGAATTAGCATTTACAGGGGAATCCAAACTGTCAGACATTTGACGAGCAGAAAATCGGCATAACAGCTTATGCGCACGATTACAAAATACATTTTGCAACTAGAATGAAAATTTTCGTGCCTACTTAAACCTCAGATTATAATAACTACATTGAACTTAAATAAATTTGTATTTAAAGCATTTTTATATTTTTAATACAAAGTTGTATTTAGCTAATGCAAAATTTAGAAAATTGCAACAATATAAACCCCTAAAAAAATATTTTATTTTTACAATAAAAAGGAAATTTTAGGTTCAGTTTATACAGACTAACATGAAACATATGCTTTGGAAATTTCATAAAAAAATATTCAGAAGTTTTTGAGATATCGTGCGCGTTATGCCCAAAAACGTCATTTGGAGAAAAATGACTTCAAACTTTTGGAAACATCGCTTCAGCTATTGAGCGAGTATAATTCTAAATGCCATAATTTCTGTTCTAATGGGAATTTCAAGATAACAATTATATCAAAATGTTCAGAAAACATAGAAGTTTAACATCTAAAAAAATTAAAATTTCGAAAATTTTAGAGCTTTAAGAGTCCTGAGACCCCTTAAGCGTTCAGGGGGCACGCTAAAATTTTTCACGTGAGCGGGCACGCGCCGTACTATTTACTACACATATACTTTGTTTGGTTACCCTCAGCGCCATCGCTAAGTCTTCTTTTTTTTTGGTGGGAGAGAGAACCTTAAATTGCCAAGTCAAATTTCAGTATTTGCCAACTCGTTTTATAATTTTGCCAACTTACCACAGTTAGAAATGTAATACAGTTCTTATTTGTTAAATGTTTATTAATATTCCCAATTAGTTTTGTAATTTTTGCCAAGTCTATCAGAAAAAAAAAAATATAGTATAGTTTTTATTAAAGTTTTAAACAAATTTGCCAACTAAGTTTATAAATTTGCCAAGTGTAATAACATTCGTGAATGTTTGGGTGGGGGGTCTCTCCACCCCCATCCCCCTTAACTAGGCCCCTGGTTACCCTGTTCCAAATGCAAGATAATTCTTAACAGTGAGGTAACTTAGTACAGCAATTATACATATGTATAGAGTAAATTAAATTTTAATAATATTTCCTAGCAAAAATACACGTTTGGTAAAGGTAAGTACTATTTATTAATAATGAAGAAATAAATTATATCATCAAAAATTATAAAGCATGATTTAATGTAGTAAAACAAAAATTAAAAGCATTATTTTCAAAAAATGATCCAATTTCACTCCTACATTTACTCAAAAATCTGCTATCAATAACTAAAGTAAAAATCAGTAGGGAATAAACATTCTATAAATATTACCGATGCAAATGTTCATAATGTCCACCATTAGCAGAAATCAATCTTCCGGACATTCCACAGGGACACCCCCCGTACTGTAGACCATGATCTGTAGCAAAAACATTTTATAAAACTATTGCATTTTTAAGATAATCATTTTTCTGGAAATCCAGGTTCGTATGTCCTTGAATAATTAAAGACAAGCACAAAATAAGAACTCTGCAAATTTGAAGACAGGATGAGTTTATTGGATATAGACATGAAATATGCAAATGCCAGAGAAGGACCCTTTGAGTTAACTGTTAACAGTACGATGTACAGAGAAGGAATGAATAATTTGTCAAATATTGTTGCCCATGTGTCGAGCCAAAACCTTGGTACCCTGGACCATTATAACCCTAAAGATATATCACTTAATGGAACTTTTGAATTAAAAAGCAGCGAAAAGGACCGTTAATTGGCGTTTTAACATTTCTACGTACAAATACGAATGCCACAGCTAGATGATGGGAAATATGCATTTAGAATCCACAATCCAGATGCTGAGCGCCGATTTTAATATAAACAGAGTATATATTTGCGGCCGAAAAGGCATTTGTATTGACTATCAAACTGAAAATTAACACTGAGTGTATAAATAACTGCTACAACTGGAGCATATGGTCAAAGAATGTATTTTTTTTATATATTTGTTAACCGAAGGAAAATATGCCCGAACAGTTAATGATTTTAGGATGAGAAAAAGATTTGTTTTTGATTTATTTTATTAACGGCTTTGGCTGAACTTGGGAAAGTTAAGTAACTGAAAAATAAAGCGCAAGAGAAGAACAAATAGATATATTCTTTTTAGAAAGGAGAGGAAGTTTTGATTCAGTTTATAATTATGAAAGGAGAAATTAAATTTTAAAATGGGGAATTTAATTTTACAAAGGCAATAAATAATGATATGTGATGATATATTATTTTCAACATCATATATCTCTCCCCCTTTCCCACAAAAACTAACATAACCCACTAGATTTTTTGCTCGACACACCTACATGAAGTATACTAGCAACACAATGGCACATACATAATATAAAAAAACAGTTGCAACTGAAATATGTATCACATAGATAAATCAGCTCATAAAAACAATTTAAGCATATGCATTGATCAATAAAAACACTGAGATTTAAATTCTCAAATATACAATACGTGGTATACCATTATCAACATATTCGTTGATGAAAATATTACATAAAATCTCTTTATTATATTAGAGATCACAATCTGGTATTTCTGCTGTGCACAAGGTAAAAAAAAAAAATAGTTCCAAGTCTTTCATCTTGCTTGATTTTTAAGTCCTCAAGCTAAAAATTGGGCATGCCATAAAATGTTGGATATGTTCCAACCAAAATATTACGTTGAAATATTAAATCTCAACACAGAAATTTATGTATTATGCTAAAACAAAATTAGTAAATAAAACAGTATGCATATATTACACATGGCATAACTATGATAGTATAAACATGACAACACATAAAATATCTAGTGTGGTTAGAAACATCAATTATTTAAAAAAATAAAAGTAAATACAATAAATTTGCCTAATGTTTTCAAAGTTTTTTTATTTTTTTTTTTTTCTGAATGTTTAAGAAAAAAATCTGAAAAAAATTGTCAAAATCTGTTACAGTAAAAACTGTTGACGTGAAACTCTGAAGCATTCGTTATAAAGAAATGCAGTAGTATAGATAATAATAAAATTTCTGTTGAATATACAGAAATGTGTAAGTGAAGAGAGGTGCTTTTAGAGAGAAAGTTTATACAGTTAGAATGCAACCATTAATTTGACTTCAACTGAAGATAAAGCTGGTATAAACACCAACAAGTTTGCAATTTCTTTACGACTGTGGATAAAATACTCTCAAAACCAAAAAGATTAAAAAATAAAGTGTGAACTAATATTAACAAATAAAAAATATGGAAAAAGTTTTTTTTTTTTTTATGAAATCGACAAATATGTAAATGATACAATGTAGTGGAATGGTATCAAAATGTCTAAGATATTTGTGTATATCTACAGAAGGAAATATTTACGCCTTAATCCGAGTTATTTCATTAAAGCTAATGTGCATTATCAGGAGTCTAATAGATTCCTATTAAATCTTAATATTATAAAAATAATATACTCACCATTGCGGTATGATTTATTAATGCACATTTTTTTTTTATTTCAACTGTAGACAATTAAATTTAGGGAACCATGAGAAAAATTTGATGCAAAATAATAATTGATATGAAAAATGTAATTAAAATATATCTGTGATATTTAAATAAAGATTATGTTTTTCTGAAAAAAAGAGTATAATGTCAAAAAGTAACACATTGAATGGTACAAAAACATTTATTGAAATTGTGTATAATGTGTGTAGTGTGTGATATGCAAAACACGAATATAATCTCGACAGAAATTACTCAAAATGGCATGTTCACCATATAAAAGATTGCAAATATCACGAAAGAAAAGAAAAGAAAAACGTGTGTAGTTTTTGACAATTGCTTTGAGTGGTAATGGTATCCTTGAATGGTAGCTCTGAATGGTAACTCTGAATGGTAACTCTGAATGCTAGCTTTGAATGGTAACTCTGAATGGTACAAAAACATTGATTGAAAGTGTGTGTAATGTGTGTAGTTTTTGACAATTGCAATGAATTAAAAAAAAGAGGAGCAACAGAAAGTTATATTTCCTATATAAATATACAACAGTGCGCGTGTAAAATAACAATTACTGGAAAACATTTAACGGTAATGTGAAAAAAAATATAAAAAGGGCACAGTTGTATGTCACCAAAATGGTTATAGGATATGGTAAAGCAGTATGAAAAATCATAAAGATTATTGTACATTTCACTTACGAGTAAGTACTGTAAAACTACTTTACCAAAATAATAACTTCTGAGATTGAAATTATAATGATGATAAAATCTCTAATAAAAGATAATAAAATAAAAAGAAGGTATACCATATATTAAAATTATTTCAAAGAATATTGAAAAGAATGAGATAAACATCATTTGAACTTGGCCAGAGTTTGGCGACCAGCACCACACGGTAACAACCAAGCGCAAAAGATAAACACTTTCACAAAACTATTCCCGGTACCTTGAAACAGTCAAATGAAAGGGTTCATAACACTCTAGATATACTAAATGTTAATTTATAATGTAAAATTTGAAAATTAATTTTAAATCAAAAACAGTGAATCTGAAATATTAAAAAAAATAATATAATAATATAATAATATTATAATAAGTGTAATAACCGATAGCACATGAACGTTGAATTGTGTAAACAATAGTAAATAATTGTGTTAAAAATGAAAGGATTGAAGTAAATGAACAATGAAATGTGTATTAAGTCAACTGATCCTGTACCGATAAACTATCTAACAACCCTGAAATGTATTTTTAATAGTCTTTTTTTTATTATTATTATTGTAAGATTACCCTGTATACTGAGAAGAAACTGGAGAACATATTAGATGTTAAATACCATTTATAATAAGCTGAAATTAAACATAACATCTCTTAAATGATAAATATAATATGGCTGATAGTGTTCAGTGTATGTATATAAGAGAATGGGAAAACTGAAAAAGAAGAGTGTAAACATTTTACAACTACGCATTTCTCCATGTTTATACCTAGCAAAATATTGATTTTTTTTAACGCACACTAGATATATAAATACTTAAAACTTGTGAACATAAGGATCTTCAATTTCAGTCCCACTCGTACTATTAATTGTAAAGGAATGCAGTAGTGCAGCACGTCAAATTAATAACATATTAAATGTAACTTTGAGTAATACGCATCTTACAAAATATGATAAAATAAAGTTTAATTTTGTAACTAATTATATTTCTTGTGAGTGCAAATGTACGAAAATGTCTGAAAAGATAATAAAAGTGAAAATGAACGTGAATGGCATTAAATCCACAAAATTAAAAGTCCATGGAGAGAAAGGGAAAAGGAAAACACCTACAATATACTGGACTGCCGGAAGATCACAAACTGTACATGAGTATAAGCGCTATACTATGAGTTTACATAAGCGGTTTATAACTAAGTATGTGTACCATAAAATAAAAATTATTTCTTGGCAAAATGATATTGTAAGTGAGATAAAAGAAAATATTGTTTCATAATAAGGTACCAAAACATATCTAGTAAGTGTGTACTTATTATGAAAGAAAAATGTAGAATAAATATTTAAAAATTATAGAGAAACTTTTTTGCATAATTTGTGAACAAATATAAAAATGTTAAAGTTAGAAGGATTCAGCGACACACGTTTAAAATTCTTGAACTTCAATAATAATGACTTCCAACTGTAAACATATGTGTATAAAAAAATAAGTAGGGCATCGATGTACACAACTAACGCACTATAATTTAAAAAAAAAAAAAAAAACGTGTGTGTTTATTTTGTAAAAAAAAAAAAAAATCACTGGAAAGGATATTAGAAATGTGCTAAGAACGTAAAATTCATCTAAAGATAAAAAAAAGTTTTGAACAATGAAAGAGATAAAAATCATTAACAACCTATACTTAAAAGTAAACTATCAACCATTGTGTGTTAAAAAATAATTAGCCGGATAATTTAAAATGAAAAAAATAATATATCTGTACTTTTTTTTCACGCATCTCTGTAAAATTATGTCCACTCCAATAATTCAATAAATTAAATTTAGATCATTTAATACTGCATTTAAAAATGCGAATACCAAGATAAAATAAACCATCATTGTTGTTAGTCTAGAAAGTAACCTCGAATTAAAGTAGGTGCTTGAGATGAAACGCAATTTGTACATAAAAGCCAATATTATTTAAATTTGATGCACTTGCAAAACCCGCAAAATATTTAACTTACAACACAAATGTAAATGAAATATATATTTCCTTGAGTATTAAATTCTATCAAGGAACACAAAAGAAATCTTTGTGTATCATTATAAAAAATTAACACATCAGTTAATATATAAAATATATTAGTAGTAAATGTTTTAGCTAGAATAATAATAGCACACAAAAATAATTTCGAGTAAGTATAAAAAAATAAAAATGTCAACAAAAACATAAAATGCGTCATTTCTAAGTTGGAATTATTGGAAATTACACATTTAAAAAAATATATATATCAGTACTAAAGTATTCGAAAGCATCCAACATTTGTCCCTCTTTATCAATTGTAAGAAAGGCTATACAAATAATGTCCTGGGAAAATACACATATAACACGAAATTGCACAGAAAAATATTTTAATAATTTGTAAGTCACTGTTCATTCCTCTTAAGATACTGAAAACAGTATTTTTACCAAAATGGTATATGTATTAGACAAGAGAGACTGTATGTGCCTTTAAAAATAAATAGAAGTTTCTACATTGTAGCAAAATTATTAACAAAATATTACTTACCATTTATAGTCAAATGATTAAGCTAAAAACTTTTCTTTTTAAATTTGATTAATAGGTATTAAAATATACACAAAAATCCTACAAATATGAAATGTTAGACTTCTTTTCATATAATTACACTACCATATTTATATTTAGTCTTTGTGATAAATATCAAAGTTTATGCAAAGAAATTTATGTAAACCAACATAATATTTCATTAAAATGTTTTACCTAAGGGCAATTAATTATGTTTGACATTGTAACATGAATATCGCTAGCTTACTTACCTTTGAAATCATATCATATAGCTGTTGATAGTTCTGCATCGGAAAAAAATTGTGGCACAGATATCATTGAAAATTACAAAATGTGCTCAGGAAGAGATAAAACAAGAAATGCACGAAAAATTTAGCTTGTTTTTAAGAATATTTAGCATGGATGGAATTAAAACAAAAGTATTAACTTAAGAACTTTGGAATATTTATAAACTTTAACACTGTAATAATTTGTTAAAATAGTGGGAATAAAATTAACTTACACTAAATATCTTCCTGTGTACATAGTATTTATCACCTGAAAAATAGTAATATTATAGAATAAAACTCCATAATATTTTCTAAATCCTAAGTAAAAATCTTCGTTCATTTTACTTTTTTGTTCTTATCGATGTTATTCTTTTTTTTTTTTTTTAAATACCCAGAAAAATATCACCAACTTATATTTTCAGAGTTCAATTTTTTTCTTAAATAATTTGACTGCTAGTAGCACTCCGTGATATAACTGAGATATATATATATATTCACTTTTGTATCACGTATGAGTTTTCTGAATAGTGTACGTTTGGAAATAGTCTGGTAATCATAAATCACAATTTTCGAAAGGTGACACTATTATTAAAAAAAAAGTTGCTTTTCAAACTTCATTTAAAAACTTAATTTTTAGTGTATAAATAACACTTTTTGCAGAGCTGTTGTTTTAAAACTGCTTTCGAGAAAGATGAAAAACAGTCATAAAAAAAAGAGGACGCGAAGTATGTAAACACTCATGTTAGAGCAAAATCATATTGAAATTAAACTGCGCGACGATCGTTTGAAAAATATAAAATCACCAAAGTACACACGATGAGCGGAAATGCTTCGAACATCATCACGAGTTGGATAGAGGTGCAGGAGCGACATCCTTCTTTTTTTTTTTCCTTTACAAAAGTGTAAGAAAATATAAAATTCATTAATTGAAGAAAGTGAAATCAGTCTGGTTTCATTTCCAAAAATTTTCTTTTCATTTTGGAGAATGCAGAATGAGCAAAATCAAATCTGACTCATATTTGGAGCGATAGAGCAAAGATGAGTAAATATCTGAATGGTCGAGGTGGTCAAAGCTTCCGAGATAAGCCTATTACGGGCAGAGGTGATCGGTAAAGTTTTCTGCTCTCCGTAGGCGAAGAGTCTGGGAACGAATCCGTGCTTTCAAAAAAGAAATGGTAGTCCATAGCAATATCCGTATCATCGTCGGTAGTTTGAAAATATGTATAAGCAAATTATACGCAAGTCTGTGCAGCACAATATATTCAGTTCTCATTTTTGAAGGGTATGGGATGCAAAAATAATGTTCGTAAGTTTCAGTAGAGTGGCGTATAGGCTTCATTCAGTTTAAAGTTTTTGATTTTTTTTTAATTTAAAGCAGGCCGTCGTTCAACACAGGGATCCCTCTCTGACAAGATGAAAACTTTGAAAAATTCAAGGCCTGGGTTAGGCACTCTATTTATGTACTGTAGACCATGATCTGTAGCGAAAACATTTTATAAAATTATTGCATTTTTAAGATAATCATTTTTCTGGAAATCCAGGTTCGTAGGTCTTTGAATAATTAAAGACAGGCACGAAATAAGAACTCTGCAAATTTGAAGACAGGATGAGTTTATTGGATATAGACATGAAATATGCAAATGCCAGAGAGGGACCATTTGAGTTAGCTGTTAACAGTACGATGTACAGAGAAGAAATGAATAATTTGTCAAATATTGTTGCCCATGTGTCGAGCCAAAGCCTTGGTACCCTGGACCATTATAACCCTAAACATATATCACTTAATGGAACTTTTGAATTAAAAAGCAGCCAAAAGAACCGTTGATTGGCGTTTTAACATTTCTACGTACAAATACAAATGCCACAGCTAGATGATGGGAAATATGCATTTAGAATTCACAATCCAGATGCTGAGCGCCGATTTTAATATAAACAGAGTATATATTTGCGGCCGAAAAGGCATTTTTATAGACTATCAAACGGAAAATTAACACTGAGTGTATAAATAACTGCTACAACTAAAGCATATGTTCAAAGAATATATTTTTTTTATATATTTGTTAACCGAAGGAAAATATGCCCGAACAGTTAATGATTTTAGGATGAGAAAAAGATTTTTTTTTTATTTATTTTATTAACGGCTTTGGCTGAACTCGGGAAAGTTAAGTAACTGAAAAATAAAGCGCAAGAGAAGAACAAATAGATATATTCTTTTTAGAAAGGAGAGGAAGTTTTGATTCAGTTTATAATTATGAAAGGAGAAATTAAATTTTAAAATGGGGAATTTAATTTTACAAAGGCGATAAATAATGATATGTGATGATATATCATTTTCAACATCACTCCCCCCCCCCCCGATTAAAGTACAGAAATGTTCCCGGGAAGGTTTGAAATTTTATACCTATTATTGATTAAAAAGTGTACATTTGCCCCACGGAATTCTATAATCCTCCTTCCCGAAGAGAAATACTTAAATTCAACACTGGTTCCAATAGAATCAGTCTTATGACAGAAATAAAGAGCTACAAGAAACTGGCGTCATATGATACAATTATAAAACTCTTAGTTTAATAACATCATACATATTTTAAAAACACGACACTCATAATAAAAAAGAAAAGTGCCCAGCTAAACTGATGGCATTGAGCTCACAGGCTATTCACACTAATTGTATATCATACTCTTATTTTAAAGAATAATGCCCCTCAAAAAAATAAGTGAAGGGGATTTAGCCCCCGTTTCCCCCTTTATACTTAACCAGTGAGCCTCCAAATCTAATCAGGGAAGCTCCTTATCATAATAAGCAGGTATACCAAATTTGGAGCAAATCGAATAATCCTGCAAAAAAAACCATTTATCTAAATTAAGGGGGTGGACTAGCCCCCCTTTATCCTTAACCAATGAATTCCTAAAACGAATCAGGGAAGCTCCTTAACATAATAAACCGGTATACGAAATTTGGAGCAAAGCGAATAATTCTGCATGAAAAACCCGTTTATATAAATTAAGGGGGGTGGATTAGCCCCCTTCCCCCTTTATCCTGAACCAATGTACCCTCAAAACTAATCAGGGAAGTTCCTTAACATAATAAACCGGTATACCAACTTCGGAGCAATTCGAATCATTCTGCATGAAAAACCCATTTATCTAATATAAGAGGGGCGGGCTAACCTCCCTTTTCCCCCTTTATCCTTAACCAATGAACCCCCAAAATTAATCAGGGAAGTTCCTTAACATAATAAACCGGTATACCAAATTCGGAGCAAATCGAATCATTCTGCATGAAAAACCCATTTATCTGAAATAAAAGGGATGGACTAACCCCCCTTTTCCCCCTTTATCCTTAACCAATGAACCCTCAAAACTAATCAGGGAAGTTCCTTAACATGATAAGCTGGTATACCAAATTCGGAGTAAATCAAATGATTCTGCATGAAAAACCCGTTTATATAAATTAAGAGGGGCGGGCTAACCTCCCTTTTCCCCCTTTATCCTTAACCAATGAACCCCCAAAACTAATCAGGGAAGTTCCTTAACATAATAAACCGGTATACCAAATTCGGAGCAAATCAAATCATTCTGCATGAAAAACCCATTTATCTGAAATAAAAGGGATGAACTAGCCCCCTTCCCCCTTTATCCTTAACCAATGAACCCCCAAAACTAATCAGGGAAGTTCCTTAACATAATAAACCGGTATATCAACTTCGGAGCGAATCGAATCATTCTGCATGTAAAACTCATTTATCTAATTTAAGAGGGGCGGGCTAACCTTCCTTTCCCCCTTTATCCTTAACCAATGAACCCCCAAAACTAATCAGGGAAGTTCCTTAACATAATAAACCGGTATACCAAATTCGGAGCAAATCGAATGATTCTGCAGTAAAAACCCATTTATCTGAATTAAGGGTGTGGACTAACCCCCCTTTTCCCCCTTTATCCTTAACCAATGAACCCCCAAAACTAATCAGGGAAGTTCCTTAACATAATAAACCGGTATACGAAATACGGAGCAAATCGAATGATTCTGCATGAAAAACCCATTTATCTGAATTAAGGGGGGTGGACTAACCCCGTTTTTCCCCCTTTATCCTTAACCAATGAACTCCCAAAACTAATAAGGGAAGTTCCTTAACATAATAAACCGGTATACCAAATTCGGAGCAAATCGAATCATTCTGCATGAACAACCCATTTATCTGAATTAAAAGGGGTGGACTAACCCCCCTTTTCCCCCTTTATCCTTAACCAATGAACCCCCAAAACTAATCAGGGAAGTTCCTTAACATAATAAACCGGTATACCAAATTCGGTGCAAATCGAATGATTCTGCATGTAAAACCAATTTATCTGAATTAAGGGGGTGGACTAACCCCCTTTTCCCCCTTTATCCTTAAACAATGAACCCCCAAAACAAATCAGGGAAGTTCCTTAATGTAATAAACCGGTATATCAAATTCGGAGCAAATCGAATGATTCTGCATGAAAAACCCATTAATCTGATTTAAGGGGTTGGACTAACGCCGTTTTTCCCCTTTATCCTTAACCAATGAACTTCCAAAACTAATCAGGGAAGCGCCTTATCACAATGAACCTAGAAAAAAATTTTGAAGCAAATCGGATGTTTCTATCAAGAGTTATCGCGTTACGTACATACATACATACGTACGTACATACATACAGAACGGGCGGGCACATTAGCTCTCAGGCTTTGATAGCCTGTGAGCTAAAAAGCGACAAGCAGAGAAAGCAACATGGGCAATATACGTTAAAAAGAAAATCTTGTGAAACTAAAAGAATGCCGCATATGTGAAAGGAGAAACCACTGCAAAGAGAGGGAGTAAAAAATAAGAAGACCGTGTCATGAAAATGGAAAAACTTACAAAAACAAATCCAGACAAGGAAGATCTATAAAAAACATGGAAATAAGAACAAAGTAAGGAAAAATATTTTTAAAGTATGTAAAAAAAAGGAAGATTTCTGTTCTTATTAAAACTCAAAATCGTCAATTGACTGACAAATGTATTATATTAAAGAGCCTCCAATAATCAGATATAAAGGATCTGATTGAATAAAATTAACAAGGTTTTTGGAATTCTTAAAAGTGAAAAATGTTTCATCCAAGAGAGAGGAAATACAAGAAAATAGAAAAGACGGAAGAAGAAAACGTTCTAGCATTATAAAAATTAAAATTTTGATTTGATATCCAAAAGCTGAAAATAACTAAACATTCACAAATTTCTTCATTAGATGTGAACCTATTTTTTGTATTCCCTTAACCTGTATTTTAGAACTACTAAGTTTGTATAATATAACCGAGATAACTTGAAGAAGTAATAAAATAGGTATCGAAACGATACGCAACAGGAAAAGTATTTTTCAGAGAAGAAAATTTAATTTAGAAGATATTTAGATAACTTTAAAACCAATCGCCATCAGTGGATCTCACTAATGACGATAAGTTTAATGCTAAAGAAGCCCGTCTTGAATTTTAGTAGATTTTTTAGTGCTAGTAGATTTTCTAATGTTGTTTCATATATTACTGTACATTCGTCGACAAGCCTTACAGCATTTCATAAAATACAAAGATCCCCATTATAAGAGATTAAAAATAAGGTGTCATTCATATGAACTTGTCTACCGACAGATAGTCTTTGATAGTTTCTTATAACTAACGTTCAGGGAGTTTAAATATTAATTTGGTCCACTCTGCACACTGTAAAAATTAATCTAGTAAAATAACAGAAAATTTCTGGCAGCAAAAGTTGCCAGAAAAGTTCAGTATGTACCAGAAATATCTGTACATATAATTTTTTCTGTATATACAGAAATGTCTGGTACATACAGAAACTTTCTGGCAACTTTTGCTGCCAGAATTTTTTCTGTAGCTACAGAAACCTTGAGTACATATAGATTTTTTTGTTTGCACAAGAAACATCTGTACATACAGAATTTTTTTGGTTTGTACAAGAAACATATGTACATAGAGATATTTTCTGGCAACTTTTGCTGCCAGGATTTTTCTGTAAGTACAAGAAAAGTCTGTGGACAGACACTGGATTAAATTTAACCAGTACTAAACAGATGTTTCATTCCAATTATTGCTAAGAAAAATTTAATAATTAAATATTAATTCTGAGCTAAGTCAATTGAAATCCGATTTCATTCATTAAATAAAATATCAGAATAAGTAAATTTTCTAGTATATATTTTAAAAAAGCAAGAATTTGGAAAGTATGGACCACATTCAATATTGCTTATAACAAATTTTGTTTTACAGTACATCATAATTCGAGATCTTATTACTACAGCTTCATATCTTTAAAAAAAATAATTCCAAACTCATTAAATATTTATGAGTATTGGCAATATATGTGGCAGGATTAATAATTAAACCCCTTTTTAATCAACTAAAATGTTTAAAATTACATATTTCCCAACTAATTTATTAATTGAGAAAAATATTTATTTTTTCTTCTTTCAAATTATGATGTACTGTAAACAAAATTTGTTATAAGCGATATTGAACGTGATCCATACTTGTCAATTTCTTGCTTTTATTTATTTATTCTTTTTAGTGCTAGAAAATTTACTTAAAATCTGAGATTTTATTTAATGAATGAAATCTGATTTCAAATGGCTACCGCAGAATTAATATTTAGTTGTTAATTTTTTCTTTAAAATGTATTTAAAAACATCGAGGTCAGAAATATTAGTAACAATTAGAATGAAACATCTGTATTGTACTGGTTACTTCTGTAGCTTGTAAGTACGGTACAAGTACTACTACTAGAAGTACTACTGTAAGTACAGTACTACTTCTGTAGCTGTTAATTACTAAAGGTAGATTGGTAGGATATTGGCGCCCCGTTCTTCTCGCTTTGTACCAAGTTATGGAGGATCAGTCATTTTCTCACGTACTGTTAATAAGGCTTCCCTAAACCATTAATTCATCCTGAAAGTCGATGACGAAGTAATATTTATTGCAATATAATGTAAAATGTTATGTTTATAGGATTTCAATTGTACATTATGTCGTATTTTTTGTTATAAAGTTTAGTCTGCCGGGGGTTTGTACCAGGATATGCGCAGGCAGACCAAAATATTCTTAAAACACTTTATTTTACCTTTAATTTGACACCGGTTCTATCCCGTAACTCGATGACGTGATAGTGACGCCAAAATGATGAGTTGGCACCGCTGCTGCTCATATCGTACCAAGAAATGTCGAGGCAGACCAGTCTTCCTTAATCTACTCCTAAAAATCTTATCCAACATCACGATTTCATCACGTAACTCGATGGCGTAGTCATTTGTGTCGCCGCCGTCTGGTCTATAAAGCCTCCTTTTTTTCATTTAGCCGGGATAATCTAAATTACATTTATTTATATAAGGACCAGAAGATTTAGCATGACTTTTTATCCACCCCGTCGTGCTGTATAAATAAACTACCGGAGTGTTTTTTGGGACATTCGTGACAACTAGCACCAGGGTTGTTTTGTTTAAATCATGGTTTAACGGAATGCTTTTTTTAAAACTATGCTGGTTTATTTTCTTTTTTCTTAATGTTTTCATTTATTTTACACATTACTGAAAAATATAAATCCAAGGCACAGATGTCATATATGTATCAGGTTGGCGCCATTTTTTTCTGACGCCAGTTTGGCGAAAACCTCTTTTTCGAATACCAGTTAAATAAATATTTTTATAAAAGGAATAACAATAAATAAAAAAAGTTTAACTAATAAGTATAGATCAAAACCATTTATATAATTAAAAAAAAGAAAATGAAAGTAAATAAACAATTTATTAATAAGTAAATAACAACATCCGGGTTACCATATCAAGCAAAATAACGACACTTTGGTGCCAGCTAAGTACCCCGGTGCGTATATGACATTGGCGTCAGAAAAAAATCCTGCCAACGTGGTGTATATATGACATCTATGCCAATCCAAGATATGCATCAGAAACTACAAGTAATGGTTTTAGAAAAAGGAATTAATTTGTAACTTAACAAACATCTTTAATCAATCCAGTATAACAGTCAGAGTGAACTGCCTCAGCAAGCAGAAAAAAGAATGCATTAAATTTTGCAAAACGATATCTTTGTAACTGTATGCTTGCATTGACAGGAAAATTTAACACAAAATCTTCACCTTTTGAAGAACAGAATACTGTAAGAGAAATAACCCCATAAGAGTGGTGGTAGGGTCAGCAAATTAAAATCATTAAATTTAACACCAAAGCCTTTACCGAAATTGAACAACTTATAACAGCAAAAACATCTGCAGCCAAAATACCGGGAGGCGGCAGCAGGGATAATCACTTCATCGAGTTTACGACTGAAATTCCAGAATTAGTTAAAATTCGATTCGCATATTAAAACGCAATAGGTCTGCCAAGTCATATCTTGATGGAAAACACCTGAAAACCCGATTTTAGCGGTGACTCGTAGGTTTACCATTGTGTTTTCCTGCACCCAAAGATATGAAAACATGGACGACTGGGAGTAGGAAAGCACAATGGTAAACCTACGAGTCACCCGCTAAATCGGGTTTTCGGGTATTTTCCACCAAGATATGATTTGGCAGACCGATTGTGTTTTAATATGCGAATCAAGATTTAACTAATCCTAGAATTTCATCCGTGAACTCGATGAAGTGGTTGCCTGTGCTGCTCCTCGCGGTCTGCAAGCGCTGAAAGAATATTTTCTACATTTGGATTAGTACAGCTAAAAATAGAAAATAAGTTAGGATTAGAAAAGGCTTCAAAACATGTCTTTTTATTCGAAGCTTTTAATTAAAATTAAATACATGAAGTTGCTTTTATAAAGAAATTGTTTTCCTAAATATATTTAACCAGGAAAAATAAAAGTTAGGCTTGGAAAAATCATTATTTTTTTAATACAATGTCTCAATTTGTATAAGTCTTACACTCATTGATAAATCTGTGTAGTACAAGTGAAGAATGTCTTAGAAATAGTGCAGGTTAATTTTTTGCTACATATTTATATAAAACAATAGTTCCAGTTTCGGAAAAAAATTACATCGAATTATTTTTATTGAAACAATTTTACACAGACAGCTCCAAACTTAAAAATCAGCATCAGAGACACAGGAGTTTTCCTGGTATTTGGACCTCCAACATCGTCCATAATTTATTTATCTCGTTAATATTGTTATGCAATCATGCAATGGGATGTTCCCCAGTATATGAAATAAAAAACACAAGAAAATGTACTAAAATAAAAATTATTATTCAGGGACATAAAAGTCAAAAGATTGTGAGAATGTCCCGTATAGAGATGATGGTGGCTAAGGAATCATTTAGGTGCGTTGCAGTGTTTGTTTGCTGCTGATAGGCATGCGCGGTAGAGCGTTATCTGACTGAAAAACTGTTCTTTCCCACCACTAAAGAAAGGGTAGTGCAACCAGCTGCAGTACTTAACCACATATCATGGTGCGGTCATTGCGCTTCTGATGCAAACTAGAGTAAAGACATTTCTTTGACGATGATTCCCCAAACCATGACTCCAGGTTGTCTAGTAATATTGCCTTTAATATTCACAACAGGGAGGAACCTGCACCCAGCTTGTCCCACAGACTCTTCTCTCGACGGCTGCTATTCGTGCAAAAAAAGCCAAAATCGTCACGGAACACTACCCTAATCTATTCAGTCTTCCAGAATACTCTGCCTCGATACCATTAACGTTGCTTTGCGTCAGTGACAGCCTTGGTAAAGGTTAGTATGACTGCAAGCTGCTTTCAACCGATTATAGAAAAGTTGTTCTTGATTATAGTGGAGATCCAATACGTCTTACACATTCTACATAATGTCGACACCTGTTGAGAGCCAAAGCATGTTCTTGCATGTGTCAGTCGAAAAGTTTTGACGTCAATGTGATGCATCAGAACCTCTTGCAAATTGTATATTGTCTTCTTCAATTCATCTACTCCAAATCATTTGCACAGTTGACACAAGTTCAGCTGGGGCACGACGGAAAGGCAACCAGATGTTCTTAGGCCTAAAATGAAATCCACATGAAAACGCTTAATTTCCGTTATTGGCTTTGACGTCACCCTCCATTCACTCCTTCAATTACACGTATTTTCTGAAACGAAAAACGCTGCAAAAACTGATTTCCGTAGGTATAAGAGAGTAAGTAGTGTTGATTAGTGTGATTCTTCCTTTCCTTTTATCTAGCTAACTTATGTGATAAATGTGCATTTAAAATCATTTACATAAATCAATGACCTGCGTATTTATTGAAATTTGTTTAATGATACAACAAAATCTTCATAAGTATAAATCAAACACATTGTGCGAATTTTAATACCTAAGCTGAAACCTTTGATAACGTTTTAACGAACAAATACAAAAATGACACAAAAAATCATTTACGGCTTTTTCGAGTATTCTTGGATCCCCTTCCTCAGTGAAAAAAAAATGAGGAAGGGGACCCAAGAATCCTCGAAATGGCCGTATGTGATATTTTGTGCCATGTTTGTACGTATTTGTGCGTTAAAACGTTGTTAAAGGTTTCAGCTTGCGTATTAAAATATTCATAGTGTTGCATTTCCTCTGTCAAAAATTGTATTTATCTTACAGATAATTAACATTTAGTCTGTAATAAAAATGTAACAACTTATAGAAATGAAAATATGTACAGTCGTGGAAAAAAAAGTAAACACCCCCTACTAACTCCTCAACACATTATTGTAGAAGAACGTTAGTGGTACCGAACGATTGGAAATAAAGTCTACTTTTAAATGATGTATATAAAATTTGCTTAGGGGGCCATCTATATATTAAATCGAACCATAACTTTGTTTTTCAATAGCAGTACACAATTCTGACAGCATAAATGAACTCTACACCCTTCAATTAGCCTAAAAACAAATTTTGATGCAATTCGTACCATAAGTTTACGAGAAATTAATTATCTTAAAACGAGCGTACTTTAAGGGCCGTATCCATATTGAAGTTCCTTACTCGATTATTAACCGAGAGAACCCCCTTCTTGATCAAGGAGTCAATGAAGCCGGTTAGATTACAAGACAGCAGAATAAATTTCAAAATATCTACTCACTTCTATCATAGACGGCCCCTTAAACCATCATTTTGCTGTTTTTAAGCATAATTTGAAAACTACTTGGAAGACAAATGTGAAATTTTGGATTTCCATAAAGTAGGACTTAATGAATCTAAATCCATAAAAAAAAATCGTAGTTTGCAATTCATATTTTTTTCGAATATTAATTTTATAATTCCTAATTCATATCATAAAATTATAAAAATTGCAAATTCAGCGTATTTATGTTTGGGTATATTAGCATTATAGCTACAAAAAATTTAGCACATTAGGAGCATAATTTCAGAAGATATAAATAAAAATATAAAAATGTAATTTAACATTAGAAGCACTAAATTTTGAATGCTTATAATTCAAAAACTTATCATTCAAATGACTTGAAATTTGGTGTCTAGGCATAGTTTGAACCGAAGATTTGAAATATCTCCTTAAAATTGGGTATCACTATTGAAAAAAAAAATAAATTTGGATTCGTTTTAATATGTAGATGCCCCCTAAGAAAATTTTATATACATCATTTAAAAGTAGACTTTATTTCCAATCGTTCGGTACCACTAACTTTCGTCTACGTTAATTTGTTGAGGAGTTAGCAGGGGGTTTTTACTTTTTTTTTCCACGACTGTACAATTTTAGTGCAGTGAAATTTATGTTTGCAAAATAAATTTTAAACTGCCTTAATGAATAACTGCAAAAAATGTTAAAAAAATATAATAGAAAGTTATTTTATATATTGCCATTAGCAACTAATTCAATCTATATTCTTATTCAAGGCTGGAGTAGCACAGATGAAGTTTATTTCAACAGAGCGAAAAATGTCCAGCCCAGGAATCGAACCTAGATACTTGGCGTGCCGTGCCAATTCCTTACTTTTTAGGCTATCCGGACGATACCTGGTAGACATAATTCACTCTTATTTTTTGGACTTGGCTGCATCATGTAAATGCTATAGTTATAGCTCGGATGAATGAAACTAGCGCTGCAGTTCGCAGCCAAATCCAACAAATAAGGGTGAATTAAGTCAGCCAGGAATCGTCCGGATAGCCTAACAGGTAAGGCATTGGCACGGCACACCAAGTATCCAGGTTCGGTTCCTGGTCTGGACATTATTCGCTCTGTTGGAATAAACTTCAACTGTACTACTCCAGCCTTGAATATGATTTAATCCAGTTGAAAAAAAAATATATTCGTTCCCTTCATTATAATTGAATCTATTTTCTTTTTATAGAAAAATCAAATTAAAAAAAAATATTAAAGCTTTCTCTTTCTTACTTTACTCACTCGATTTAGCTTCCAATCGGCTTTTTTTTTAACCACAAGTAAAAGTAACCTGCAAGGAAAATATTTTATTGATTGTCATAAACAAAATTTGGAAGGTATCTCTGGCAGTACTTTCAGAAGAAGTTGGGAAAAGGCTTTCTACTCATGATAATGGTATCATTGGGTACTACTTTTAGCTTTTTCCGTACAATAACAAATATTTTTAGAATAGGAAAATAACATCTAGTGATATTATTTTAAAATAAAGTTTTGAAAGTAGGATAACATTTACTTTTAAGTGCACAGTTTTGAAAGCAAATAAATAACAAAAACAAATATGTATTGTGCGTAAATTTACTATATTTTCTATCATTATGTAGCCACTGTACCGTTTATACTTGTTTCTGGTTGATTTATAGCATTAAGTAATACAGTACTTTTTATAATGATATTATCCAAGTTATGTATGTTATTTTTATGGAAAAATAATATACTCTATATCCTTTGTGCATCCTGTATAGTATTTATAAAATTTATACACACCAAAAGAAAAAAAAATGTTAAATTTTAAAATTCGTATACCACAACTGAAAAGCACTTCCAGCAATTATTCTTCATTGGCAATATTGTAGAAAAATACTTTTGTATGTCTCTGTAAATGAAGGATAAATTATATACACGCCAGATTCTACAGTAAGTTCTTGTAGTACACCTGAATGATATATATAATTTTCAATATGGTTAAAATAGTGTAATATCTTTAGCAATAAAATTATATATAAGTACGATATAATATTTTCGTTAAAATGTTATTTGAAAAATAATTATTCATTGTTGCACGTCAAAGTATCTATTTCACAACTGAATCCGTTTTTTAACGGATTTCATACCTTTTATTGAAATTAAGACCACTATAAAAGTATATCTTTCGTTATTTATATTCAAACAGTTTGTAAAAGGACAATTAAACGAGTGAATGGAAAAAGGATTATATTCAAGCTGATGTAAATTTTGAGGAAACACAAAAATTATGCATGTAAAAATAGTATCAATTTTAGATCAATGTTCACCATTATTCTATTGTAGATCTAGTTTTTGAGGGTTCATCCCGTAAATTTAAAAAAAAATAGCGTTTAATTTATTAGTTATTATTAATTGAACTATCCTATTATATTTTCCAGGTTTTTGGGATGTTATCCTTTTTCTACTCTCCCATTGAATTACACATTCTAATTTATTAGTCGTTTATCAAATTTCCGAACAAAGAAAGACTGTCGTTTGATCAAAAGAAACTACCCTATTACTGTGAAAATTCGTTTTTTCTTTATTCATAGATAGAATGCAACATTATAAAATAAGTATTTTTTTAGGATTTCATAAATTACGCTTTTCAATAGTTCTGTAAAATAACACGTTTCCGTTACAACCTTTATTTAACATTTTTAGTACATTTTATTCAGGACAAGCACAAAATATTATTCTGTTTTAGAAAATTATTATTTTGATACAACTTCTATTTCTTATATTGGTGTATTATGATTTAAATGTCGGTTCTAAAGTAGCCAACCTATAATAGCTGCTTCATCAGCTCATGCATGACACTAACCCTGTCTTTAGATGGCCTTTTCATTTTTGAACTCTTGGCATATTTACATATATTCTATTTTACGCCATTTTGTAGTTTTATCTTGACAAATATAATATTTTTCTTTTCAAGTGATCCTTCTGGATCTAATCAAACATGTATTGAACGTCTTTCCCTTTTTCTGCTGTTATTCATAAGGACAAAAATTCTAATAAATATTTTAATTTTAACTATTTAAAGCAATATAATAACTCAGCATAACAAATAAAATTACATTATTTGAGAAAAAAAAATTAAACATTAAATAATTCTGAATAAGAATGTATTCCTAAAAACACATAAAATTGCTAAATGGTACACAAAACGAAAATCTTTATATGAACTTGTACAAATAAATATGGTGTTAAAAACATAATACTACGTGTCGATCTGCTCCTGCAGTCGTTCTCAGGATAAAATATGATGTTACTTCACTATCACATTTTATCCTAAGGACGACTGAAAAAGCAGTTCGAAACGTAGATATTAGGTTTTTATCATCACATTTATCTGTACAAGTTCATATAAAGTTTCTTGTTTTATGTACCATTTAGCAATTTTATGTGTTTTTATGAATATAGTCTAATTTATAATATTTCATGGTGAAATTGTACAACATGTGTTGGTGAAATAATTCATTAATATATATATATATATTCAATATATATAACATATATAATATATATAGTATATTTTTTCAAGAGCGACGAGCGTTTTAAATTTAATGAAAGACAGACAGAACTCCATTGGAAATTGAATAAGCTGTTTCTATTCTGAAAATAATTAATGAATTGAGAAAAAGTGATGACCTGCGCTAGCTGTCCACGCTGAAAGGTTAAAGAATTTAAATAATAATTTACAAAGTATATTTTGTATTATTCATTTTATTGTTAATTGCAAATTTTCTAATATCAGAAGTTAACTAAGGGTTGGATTTTTTAAACGAATTTCTGCATACTAACTTATGCGATAGCTGTAAATGCGATATGTTACAAAATAAATACCAAATAATAACGATAGAAATATCAAATGTATAAATGCCAATATGTGTAACAAAATGATCATCGTAACGTCCACAACTCAAATTTAAAATTTAAAATAGTTGTAGGAAAAACAGAAGTTGGTCTCATCGTTTACAAATTACGTTCGTTGAATCCAGTTATTACATAAGCAAAGACAGCAGGTCCAAAACCTCCGGGAAGAATTTTCGTCTTTTCTCGTTTGCGTAGCCATTTGAACGCAGACACCCTCTTTATGAAACGCATAAGAATATTCGATTCCTACTTTTCACCTGTGTCAAATGAAAAATAACTGTAATTGAATTATGAGAAGCTTTGAAAGGAAATTGAATATTGATCTTTCTCCTTTAGGATAGTACATACATCATGATGGTACATACATAGGATGAATAAACATACATCCCAAAACCATTTAAAAGTCACGTGATTGGTTCAAATAAAAGCTTTTACAAGCATTTTTCTGAAAATAAGAGCTTATTTCAGATGAATGGGTAAAATTGTGAATGAATGAATTAAGTACTTAAATTCTATACCAGGCTCTTAACCAAAGAGGATTTTATGAAAGATTCTATAAAAGTATGTTACGAAAACTTGAAATATGAGTCAGACTAATTTTACAGAATTTCATCGTTTACAAAGTATTCTTTGAACATTAACAAGGGATATTTCTGTATTTATTCCATTTTATTTTTAAATCTGTACTTTTGCAAACATTTTGTCTTTCAACCGGTTTAATGTTTTAAACATATATTCGTTTTTCATTGCTAATCTCAGTCAAATTTCTACATGAAATTTTTAGCATTATTTTTCATCATACTAAGAATAATGTATTTTTTTCTTATGCATATGCGTATAATCTATAATTATATACTTACACACATATAATTGTTATTTATGTGTGTGTGTGTGTGTGTTATACCATATTGTCTTTCTATAATTGTTATAATATATATTATTATATAAACTCTTAGCACTTTACACTCCAATTCCCGATAAGTCCTCCAAAATGTGCCTCTTTTTTGCTTCATAATTCTTGATAAAATCGCCAGAGGCAAGATCAGGCCCACTTTATGAGCTTCTTCGAGAGCTATTAAAGGTGTTAGCCTCCAATAGTTCCACAAGAAGTTTATAAAGTGGGCCTGAATGCTTTCTTTTTCAAGAATTATGGAGCAAAAAAGAGGCGCATTCAGGAGGATAATTCGGAAATTGGAGAGTTAACCGCTGACAGTCTGTATGATATATCTAATCAACACTAATTCTTAAAACCAAATGCTTTTATAACTTTTCAAAATTATTTCTCGTGATTTGTAACTCGCAGAACTTTGACGCGAAACATGTTCCCTAAGTTTTGTGTTTACTATGACTTCCAAAAAGTGAGTATCGACATTTTTTTGCGATTTAATGCTAGTATAATAGTTTTAGAAATTTTGTGTGTGAAAATTATCAAAGAATTATTGCTCCAGTGTATGCACTGTACGCTTCAGCATGTGGTACTACAACAAAGTAATAAAAACAAAATATATTAAATCCGCATAGATTTGTCTCATTTAGAGAGTAATAGCTAAAAAAATAGTTAACTCAAACTAAGTAACTTAAACGCAATTGAAGCAGTTGCTCCGGTAGGTCCTATATGTAGAAATGAAACGGTAAAAGAGGGGGAAAATCAGCACTTTCTTCACTAATCTTACACAAGTAAACATGTGCCTTTAGATATATATTTGAATTTATTAATTAATTAAGATCATGCGTAAAATTTAATTAACTGAGCTGGTAAATGAAGAAAATTTATTAATCTGTTATTCAAACAATAACATCCAAAAGGAGAATGAACAGATTAGATAAGGCTAAGTTCATATTCAGACTTATTTAATTTATGATAGAAATAAATCAAGAATATTAATTACTTCATAAGAAAATAATTTAACTGTATCATTTAATAATTATGTAGTAATGAACTTAGGTAAATATTCACTAATTATTACTTTTAATTAAAAGCGCATGCCAACTTTTTATTATTAAGTCTTTCAAGTTATTTAATTAGCAAAAATTTATCAGCGAATTTCTTCTTTCGAAATCGTTTTAATTTGATATCTGATTTGAATAAAAAACTTAATATTTTCATAAAAAATCTCTAAAACATTGCTTACAGTAGTAGCCAAATCCGAGGAAACCTTTTTAAAAAGGTCTATTTTTGAAGTTTGACAGTTTATAACACCACTTTCTCTTTAAATAATACCATAAAATCATACACCAGCGGAAAGATAGATTAATCAAAAATGTAATGAATTGCTTTTACTGAAGGAATGTTTATCATAATAGCAGTTATAAAGAAGAAATGTGAAACATATCGAAAAAATTATCACAAAGTCACTCAACCCCTTGAGGGGCGGTGGGGGTATATTATGTCCCACTTAAGTTTAATTAAGATTTGCACCAGAAAATTTTAATTAAGTTTTACTTTTATAATTTAGGGAGGGGGGGGGGAAGAGTTGAAAAATTGCTTTTCCTTATTTTGAAGTAAATATTTTCTAAATATCTGGTGGGAACTCAGCGTTACACGAACTCAATTGTTTGCCCCTCAAAGGGTTAACACTAGAACGACCGGAAATTTTACTCAAGTGTTACAAAAATATTTTACACCAGAATTTTTATTTAAAACTATTTAACTTATTTATTTAACTTATTTCTCCGCAGAATACATTTAACTTATTTTATAAAGAAATTTCTGGCTCGAATCGAAATAGTTTTATTTGATCGCGGTCAAAATGACTGCTATGGTCGTTTTAGTGTTAATACTTAGTTGGGTAACATTTACTCTTAATTACAGTCTTACAACGCCTTCCTATGGAGGGAAGCAATTTCTGAAGCTGTTTTAATGTGAAACCAAGATTGAATTATTGATTCTATTAATTGGATGTTAGTGCTCGTTTGTTAATGTGCAACAAGTTTCTTTAGTCGGCCTCATAGATTTTCAACTGGGTTAAGGTCTGAGCTATTTCCTGGCCATTCAAACACTGGAATGTGATTACCTTGAAACCACTATCTTACACTCTTTAACAATATGATATAGAGCTTAATACTATTGAAATATAAATGCTTCACAATCTTTGAAAGATCACATGCGAAAAGTTTAAATTGAGATTGACGTGTTTTAATTATGTATTTTGAGACATTTATATTCCCATTAATCCCACATATTCATCCCACACAATTTGATCTTATACAAACCCGTATAATAACAATGACTGGATGCTTTGCAGCATCTGTAATATAATTATGATGTAAACATTCTTCAATTCCTTTTCTTATATATTTTATGCCATAATTACCATAATAAACATGCAGAATTTGGTCTGCTCACCCCAAATAACACTGTCCCATTGTTCCTCTATCCATTTGAAATGAGTTTCAGTCCAGTTTAATCTTTTCAACCTTTGTTGAAGAGATAAAAATGTTTTTTCTTTCGTTGTATTCAAGCATTTAAACCAAATCCTTTCACTGTGCGCCGAACAGTCCTTGCACTCAACATCACATTAACTTGCGCCATTTCTCTTTGCTTACATCAAGATGATTTTCTCCTGTCATCTATGCATAGACTCTTTATTCTTCTGTCATCACTTGCTATTGTACACATTTTCATGCCTTTACCACTTTTGGTTTTGTAGTGACATAATTTCCTTATACACTGTAAAAAAACCTGTAAAGTTACTTCCAATTTTCTCGGAAACTGGGATGCCTAGAACTTTTTATGTAGCGGCAACAACTAAAATTCAGGTAACAGATAGACTTTTCACATAAAGCACAGATTTCTGTAGCTTTACAAAAACTTGTTTTGCAGCTTTTTATCTTTTTTTTGTACTGTGTACAGATAAAATTTTAGTAAGTATACAGATTTCTGTAACTTTACATCTCTAGAATTACATTTTTTTTACTGTGTACTGCTTTAAAATTTAGAAATGCCCCTTTGGTAACATTTCAACCAATTTGCCTCCTAATTTCTCCATAAATGTAACGTTGCTCACCTAATAATATTATTTTACATCCCTTTCTAGTTTCCAGTCAGCACTTTGTGCCATTTCTTTAAATTTGTTATGTATTATGTCCAATTATAATATCAATCACTGATAAATGTTCTCCTCACAGTCCTCAACTGTTCTCCATAACATGACGACGACAGTTGAATGATACTGTCACGTGACTTACTTACAACTAAAACAGAATGGCATCTGACTGGCACTCTAAACACTCATGCTCACTGGCAGCATTCAAATAAATAAAGATATTTCATATTAATCTAAGCAAGTTGTTTCGTTTTTTGTTTATTTGTCTATATATTTTTGTTAAATACTAATAATTGAACAAAATTTATCTCATTACATTTCTGATTAAATTATCTTTTCACACATATATAATACTAAGTTATTACTTAAACAGAAAGTGGTGTTATGATCCATCAAAACATGCTTTTCCAAAAAAGTTTCCGGCCCCACCAGTGGCCGAGAGGTTCTGCTCTCGAAGCTGGTAGACGGGAGGTGCTGGGTTCGATCCCAATCGCGCCCGTCGGCCTAATCGTTCGGAGTTTTCGTGGTTTTCTTCGAACCTTGGTTCTCCAAGCGTTAATACGGGTTAGGTTCCCTTAGAAAGACCTCCACGGAAGGCACTCTTCCCCCTTAGGGCCTATATCCCACGTGCAGATAATTGGCCGACATAAAATACAACCAACCAACCAACCAACCAAAAAAGTTTCCACAATTTAAGTCACTACTGTATAATTGAAAATTAATTTGTATTATGCTTCAATTATCTAAAAGGTCATAAATTATGAATTATTGTATAATTGAATGAAACACATTCCTATTTTATAGGCAAAAGACAAATTGATATTTTGACGCATGTATATATGCTTTTAAAGAAAAGTTTAGAATTAAATTTATGCTTTACCAGGTATGTGTAAATAATTCAAGAAAGAGACTTTATTATTTAAAAGTTTAAAAATCAGTAACACAATTAAACACTATTAGACCCGGAGGCGACCGCATGAACTACCACCTCATCGAGTTCATGAATAGAATTCATGCACTAAATAGCACTCGATTAGCACATTAAAATGGAACTGGTCTGCCACCTCATATCTTGGTAGAATACCCGGGCAGACACGATTTTAGTGGTTGAATTTCAGGTCCCCAATTACCTCATCGAGTTCACGGATGAAATTCATGCACTAAATAGCACTCGATTATTATAATGAAATGGAAGTGTTCTGCCACCCCATATCTTGGTGGAACACCCTAGAACTCCGGACGCTAGATTACAAACCAACAAAACTTGAAGGGTTTGGCGAGATAAAACGCAGTGAGTCAAGAGCGCTGAAATCTGCTTTCTACCCTTACTTCAGTAATCCATTTATTTACAGGGGGTAGGGGGTGCTGTTTCAATTCATCTTGTTGTTCGTGGAAGAGGGTGCTGTGAAAGAAGAAACACGATTAACTTTCGGGGGAAAAAATGTGCTAAAACAATTAAGTTCTATGAGCAACATATGATCACTATTGTCTAAATAAAAATGTAAAACACTTGTAAAACATGTTATTTTAATGTTTATAAAAGTTATTTTCAAGGTTTATAAAAATCGTCTACATTACCTAAGATCTTTGTCATTGTTTTTTTAAGTGCTGTTCTGTATCGCATATGTCCTATATTATAGCTATATATTTTGCGTTTTAAAAAATGGCATGGTGATTGATAATCCGGTAAAATGGCATGATATGCTGACCTGTGTCTTTATGATTGCGTGTTAATGATTTGTTAAAAAATTACAAGAAAAATTTTCGCGGATTTAGTTTAAATAGAAAAACACATTTGTTCGTGTATTAATTAAAGGGGAAATTAAAAAATAGCCACAATATGTATGTTAACAATAGTGAATTTTCAAAGTTATATTTTAAAAGAAATAATGACATTTTAGAGAGTATTCAAAAGCAATATTAAACATTTTTTTCTAAATGTTATTATTATTATTAACTCCATTTATCATCTAAGCTCTATCGTACATAAAATAATATTTAGATTATTGCTAAATGTTTCAACAGCTGAATATTCAAAGTTCATTTTTTATTCTTAATTATAAAACAATTCCTTTTTTAATTTGCTCTTATTTATTGACTGATACGTGAAACGAATTTAAAAAGATCATATGTGATCAACTACAGGGCTCCCAAATGGTCCCCCAACTGAATACCAATAAATTTTAACAGAAAATTTTATGGTAGGTTTGCGCTAGAATTAACTTTCAGAGGTGATTCCGGGGCGGTTTGTAAGAAAAATCTAAAAAGAAAATTTTTCTAAAATAATATTGGTATTCAGTTGGCGGACCATTTGGGAGCCCTGCAACTATTAGAGCACTTTCACTTTAAGAAATCATACTATTTTGAATAAAATGAGTTGTTATTATAAAAAGTAAATCTAAAAAACAAATATTTCAGAAAACATGACAGCAGAGCTTCAATAACATTTTCTTTAAATGTTAAACATTCTATGTCATGAAAGAATAAATGGATGGATTTTAACCCTTTATGCCCCGACGGTACGTTAAAGTAACATTAAAATAACTTGTTATAAAATTAAGTTAACACTCTAAATTGAAATGTCTTAAATTCAGACACTTAAGTGTCTGAAACGGAGTGTTCAATTTTCAGACATTTTAAAATGTCTGAATTTTTTCAGACACTTTTTGCGTCTGAATTTTAGACACTTCAAACGTCTGAATCACAGCCATTTTTTCAAAGCATTATACGTAGCCATGTTTGACCACGTTGATCCTGGAAAAATATATGGCCATTATTCTGCCCCACTCTCCCCCCCCACCCCCCACCCCCACACACACAGCCTGATTTTAAGGGCTCCAAAATATGGTATGCAATTTTCATAAAGCTGATAATTGAAATCTTTTTCGACATTGTACTGATTATAATCAATATTTTGAATTTATAGAGTAGAATAAGTTTAAAACTTAAAATATTTGTCACAATACAGTAAAACCTCTCAATAGTAGGCACCTTAGAACCGTGGAATTTGTTCGCCATTCGGAAGTGTCTGTTTTTCTGAGGTAAAAAAATATAAAATATGTGCATGTTGTTAATAAAAAATGTGCTTCTTAAATAGTTGTGTCCTCTATGTAGAAGTGTCCGTTATGGAGATTTTACAACAAAACTTTCATAGGACAATTTTATTCAGCGAACACTGACCTTTTTCAAGATAAATACATTTTTTTACCCCATAAAAGCGAACACAATCGAATAGCAGGCAAATTCAACGTTCCAAAACGCGTTCAATTCGCGAGGTGGCCGCGATTGAGAGTTTTTACTGTATTTATTTTTTTTTTACTTTTTAATCTAATTCTACTTTTAAAGTTCAAAATGCTGATTATAATCAATACAATGTTGAAACACATTTAAAATATAAGCTTTAAAAAGAAATCCATATCGAATTTGGAGCACGTAAAATCGTAGGGGGGGGGGGGGGGTCTGCCCATGCTTTAATCAGGCCCTCCTTCTGGAAAAAGTCCAACCCTGTGTTATGATTCGATAAATGTACCTGTCAGTTTTAAGTGCAAAATCTAGCTATATGCAAATAAATATTTTATAAAAATCTACCTCTTTACTTTGTATTCATTTTTAATTTCAAATTACTTTTTAACTAAAAGTAATCAAAAAATCAATATTATATAATTATTTCAAATGAAATATATCTGTATATTTTTACCGCATTCTTACAGTTACGTTGACGGTACATGATTACACGAATTTAAGAATCTAAAAATAATCATTAAAATTTAACAAAGTGACTAGAGATAACGCGAGATCCTTTTTCTAAATCTTTGTTGACATCAACAAATTTTTTTCTACTTCAACGTCTACATTAGTGACGTGAATTTCCGTTCAAACAATCAAATCGTGAAGCTGTGGTTTTGACTTTTGATCATTGATGTTGAAAATTAAAAAAGATTATGTGTTGACTATTTTCAGTATGGCAAATGGGATATTTCTAAAATACTCGGAAACACTAAAATTATAGCAAAGGGAAATCTTTTAATTAGAATGACCGGATTTAATGAGTTTTATCAGTCAAAACATTTTAAAATAAATAAATGAACACAAGTAATTCGCTGTATTAAATATATGGGGGAATCAATGAATGGAAGGATGTTCGAACTATATTCTTTTTTTAAATTTATGATGTACATACTATGAGGCAGAAGAAAACTTCATTAGACAAGAAAAGCATAAGTAATAAATAAAAGCAGCTATTAACAGGAATGTTTACTATAAATGCTTTTGAATTCCAGTACATAACACATAATAAATCTATCAGAAATGTAAAAATCGATGTAAACATTACAAATGCTGCCGCATTAAATGCTTATAAAAATATTGTATACATAAATAAATAATTAAAAAGGGTACTTCAGAGTAATAATTACACCAAAAAAATACTATTAAGGTAGTCTTGATGGTAATTAAGAAGTATGAGCCAATCAACAGGCGATGTCACTGCGATTTTTAAAGTAATGGCTACATAAGAAAAGGCTTAGGAAGGTGTAAAATTAATAAATTCAGTAACCGCTAATATACACCATGCAGAGACCCCAAAATTTATTTTAAAGATAACATTAGATAGAAAATAATACAGAAATATGATTGCAGATGATTTGAAGAGTAGAAATTTAAATATTAGCAAAATAAAATTTTGACATGGAAATACCATAGGCAAAATGCTTTGAACATATTTTGGCATAACTCGGGAACTAATAAAGCTATAGACCCGTGTGAGGTCTCCATTTAAAGAGAAAACAATCACAGAGAGTTTTATATACATAGTTAAGACCACTTACCTGGGAAAAGGTCTGATTATTCCAAAAGCACATTCGCCCAGACGACGTCCGGATTGGAGGCTACGTTAGTATCCGTTAATTAGGCAGACTTTGATATTTAAAAAATAAAATCCCCTTGCACATCCGGCTAGCTCTGTTAAAAGAATGGAAAATTTCCATCCTGAAAACATAGCCCGCCAGACAACAGTTCTCTTTACAAATTTGACGAGATGAAGAATACTATATTAGTTTTATAGATAAATATTAATACGGAGTACCACTATGTCGATAGAAATTAAATCCCGGAACTTCACATTCCGCAAAAAACAATCAAGTCAAAATAAATTATTAGTTAAAATGTACGCGTACATAAAAACAAGCATTCAGTTTGAATTACAAACGAACATCGAGTTCGAAAGGAAGACGCATGCGCAACTGAGAGTGCCCCTTGGTGAATGCGGAGCGGAGTTACAAAGTGTCTTAAAATTAGATATTTGCAGATTTTTTAGACACTTTTATCAGTTCGTGTACACTATGATCATAGTAAGACACTTAGGTGTTTTAAATTAAGGCATCTATTGTGACTGAATTTTCAGATTCAGACACTTAAGTGTCTGAAATTCTTTTTCAGTCACATATGTATCTTAATTTAAGACGCCTTTATTTGCAGTGGCACGATTAGTAGTAGTACAGTTTAGAATGAGTGATAGATACTTTACTTTATCTTGTTCCAAAAGCGCTATGGGTTGCCCAAAACAAACAAAAAAAATTAAGTATTATCTCTTTTGCCTTTTCATTTTTCAGCTTTCCTGACGTTGAATGACTGGGTGTCGAAAAGTTTCAGTTCGGAAATATTTCTATATTTCTATTGTAGGAACATGTACATTTATACATGTACATTACATATGTACATTTCCTAATTCTACAAAATACTAAAAAAGATATTATAAATAAAAGATTTGAGTGGTGTTATAAATCTTCCACAAAATCCCTATAAATTTAAATTTCATTAATAAATTTTAATGGGCAAAATCCTTCTAAAATGTATTAAATGATGATGTGTAAATATTCTAATGTAGTTTCAAAAATTCACGAAAAAGGCTTTAGAAGATTAAATTTTCATGAATTCATAATTTGGGACATAGAGGTTTAAATTACAGTGGTATTAAATATTTTCGTCATAGAATTACAATATATATATTCTGTCCCTTAAGTTATCGAATTTATAAATCTAATTTATAATGTTAAAAAAAGGGAGAGGGCTATCCTTTTCTTTTGTGAATCCAAGAATTATGTTTTCTAGTTAAAAAAAAGTTATATTGTCCCTACTCTATCAGATTATCCCAAATTTTGATTTTAATTTTGTAGTGATATTTCTTTATTAGCTTACAATATTATTTAAATATTGTTTAAATTGATTCACTGTACAATTTATTTTTTTCAAAGAAAACACTAATTCATGGGTCTTAAAATAACTGAAAAATTGCTAATCTACTAGCTTTAGAAATTTCATAATCACACAAAATACTAAATTTAGCTATGAATTTTAATTTAGAATATACCTTTAACAAAAAAGTATTATACATACATAATTATTCATGTGTTATTATTTAAATTCCTCTTTTTCCGTTCAGTTTGTACATTTCATACTTTTTTAATAGTTGTTCGTTAGATGATGACAATATTTTTTTGCCGAGCAGGGTTTTCCCACCACCTCTGACGATACATACAAAATTCATAAGAGTTTTGTTTATGTTAGCAATTCTTACAGCACAATTAATAAAGTTTCATTTTTTGATATACGTACTAAATATGAGATTCACCGCATGTTTCCTGAGGCAATTTAACTTTTAACAACTAAATAATCAACCTTTTTACTGAATAGTCTTCTCATTTTATTTTATTTTATTTTATTTTATTTTTTTTTTTTTGTATTTGCTTTATTACCCAATCCCATTTTACAACAACTTTATATAATTTACAATTTTAGAAAGACGAAAAAAAGGTGTAGTCAAAACAAAGTACTAAAAAATTTTAGGAAGTTTTAACAAAATATTTTACAGGGCAGTAAAAACTAATAATAATGTGCAATAAAAACATTAAAACGGGAAAATATTTAAAAAATCTATATAAATTAAATCAATTATTTCCATTAAAAAAAAAAAAAGAATTATAAATTATCTTTAAAAATGGTAAAATTTATCATTTGTTTTAGGTATAAAAGAGTAATTTTCTATTTCCAAAGCATTTCACAATACACAGTACAGCATCACACGATACGAAGAACTACGGTGCATTTCTCCTCCCTAAGAATTGATTTCGCTCCACCAACAAATGTGCCAAAAGCTGCCAGCTCCAACTCGCCAAGCCCTTTAAGTTTTATTGGTTTGCAACGTCGCCACCCGGACAGACTGGAATTTAGTGGTTGAATTTTAGGTCTCCAACCACCTAATCGAGTTCACAGATGAAATTCACGCACTAAATCGAACTCGATTAGCATAATGAAATGGAACTGGTCTACCACCTCATATCTTGGTGGAATACCCGGGCAGACTGGAATTTATTGGTTGATGTTTAGGTCCCCAACCACCTCATCGAGTTCACGTATGAAATTCATACACTAAATAGCACTCAATTAGCATAATGAAACGGAACTGGTCTGCCACCTCATATCTTGGTGGAACACCCCGGCAAACTGTATTTTGATGGTTGATGTTTAGGTCCCCAACCACCTCATAGAGTTCACGTATGAAATTCCTGCGCTAAATGAAACTCGATTAGCATAAAGAAATGAAACTCGTCTCCCACGTCATATCTTGGTGGAACACTGGATTTTAGTGGTTGATTTTTAGGTCCCCTGCCACTTCAAAGATTTCAAGTAAAAACTTGGTGTCAAATTACAATTAAAAATATGTAGTTTTCGAATTTCTCTGCCTGTTAGCTCGCGGGAGATCGTTTTTGTCACCCTTACTACTTTTATTCAGCTTTGGCTGATCTTTCTTTGACGACTTATAGATATATCTCCATATTACAGGTTCTTTTTAATATACTATTGGGTTTTCCACCATGGCAGCTACGCTTGCCACTCCGACAACGCACGATAAAAAAACATGCGATTTTTCTCTGTTCGAATAAATGGCCAAATCAACTCCTGTTGCGACAAAGCTGTTGTTGTGATTGATTAAATATGGGCAATTAAACATTTGAGAATATACTTGTATCATATGGCTAAGTAAACAATATTGCTGCCCACAGAATTTTATAACAATGGTGTAAGAAAAATATTTTAAATGTATCGTTTTCAATGTGACGCAATTTTCTCAACTCTTTCATTCTGCCTTTAATATTCACGTGACGGTCAGTTTTCACTCCATTATGCTTTTTGCTACCAAACTAAATTTTAACATACTATGTAGAATACATATAAATTATAGATGTAATACAGGGCTGCACAAAATATTGGAAGAACATTTCCGGCTATAGACGGTGCTTGCTGAATCCTATTTTTCAAATATATTATGCACTTTAGCGATTGCGTTGTTATCTTATTTACCTAAATAAACTGCGATGTATTCCGGAAGTGTTAGAAATTGTTTCATAATCTATGCTTTACGTATGATTTTGCTTCCTTGTTTAATATAGAGAGATTCATATATAGCTTATTAAAAACTCCAACAAAGTTGAAAGTTTTATCAGCTTATTTTGTCCGTCAGTCAGTTAGACCGACTTTCAGTTCACCTGCTTGTCAGTTCTCTAATGTTCGCTAATATACTTGGATTATTGCGAAATTTCTATATTATCATAGATGCCAACATTTCTTAATTATTCTGGAGTCTGATCCAATATAAACATGCCTTCAACCGGAAATTTTATTTTATCGAAATATTTAAAATGATATTTAACAAGTACCTTATAGAAAGTAACTCATATCCTTATATACATTTTCCGGTTTTAAATATGATTGTCTTGGATCAGACTCCGGAATAAATAAGAGATGTTGGCATCTATGTATTAAACTAACGTTTACCGTATAAAGGTCCCCATTGAAGTTGGAATGTATATATTTTACTATTTGCTTAACGAGACACTCAAAAGAATTTAAATACTGTATGATCTATTGACGATAACAGTTTCAAGTTCTTTTAACAGTGTTACATTGCATAAAACTTTACGAAAGTATTTTCCCTTGTTGATATGAATCGCTGTAATTTTCATATTATTCGTTCTTTTACATGTCCACAAAAAAACTGTCCAATTACGCTATTGTCTATAGGCAGAATTGATTTAAATTGTACTTATCCGTAGTATGCAACATAATGAATTTTATTATCTGTTATTATGCCACACTTTTCTCTATAATAACTTTTTCACGTAATTCTTTAAAGTTCATTAGACAGACGAGCAAAATAATTATCGTCTATCATAGAAATTAGGAGGAAGTGCGTTTTCTTTCGAGTTATGTAATTTCAGTTTTAATATGTGGTTTGTATAAAACGCTCTATATCATATAAAAGGGTGTTGAAAATAATTTGAATTACCGTCTGTAAGCAGCAATATCTGAATGTGTATGTTGAAATGTAAATGTTTTACCAAAGTACTTCATATAGAGTGAAACATCCAAAAAACGGAAACTTTAAGGTTTATTTCTTGTTCAAATTATTATTACAAAGTTTTAAACCAATTTTCTTCTTATCTTTATTTTTGAAAGTAGTAGTAGACAGTAGTAGACAGTAGTAGTTAACATTGAACAATTATTGTTGGCAAAATTTAAAAAAAAATAGTTTGTATTACAAAAAAAAAAAAAAAATGATTTCTTTGTTAAATATGGTCAATATCTTCAGTAACGGACACCATTCCTATTTTGAAAAATCAATAATTGAAAATAAGTTACAACAGTTAAGACAAATAAGTTACACCTAGATTGCATAATTTTACAAGTAAGTGATTATATTTTCAATGAAGTGTCTGTTACTGTTTAGCTGTCAAATAACTGAGGGTTTCAACCTAGTGAGGGTGTTGTTTTTATGACGGCCGATTATCAACACGAGGGATTTAGTCCCGGGGGAGTAACTTCCATGGTGGGCTTTCCTAAGTAACCTAATCCGTATCTACGCAAGGATACATAAGGTTCAAAGAAATCCACGGAAAACTTCGAACGATTAGGCCGATGGGCACCGAACCCAGATCATTTCGTCTACCAGTTTCGAGAGCAGAACCTCTCGGCCACTGTAGGGAGGTTTCACCCTAGATACCTCCTTTCACTGTAAGAAAAGATAAATTTTCTAAACAATATTAGTTTTGTCTTGAAAAAATAATTTAGTATCTATTCTTATGGCATGATTTCTTTCTCTCGTAAATGAATGTAAAATTTCTAATACTGAAAAAATTGTTACTTTTATTGTTCCAACATTTTTAATTCGTAATTACTAAGTAATGTCATGATATTTCATCTACTTATTATCATGACTTAATTTGCATATCAAATTTTCTTTTACTTAAAACAATTATGAAAATTAAAATTAAAATAGTAATTAAAAGTAAATAATAAGGGTTTTAAGTTACAAGGTGTATAGAAAAATATCTTTATCATGAAATAAATCACTACTGGGTAAAATTTATGGGCCGGGGGAGGTGACTGCATACACCATCCCTCAACGAGTTGACGGCTGAAATTCCAGGAATAGTTAAAAGTCGATTAGCATAATCAAATGCATCTAGTCTTCCAAGTTCTATTTTGGTGCAAACCATCTGCAGGTCGGATGTTATTGGTTAAAGGGGTCCGGGGCTCAAAATTCGAACTTTTATTTATAGAGATTTTGTTATGAAATTTTTTTCTGAAATATGTTTTGATATAATAAGAATATTGCTTGTAAAAAAATCTGAAATTTTTTAAATATTTTTTTTATTTAAATTTTAAAATTTTAAACATATTTAATTTTTGATATAACTCTGGAAGTACTTACTCGATTTACAAAATTTTTACTCTTTTGTATACAGAAAATGTGTCATTTTAATTTGTCTTCAGGATTTCTTAAAATATTGATTATGAATTTTATCTTGCAAGGAACTTTCGATATATTCTTTTAAAGTTGACAAATCGTGAAAAAATTCATTCTGAGATAAATGAAGTTAAAGTTCTCGTCAGAAGGCAGCTGATGCATCGCTTCTCAAGGCAAAAGGTGTTATATCTCTGGATCTAATGAAGATAAAAGCATGCGGATTGTGGTATTTAACGCTAAAAACTCAGTATTTTTTTAAGCCAATAAAAAATATGCATTTTTGAGAATTTTTAGCCCCGGACATCATTAAGTTATAGGTTTGTCATTTTGTTTTCCTTCTCTCAGTCCTCCATGCTTTCATACCCTTGGGTTCAGAAAAACACAATGATAAACCTACCGACTAACCACTAATGTTGGCTCTGTAAGTAGTTTCCACCAAGGTAGACCTTGGCAGATCAGATTCATTTTAATATGCTAATCGAGATCTGCCTAATCCTGGAATTTCAGCCGTCAACTCGATGAGGTGATGGTCTGTGCAGCCGCCTCCCGATCTATCATAGCAATGTTATTTTTGCACATAAGAAGTAGTTTTAACCCCTTGAGGGGCGGTTGGATAAAATATGTCCCACCTAATTTAAACAAGATTCTCACCAGAAAATTTTAACTAAATTTTATATTTTTAACTTTGGAGGAAAATCGTTGAAAAATCCCTTTTCCTTATTTAAAAATAAAATTTTTCTATTATTCCGGTGAGAATTCATTATTTAGAGACATTTTTGCTTGCCTCTCAATGGGTTAATTACTTCATATTAATTGAAGATTCACTACAGTTTGGAAAGATATTTTTCTCGCTATTCCTCATAGGTTTAGAGATAGGGTTGAAAACTTTAAATGTTAACCCACGAAGGTCACTGCATTCACTCTGATGTTATAGCGCATAGTTTTACTATATGTAGACACTTGTTCCTAAATTCCATATTTCAGAATAACGAGATGTTGTAAACTGAATAGACAAAAATTAATAAAAGAAAATTTAAAACACTGCCTGCAAAAATAACGCATATGATATAATATTTAATTTAAGTGACTGAATGTGTTTTTACCATAATACAAATCTATTCAAATACGAGTTTAAGGGAATTAATATTCTTTTGATTCAAATTAATATTCTTCTGAAGACTCAGAAGATTGTGTTAAAGTTTCATCATCAATACTACTATAATTTTCTGCTATTGTCTGATTTGCCATAACAATAATCTACTTGTAAAGGTGTAGCCTCAGCTTCAAAACATTTTGGATGTAAATAATTGGTATTAGTGTTTAATAACCTGCTACAATTTTCTCTATTAAACTTTTCACACTTGCATTCAGCAGCGAACTGCCACATAGAATTCACGTAAATTGCGCATAATATTTGTTGTTTAAGTGAGTTTTAAAATAGTGAAAGATTTGCCGAGTCAAAGCTGTACACTTTCTTTAAAAAATACTCAATCTTGGATTGTGATCCATATTTTTTATGAAAAAACTCAACATTTGCAGCATTGACATTGTTGTTCTTTTTTATGCCATATAACTCATTAATGAAACATTGGATTATTTTCATTTTCTCTAAATTATTTATGCTATCAGGATCAATCAATTCCGGAAATGTTGTTTGATATTTTATATTGAATTTTAAAATATTTAGTGGTTTAATTTTTCCTTTTCTTTTAAATGATGGAGTGTAGTGACAGCCAGTATAAGCGTGTGGAAATGGTAAAGCTTTGCTAGTCTTGATACAATTTTGTGGAATTGAGTGTCTGAAATTATTTGATCATGTTATCCAGATTTCCTGCTGTGACAGTGTATTCATAATGCCCAATAATATTACTAGTATATATGTATCTGATGCTTTAATAAGCGCTAGGCGATGTGAAATTTTTTTATTAAGATGAAACATAATAATGAAACATGCGAAATAATGCACTACTGTTTTAATGATATTATTTTCGTGAACTTGGTATGAAAAGCATGATTCTTCCACTGTTAGAAAGATGTTTTTTATCAATTATTATTGTGGCTAAATAATTGTTTTCCCAATTCTGGGGTACAAATTTAACTATTGCTCTTTTAAATTCAAGATTGTTTAAATTTTTCGGGAAATTACTATCTCTATTTTGAGTTTCTCATGTAATGTGATACGGTATGCTATTTTCTCGCCATTTTTGGCATTCAGGATCTTTTATGGAGGTTTATCTGTATACATCAAAAATAAGATGGATTTCTTTTACAACAGATTTTTCTTAACATCTTGAAGGGCGGTGGGATATATTATATCCCACATTATTTTAATTCAGATTTAAACCAGAAACTTTTAATTAAGTTTTACTTTTATAACTTTGGCTAAAAAAAGCTGAAATTTTGCATTTCCTTATTTTGCAATAAAACTTTTACAAATTTCCGGTGGAAATTCAACATCACTGAAACACAATTGTTTGCCCCTCAAAGGGTTAATATATGTTTCGAGATTTTTCCATAACTTTGCGGATACACATCTGTTGTGCGCAATAAATGAAACCCATCTACTAAATAAATTTCCTCATTAGAACATTTTCCCGTTGAATACTATTTGTCAAAGCAGTTGGGAGCTTGCAATTTTATGTTTGTAACATGTCACCATTATAGTAAAATAATGCTGGTGGTACACGGGATAAAGAAAATGACATGCATGTATCGATGTCAACATGATGCTTTAGAATCAGTGCCAACTGTTATCTCTAATAACTTAATTTAAAGTTCATAAAAATTACAACTGTAGTTATCATAGCAATTAAATGCACTTAGCGACAAAATAAATCTGATTCAAAGATTACGAAAAGCAAGTTACATAATCAAAAATTTAATATATACTGACCATTATTACTCGTTTACATTTTCGTCAGAAAGAGTATCTGACGTCATTCGTGCGTATGCAAAAACATAAGATAAATATATAAAGCTATAAATAACACTTAATCATTTACAAAATGATCATGATAACAATAAATCTCACTTATTGAATTCAGAAATCGCTTTACTTCATTTAAGATTAATTTATTTTATCTAAATGATATTTATCGATAACACCAACAAACGTCCAAAAATTTCCCTTTCAATTTTTAGTTTGACCGTTTTTAAGTCACTTTTCTTTACTTTTATCATCGCTTCTGATGCAAAATTTAAAATTTTATTATTTTTTATAGACTTTTCAAACCGTTCTGGGTCATCATTACACTCTTTTATGAACTTCAGCTTGTCCAGTTCTCCTTGTTCATACGGATTCAGAAGAAAGTTATCTGTTAAATCTTTCACCGAACGCCCAGTAGAAATGTTAAACAGTTGATCTTTTATGGCGTCTGCACAAAAAGGATTCATGCATTTTTCAATTCCATTAATTAACTCCTTTAAGCAGTCCCTGTTTTTTTTTCTAAATTGTGTATTTTTAATTCAGAAGTTACGTTATCTTTTTCATGAAAATTTACATCTTCCAACAAAGACGTAAGAATCTTTGATCTCATACTGTGGCTAAGGGCCCAACGCGGCCGAGCGCCAATGAAATTCCGCATGTGTGTTAGGCCGGTAAGTGCATTTCCGGCATCAGTGTTAACAGTTTGCTCTACAACTAAATCTACAGGAGATCGAGACAAATTAACATCGTTTCTTTTTATACCCAAAGCACCTTTAGTGAATTCTTTAAATAATGAAAGATTTCCCTTTTGAATTGTTAACAAACTGGCAATATATTTTAATGTCTACCGAGCATAGTTTTTGTGATTAAATATAAAGAATAGATTAGATATTTCAAATAATGTCTCGACCATCACAGGAGCATTGCTTGCACGAATGCTTCGAGAAAATTGAAAATAAATATTCATAAAAAAATATATCGCATGAAATCCATTTCATTATACTAATCGATTCTATCAGGTTGTTCCACCAAGATATGAGATGGCAGACCAGTTCCATTTCATTATGCTAATAGAGTTCTATTTAGTGCATGAATTTCATCCGTGAACTCGATCAGGTGGTTGGGAACCTAAAAATCAACAAAAAAAATCCATGGCAGACCAGTTCCATTTCATTATGCTAATCGAGTTCTATTTAGTACATGAATGTTATCCGTGAACTCGATGAGGTGATAGTTTATGCGGTCGCCTCCCGTTCTATATGAAATGAAGCATTTATTACCGACTGAAAAGAAGGGTTGTGTGTTTCACGCGTATCTGTGTATGTGGATTTCTTTATACCCTCGAAACATCCCAACAGCTGGATGGATTTTAATGAATGAGGTCTCTATCAATTCGTCGTAACGGCCCGATGGTTATAGGCTACGTTTGGTTTTTATAAATTCAAAATGGCGGTAGAGACGAAAAACATTTACGCACCCTATTGAGTGGCATATCATTGGATAGGTCTTTCAAAATGAAGAAGATGTTTCATTGACTATTTTACAGTCAGAATCCCCGTTAAAATAGTATACAACCTGGAAGTTCTGTATGCAGGATCTCTAGCTTTACTGCAACTTTAACCATCATAGACATCTATAGCCCTCATCAAAACAGTGTTTATAGATAGGAACTAACAATTAAACATAACTTAAAAGTCATCAATACAAGTAAATAAAAAAATAGGTAAGTAATATAAACAAGTAATATAAAAAAATATTTTAAGTCAATTCCTACTTAGGTCAATAAGAGAATTTTTTTTCTGCTATTCTTCTTTCCTCTTGAGTGGCGCTTAAAATGCCTTGTTCAAGAAGATGGCTCTCTGGGTATTAAAATACCTTGATCAAGAAAAGGGCTCTCTCGATTATTGAAAATTAATTAATTTAATTTAATTAATAAATTAATATTTGAAAAAACTGGATTAACATCAAGTGTCATCCACTACAAGTTTAAAATAATTTATTTTAGCTTGATTGGATGAATAATAAGTATTTTATTAACGTCGAAAATTTGAACAAGATATGGGGCATTCTCACAATCTTTTGACTTTTGGGGGAAAAAATCTGACAAAATTAAACTTGCTAAAATAACATTTTAATCTAATAGACGAATGCCTTAATGATAAAAAAATAAAGAAAAAATGGTCAGCAGCGAAAATTTTTTTATTTAACTGAGGTTTAAGTTAAACTTGCGAGTTTAATTTTCTTTAACATTTTACCCCTATAACTTTTTAATATCTTCTAAATTTTTACTTATAATGAATTTGCATAGTACCCACAGGACATTAAAATAAGAAATAATATCAATGTAGTACTTTTAATACAGAATTTTTGTATAACATTGTCTTAAAGGGGTGTTAAAGAAGGGACGGTAAGGTATAAAAAAAGGGGATGGTATTGGAAAAAAGGGACGAAATGGTAAAAAAAGTGACGGTAAGGATGGAACGGTAAGGAAAATTACTACCTATTTTTAGGAAAATCATGTTAAGACTAAGTGATAGCCACAATGTTCATTGATTTTTAGAATCAGTTGTTAACATTGGATTAAGTTATTTTTTTTTTTTTTAATTTACCTCGAAAAGTGCAGGAATAAACCTTGGGGACGGTGAGACTACCAATAAAGCCACGATGCATGAAATTGATATTTAAATGCTGATTTAAATTCTGCAGTAAATTTCCTGCCAAAGAATTTTAGACATTATTTCTCTATCATACTTCTTCATGAGAAAAAACTTGAAAAAAATTCTATGGCTGCATCTGAAAGGAATTTCTGTATAATTATAGAAGAGGGATGGTAAGGAATCTAAAACCCAGGGACAGAGTTTAAAAAATAATAACAACCCTAAAAATGTGTGCAGGTTAATTTTTAGCTACATATTTATATAAAGGAATAGTTACAGTTTCAGAAAAAGTTACATCGAATTATTTTTATTGAAATAATTTTATCCAGAGAGCTCCAAACTTAAAAATCAGCGTCAGGGACACGGGACGGTATAGGAGTTTTCCAGGTATTTGGACCCCTAGCATCGTCCAAAACTTATTTATCTGGTTAATATTGTCATGCAATCATGCAATGGGATGTTCCCCAGTATATGAAATAAAAAAAACACAAAAAAGTGTATTAAATAAAAAATTATTATTCAGGGACATGAAAGTCAAAAGATTGTGAGAATGCCCAATATATATATATATATATATATATATATATATATATAGCGAGAGTGTGAGCTAATTGTAGGAATTGAAATAAAATAGTTTCACATTGATGAGAAATAATTAATTAGTTCTCTTTTTACGCAGTCGGGTTTTTTGATTTTTTAAATTTAATTGTTTTTTTTAAATATCTTTTGCAACGACATCTACGACTAAGTTTAATATTTTTCATAAATGTATACATATTATTCAAAAAATATTAATATGTGAAGGTACAAATATGTGAACAATACAAACCCAGAAAAATTAATTTAAATTAATATTTTTAAATTATTATTATTTTCAATAGGATACCTGAGGTCAATATTTTATGTTATGCGTTTGTACTTTTTCGATTTTGGTTACAGTTTTATACGACTAAGTTTAATATTTTTCATAAATATATACACATACGGTGAGATATAAATACGTTTTGAAAAACAATGTTATTTATATTACAGAAAATCGAATCGTTAATTTCATTATGTGCGCCTTTAAGGACTTCCCAAAAAACAGCTTGTGAATTGAAACAAATATATTGAAGTTTAGTCAGCTTCAATATATTGATATACTGAAAAAATAAAAACTCAGAAAAATTAATTTAAATTAATATTTTTAAATGATTATTATTTTTTTTATAGGATACCTGAGGTCAATATTTTATATTGTGCGTTTTTACTTTTTCGATTTTGGTTACAGTTTTTTACAACTAAGATTAATATTTTTCATAAATATATAAACATTATTCGTAAAATTAATATTTTACGAATTAATATTTTACATGAAATATATGTGACGGGAACAAACTGAAGCATATTTGGTCATTTTTTTTTCCTTCCATTGATCTATAACAACAGCTCATAATTTCATTTTACCTGCTCTAAGAAAAATAGAGAAACTCATAATTAAGCCCAAACTTTTCAGAATTAAAACATTGCACAATTCGTAGAAGGACATAATACACATACACAAAAAAAAAGACTTGTTTGATTGAGATATGAAGTAATAATGCAAGTAAATATAAAAATACTAGGTTGTCTGTAAACATAGATGTAAATAGCTATTAAAATTGTCGACTTATATCATATTGAATGAGGGTTTTATTTACAACAATTAAACTGTTACCAACATGTAAAGGATTATTTTTACGGCTAGCTTTCCGACCCTCATTCTCTCGTGGTAAGATCAGATATCCGACGTGGTATATAAACACATTTTGGAAAACAATGCTATTTATATTACAGGAAATGGAATCCTTACTTTTATTGTAATAGTTAGTGCACCTTTAAGAACCTTCCAAAAAACAGCGTGTGAATTGAAAAATATATGTTGGAGTTTAGTCAGTTTCAACATATTGATGTATTATTATTTGATTATTATAATGTATTAATTTATTAAATGATTATTATTTTATTAACAGGATTACTGAAGTCAATATTTTATATTGTTTGTTTGTACTTTTTCGATTTTGTTTCAGTTTTTTCATTTGATGATAGTTTCCTGTTCAGAACCTGTCCTAACCGGTTCCAAAAGTTCAAGTGTCCATACGTAACACAACTGTAATTGCAATCGAAAAAGTACAAATGCATAATAAAATTTATCGACATCAGGTATTCTATAAAAGAAAAGCATTTAAAAATATTAAAATGTGATCGAGAACTCTGTAAACAATGCCCCGACAGGATTAACATTAGCTTGAGCGTTTCTTCCCTAAGTAGTCAAGGCTCTTAAGTTTTGACCATAAAGGCCTCATACTCTACCAATGGTCATAATAAATAGTGAGTGTGCAGCAAAGGGCTATTTTGTAGAATTTAGTGATGGGGACGAGACCAAGTATCTAAACGGTCTGAACAACCCTCGACGAGACACTAGATATTTTCTGAACTGTCATTTATCTATCGATTTGTAATTTGTAATTTAACTGTCAGTACCTGCGTCAATATAGGGGTAGGTAAAGAATTGTTTTTAATGTTAATTACTACGATTATTTATGTTTATAGTAAAATGCTCGAGAATAGTAAGTTAAATGTAAGATTCTTAAAAGCTCAGTGAAATTCTATATGTTATTATAAAAATAACTGAATTAATATGACAAACGGAAGGTTAAACACTAACTTATGTGATAAATAGTTAATGAATTAACATTAAATTAACGCAGTATTATTAAGCTTTGAAAATTAAGTAAGTAAAACATATGATGCCAGTATCATAATAAATAGTGAGTTTGCAGAAAAAGAAGATTTTGAACAATCTGACAATGAGGACGAGACAAAGATGTCTAAACGAACTAAACAACCCTTGACGATTTACAAGATATTTTCTTAACTATTATTGTTCAATCGATTTGCATTTTACAACCCACAGGATGTGAATCTAAATCATCTAAACAATTACTTATTAATTACATCGAAACAATTACGTTTACCATTGCAAACGTAAAATATGTTTACAAAAGTCATTATTGTAATAGTACAAAACGCGTTTTAATTAAATTTAATTATGTTAAACTAATTACAATGTTTGTTAGTCATATCACATAAGTTAATTACAAAATTTGTTAGTCATATAAACCCGATCACCATTTATTTCTGCATTATATAGACCAAATAAAGAAATAAAATGTCTGGGGGATTTTTTAATTATATAAACAAAGTTTTAAATAGTACTTATTACTCCTCAGAAGTTATACTGCTTTTGATCATTTAGATGATATTTATTTTCACCACATGATAGTATGTGCATGTAACCATTAACTGAAAACATTAAGAAGTGCAAGTACTTAGACAGGACTTCATTTGGAAAGCGTTCAGTGTCTTAACACAATTCAACTTGCTTTTATACATGTAAGCAAATTGAATTAACTTCCTTTTGTTGAATAAAATAGAATTTCTTCCTTAATTATTTTATTTTTTGCCCTCAAAAACTCATATACAAGATATAAACAGCCTAAAAAAAGCATCCGCACTTAATCGGCAGGAATACTTTTCCGCATAAGCGAAAAGTTTCTGTTGCGATTATATACGTTTTAAACAGAAGACTAATCCCTATTTGTAAACATGTAAATGATTATTAAAGTAGTAGATGGTCATAATTAAACTGACAGTACTCAGCGTGTTCTGTAGCGCGATCTAATTGCATGGATGGAGCCAAATTTTGTAGGATGATTAAATAAGATAAGTGACAAAGGATTCCGAAAAACAAAATTCCAAAAGTCACCGCTAGAGGGATGTGTGGAGCAATTTTTTCGCGATATCATTTATCTCCCGTATAATCATCATACGAAATTTCCCTCCATTCTCGCAATTAGATCGCACTAAGGAAGACGCTGAGTACTGCCAGTTTAATTATGGCCACCTCTATTAAAACACAACACTCTCGAAAGTATCCATTATTAGTATAAATATATCGAAAAATTAAGTTTCAAACAAAATAATATGTATCAAAATTATTAGTTTTTAATATGCATGATATATTTCCATCATGCTTAGTGTTTTCAATGCACAATATAAACAAACAATAAAATTAAACCTTATTTACCATCTTGCAAACATTCGCAGACATAACGATATTAAGCGAATAGTACATGGCATGCATACAATGGTTTCTACAAAAAAGAACTGAAAATGTTGGTATCAAATATACACCTAAGATTAATTTTATAAATTGGTTGAAATCTTCAGAGATAATCAAAATTCTATCGAGCGAACATTCACGAGAGAATCTATACCTACTGCTTTCAAAAACTATTACCAGAATGTCTTTCATCGATTACTCAATTGAAAAATTGAAACTTTAGTTTTTAAAGAATTTCGAAATCGGAAGCGACAATATTTTGACATCTCGTTTAGGGCATAAGGTGATATTTTCGCACCCGAGTTTTTACCGGAAAACGACTGTCACTCTAGGAGTACGTTTTAGTTATTTTAAGCTTTTCTAACCCCGATTCTTTTCAGATTTTTCTTACGCTTTTGTAGCTGAAGAAGAAAAATTACTTAAGAAAACGAAAACAATTTGTTTATATATGTGATACTTTTGACAATATATATTACTCGATCATGAAATTCGAAACACGAGGAGATATTTCTCAGAAACTGCGAAACCAAACGATTTGAGTAATCTTTTTTCCCAAAGAAATAATGTGGGAAAATATTTCATACAAAATAAATACTTTACTCAAAATTTGTCCCGGTATATTCGGGAAAGGAAATTAAAATCAGATCTCAACCTTTATTTTGTCATCTAATATATCTAAATTTTCAGTAAGTGTGACAGTATTTTGACATTAAAATATGTAAGTATATATGGATACACATTTTCTTTTGCTTATTAAATTGTTAATCTGAAATAGACTCTCTTTAACATATTTTTTAATAAATAGTTACAACTGAAATATTAAAAATTATTCTATGCCTAAATCAATAAATCTAACTATTATAATTGAGATTATAAAATATTTCTGTTGCAATACTTTTTTTTAATTCGAAAAATATATTGACAAATGAAAAGTTTGTGACAAATTTTTACGAGTTAATATAAAAGTTGATTTAAGTCTCTATGTATAAACTTTATGGGTTGCTTGATACAGACAGCTGAAACAAACTTATTTTTTCATAGAAAAAATGATCGGAACTGAAGCATTATGACGCTGAGCGGGGGTGGATCATGGTACGGGATGTGTTTACCTTACAAAGTTCAGTAAAGAATTGCTGAAATTTGTCTTATGTAACACTGTAAGCAATGTAAATTTAGTTAGCTTAAGTTGAAATATAAAACACAAGAGAAACTATAAAAGTTTCGATTAGCACCACTGATTTGTGCAGATATATCATCGGCTTCGACTGAGACTTTTTCGAACTTGGTGTGAATGGATTAAGATCACAGAAACTTTGCGTATTTCAAACCTGGAGAGCAATACTAGCGCTAATTTCCTCTCTAACAATTCTTCCTACTTCTTAAATACTGCGAGTAATGAGTCAAATTCATGAGCGTATATGGATCCTTTAACAATCTCTATCAATCTAACTGTGCGAAGAATTGTACGTACACTCTAAAACTGGGAGGAGTGAAAAGCACACTCTTTGAAAGAGAGACAGGCCTTTTTACTCTTTTTGGAGTGAATTTTGTAAAAATACACTCCTTAAAGAGTGGAATTTTCCACTCTCTCTCACAAAACTCGGGCCGGTCCCGGGCCACACTTTTTTCTGAAGGCTCGGGCCGGGCCTAGCTTATTTTTTCTGTACAAAGCCGGGACTGGTTCATTCCGAGCCTTCACGACCCAAAATTTTCAGACCTAATTTTGACCCAGCCCGTATGAAAATCATTGTCTCACCGTGGCCTGGTCTATTCAAAGGTCAGTAAAATTAGGTCTGCCCCAAAAATGTTTGCAAAAAATGCATACATTTTTAAATCGTCATTATTCTACCCTTAAACATTAAAAGTTATTATTTTTAAAGAACACTAGATTCCTGCGCTTATTAAAATATAGCTAAATTAAAACATAGTAAAACGTGTGAAAAGAACCTGCGTATGACGGAACCCAGTTTTAAACTCACTAACGTATTGATCCATGCATAATTAATATACTAATACATAAGAAAAGAATATATAATACATTTACACTCCCTAAGAAGGGAACTTGACTATAACGCATTTTTTTTTCTTTTCTATACAATTCCATCTTACTGTATAGCATTTTCCAGATTTTTAACACTTCAAAAAAATAAAAAAAATCAATGTTTTGTTGAAATTCACTCGGGCCGAGATTTTAACTTTTTACCGGGCCGGGCTCGGGCAGAACTTTTAAGTTTTTTACCGGGCCGGACCAAATTTTTTTCTACGGGAATTTTTTTTCTATGAGTCGGGCCGGGTCCTTGGAAATTTCGGCCCGTGCAGACGTCTAAGCTCACAATGCTTAGCAAAAAAATAATCCAAACTTCATTAGTTCGGAAAATGTGAATTAAAAAAAAATGAGTGAAAATATTTTTTTATTCCCTTTCAATGCTGTGTTTGCAAATTATAAAACTTTTACCAACGACCAAAACAAAGACGTTTTATCTCTTTCGTTTGAAAGGGTGACGGACTCATAAGAGAAGATAGATTTTCTCAATCATAGGAGACACGTCATTCGAAAACCTTAATTTGCCGTTCTATGAAAAATTTTTTTTTTGGTTTAATTTTGATTTCGGATTATATACAGTTAAGAGTATTTATTATTGTTTCGGAGTTAAATATGATATTTGATGTTTATAAAATTACGAAAAGGTTGGTACAGTGAAACCTCCCTGTGCGACCAACTCTATTAGGCGACCACCTCCCTCAACGACCATTTTTTCATGGAACGAAATTTATTCCCATAGGCTCAATACTAATTTGACCTCCACTCAGAGACCATCCCAGTTGAACCCCCTCCATAAGAGACCGATTTCTTTGAAGAAAATGAAATAAATTCCGTTTTTTTCTGGTGGCTTGAAGAAGGTTTTATTAAAAAAATAATTCCGGAGAGTGCATTATTCATCAAACTTCTAAACTAAGTTTAGATTTTTTTTTATCCCGAAAACTTTTAAGTGTTTAAACCCCTTTGTGCCTTTTTAGGCAATGAATTTAACTCTGATTACAAATTAAGACTGACCGTTAATTAACTCCTCTGCCCTGTTGTGTCGGAAAACTCTCAAAGAAATAGATAAAGTAATGAAATCGTCATTATTAGTTCCCGTCCACAAAAAAAAAATGCATTTGTTTAATGAACTTCGAAAGGACTTGGAAATAAAAATTATAAAATATAAAACTGTAAAATTAAAGCAAAGCTCAACGTGTTCATTTTCTAAACTCTGCAGTAATTAACTTATGTACTTAACTTTTATTTTGATACTTAAATTTTTATATTTTTTCCTAGTGTGAAAAATAAATTTAAGTAACATTGTTACCATTTTTCAACAATTAAAATCTAGATTTAAACATGAACTCCATTAAGAGACCACCTCTGGGAGAGACCAATTTTTAATGGAACAGTACGTGGTCGTTTTAGGGAGGTTTTACTGTATATTAATTTTTTTAAATTGTATCTAAACATTTTTCTGCGGGTTATGATTTTAAAATTTCAAGACTGAGTAATATAAAAAAAATAATTATAGACATTCTGCATCAGTTATTAAATTTCCTTCAATTTAAACGCATTTTCTACGTTTTTGATGCACGTAATTTTTGGCACTAAAAAATAAAACATGATATTTAAGCATTGAAATAAAATGTTTTTTATCCCTGTTTTGAAGTTTATCGATAAGACAGCTTTAATATATTTTTTAAAAAGTTCATATTTTCTTACATGATTTAGGACTGAATATTTTTTTAAAGAGATTAATAACTACTTTTTTACATTAAAATGTTTTTGAAACAATAAGAACTTTTATATGCAGTCATTCACTTTATTTTTATTAAAATTCATACAGATACAAATAAATGTAATGTGTTTATATTTATTTTTTTTCTGTTTCCTAGGTCAATCTTTTCCTATAAAACATATCAAATCTATTTTGCTCATATTCCCAAAATACAATATCTACAGGAATAAAAAATTTAAATTAAATATGACTTACCGTGTCGTTTCATTAATAAGTATTGTTTTCAACAATAATGGACCAAAATTAGAAATCATGATTAAATTAAGGAATATGTTTAAAAGACATATATATACATATTCCAGAGAACTTAAAATTTAGACTAAATGATCATATTAACCCTTTGTTGCATACTCTCCACTACAGTGGACAAAATTGCCATTTTTTTCGTATCCAACCGATTTCTTTCACAGTTCATATTTAAAGCTTATGCTACTTTTCGACATTCATGCTTGCAGAGAAAAAATCGAGTTGGCGAAACAAGTCGGTTAACTTACTTCTTGAGAAAGAATTAATGTGGATGCCCCATCAGAATGCTGTAAGTTGTTCAACATGAACTAAAATATTTCTAAACCTATGATAATATTATCTAAATGATACTTTGCTCATTAATTCTTGTTTTTAGATGTCTTGGCCTAATAGACAATTTAAAAACAAGTATAAAAATACTTTTTTGTTTATTTTATGAAAGGTTTTACACAATGTCCACTATAGTGGACGCCATGCACAGCATTAATATTATGACATTTTACTTTGTCAACTGAAGTGGGCGTCTTGAGTGTGAACATTGAAAATTTTAAAATATAATTTTAACGTTTTTAGGTCATTTTAATACTATGCAGACATATTTTATATACATTTTCATCTCTTTCACATTTTCAAAAGTTATAATTACATGACTTCATTTATTTACGCTAATTTATTAGTTTCAAAAAATTGTATATGTGTTCTGTTTGAAATACATACGTATGAAAATATTGAAAAACAATAAAATAACAATAAACAATTTTAAAATTAATATCTATGGAACATTTTTTTTTAAATATTTTTTAAATTTTTAAATGGAAACTTATTTGAATTAAAGAAATTTTGTTGTATACAGAAGTTTGTTTCTAAATTGCGACGTACAATTTGAAAATTTAAACTGGCTCTAGCAAGTGGACTCATTCAGTCAGTGACGCGACAATCTGGTGAACCGCATTTGATTCCAGACTCTGAAAATGTGATGTGCTGGAAGACAAACAACTAAGACAATTGACAGTAAGAGGAAATTCTATACACAAGGACACCAGATATGACAAGGTGGAACACATTTCCTCTCAATCATCCCAAAGTGCACAGCGATGCAAAATGGAACTATGTAAAAGGAAGTCAACATATTCATGTGTAAAATGTAAAATTTACCTTTACATCGATGCAAAAACTGATTGATTTTACAAATTTCACCATCAATGAAGGTTTTCTAAATTTTAACCACAATTATTTTTAAAATATGATAATATTCTAGAAGAAAACTATAATAAATCTTATTTTCCTAACAGCACTACATTTCAATTCTGTGTTCATAGTGCCCACTATAGTGGACAAGCTGTAACTCAAATAATGAAAAATTATTACACATAAAATAATTTTTTTCTCAATCAGCATGATCCTTTTAGTAAGGAAAATACTAAATTTAACATTGGGGATTCGCCAGTTTTAGAGTATGCAACAAAGGGTTAAATAAAACAAAAGCAAATCACAGCGGAAAAAAATACACATTCTTAATATTTAAATCATACTTAGAACTCATTTTTTAAAAAATATGTAAGTTTATAAGTATTGTTTTTAAGTAAAAAAATGAAAAATATTTTAGAACAATAGGACTTAGCAAAAATAGCAATAATTTACGAAAAAAGTACGGTAAAAAGATAGGAATTTATATTTAAAACCAAAAATTAAAATGACATCAAACATTGTTAAACATATAATATCCACCTATTAAAAAGTTATTTATAAAACTTTAAAAGTAATATTTTTATAGAGTATGCAATAAAAGCAAACACAAAGGATAAAATTGGAATGAAATATATTAGTTTATTTCTGTCAGTAATATAAATTAAATTCATATGTAACTTTAACTTTTTTCCTTAAAAGTTCAATTAGTGTTGCAAACTATGAATTAAATAAATATTGCTGATAAAGTATTTTATTCCAATCTTTACCACGCTTCTATCTATTTTCATTGCATGCGGTAAAACATGCGATTCTTTTAAAATGCCCATAAAAGCAAAATAAAAAAAGAATTGGCTCCATAAAAAATGAATATTCACTTCTATGAAAGAGTGACTAATCACTCCTACCAGGGGTGAAAAACCGCACTCCGTTAGCAAGAGTGAATAGTCACTCCTCCGAAAGAGTGATTAGCCACCCCTGTTTAGAGTGAATATTCACTTCACAGGAGTGACTATTCACTCTTTCAGAGAGTCAAAAATTTCACTTTTGTTCAGATTGATTAGTCACTCTAAAGAGGTTGGGCATATTTTGTCTCTGCGATAGAGTGACTATTCACTCCAGAGGAGTGAATAGTCACTCCTTTTTATTTAGAGTGCACAAAAATCTCGAAGAGCTTCTAAATTTCTATATATTTTTGAATTTATGAATTAGAATAATATGATTTGAGATTCGAAGTACATAAAAATTCTTTTAATTTAAAATTTAAATTTATATGAATGAATATTTGCAATATTTTCCAAAATGTAAAACAAGTCCATATTAACAATCAGTTTCAATTAAGTAAAATAATAAAACTTCTTATAACACCCTGAAAAACTTAAAAGCATAATCATTTTTCCAGGAACAATTATTTTATAACTTCTTCCCTCGAGTGAAACAGAACATTCATTCATTTACTAAATGGAAATTTGTCTTGATAATATTTAAAGAGTAGTATATTCATCTGCTGAATGGATAAACTTGATAATAGTCATGATAATATGTAAAGGGGAAAATATCATCTCACTAATGACGTATTTATTCTCAAAAACTTTGTCACGAAAATACGTCATTCTAGAAGGGGGTTTTTCTTTGAAATGTAATTTACTTTATTGGGAAAATTTGTAATCTCGTTTTTCTATAATCACTTACACTAATATGCTTTTTTTCATCCACACGCAAAAGTAAAACTTCTTAAATATAGGGTGGGTGCACAATTAATTGACCACTGAGACACAAAACTTTAAAAAACAAAAAGTAATATTCGGATATCTTAACTTTGGTTGGTAATCAATATACACTGCTCAAGAATAAAATTGCATAAAATGCATAAAATTGAGAGTAACACGTGTATCTATTCACAATACAGAAAAAAAGACGCAAAAAAATTGGCAATAGAGCTTTAATTCTTTGAAACGATGCACAGTGGGGCAAAATCCCGAAAAGCTGGCCAAAATATGAAAAAGTTATTTAAATGCCACGACATTTCGTACACAGGTGTTTTTCAGGATGCTGATCTCGATTCTAAAATTAAAATTGCAAAATACAAAATGACGGATCCAATATGGCGGGCTTAAAATTAAAATGCTTTGAAAATTATTCCATTTCTATGAAATTTCGTATACAGGTACTTTTGAGGATGCTAAGTACGATTAAAAAATTAAATTTAAAAAAATGGCGAATTAAAAATAAAAACAATTAGATTTAAATAAAATATTTCGAGTTTCGAAATTAAAAAGTTTCGAGGCTAAACGTTACAAGGTGTTTTCAAGGAACTAAGACGTTTTTAATCGAAATTAGCAGATTAATATTTATTTATGAAATACAATTAAGTTCATTAATGAAAAATAAAATACTACAAGGTTTAATTTCTATAATATTATTAAAATAAAATGAAAGGATATTCTAAAATTCATCTTCTGAATCATCTGTAGTATACTAAGTAGACTCTTCAGAAGGAGAGGTGTCGAAATATTTTACAGAAGTTTCTGTGCCTCTAAGGGCAAGGATATTAGTTTTTTCGATGGTAATTTACGTAAGCTTGAAATGAAGGAATCTGATAACATTAAAAGCCGCAAAAAATCTTCCATTGTTTACGTCCTACTGCGTTTTAGGGAGAAATCTTCTCCTTACCTTTTGAACAATTTGTTGCACGATTCTTGAGCGTCTCCCGACATTTGTCCAACAGGCAATAATGACGAAGCTATTATTTCTGTGCCATGAATAAGTAGTATGTGCACTGAAGTTGGCATATAGAACTAGGAATACAATTCGACGAATTCACAAGCTGTTTGTGAGCAATAATCTACTAAATTGGTCAAATGAATGTTAAAAATTACTTGCAATATGACGTGGAATCGTTTGATCAAATCTTCGTCTACGCTCTTTATGAAAGCAGAAATAGTTGCGTTTTCAAAGAATCGATGAACTATATTGTAATCATTTGTGCTTCCAAATCCGAGCTTTGATTTATCGACGAGAAGTCTTAATTGTAAACGAAATCTTTTTTGTAAATTTGTTTTGCAATTTTAGTTTTCTTCTTCTCGTCTGGAGTACGCGCTTGCCATTTCTTTATTTCAAGTTTGTAGGCCAGATGCAAGCTACACTCAAAAGATCTTATACAGGCATGTGACGTGGACATCTCGAATTGTAAATGATTTTCATTCACTTTTAGTTTTAAAATGTCATCAGGATTATTAAACTGGTTTGAAGTTGCCTGATATAGGCATCAACGTTGAGTTGACAAATTACTACTAATGACAATAAAAAAAATTCAATCAATCATCGTTAAAGCTAGTTTGTAATTAACGCCTACTTATTTTCTATCAATGATTGTTTTAAAAGGAATAAGTTTACTCTTCTGATCTGTAATATAATCCATTTCACTGACAGTAGCTTCCGTATTTTCGTGCAAAAAATGGATTCTGATGAGCCTAAAAAATCGAGGAAATGAAGATCTCGAATTCTTCCAGATAACAATTTCTGAATTATTCGCAACACTTAAGTTCTATTGGCACTAGAGAAGTGAAAAAGCTATTTGAACCTAATAGCCCGATCCCCTCGACTAATATATCTACGGATAGGTTGTGAAACGGAGTTTCGTTCGGATAGAGGATTGTGTAGAATAGAGTGCGCCCCCTGGTTGCGAAATGTGGAACTAACAGATTTTGCAAAAGGATAAAGTGTTTCGAAAGGAATATTAAACGAAACCCTCTGTACGATCTGTGATCACACTTACCCACTTGTTTCACATAAGCTTTATGTATTTATAACTCCAAATATAAATTATTTCAAATATATTCCTATACATAATATTCACTGTTTACTATATTATAAAAATAAACTGATTCAAATTCAATTCAATTTTTGCAAATAAACTGATATGAATAAAGGTAAACAACAATATAAAGTTATAGCAATATTTTCTTCGTTTAAGAACATAACAAATTTGAATGCACTCATAGCAGAGTTAGCGAAGGCAAGTATTCTAAAGTGGACTTGAAGTATGCAAGAAATGAAGAAAAAAGAAAAATTCGGAAAAGTGAAAGATGATGCAATATTCTTTATTATAATTTAATAAATTAAAAAGAAAAAAAAATATTGCGCTACGGAAAATAGGACCGCCAACAATCTTTTCACCTGCAGTAAGAACATATTTTATGTAACTTATCAAATGCGAATACAAAGAAAAGGGATTTTCTATTGGAAAAATGTCTAGAAATAATATACTAATGATTATCCGAACTCATATTATGAGACTAAAATTGCCCGGCAAAAATAATCCTGACGGGAATGTTTCGGCTAGCAACTGTCACCTATCTAGTGCCAACTTTTTGCCATTTTTACTTACTCATCAAGTAATGGACAATTGTGGTTTCCCGCAGTAACAAAATTTCGAAAAAAAGCTAGTGGTCAATAAGTTGTATCTACATTGCTGGCTTCGTGTTGGTTATAAATGCATGATCCATGCAGAAATGTGAATTTAATCGTACAAATTTCATGAAAAATTGTATTTAGGCTAATTGAAGGGGGAAGAATTAATTTATGGTGTCAGAATTGGGCCCTGCCTTTGAAAAACACAAAGTTTAGGTTTGTTTTGATATGTAGATGTCCCCCTAAGGCAATTTTATATACATCATTTAAAAGTAGACTTTATTTCCAATCGTTTTGTACCAACAACATTACGATTCTACGACATTAATTATTAATTCTACAACAATTTGTTGCCGAGTTAGTAGGGGTGTTTACTTTTTTCCCCAATACTGTACATTCTGAATCGCAGAAAGCAGGGAAACATCGGTGTTTTTTTTTTTTTATAAAGGTTAAATATAACTAAGAATCGGGATTCAGTCTTTGAATCTGATGTTTAATTAATAATATTTTTCTAGGTGAAATTAGAGGTAGAATTTTTAATGTTCTTCGTGTATCAAAAATGAAAATTGCATCTTGGCCAAGTTATATTTTAATTGCAGGCAATTTTTAATTACATCTTGAAATTAAAAAAAATTTCAGTTCCTGAGAATTTTGTTTTTGTTTGTAAATGTAGCAATCAAATTATCTTGTTCTTTATTATTTCATCTACATTGTGAAATGATGATTTTAAAATCGAAGCTTGCTCCTTTAGAAATTTTAAAAACATAAAAATACTGAATATTTTTTTTAGATTGTAAATACAGCTAAAAACAGTGGTAAGCTGAATACTAGAATAAGAGTGACATCGCATTTAGCGAAATAACTTTCTTCCAGAAACTTATTTTTATCTATATTGTGGATTGTGGCCAGGCCTAGTAGGTAGATTGAATTATTTATTGAATCAAGAGTCATTGAGTTTTTTCACGAAATCATTTATGAAATTGTTTTTTCTTTACAGAATTTTAAAAATATATTTGTGAATTCAAGCAGGCACACACTGTAGTATTTGACCCGAAATCCTGGCCAAAAATATTTTTCTATGTAAATATAGTCCGATTTCCTTGAAATTCTTAGATGTTATTGGGTATCACTATGGCATGTTTGTTATTGTAAATGAAGTCTATAGCATTTACGGTTCATTTACAGAGACATCCAAAAGAATACCTTTACATTATGGTCTATGGGAAAGAATCGTTTGCTTTATATTTTAATGATATCATACTATTTTAAATGTACTGAAATTTATATACATTACTGAGGTGTATTAAGGCACTTATTGTAGAATATGGTGTGCATAAAATATATCGTTCATTTACAGGGACACACAAAAGAATTTTGCTGAAGAATATATTTAACTATTGAAGCCTGCGACCGATAATTTCTGGAAGCGCGTTTGTAGTTGTGATATGCGTTTTAAAATTGAACTATTTTTTTTAAATATTACTTGGTGTGGATACATTCTATAGATCATGTGTTATATAGCTCAAATGTTCTCAAGTACATTTTCATTTATTCACGGAAATGACTGAATGGAAATTTTTGACTATGCTATGCATTTCACTGAACTAACTTTTAGTGTACTATGAATATACATACAAATCTATAACTTAGTTTAATATTTTATATCTTAAACGCTGAGGATGTGTAAGTTTTTAACACTTCACATAATAATAATTATAAACTTTATAAATATTTTGACAACTAAGAAAAAAAAGAGACATCATTTAAGAAGAGCACAAAGAAAAAAGTAATTAAAATAGTAATTTACTAAGTAGACATTTTAAAAATACGAATACATCACATTCCCATAGACTTAACGTTACCGAAGGGAGTTTGGAAGTTGAGTGACTAGCAGCCTTAAATGTTTATTGTTTATAAGAGAAAAGTAATTGTTGATAGATTATTTTATTAACTAGTAATGTTTAATTAAATGTATTTAATTGTACTATCTATAAAATTTATTATTTACATTTAATTTACTTTAATAATAATTATTACATTTAATTTGCTTTAATAATAATTATTACATTTAATTTACATTTAATAAAGATTATTTACATTTGATAAAGTTACATTTAATAATACATTTAATAAAGTGGAGCCTCTAGAGTATAGAGATGCCGGTTTTTCAGTGTATTTAATAGATTACCAGTTTCAATCTGATTTTTTAGAACTCTGTTTTTCATCATCTTCATCACACTCTTCTTAGATTTATCAAGACTACCATCAGACCTAGCTGGAAGAAGAAATTGCAGGGTCTCGCTAACGTATGGCTTGCTCTTTTCCCTTGGTCTCTGTCTAGAGCAGTTTATAAAAGGATCACTGTCTAAACGAAGCCAATTTGAAACATCTCTATTGCAAACTTCTCTATTGCGATCTGCTCTATTGCACATTCTTGAGTACTTTGTACGGTACTGCCTAAACTGTTTGTTTCTGGCCTCGGTAACTTCTTCTGACCGTTGGCCAATGGGTACGACTGCTTTCTTCATTACAGTGCCACCATGAATCAAAACCTTGTGCATTGTTGGAATCATGGGGTACCAATTGTAAAGGTTTACATACAGTCTTGCTGTTTCATCAGCAGATGTTTGGCACTTTTTTCATCAATGCGATACTCACTTGTTATGGCTTCCAAGATTACTTACAACCTTTTCATCATTTCTGCGTCTACTGCAGACTTCCTTAATTCCCTCCTTTCTCCCCTTATTTTCTAACTATGAACCCCCAAAACTAATTGGGAAAACTTTTTTCAGTAAATAAGTATTTACAATTTGAAGCCGATCTGATATTTCTATCAAGAGGTATCGAGTTGCATACGTATGTACGTACAGTCGTGGAAAAAAAGTAAACAACCCCTACTAACTCCTCAACAAATTATCGTAGAAGAAAGTTACTGGTACCGAACGATTGCAAATAAAGACTACTTTTAAATGATGTATATAAAATTTGCTTAGGGGACCATCTACATATTAAAACGAATCCAAACTTCATATTTTTCAAAGACAATACCCAATTTTAACGAGATATTTCAAATCTCTGGTTCAAACTATGCCTAGACACCGAATTTCAAGTCATTTGAATGATAAGTTTTTGAATTATAAACATTCAAAATTTAGTGATTCTAATGTTAAATTTCATTTTCATATTTTTATTTATATCTCCAGAAATTATGCTCCTAATGTGCTAATTTTTTGTGTAGCAATAATACTAATATACCCAAACGTAAATACGCTGAAATTGCAATTTTTATAACTTTATGATATGAATTATGATTTATGAAATTAATACTCGAAAAAATTATGAATTGCAACCTACAATTTTTTTGGATGGAATTAGATTTATTAAGTCCTGCTTTATGGAAATCCAAAATTTCACATTTTTCTTCCAAGTAGTTTTCAAATTATGCTTAAAAAACGGCAAAATGATGGTTTAAGGGGCCGTCTATAATAGGAGTGACTAGATATTTTGAAATTTCTTTTGCTGTCGTGTAATCTAGCAGGCTTCATTGACTTCATAAGGTGCCTTGATCAAGATTAGGGCTCTCTCGGTTAACAATCGAGTTCCGAACTTCAATTTGGATACAGCCCTTAAAATACGCTCGTTTTAAAATAATTAATTTCTCAGAAACTTATGGTACGAATTACATAAAAATTTGTTTTAAGGCTAATTGAAGGGTGTAGAGTTCATTTATACTGTCAGAATTGTATACTGCTATTGAAAAAAACAAAGTTACAGTTCGTTTTAGTATGTAGATGGCCCCCTAAGCAAATTTTATTTATCTCATTTAAAAGTAGACTTTATTTCCAATCGTTCGGTACCAGTAACTTTCTTCTACGATAATTTGTTGATGAGTTAGTAGGGGGTGTTTACTTTTTTTTCCACGACTGTACCTACCTACGTACAGTCGTACCCTTCTTGATCAAGGCACCCGAAGCGCCACTCAAGGAGTTAGTTCAAGGAGCCTGTTAGATTACAAGATAGCAGAATAAATTTCAAAATATCTACTCACTTCTATCATAGCCCCTTAAACCATCATTTTGCCGTTTTTTAGGCATAATTTGAAAACTACTTGGAAGAAAAATGTAAATTTTGGATTTCCATAAAGCAGGACTTAATGAATCTAAATCCATCAAAAAAATTGTAGGTTGCAATTCATAATTTTTTCGAATATTAATTTCATAATTCATATCATAAAATTATAAAAATTGCAAATTCAGCGTATTTATGTTTGTGTATATTAGTATTATTGCTACAAAAAAATTAGCAAATTAGGAGCATAATTCCAGAAGATATAAATAAAAATATGAAAATGCAATTTAACATTACAAGCACTAAATTTTGAATGTTTATAATTCAAAAACTTATCATTCAAATGACTTGAAATTCAGTGTCTAGGCATAGTTTGAACCGAAGATATGAAATATCGCGTTAAAATTGGGTATTGCCTTTGAAAAAAATGAAGTTTGGATTAGTTTTAATATGTAGATGCACCCCTAAGAAAAATTTATATACATCATTTAAAAGTAAACTTTATTTCTAATCGTTGGGTACCGGTAACTTTCGTCTACGATAATTTATTAGGGAGTTAGTAGGGGGTGTTTGCTTTTTTTTCCACGACAGTACGTACCTGCATACATACAGAATCTGTAGGGGCAAAATTTTTATCTCTTCGATTCGGTTGCCGAAAAAAAAAAAAAAAAAAAAAAAAAGAAGGGATTTAAGTAGTTCCCCCGAAAAAAAATTATATAAAAAAATGGCAACAATATGCGGAATTTTTTTTTGTGTGTGAAATTGGCATTCAGAACTATAGCCAATACGATTGCAGTTTTAAAATGGCCCGGCAAAGCCCGGCACACCTTTAAAAAGCTTTCGATATGTTTAAACTAGAGCCAAAAACGCTTTAAAAGTATCCCTTTTACAAATTTAATGTTTTTTTATTATATTAAAATCTGAACTATTTAACACACAGTTTAACACTAAGCTCTATCCTTTCTTAAACACGTAAGCGTTATTCAATTTCAGCTCAAAAATTCATTCAGCCACACAAAAAATTTCATTTAAAAGTAACAACTATGCCAAAAAACAATAAAAAATCATGTCTTCTTTTCAAAGAAGTTTTGTCTTCAACCGAGGCCTGGAGCCTCCGCATATGGCTCAGGTTCTTGAAATAGACATTGATAGACGCGCCAATTTGTCAGCCATTAAAAAATATGACTTTTACAACTGTTGATAAATTTTTAATTTTTGTATTTTTGGCCATGTTTTTGGGTCAAATACTCCACTGTGAGGCGTTTTGAATTTCTATGTGAAAGTAAAATGAATCTTTTCTTGTACATGTCCATTAACTAACGACGAAAGGAAACTATGAGTTTATGTGTTATAATATTTCTTTAGTGCCGTTAATCGAGTGTAAAGTGAATAAATTTGCACATACGCATGTTATAAAACTCAGTCCATTAACAAATTTATGATTTTAGATTTCTGTATAGTGAAATAAATGAACCTACAGTTGTTGTTATTTTTAACGAGAGACGTTTTTCCTTATTTTCATGGATACGACGCTGTCAAGCCTGCGTTAGGAAATGCAGCTCATACAAATTCCATGCATTTTTGACTTTGTTACACATCGAGGATGCTTCATCCAGTCATTTTTTTTTTTATATTGTTTAGATGGGCGGAAGCGCTCATAAATGAGTTGTTGATCGCGACTTTAACGAATTCCATGCATTTCTGAGACCGCTACACAAAGTTGCTGTATCCGGCGACTTTATTTTTATTCAAGCGTTAGTGGTTGGGGTTTAAATGGATTTCTTTTATTTTTGAGATTACTACACAATGTGGTTACAGCATCAACTGCATCGTTTGTTTGTTTGTTTTCATGGGCTGGAAGCATTCTTATATTCGTTAGTGGTTGCTGGTTTAATGAATTTCATGCAATTTTATAATTGCCACACCACGTGGTTGCTGTATCGAGTTTCTTTTTTGTTGGGGGGTTTTATGCGTTTATTGAGAGCGGGGTGTAATTTTGTGAAGCGCTCATACATGTGCCAGGGATTGTGACTTTAACGAATTTTATGCAAATTTCAGATTACTGTAGAACAAGATTTATGCATCCAGTAAAGTTTTTCTGTTTTCATGTTATGAATATTTTCTTAGTGTGAACACCTGAAGTTGCATTTGAAAATTACAACAAGATAAACATAACTGTTTTCGACATATGATGGTCGGACAATTTTGCTAATACTATTACTGGGATCTATTACTGATATAAACAAATTGTTGCACCAGACACCAAATTTGCTCAAAAGGAGCAAGAACAACAGCAAAATTTGTAAAATAGCACTTTTTTCGAATCTGCAACAATACAAACTACGAGAAAATAGCAACTATTGCATAGCTGCCAAATTTCACGCTTTTTATCGTTACGACTAATTTAATTTTTTACTAATTTAATCACCGGAATTTTGGAATTTACACTAAACATACCGGGAATTTTACTAAAATTTCACAAAAATATTTCACACGAGAATTTTTATTTAAATCTTTTTAATATTTTATTTTACTTAATTCTGTGTGGTTTATATTTTATTTATGTCGTTAAGAAATTTCTGGTTCGAATTGAAATATTTTCAGATGTAAATTTCCAACTGGGCGAAAAATGTCCGGGCCAGGATTCGAACCAGGGATCTCTTGGCTGAAGCCGCCAATGCTTTACCATCTGAGCTATCCCGGATCTATCCCAGGGATCTCAGCCAAGAGTTCTCTGGTTCGAATCTTGGTCCGGACATTGTTCGCCCAGTTGGAAATTTACATCTGATATGATTTATTTACCAATTAGAATAATCGTGTTAAAATTAATCTAGTGTAATTACGTATCCAGCAATTTCTGAAATTCCATTACTTGCGATTTATTCTGTTGAGCTGAACCAGATTTCAGACCAGATGCTATAATCAATAAAGTTAACTGTTTGAAAAGGTTCCACCAGATTCGTCCGGGATAGCTCAGATGGTAGAGCATTGGCGGCTTCAGCCAAGAAATCCCTGGTTCGAATCCTGGTCCGGACATTTTTCGCCCAGTTAGAAATTTACAGCTGATACGATTTACTTACCAGTTAGAAAAATTGTGTTAAAATTTATCTAGTGAAATGTTTTCATTTGTTACTGGTCAAATGACCGGTTGTTGGTATGTTTGGTGTTCATTAACGAAAAAATTTCCATTAAAAATTATTAATAACAGAAATGTGTAAAATCTATGCTAGTGTAGTTTCGTTACTTATAGTGTGTTATTTGGACCACTGGTTTTAATCATATGTGTCATTTCTCTAGTGTAGTGTTTCTCAGCTTTCTTAGATTAGTGGCGCATTTTAATAAGAACTTTGGTTCATTTTAATTTATTAGTAAGTTATCTGTAAACATCCATAAGACAATTATCATGATAAATAACATAAGTGATTTTTTCTTATTACACATGCTCTATATTCCTGCACATTTTGGATACCCGAACCTGAAAATTCTATTCGAAGTCAGCCTGAATACGACAAAAAAAATTTTTTGACTCAAATCCAAAACAATGCAAACTTTTTAATAAAAAACCCGACTTCAATGAAATAATTAAAAGATGTTTATTTTAATTGTTGAATTTCTAAAAAATTACTCAACTAACTTTGATGAAATTTAAATGGAACCAATTCAGGGTATCCTCATTCAATATAAAAAAAATCTAATAAATAGGTCACTAGGAGTAATCGGTGAACATACATAAAAGAAATACACATACATATGCTTCGAATTGAGAACCTTCTCCTTTTTTTTCAAGTAGGTTAAAAATAATTTTCTGATTCAACTGAATTTGACGCATTAGTACACTAGTCTCACATACAAAAATATGAATCCCAATATGAAAGAAAATTAATCCATATTTTAATGCAATTATGAAAAATAGTTTACCATTGTATCTCTTATATATTTTTTATTTTATGTAGAAAATGAACATGTGTAAACTCTTTCATATTCAAATTTATAGTTTTCGTCTGAAACAATAATCTGGCCTTTCTTTCGGGAAATCGAGTAAGCCTGAACCGACCTGTAAAAGTCAAAATTCAACCTGAAACTGATCCTATTCCGAAATAAGTCCAGTCTCTAACAGCTCTATGATGAGACAATTACCTAATCATCACATATCCTTAATATTCAAATTAAAATTATATTTCCTGTTTCTCAGAGATGTTTAATGAAAAATCCCTTTGCTTTATTAAAAATATATCTATTTCTTCTTCTCTTTTGGGCTTAATAAATAACATTGACTTTAACGTACGAAGTTCACTCAAGCCTTGAATAAAATACATCAAAAATAAATCTGCTTTCCTATACTAAAGTCATTAACTGTGCATTGCATACTTTTGTTTCCGTGAACTAATAAATTACAAAATATATTCTCTGATCATATGCCCTTTTGCAGCAGTAATTTAAACACTTTATTAATGCTCATATTGGTAGAAAAATGCAAAGGATTATTTCGGTCTAAAAGATCTGCTCTGTTTGTGTTAAAGACGGCATCAGGCATTCAGTAATGTCTTAATTGTTGCTCCTGGTTATAAATTCGCCATTAATCAGCCTTGGCATCGAAGAAGTACCTTAAAATTTCGGTTATGCCGGCTAATAAATCGCTTGACTGCTTTAGAATTCAAAATTTCCGTTACATGATGTATTCTTTGGAGTCATAATTGTCCAAGTTTCAAACATTTTTCGGCTCTATATACTTACAATTGAATCTGACAACTGTTCATCATTCTTACTCTGACCACGCTGCTAAAACATGTAGATCAGATTTTGCCTCTTGTACCGAAGTCACCACCTGGCAATATTGTGTTGCTTGCCTGTCTTTAATAAATACCACGTGCATATCTTGGACTTTTTACTGAATTTCTTGTATGGCCTGAGTTCCTTCATATACGTAATGGACTCAATAGTTGGTCCGGCTCACTTTATTTAACTAAAATTCAATAGTCTAATTTAAGCTATCCATTTTATGTTTTTAATCTCAATATCTTTAAAAAGATAATAAATATCTTTAAAAAGATAATAAATATCTTTATTATCAGCTCCCCCACCCTTTTTTTCCATCTCGCATAGAATGTGTTTCGCATTAAATAATTTTATATTTAAAAAACATTATTTCTAAAAATATTTTATGTCTTATGTATTTTTTCCTTTATTATATTGTATCCACTTGCTACTTAATAAGTAAATAAAATAAGCAGCCACAACATTTTTCTCATGATTGTCATCGGAAAGTTTTCATACATATTTAGTAATGTTCATTAAATTCTGTTTTTTTTTTTTTTTTTTTTTTTTTTTTTCATTTTCTTATCGGTCGATCAATTTGTAGTTAACTATCGCCAAAAGTGTTTTAAAATCTTTATTGATATCCCTTCAGACGTTCGTGAGAAAAAGATACTCAATGTTAACTGTTTCACATGTGATTTTTCAACTGTTATTTTCACTATAAAAATTAATGTAATGTTTTAGTCTGTTTACACAATAGAGTTTGGAAAAGCGATAGATCTATACATTTTTATGAAAATGGTAGTAATAGTTAAACAATTTATTTTCTTGAAACGATTGTAAAATACCAGTAAACATTACTAATCATTGTAAATACCAGCCAACGCTGATTTATAATACACTGGTTTCCAAAAATTAAGGAAAGAAATAGCGATTACAGAAGATGTTATATGCAGATGTTAATAAAACTGAGCCACAATACACAACGCATAGTAATGTATAAAATAACATTAAAAGAAATTACCAGACGATTGTGATGTTTCAGAAATTAACACAATTATAAAATAAACAAAATAAATGTGTCAGTTTGGTATAGGAAAATTACCTTTAATATAGAATATGATCACCGCTAGAAGCAATACAGCTCATACAGCTGTGTGTGATACTACCATTTATGCGATTCATAAATTCACTGGGAAGTGCGAGCCATTGCTAATGTAAAGCAGTTGCAAGCGTGGCAAAGGTCGGAAGAGATTGAGAGCAGCAACACATCTTTCTAAAGCGTCCCAAACATGCTGGATGGGATTCAAGTCTGTTGATATAGCTGACCACTCCATACGCAGAATTGTTTAGTGCTGAAGAAAATCTTCCACGATGTGCCCTGTGCGGTCTACCGTTGCCGTCCTGTAACAGCAAATCTTAACCTATTGCGCCGGCATAAGGGTGCACATAAGTATCAAGGGTGCCATCCCTATAGACGTGAGCATTGATGACCGGCCACTTGCGATTTTAGACGTTTTGTTAAATATCTAGAAAAATACAAGCGGGATTTTATCCTGAAACTTCAGGTGTGTAAACAGCATAGTAGATGTTATATATTTCCTCAAAGATTTTCCCTCGAAACCCCATAAGAGACCATAGACAAATTGAAGTAAAAAGAATACATTTTGGATTACCATGTAAAAACTAAAGTCGCAAAAGCGTTGAAACTATAATGCATAATTAGGAGGCTTCTGGTACTAAACTGTGTTCATTTTTATGAGGATAGCATGTATACTTGTGGAGAAATTAAGTTTTTTATTAAAACAATCCCAAATTTCACCAAGTGTTTTGCTTATAATTTGTAGAGTTTTTAACACAAGAAAACCTTCTTTTCGAAAACCATGACAAACGACATTGTACACAATACCCTGCAATCAGAATTAAAAAATAATAAAAATTGGATGAAAAATAAGCAGGTTCACTAAGTAATGTTTCAGTGCACATGCGCGAATGCAATCAAAATATAATGTACATGATGTATTAGCTAAATGTATAGAGCAACTTTTGTGAAAGTCTCAAAAATGTAGCTTGAAAATTCTGAAAGTAATCTTTGATAGAATAAGCTCGAAATCCGTTGTTCCCAAAAGGAAGCAAAAAAGTCCTTCCGGCCAGTGCCGGGAGGAAGAGGTAGCTTTCATAATCCTTATTTAAAAAAAGACAAATTATATCATTCAAACACACGAAGCTCAATTTAGTGGAAACCGAATATAGGAGATTCAATACTAATTTTTATCAACATAATGAATGAGAATTTCGCGAAATTAGTCAGCTTTATCCAAGCTGCTTTTCTTTAAAGTAACATATATTTGGCTGCCAAATTCGGCAATTTCTTAAAGTGCCTGTCATTTTAAGACAACATGGTGGATGAGGCTAAGCAGTGAACTTGGTCGAGACCTTAGTAATTGCTGTGCACATGCTCACTCACATCGGAATCGGTTAATAAAAGGAGTGCTGTCGCATGCAAAAAATCAGATTTTTCAAAATGTCACCGACAATAGAAATTGAAACTGCTATATCTGAGCCATTTTTTAAGGTAAAGACAAACAAAAAATGCTCCTGAATCCTTATATCAAGGTCAAATGCTTAAGAAAGAAACCTTTTTCAATTTCTAATTTTTTTGCACCTCACTTTAAATATATATATATTTTTTAATTTAATGGTCGCCATTTTGAAACAAGATGGCTGATGAATCTGGCCAGCGAACTTGGTCGAGGTGTTGATGTATACTATCCACATGCCTTCTTACATCGAAATAGGCGAATACGTGTGTTATCGCGTGACAAATACAAGATCGTTTCAAAATGTTAGCCATGCTAGAAATTCAAAGTGCTATAAATCAACCATTTTTTAAGATATAAACAAAAGAACAAATTTTCAGAAACAAAAACTGCTCCGGAATCTTTGTATCAAGGCCAAACACATAAAAAAATCTTTTTCATTTTCCAATTGTTTAATACCTCATTTTGAATTTTAAATTTAATATTTTTTAAATGGCAACCCTTTTGAAACAAGATGGCGAATGAAGCTGGCCAACGAACTCGGTCGAGACATTGGTATGTACTATGTACAGACCAAGTTACATCCAAATAGGTTCATAATTACGCCTGTTATCGCGTGACAAAAATCAGGTCGTTTTAAAATGTCAGCCACAAGAGAAATTCAAAATGCTATTACTCAGCCATTTTTTTTAGATATAGACGAAAGAAAAACTGTTCCGGAATCTTTGTATTAAGGTCAAACACATACAAAAAAAAATCTTTTTCACTTTCCAATTTTTTGGTATCTCATTTAAATTTTTTTTTATTTTTTAATTTTTTTAAATGGCCGCCATTTTGAAACAAGATGGCGGATGAAGCCGGTCAACGAACTCGGTCGAGATATTTGTATGTACTATGTACACACCAAGGTACATCCAAGTCGGTTCATAAATACGCCTGTTATTACGTAAGAAAAATCAGGACGTTTCAAAATGTCAGCCACGCTAGAAATTCAAAATACTATAACTCAGCCATTTCTTAAGATATAGACGAAACAAAAACTGCTCCCGAATTTTTTTATCAAGGTCAAATACATAAGAAGAAAATATTTTTTCAATTTTTAATTTTTTGGTACCACATTTCAAATTTAAATTTTTCTTAAAAATTTAAATGGCCACCATTTTTAAACAAGATGGCGGATGAAGCTGACCAACGAACCCGGTCGAGACATTGGTATGTACTATGTATAAACGAAGTTACGTCCAAATCGGTTCATAAATACGCCTTTTATCGCGTGACAAAATTCAGGACGTTTCAAAATGTCAGCCACGCTAGAAATTCAAAATACTATAACTCAGCCATTTCTTAAGATATAGACGAAACAAAAACTTCTCCCGAATTTTTTTATCAAGGTCAAATACATAAGAAGAAAATATTTTTTCAATTTTTAATTTTTTGGTACCACATTTCAAATTTAAATTTTTCTTAAAGATTTAAATGGCCACCATTTTTAAACAAGATGGCGGATGAAGCTGACCAACGAACCCGGTCGAGACATTGGTATGTACTATGTATAAACGAAGTTACGTCCAAATCGGTTCATAAATACGCCTTTTATCGCGTGACAAAATTCAGGACGTTTCAAAATGTCAGCCACGCTAGAAATTCAAAAGTCCTTCCGGCCAGTGCCGGGAGGAAGAGGTAGCTTTCATATTCCTTATTTAAAAAAAGCCAAATTATATCATGCAAACACACGAAGCTCAATTTAGTGGAAACCGAATATAGGAGATTCAATACTAATTTTTATCAATATAATGAATGAGAATTTCGCGAAATTAGTCAGCTTTATCCAAGCTGCTTTTCTTTAAAGTAACTTATATTTGGCTCCCAAATTCGGCAATTTCTTAAAGTGCCTGTCCTTTTAAGACAACATGGTGGATGAGGCTAAGCAGTGAACTTGGTCGAGACCTTAGTAATTGCTGTGCACATGCTCACTCACATCGGAATCGGTAAATATATAGGAGTGCTGTCGCATGCAAAAAATCAGATTTTTCAAAATGTCACCCACAATAGAAATTGAAACTGCTATATCTGAGCCATTTTTTAAGGTAAAGACAAACAAAAAATGCTCCTGAATCCTTATATCAAGATCAAATACTTAAGAAAGAAACCTTTTTCAATTTCTAATTTTTTTGCACCTCACTTTAAATATATATATTTTTTTTAAATTAATGGCCGCCATTTTGAAACAAGATGGCTGATGAATCTGGCCAGCGAACTTGGTCGAAATGTTGATGTATACTGTCCACATGCCTTCTTACATCGAAATAGGCGAATACGTGTGTTATCGCGTGACAAATACATGATCGTTTCAAAATGTTAGCCATGCTAGAAATTCAAAGTGCTATAAATCAACCATTTTTTAAGATATCAACAAAAGAACAAATTTTCAGAAACAAAAACTGCTCCGGAATCTTTGTATCAAGGCCAAACACATAAAAAAAAATCTTTTTCATTTTCTAATTTTTTAATACCTCATTTTGAATTTTAAATTTAATTTTTTTAAATGGCAACCCTTTTGAAACAAGATGGCGAATGAAGCTGGCCAACGAACTCGGTCGAGACATTGGTATGTACTATGTACAGACCAAGTTACATCCAAATAGGTTCATAAATACGTCTGTTATCGCGTGACAAAAATCAGGTCGTTTTAAAATGTCAGCCACAAGAGAAATTCAAAATGCTATTACTCAGCCATTTTTTTTTTAGATATAGATGAAAGAAAAACTGTTCCGGAATCTTTGTATTAAGGTCAAACACATACAAAAAAAAAAAAATCAGGACGTTTCAAAATGTCAGCCACGCTAGAAATTCAAAATGCTATAACTTAGCCATTTCTTAAGATATAGACGAAACAAAAACTGCTCCCGAATCTTTTTATCAAGGTCAAACACATAAGAAGAAAATATTTTTTCAATTTTCAATTTTTGGTACCACATTTCAAATTTCAAATTTTCTTAAAAATTTAAATGGCCGCCATTTTTAAACAAAATGGCGGGTGAAGCTGGCCAACGAACCCGGTCGAGACATTGGTATGTACTATGTATATACAAAGTTACATCCAAATCGGTTCATAAATACGCCTTTTATCGCGTGACAAAATTCAGGACGTTTCAAAATGTCAGCCACGCTAGAAATTCAAAATGCTATAACTCAGCCATTTTTTCAGATATAGACGGAACAAAAACTGCTCCGAAATCTTTGTATAAAGGTCAAATACATAAGAAAAAAATATTTTTCCATTTTCAATTTTTTGGTACCACATTTCAAATTTTAAATTTTTAAAAAAATTTTAAATGGCCGCCATTTTGAAACAAAATGGCGGATGAAGCTGGCCAACGAACTCGGTCGAGAGATTGGTATGTACTATGTACACACCGAATTACATACAAATCGGTTCATAAATACGCCTTTTATCGCGTGACAAATTTCAGGACGTTTCAAAATGTCAGCCACGCTAGAAATTCAAAATGCTATAACTGAGCCATTTTTTAAGATATAGACGAAACAAAAACTGCTCCGGAATCTTTGTATAAAGGTCAAATACATAAGAAAAAAATATTTTTCCATTTTTAATTTTTTGGTACCACATTTCAAGTTTTAAATTTTTTTTAAAATTTTAAATGGCCGCCATTTTGAAACAAAATGGCGGATGAAGCTGGCCAACGAACTCGGTCGAGACATTGGTATGTACTATGTACACACCGAATTACATCGAAATCGGTTCATAATTACGGGAGTTACAGTGTGACATATGTCAGATATATATATATATATATATATATATATATATATATATATATATATATATATATATATATCAATTTTGAACGGAGGGTGGTTTCGGGGTCTGGGGGTCATGATCGATGAAAATATACCAAAATTTTTTGAAATCGCTTTCCTCCGAACGGCTGCAATAGGTAGCTTTTTTGTAAAGAAAGCTACCTAAAATGCTATAACTCAGCCATTTTTTAAGATATAGACGAAACAAAAACGGCTCCGAAATCTTTGTATAAAGGTCAAATACATAAGAAAAAATATTTTTCCATTTTCAATTTTTTGGTACCACATTTCAAATTTTAAATTTTTAAAAAAATTTTAAATGGCCGCCATTTTGAAACAAAATGGCGGATGAAGCTGGCCAACGAACTCGGTCGAGAGATTGGTATGTACTATGTACACACTGAATTACATCCAAATCGGTTCATAAATACGCCTTTTATGGCGTGACAAAATTCAGGACGTTTCAAAATGTCAGCCACGCTAGAAATTCAAAATGCTATAACTCAGCCATTTTTTAAGATATAGACGAAACAAAAACTGCTCCGGAATCTTTGTACAAAGGTCAAATACATAAGAAAAAAATATTTTTCCATTTTTAATTTTTTGGTACCACATTTCAAGTTTTAATATTTTTTAAAAATTTTAAATGGCCGCCATTTTGAAACAAGACGGCGGATGAAGCTGGCCAACGAACTCGGTCGAGACATTGGTATGTACTATGTACACACCGAATTACATCGAAATCGGTTCATAATTACGGGAGTTACAGTGTGACATAGGTCAGATATATATATATATATATATATATATATATATATATATATATATATCAATTTTGAACGGAGGGTGGTTTCGGGGTCTGGGGGTCATGATCGATGAAAATATACCAAAATTTTTTGAAATCGCCTCCCTCCGAACGGCTGCAATAGGTAGCTTTTTTGTAAAGAACGCTACCTAAAAATGAGGCTCTGTATTCAAACATTGCCACTACTGCGTACGTGCAATTGTGTGTAACATATACTGTATTTGGATACATCCCCTCATATTTTTTCTTACTTTTGAAAACAACGGATTTCCAGCTTATTCTATCGACGATCACTTTCAGAATTTTCAATCTATGTTTTTGGGACTTTCAGAAAAGTTGCTCTATACAGTTAGTTAGTACATTATGCACATTATATTTTGATTGCATTCGCGTATGCGCAGTGAAACATTTAGTGAACCTGCTCATTTTCATCTATTTATTATTTTTTTATTCTGATTAGAGATTATTGTGTACAATGTCGTTTGTCATGGTTCCTAAAAAAAAAAAAATTTATATCAAGAACGCTGCAAATTATAAGCAAAAATCTTGGTGAAATTCGGGATTGTTTTTATAATAACCTTAATTTTTCCTCGAGTGAGCGTGCTATCCTCATAAAAATGAACACTATTAAAAGAAGCCTCTTAATTATGTGCTACAGTTCCAATGCTCTTGCGACATTAGTTTTTACAGGGTAATCCAAACGATATTTTTTCTTCAATTTGTTTACGGTCCCTTATACAGATTCGGGAAAAAAATCTTCGTAGAAATATGTGACGTCTACTGTGCTGTTTACACACCTTAAGTTCAGGTTATTCCTCTAGTATTTTTCTAGATTCTTAACAGAACATCTAAAATCGCAAGTGACCGGTAATCATTGGCCATATAGTGTATATGATGTAAAATAAGAAAGAGCACTTAACAAAATATTTATTCTGTTCTGATATAGCTGGCACATTCAATGCAAATCTGGTCTCGATGAAATGGCAGTAGATATTGTGATGTCTTAGAAACCACCTCCCCTCCCCAGATCCCTGACTACAAAGCTGTGGCTTAGTACAACGGGTTGTGATGCATGCCTTAAGGGAGAGGATTCGGCTGATCCCTACATGGTGGGTTTCTACCTACAAGTACTCAGGTATGTATGTATAATTCCTAATTTCTTGAGTTATTTTGCCTGATGCTGCAATACACGCTACATATATGCCATTTTGGATAGTCATGGTGCTAACCTGGCTCAGGGAAGTTATAGACAGTATCGAAAATGAGGACTTGTGCCAACCAGACAGAATTTAGCAGTGTTGGGTTTGAACATGCGCATTGAACGAAAACTCACGAACTTAGCTCACTTTCTGTGAACGTTGAGTTGAACTTAACTGACTTTTTGATAAACGAACTTGAGCTGAACGAAAGCTCCAAAAGTCTGAGAGTTTGAACGAAATTTACAATTCAAACTCAATTTTCTTCATAATTTATTTAGAATTTTTCTAGCCGTTAATAACACGTTTTTCTCATTCAAATGCCATTTAGAAGCCAACATGAAGTCGGGACTGGTCGAGTCCGAACATCAGTTTTTCTGGGTCGTGCCTGGGTCTTGCTTTTTCTGAAGACTCGGGCCGGGCCGAACCGGACTTATTTCTAGGCTTGTGCTTTATTCTTCCTAGAAGTCTGCACCGACCGAAATTTTCTGATCCGGTCACAACCCTGCTTGTATGAAAATCATTGACCTGTTTCTGTCTGACTCGTGCAAAAATCTGCTTAAGGAACAACCTCCTTGGGTCAACAGTTTTTGCCGAAAATACATAGGGGAGAGTAGCCGAATTTGGACCACTTCACTTATTTTCAGGTGTAACTCGCTTAATTTTTGAATCTGCAAAACATCATTACACGGGGTAAATCTATTCATCTACTAACTAAATAAATCTTTAGAGCAATTTCTTTTTGAAAATCTTAAATTTTATTTTAATTTGAAAAATTTGTCAAAAGTGGTCCAAATTCAGCAACTGGTCGCCTAAGTTGGACCCCCAGTCTCCTAAATTGGACCAAATAATATCAGGTTGTTTTAATGACCAGGAAGTATAACTAATTTTATTAAAAGAAAAGTTTACGATTAATGAAACAATCAAACTAAATAACAGCAATGAAACATAATGAAATCAAATTTATGAAAATAAGAGTAATTGTATTAAATCAAAATGTATTCAAAATATAAATCGAAGTTATCAGTAATAAAGAATAGAAATTATGGAACTAATTGTCAGTTACTTGAATATCATGTAAGGAGTGATGCAAAGCTTACACATGAATTTCGTTTATAGATTTTTTTAGCGCGCACGACATGGAACTGTATTTGGCAATCTGAACGCTGAATCATTTCTGCTATTTTATTTTTCTTACAAATTAGGCAAAACCATCATCACTGTCTAGATTTTTCTTTTTAGATTCTGAATTATTACACTTTTTTTCAACAGAAGTTATCTTTACATTATGTTTGTAGTTCTTCCCTTCCATCATTTTCTTGCTAATTGTATTACGTCTATTTTTTTAATTTTGATGTTGCAATTGCTTTGTACTTCCCTTTTTTTTGTCATTTCAAGGTTTACTTTATATGGCGAAGATGTTAACAGAATTGTTTTTGTCTGCCTCTGTACTATGATTCAACTGAATTTAACAAGGGAGATAATAATTCTAATGATTTTTTGGCTTTTGGGAGGATTTGTAGCTGCAGCCTTCTTGCAGGTCAATTTCTTCACAACTTAATCTCTCCTTTTTGTTTCCTATATATTTGACAGCTTTTGCTATCACGGTTGTTTTTCTTCCAGACAGTTTGTCTGTGTTTTTTCAACATTTTCAATATTATATTAAAAATGTGTTTAAAAAATATCCTCTATTGAAAAATACGCTATGATTAATAAAACGCAAACATTATGTATTCAAACAGTGTTGAATTCAGCACCCGGAGCCTTGAAATAACCACTACCCCTGAAGGTTTGAGATTTTATGCTTCTTAATGGCAGAAAAGTATAACTCCACCCTCCAGAACTGTAAAAAGTCTGCAATCACAAGTATCCTCCAGGAGGAAAATGTTTGAACTCAAATCTGTAAATCAAATACCCCGTAGGAATAAGGAATTCATAGAAAATAAATAAAAATACATACAAGATAAAAGAATTTGCAAACAAAATTTATTACATAAACATATAAAAATATGTTATGTTTATATAGGCCTAAATGGTATAAAAAAATTAATCCAGATAAAAAAAAAAAAAAAAAAAAAAACTTGCATGGAGATAGTAATCCATTATAAAATATTTTTAAAAAAATTAAAAAATAATGTACAAAGCGTACCGTCCTCGAAATTAATTACTTACTTTTCAAATTTATGATCGCATATCTGGTCCAATTTAAGCAACTGAAATTGGCCCAATTACGGCAACTGCGCCATTTTTGAAAACAGATAATCTCGAGACTAAGAACAAAAACGAAATCAAACAAATCTGCGTGAAAACTATGCGCAATAAACCGACGAATTCATATATGTACTCTCTTAAAAAAATTCAGCGATTTTAACTCCGACTGAGTGTATTTTCACTCCTTTCCAGTATTGAAAATGCACTTATCCTATAGGAGTGAATTTCATCCATCTTGCGGAGTGGTTTTTTTTTTCATTCCTTTTTGATAAGCTGTTTTCGCTCTTTTTTCGACTAAATTAATAGGCAAAACGAGTGACTGCACTCATTATTGAGAAGTCATTTTTAATCCCCCCCCCCCTTTTTTTTGTCAAATTAAATTCGCAAAATAAGTTATTTCCCTCTTATTTTCAGATTTTTTTTTAATTTAGTTTTTTTTAACGTATATAACTCCCCAGTTTTCAAAAAGTATTATTTTTAAAACTCCATTTTGTTTTATTTTAATCCAGATGCAGAAGAAGAGAAGAAATTTTGTTTTCATTTCCGAAAGATAAATTAAATAATAATAATAATAATAATAATAAAAGATGGTTCGCGTCATACCAAGACAAGATTTTTTACCTAGTCAATTTCCTCAAGTGCGCTGTTTTTACTTTATCTTTCTTATGATTTTTTTTCTTTTTAATGTTTTCACATTGTATATATAATTTTAACGTTATTACTTTTAACCCGGAAATGTCGATTTCTTTAATTATTTCTCATATTATTATATCTTCTTAATATATTTTGCTTATGACACAGGTAAATAATTATGGAACATAGAATTCTTTTGTTACATACCTGCAGACTTTTTTTTTTTTTTTTTTTGGTTAAACTTTTGAATATGAACGTAGCGAAGTATAACACAAAAATAAAAATTCACAAAATCATAATAAAAAAAAAGATCAAGCTAGTTGTGTCATAAAATAAATTAATAATATTTTTTACTAATCTGTTATTTTCTGATACTTTTTTAATTATCTTTTATATTTCGTACTATTTATATAACACTGTGTCAATTAGAAAAATAATAAATAAAGCGTAGATGTGTACAACCATCTAAATGAACACAATTTATTGAATACTTGTATTTACTGAAAAATTAACAAAAAAAATAGAACATATATTATAAGTTAATAATAATAATTTAATAATTTTTATTATCATGGGTTGTGTTCCGCAAATATTTTTGAGTGTAATGAGCAAAGTAGTATATTAATAATCAATAATATAAGCACAAAGTGATATATGTTTAATAATGTAAATACCAATTTGCGTAATTTTACACACTTTGAATACGAGAAAACTACAGGTCTATGCGCATTTTATTAATTATAAAAATTACTGAACAGATGCATTAAAAAAAAAAGAAAACAAGTAATTTAAGAAATTCATGTTTCCGGTTTAGAAGTAATAACGTTAAATAACGCAAAAAATCATATATACAATGTGAATATACAACAAGGAATGGCGAAGGAATTGCAAGAAAGATGAAGTAAAACAACTTACTTTACCTTAGAATTTTCAGTATTAGTAAAATCCTAGAATCGCTGGTAGCCATCTTGGATTTAGCTGGGAAACAAAAACGAAATTTATTCAGTTCTTTGTGATGATTGCCCTCCCCCCACCCCCCGTGCTTTCGTGGGCATAATCCACCTATCTTATTCTATACCATTTTTCAGTCAATCAAATTATAATTGTAATATTGTTTTAATCGTATAGGTAACGCTAATTTTTAACGCTTGAAACAAACAAGCGACTCTCTTGTAAAAAAGGGCCCCACCAGTGGCTGAGAGGTTCTGCTCTCGAAGCTGGTAGACGGGAGGTGCTGGGTTTGATCCCAATCGCGCCCGTCGGCCTAATCGTTCGGAGTTTTCGTGGTTTTCTTCGAACCTTGGATTTCCAAGCGTTAATACGGGTTAGGTTCCCTTAGAAAGACCACCACGAAGGGCACTCACCCCTGGGCCTATATCCCTCGTGCAGATAATTGGCCGTCATAAATACAACCAACCAACCAACCAACTTGTAAAAAAGGTTCTCGGTTCTCCCTCTGCCAAACTAAATATCTCGTTACAGAGTTTCAGCCAATAGGGAAGTTTCTTAAACCGTTCTTTTAGAGATATTTTTTCTGTTCCCATCTGAAAGGAGATGTCCTGGGATGCTACTCCTAAAAGGGTGATTTGGCAAACCAGTTTTTTTCTGGAAAATGTCTCTCTTTGATAAAACAGATACTCAGAAAGAACAAAAACACGCGTAAAGCTTTTCGTTCTTTTGTTGAGTTAATAATTCGTTTTTTTTTTTAATTACGAGTGTATATGAAAATATAACAACTTACCTTAGAGTTAAAGTATTCACTTACGTTTAGTAGGAAAAATTAGATCAAAACAGCTAACTTTAGGTTTTTAAAATTGTCTGAAAACAGCACGTGGCAGGCGGTTGCTTCTTCTAATCATGAGTGATGTCATTCTGATGAGTATGATTTCAGCGGTAGATGGCCTCTCTTCCTGTAATTAACGGCAGAATGGCAACGGTCCAATTAAAGCGGCGGTCCAAATATGGCTACTCTCCCCTATATTTTTAAATTACCATTATTCTACAATTAAAATTCACTTTAAAGAAAAGTACATGTACATTTTCTGGGAGGGTGGGGGGATACATTACTATAAAACCTGTTATAAGAATCTGTGCATCACGAAATCCCGTTTCAAACAGAAAATAATCTTGATCGGTGCAAAATGGATATATAATAATCAGTTTGAAAATAAATAATACATTTGCAAGAGACGACAGACTTGGTAAAAAGGGAACTTAACTATAACGATTTTTTTCTCTACTATGTGATTCCGTCTTAGAAGGTTTTTCGATATAGAATTTTTCAGATTTTTACGTCTCCAAGCCGTATAACTGGAATAATGGCATTATTAATAATTCATATATTTATGTATAAGTAGAGATCCATTAAACAATCAATATAGTTTACAATAGGATATACAGAAAGAAATGTAGTAGAAACACTATATTTTGGAACGGAGGTCCCTGTACTATGCAATCTATAGCACTTATATTTAAAATTAAAAATATAAATATGAAAAAGAGACTGTAATATTTTTTTTTGTCAGAAATCCTCACACAAGACAAAATTTTAAACATACCGATGTAAAAATAAATATCTATAGAAAACAATTAACACTATACAAATTGTTGATGCATTTTATGCGTCATTTATAAAAACAATCGTTAAGAAAGTCCAAATTTTTCCCAGAAAGTTTGAGTAGTTATTTTTTATTATTATAAATATAAATATTTCGTGAATAAAATTAAGGAAAATTAGTATTAAAAATTTTATGGTACGAACTCGAAATTTCTGAGTACAACATTTGCCAGAATTAGCAACACTGTTTGTGACCTGTATAGTGGTTAAAATAGTCCGCGAGCCAGGTGCAAATTTCGTCAGTTATTTCCTTTCGGCCGATAACTTGTAAAATGCTTCAGAGTTGTATCATGAAGCTCTTTGAACGTCTGCTGCGGTTCTGCGGGTGGGTTGAGCAGCGGCAGCCTCCTACGCACGTAAAAAAAATAATAATTTTAGTCATTTCCTCCCGATTGAAAATTTATAAAATGATAGTTAACATACTATCTTGAAGAAAAAAAGTAAGCTGATTATAAAGTGATGGTTAATACGTCAGCTGGTCACACGAACATAATTTTTTTTTTTTTTTTTCAGTGATTTCCTCTCAATTGAAAATTTATCAGATGACAGTATACATGCTATTTTAACCCTAGAACTACCGAAAATTTTACTCAAGTTTTATAAAAACATTCTACACCAGAATTTTTACTTAAAACTATTTAATTTGTTTATTTAACTTATTATTGTCTGATTTATAAATTTAGTTTGTTTTGAAGAAATTTCTGGTTTGAATAAATATTTTGAATGTACATGTCGGGTCCATTGGACCCTTCTGGTAGACAGAGGGTTAAATAAATAAACATGTCAACTGGCTGTATCTCAGTGGTAAAATTGTCAGCTGATGCCCTGAAGAGTGTAATGCAGGAGCAAAACAGGAGCACCTATCACTTATTTAAATGCACCAGCTGACGAGTTTTCTATATTGCTAGTTGATTTTTTTATTACATACAGGATCATATTAACTATCAGCTTACGGATATTCATCCGGGAGGAAATAGCCTATCTTAAGTTATTCGACTTTACGCTTCATGCTCTAACTGTGAGATATAATTTTACTGTGATGTTTCATTTACATCAACGTTCTTTATAGATACTTTAAAATTGATAAACATAGAAATAAATAAATGAAATGCTGTGATAAGAAAATTAATTAATAAATAATTTATTGAAACTTAAATATATAGTACATAATATTTATTTTAAAGAATTATTCAATTTAATTTTGTAATTTAATCATATTCATTTCCACTTTGACTCGTGTTGCTCTCGTCTCCCATTCACTGCCAGAGTCGCTGTCAGAACTATCTGCCACCATGTCTTCATTATCGTCACCTGTACAAAAACACAAAGAAAAAAAAAATAAATATGTATGTTTAACGTAACATAATCGACATGATTAAAATTAAATAAAAAATATTACCTTTTTCGGGCAGAACAGTTATTTGATCAATCGATGATGGTAACTGAGGTCCAGAAAACCAATTGATTTCATGTTTGTTCTCGATTTCTACCCAGCCACAGTCTGACGGTTCATCTGTAGTTGGGACTTTTAGATGTGCGTGTGAACAAATTTGCGCTATGTAACATGTTCGTAAAAAATGCTGATATAGTTCCTATTTGCATGAAGGTAGAGACGAGCCATCAATTCCTTTTTTGGGTAACTGGAACCAGTCATCATTGTCGGAATGTTAGAGTGGAGAGCATTTTCGCGGATCCCAACCGTTATATTTAAAATAAGAAATTGTGCATGCGAGAGAACATAAACTGAAATTCTCTTACTAGAAAAATTGCACAGGGTTACCGAGTTTGCTATATGTCATCATGCTAAATTGGCGGTTATTTTTTCTTTCGAAAATAGAGAGAGAATGTTATAATTAAAATAAAAACATAAGAAAAGTATTTAAAAATTTAAATTAAATATATTTTATCCATAAAAAGGTAAATAAAATCAGAACTGAATAACTTAAATCCATAAAGAGTGAATAAAGGAAAGAAAATTTTACTGTGCTGCCACATATGTTCAGTGATTTAAACGAAAATGGTCATTAAAAGAATTTTATAATTATCTTAATAGATAGCTTTTAATTACTTATAACTGAATTGAAAAGCAGTTCCAAGAAGCTGTATTTAAAAAAGAAGGCCATAGTAATAATATTCAATAAAAAATATATTTAATATTTAGTAAAATTAAATAAAAAAGTAGAATAGGATGTAAAAAAATAATGCATTACTAAATTTGTAAAAATCATAAACTATTACATTTAAATTTATATGTACTGCTTAAAATAAATTAATAATGTTTCTTTAAATATATACTATTTTTGCAGCAGAACATACAAGATTTAAAAGAATATATTTTAAACTTTATGTTAAAAAAATAAATATATAAAATAAAAATAAAAATAAGATAATCATTCTTCTTATTATTAACTGTGGAAATGAATGGTATATATTTCCAGCTACAATTTTATTAATAATACATTTAAATTACTCAGCTCATTTGCAAAATTTAACTCTTTATCTGTTGAGTAATAAATAATTTCCTAATTCCGTTAGTATTAAATACTTTAAGGAAATCGCATGAAGCTATTGGGTCGTTCGGAAAGTCTTGTCCGTTTGGGAAAATAGATTCGCACCGGAAAATTCTATCATTTAATTATTACACATTCATTCCAATATCTAATGTCTAATAATTACCGGGCAGAGTTTTCCGGTACGAATTGATTTTCCGAATGACCCAATACTTCTAAAGCAGTGTTTTTTGTCAATAAAAAAATAATAATAATGTAATTGACATAGGAAATCACAAAACAAATAAAAATAGAACATTAAATTGATGGTAGAGGTATTTTTATTTATTATAAGCCATTGGCTTACTACAACATTTACAAAAAGTTTTGCTAAACTGAAAAAAAAAATTAAAAAATGTTGATGCGATGAAAATATCACGCCTGATATGATAAAAGTTCCAATCTGGTAACCCTGTACGTTCAATTTTTCTAGTAGTAAGGTAATTTCTATTTAAGTCCACACGCATACGCAGTTTCTTATTTTAGATATAACAGTTGGGATCGGCGAAAATGCACGCGGAGACAGTGAATTAGAAGGGGATGAGATTTTAAAAGTATCTATAAAAATATAAATGTAAATGAAACATCACAATAAAATTACATCTTTCAATTAGAACATGCAGCGTAAAGTCGAATAATTTAAGGTAGGTTATTTCCTCCCGGATGAATATCCGTAAGCTCATATAATATGATCCTGTACGTAATAATAAAAAAATCAGCTAGCAATATGCCGAGGGAAAGCTTGTCAGCAGGTGCTTTTAAATAAGTGATAGGTTCTGCCGTCTGACTCCTACGTTACATCCTTCAGGGCATCAGCAGAGAATTTTTTTCACTGAGATATAGCCAGCTGACATGTTTTTTTTAATTTAAAATGGCATATATACTGTCATCTGATACATTTTCAATTGAGAGGAAATCACTGAAAAAAAAATATTTTTTTTATGTTCGTGTGACCAGCTGACGTATTAACCACCACTTTATAATCAGCTGACTTTTTTCCTTCAAGATATTGGGTTAACTATCATTTAATAAATTTTCAATCGGGAGGAGATGACTAAAATTATTGTTTTTTTACATGCGTGGGGGGGCTACCGCTTCTCAAGCCACCCAAGGAGCCGCAACTGAAGTTCACGGAGCTTCATGATGCAACTCTCTGAAGTGTCTTACAAGTTATGGGCCGAGAGGAAGTTGGTCATGAAAATCTGCTGCTGGCTCGCGGACAAAAAGGGCTTTAGAACTTGACGTTTGTTACGGATTTCGATCGGTTTTGGATTGGGTTTTGACGCTTGCGGTTTGGGTAACCCGCCATAAGAACTCCATAGCGTACACACGGGGAAAGAGGTTACTTCTATTTAGCAAATACTTATGAATTTTTAAGACAGTTATACATTTGTATTGTAAGCTTTTGCTGATGAATACTGAACATCTTACAATCTATACACACGTAATATGTCTACGTGTGCATAAATTATCACGAACACTATATATGTGTTTTGAGTGTGTCAAAAAAGAATTATAGATATATTTTCCATATTACGAGAGAAGAAAAAATGGTTCTTAATAGTACTGTAAAAAAAGAATAATCTGTGATTACATTTCTTACGTACATTTTACTTCTCAAGTAGTAAATTGAATATATGGGGAATCCTCACAATCTTTTGACTTTTGGGGGAAAAAAATCTGGCGAAATTTAATTTGCTAAAATAACATTTTAATCTGATACACGAATGCCTTAAAAATTCAAAATAAAGAAAAAATGGTCAGCAGCGAAAATTTTTTTATTTAACTGAGGTTTAAGTTAAACTTGCGAGCTTCCTTTTCCTTACCGTTATACCCCTATAACTTTTTATTTTCTTCTAAATTTTTACTTATAATGGATTTGCATAGTACCCACAGGACATTCAAATAAGAAATAATAACAATGTAGTACTTTTAATACAGAATTTTTGTATAAAATTGTCTTAAAGGGGTCTTAAACAAGGGACGGTAAGGTAAAAAAAGGGGATGGTATTGGAAAAAAGGGACAAAATGGTAAAAAAAGGGAAGGTAAGGATGGAACGGTAAGGAAAATTACCACCTATTTTTAGGAAAATTATGTTAAGACTAAGTGATAACCACAAAGTTCATTGATTTTTACAGTTGTTAACATTGGATTAAATTTTTAAAAAAAAATTAATTTACCGCGAAAAGTGCAGGAATAATCCTTGGGGACGATGAGACTACCAATAAATCCACGATGCTTGAAATTGATATTTAAATGCTGATTTAAATTCTACAGTAAATTTCCTGCCAATGAATTTTAGACATTATTTCTCTAGCATACTTCTGCATAAGGAAAACTTGAAAAAAAAAATCTGTGGCTGTATCTGAAATGATTATCTGTATAAATTTAGAAGAGGGATGGTAAGGAATCTAAAACCCAGGGACAGAGTTTAAAAAATAATAACAACCCTAAAAATGTGTGCAGGTTATATTTTAGCTACATATTTATATAAAACAATAGTTCTAGTTTCAGAAAAAAATTACATCGAATTATTTTTATTGAAACAATTTTATACAGAGAGCTCCAAACTTAAAAATCAGCATCAGGTACACGGGACGGTACATGAGTTTTCCTGGTATTTGGACCCCCAACATCGCCCAAAACTTATTTATCTCGTTAATATTGTTATGCAATCATGCAATGGGATATTCCCCAGTTTATGAAATAAAAAAAAACACAAAAAATTGTATTAAATAAAAGATTATTATTCAGGGACATGAAAGTCAAAAGATTGTCAGAATGCCCATATACTGATTCATATTGCAATACGCATGTTTTTTTTTTTTGTTGTTGTTTTTTTTTTTTTTGGGGGGGGGGGACATAATTCTGCTCAAACTTTTTGTGAAAATACCAACAACTTGATTAGCAAAAAACTTAAATCTGACCTCTAAAAATTATTGTAAAGTGAACCCAACCCACAGAAAGAAAATCAGAGTGCACCCCCCCCCTCCCACCTAAAAAAGGTACATCCCGATCCTATGCAGGACTTTATTCAAATATCTTGAGGTGTCTGCTATTCAGAGGTTTTAAAATATTTAAATATTAGGCAATATATATATGTTTATTTTTTAATATAAAAGATATATTTTTTTTTACCCGACTGAAAAGAAGGGTTATGTGTTTCACGCGTATCTGTGTATGTGGATTTCTTTATACCCTCGAAACATACCAAAGGCTGGATAGATTTTAATGAATGAGGTCTCTATCAATTCGTCTTAATAGCCCGATGGTTATAGGCTAGGTTTTGTTTTTATAAATTGAAAATGGCGGTAGAGCCGGAAAAAAAATTACACACCCTATTGAGTGGCATATCATTGGATAGGTCTTTCAAAATGAAGACGATGTTTTATTGACTATTTTACAGTCAGAAGCTCCGTTAAAATATTATACAACCTGGAAGTTATGTATGTAGGATCTCTAGCTTTACTGCTACTCTAACCATCATAGACATCTATAGACCTCATCAAAAGAGTGTTTATAGATAGGAATTAAGAATTAAACATAATTTAAAAGTCATCAATTCAAGTATATAAAAAAATAGGTAAGTAATATAAACAAGTAATATAACAAAAATATTTTAATTCAATTCTTACTTAGGTCAATAAGAGAATTTTTTTCTCCCATTCTTCTTTCCTCTTGAGTGGCGCTTAAAATAGCTTGATCAAGAAGAGGGCTCTCTCGATTATTGAAAATTAATTAATTTAATTTAATTAATGAATTAATATTTGAAAACAACTGGATTAATATCAGTGTCATACACTACAAGTTTAAAAACTTTATTTGAGCTTGATTGGATAAATAATAAGTATTTTATTAACGATTGAAAATTTGAACAAGATATATATAGTGAAAGTGTGAGCTAATAGTAGGAATTGAAAAAAAATAGTTTTACATTGATGAGAAATAATTAATTAGTTCACTTTTTACGCAGTCGGGTTTTTTTATTTCTTTTAAATTTAATTGTTTATAAAGATATGACTATTTCTAATATGAAAAAAAAACATCCATTCACTTGCTTTACGAAGTAAATGAGTCACTTAAAAAATCAAAACTATCAGGATTTCATTTAATAACTTAAAAATGAATTTTATTTGACTCATTTGTTTAAAATTTAATATAATCTACATGATTTTATTCAATAAAAACATACTTTAGTTTAAGAAAACCAGTGCAGCCATGCATGTACTATAAAGTTTTGTTTTGATAACGACTATACTATAATTCCAAGTGTCTATACTTGGGACATTTTGGATAGCAGATGCAATAGAAATGTAGTGCTCTTTTCAGAAATTGAGAAATCGAGTAGCATTTTCCATTTTTCAATAAATTTTGTGGATCTTTCAGAAAACTCTTTCAAATTTGGCGTTTTGAACCGAATTTCCAGACGCGATAGCCTTACACACTTCGTCATGAAATAACAATTCCTTATTATAACCCAAAATGTAATATATTTATCAAAAATCAAAAATTGTATTCCCTTCTAAAATTTTTCTTAAGTCATGGCTGTTGATTTCACCCTTTGTATGTTTAAACATGCGCCTGTAAGTGTGTCAAAGGTTCACGTTGGTGTGCTGGGAATACTATTTTTATTTATTAGAGAACAGTCTTAAAATGACTCTTTTTAATGGTTTATTTTATTTCTTTCACTATAAGTCAATATGTGTGATTAAAGAAAGGCGTGGTGATAATTTTTTTTTTTTTTTTTTTTTTTTTTTTTACTGGAGACAAATTTTACAAAGAAGAATAATCATGCAATTTAAAATTATAAAGCACTGATTTAATAATACTAATTTTGAAAGAGTCAGAAAAAGGATCCTCATTGAGATCCACATTAGCACTTTTGTTTTCGAAAATATAATTTAGTCAACAAAATCATCTATAAAAGTATTGTTCAAAAATTTTTACTACAGGGCAAGGACAATGACAATATGAAGACACAACTTCTTGACTCCAACTTTATACTCAATTGTCAACAAGCTAATAAAACTATTCCTATTTGAACTCTCTTTCTCAGCCGAAGCTTTGTTGAGTTAGTGGGTAGTCATCTGTAGGCTTCAAGTTTCAATATCAGATCAAGGTGGAAGTAGCTTGAGATCGAAATCGTTTTCCGAATCAAAAGTGTCGAAATACTGGATGTTGGTGTTGTTTTATGACGGCCAGTTATCTAAACGTGGGATATGGGCCCGAAGGGGAGATGCCCTCTGTGGGGGGTCTTTCCGAAATACTGGGGTTTTATGGGAATTCGTGGGTAATAACGCTTTCTGGCGTTTTTGAGAAGGTTGGTTGTTTATGTTTACTAGGTAGAAAAATTCAAAATTACTGTGTGGGAGGAGGGGGGGTCAGCCTATTCTGTATCAATAGTAGTTTGCATCACTGAATAATGAATCACAATATCATATCAATGAAAGGCCAATTACCCAGCTAGTTCCTATTCTTACATTTTATCAAACCTTATGAATAGCATTTCGAAATTATTTAATTTTCAAATTTGCTTAATAATATAAAAAAAACGTGTATGAAGCTTTTTTATAGTTTTGCGTACTTAATATAATTTAAATATGATTAAATTAAAATATTTATAGCATTTTTAAAAGTTCTTTCAGACCTTGATTAATGCAATCTAAGTGCCATTTAAAAAAAATTTACAGGGGTTTTATCCAATTTCGGAAGCATAAATGTAGGAGACAGTAGCGCTATCAGAACTCGTCTCTAGAATTGTCGCTAAGCTAGTGCAGTAGTTCTCGCTTGTTAGAATAACGGATCGTCGAACCAATCTTTTAAATAAATTAAATCATAATTCTACTTTTTTTCGTATATTGGAACCAGCAACTAATGTTAATATGATTTATTTAAATCGCGTTTACTTTCTTTGAGTTTCAAAACCTCAAATGCACCAGTAAAACAACATAAAACTAACGTTACAACCCTCACGCCCTCCCCCCCCTCCTAAATAAGGCGTTTAAAGATTTCAAATTCAAACGATATATTTTGAAAGAGCTATCCTATAGCATTAGCATTAGCAAGTAGGTATTTCCGCGTGATAGAAATAGCCTCTTATGTATGTTAATCAGTGAGATGTCAAACCTCCATCGCTAATGTTAAACCTATGGAGGTGAGATGCATTCTTATTTTTAAAATATCGCGTCAGAAAATTAACAATTATAACTTATTTTTGCAGCGTATTCTTCTTAATGAATGCCTCTTTTTAAAACTTTCCAACAAAGCCGTAAAGTGTTCATGAATTTGGTTTGTTTATCTGCATGTCGCCGGTCCGTGCTCTAACTCTTGTAAATATTCTCGTATTGTATTTAATTTATATGTGTTAAGGTTTTCTATAGCATGTTTACGATTGAACGATAGTGTGTAAGTGTGTAGAATTTCTTTTCGTTTGCGGGGACACTCAAAAGAATCCCGTTACATTACACTGTAAAAAAAAAAGGACTAAAAAACGGAAATACTACTGGCAATCTAGAAGCCAGTACTATTTCCGTTTTTTTTACGGGAATTTTTACCCATAAATTACTGAAACATTGCCGAATTTTAATCAGAAAAACGGAACTTTTTCTGTAATTTATGGGTAAAAATTCCCGTAAAAAAACGCAAATAGTACTGGCGTCTAGATTGCCAGTAGTATTTCCGTTTTTTAGTCCGTTTTTTTTTTACAGTGTATGGTCAATGGACGAAAATCGCTTGCGATGTAATTTAATGATATGCAATTTCAATTTTAAACATAATAAAATTGGTATGGATTTCTGAGGTGCACTAAGACATGCTTTCTATAGAATAAGGTGTGCAAAGCACCTAATATTCATTTACAGGGTCATAAGAAAGATTTGTGTTACAGTACTACTGTCTATGAGCTATAAATACTAGAAGTACGTTTTGGTTTTGTATGCGTCTTTATATTTAAATAATGTGTTGCGTACTACGTGGTGTATATAAATTATGCAGACCATATAGAAGACTCCATACAAGAATTCGAATGCATGAACGTGAATTGCTTAGGGGTGTTTTTTAATTGAGTTAGTACGTATTTTCCAACTGAACTATATTTAATATACTGATATATGTATGTAGATTATAAATAAACTCATATATTGGGCTCCGCAAAGAAATGCATGTATTGTAGAGCATAGAGTATTATTTCTGAAAGCACAAAAATACAATGAATTACAGTTATGCAAGGGAAGAAATTTTTAGACTGAGCGCGACCCGTAGACAATTTTTTCCGTTGGCTCGGTATAAAACTTCAAAGTTTGGCCAGAACTGCTCTGAGCACATCTCGGCTCGTTCAAAAAAATTATTGACAAAGTCCGATATAAAGAATAAAACTTTGGCCCATCCTGTACAAAAAAATAATTGGCTCAGCTAGGCCCGACCAAGCTCCACCCGGCTGAACATAGATTTTTACACCTATAAGGTTAAAATTGTCTTGTACGATAAGTCCTAACTAAAAATAATTATTTTGTCTTTTTATTTCCTGTTTATATTCTTCATTTTAAAAAACGTGTTACGAGCTGGGGTATTTATTTTTTAATGCATCTGATTTTATATAAATTACACAGTTATCATGAACATCGTTAATCCACATTCCAGATCTTGGAGATTTTAAAAAATTAAAAAATTCTGTACAATAAAATCTTCTAAGACGGAAGTGCATAGGAAAGAAGAAAAATCCCTTAGGGGCACGTTCTCCTATGAGCAGGTTCATTGTCTATTGTAAATGCTATATATTTTTTTTCACAAGTACTGTTATCCTCATTTTACATATATAAAGATATATATTTGTTGTTAAACACGGGATTCCGTCTTAGGTAGGTTTTCTCAGGTCCGTACTTTAATTTTATCGCCTAGAAATGAATCTACCCATCTTAAAAACAAAGAAATATATCATTTTTTATTGTGTATTAATAGCAATTTAAAAATACGTGCATCTTTTGAAAAAAAATATAGTAACAGATTTTATTGTGCACTTAAAGTACCCTTTAAGTACCTAATATTCATTTACAGGGTCATACAAAAGAATTCGGTTACAGTACTATTGTCTATGAGCTATAAATATTGGAAGCACGTTTTGAGTAATGTATGCGTCTTTATATTTAAATAATGTCTTGCGTTGGCCAACAAATTATTTAAATAATTTTTAAGTTGGGCCGGGCCCAATTTTACGGATATTTTTACTGTACAGGCCAGAGCTGTGCCGGTCCAATGATTTTCATATGAGCTGCGTTGGGACCGGGACTGAAAATTTCTGCCTGTTCAGACGTCAAGAAGAATGCAGCCCGGCCCCGACATGGGCAGGAAAATAAATCCAGTCCCGGCCCATTTCGGTCCAAACCTCTAGAATAAAGTAATCTCCAAACAAAGATCGGACCGAGTGTTGGGAATAATAAAGTGGGTAAATATGAAGAAAATTCTTTTGAGAGAAAAAAAAAGTTTTCTTACTGAAAAGCAAATGAGTGTTGGTTTTGTTTTATCTTTATCAATAAATAATTATAGAAAGATGGGTGTCATGTTATATTTAGAATACAATTACATGTTAGTTCAATGCAAAATTTGATTTTTTTTTTTTTTTTTGGCCCAACTGCATTGTTTTTTTTATCTAAAATAGTAAAATTATTTAAATTAATGAGTTTCTGTGATCTTTTTAATGTTTCGTTTAGCCCAGGTCTCATTTTCTTTGTGAAATATATAGAAAGTTTTTAGAAATTATTAAAATTGTGAAATTTTTAATGAATAAAGTGTTATTATAAGAAAAAAAAGGGGGTAGTCAATTATTCATTCAACCGTATGAAATGACGCAAAGAAGAAACTTTTAATCAGTTTGTAAACCACATAAGATTAATTTTTATTAACTATTACATTTCATAGGAAAATGAGAAAAATATTTAAAAAATTTCTCAGATTAAATCATACCGGTAAACATCAATTGAAATAAAATTCTTATCTCATTAAAAAATTGTAATAATTACATATTAATTTTGTTTTCTGACATCAAGCTTGCCTGTTTTGTTGTTAAAAATTAAAAAATAAATAAAACTGTTATTAGCCAATAAATATAGATTTTCTTCACGTGCTCTTAACATTAATAATCTTTATTAATAATAATTTTGATTTCACATTTATCAAAAGGGAATCTTTTTTTTTAAGAAAGCTTATGCTTCCTAATTAACATGCGTTATATTCCAGTATCTGCTCTTTCATCTTATAATCCACTTCTCACGTATAAAATCTATTATAATTTACATGTATCGTAACTTCTGTTACGGTAATCAAATTATATAGAGCATAAATCTTTTATTCAGATTGGTCAGAACCAGATGTATTCCGAATAATTGGTGCGGCATCAAAGCAATACCTATCTGACAGATTTATTAAATATATGTGGCTAAGCCTCTGTTTCTGATTTCAAATTATTAGATTAATCAGATTAAGAATCAGATCCAATCAAGATAAAAAAAAATAAAAAAATAACCATAGTTTGGAAAAGGGCGATTCATATGCCTACCAGCTTTTAGTCAGGCCAAAATAAAAAGGCCTGTTTTTCAAATTTAAACCACTTAAAAATGACCGCTTTTATGTATATATTTTTTCGGAAATGTTAAAATGAAAGTGATATAATGCTATTAATTTATGAATACCTTGTTAATTATCGTAGTAAGATGATTTAAAAAGATAACATCCAACTTTTCAAATCAGAAATACCAAAACAAAAACAAATCTAAGATTGCATTTTATTAAAAACATTTTCCTTATTTAATACAACTTTGAACTAGTACAAATTTCTTCTCCTTTCGATAATTATTATGAAGTCCCATGGCACTATAGCTACACAGATTAAGGTTACAATGATCAATCATTAGGCTCATTGTTTAGGTACTGTTACACTTTTATCAACTTTTCGGCTTTTATCTGCGTTCAAGGTATTTCTCATCTTGTTCTAAACAAAATCATAAAAAGAAAAAACTGAATAAATGCAGAAGTTAAAAGGCAGTTATTTAACATAAAAAAAATAAGGTCGCAAATTCAGGGTCCTTACTATTTCCAGGGAATATAGCAGGGTCAACCCATTTCAAGTGGTCCAGCACTGGTTGCTCGACCATTTTTAAAAAATCTGAATTTTTTTGTACAACAACCCTAACATGATGGAAGTTCAAAATGACTGTTATTTTAATTTTATTAATGTTTGTTTGTGCATGGCGACCATCTTTGTTTCATCGTCTGCAGCAATTTTCTCACATGAAGGGTTTACGGAATTTTAAATAATTCATCGTTTATTTCTCCAATTCAAGTGCGGATTAAAGCAATTTGTACAGAATACATTGGGCTAAAATTTTGGTAATAGTTTCCAAAACTAACTGCTTATTGGTGAAATTTAAGCATAAAATTTCAATTTTTTTCCAAAATTTGTCCGTTTAAAAAAGGAAATTTTTCTAGCAAGAAAAACTGTCAACATGACAATAATTTTTTTTTTACAAATAGGCCGAAAGTACTTCTACTCACACGCCAAGTTCCAGACCTGGGACTTGCTTTCTCTTCGCTAAAAAAAATCCCAATTTTTTCAAAAATGTCAAAAATCGTACTTTTGAGGCTTTGATATCTCTGGTGAGGCACGAGATAAAAATCTGAAGTTCTGGTTTCTGAAAGTATTGTATGGTAGTGTTATGCACAAGAAATTTCAGGATGGAGATTTGACTACAAGCTGAGATATGGTAAGGGCAACATGTCAAAACAATACTGCCAAACTATTGTTTTGTTGTAATCACAGGTAAGTATTTATCTCAGAGTGTCATTTAAATTTATTTTTTTATTATCTTTAAATAATAGTAACAGAAAATAAAGCGTTTTGCAAAACTTAGCAATTAATTTAAAAAATAATTATGCCTAAGGCCTACATTTTGTATGGTTTCAGTAATTTTTGTTCTAATTTTAGTAACTAAAAGAAACCTCAGCACTTTTACATAAAGAAAAAAAGTATTTTTTACAAGACCTGAGACAAAAACAGAATAGGGAAAGAGAAAAGCTGTTAATGTTGACATACTTGTTGAGACATGATCAAACGTGTCAAAACACATTCCTGCTTCTTTGTTTAAAAACCAAAATTTTAAGGCTGCTTGTGAGTCCCCGAAACTTGTTCCTACCATAAGTATGTTCCTGTAAATGAAACATCATACGATGTTAACATGCATCAGCCTCAAATAATTTTCTGAAAGTAAAGATATCCAAAGCCCTTTCAAAATTTATACTGCAGAAAAATGACATTTTTGCATAAAAAGTAAGCTTGGAATTATTAATGAAGTGAGACTTGCACATAATGATTTCAAAGTTTATTTCTATGAGCAAGTAGGGCCAAGATCTTCAATCAAGTTATCAAGAGATGCCAAGACTTGGTTCCTGGAAATAAAATTTTAAGAAAGATTAAAATTGTGATTTTTAAACCAACAATCAAGAATTTGTTTTGACACATTTGATCATGTCTCAACAAGAATGACAACATTAACAGCTTTTCTCTTTCCGTATTCTGTTTTTGTATCAGGTCTTGTATAAAAATATTTTTTTTTCTTTATGTAAAAGTGCTGAGGTTCTTTTAGTTACTAAAATTACTTACAACATAAATGACCAAAACCATACAAAATGTACGGCCTTAGGCATAATTACTTTTTTAATTAATTGCTAAGCTTTGCAAAGGGCTTTATTTTCTGTTACTATTATTTAAAGATAATCAAAAACATAAATTTACGTGGCACTCTGAGATAAATGCTTAGCTGTGATTACAACAAAACAATAGTTTGGCAGTATTGTTTTGACGTGTTGCCCTTTCCATAACTCAGCTTGCAGTCAAATCTCCATCCTGAAATTTCTTGTGCATAACAGTACCATACAATACTGTCAGAAAGCAGAATTTTAGATTTTTATCTCATGCCCCACCGGAGATATCAAAGTCTCAAAAGTGCGATTTTTGACATTTTTGAAAAAATTGGGATTTTTTTTTAGCGAAGAGAAAACAAGTCCCAAATCTGGAACTTGACGTGTGAGAACAAGTACTTTCGGCCTATTTGTAAAAAAAAAAAAAAATGTCATATTCACAGTTTTCCTTGCTAGAAAAATTTCCTTTTGTAAACGGGCAAATTTTGGAAAAAAACTGAAACTTTATGCTTAAATATCACCAATAAGGATTTATTTTCAGAAACTACGCTATTAGCAAATTTTAAGCACAATGTGTTTTGTACAATTTGCTTTAATCCGCACTTGAATTGAATAAACAAACGATGAATTATTTTACAATTCCGTAAACCCTTCTTGTGAGAAAATTGCTGCAGACGGTGAAACAAAGATGACAATCACGCACAAACAAAAATTAATAAAATTAAAATAATAGTCATTTTGAACTTCCATCATGTTAAAGTTGTTGCACAAAAAATTTCAGATTTTTTAAAAATGGTCAAGCAACGAATTAATTATTTTCTGGACCACTTGAAATGGATTGACCCAGCACCACTATTTCCTGACAGTATAATTCAGCCTTTTTAATACAAAAGCTTGTAATTTTGAAAATAAATGATACAAAAGGTTACAATTTGTAAATAGAGGTACTCAAATGTTAGGACCGTACGTATTCTGAACATGTTATGTAAAATAATGAAAAAAGTCAACTATTACTAGGCGCTGAATTTTGATTTCTTCAACACACAATAGCATTGCGTAATTTCGTACTAGAAACGTTACATAATAAAATGCCTTGATTCAACGTGGAACTTATTTTATTTCATTTAAGTCACATTTGAAGTTAAAAACATGTTTATTTGACTTTAAAAAAGCAGACGATATAGCAGGGATTTATATACAAGTGAGTCATTTAAGTTCATATAGTGAATGGTATCTGCTAGAGCTAGAAGCAAGTGTTTACAGCAAGTTTAATTTTGTTTATTAGTTTACTATTATTCTGAAAAATAATAATATACGGAGTGTCCGAAATGTATCTTAACACATTTAAAAAATAATTAAAATTAAACAAACAATGACATGCACTTACGGTTTTTTATGTTCCAGAAAGAAAATATCAAAGTGTTTCCTGTAATGTTTTAACCACCTAGATCTCCAATGTTTTAGCCACCAATGCCATCTAAATCTCCAGACACAACAACTTCGCTCTTTCGTTTATAGGGACACGTGAAAAACATTCATCACCGATTTTCAATTCGTGAAACTGATGAACTGAAAAGTCGAATTGTAGCGGCCATCCAGACTGTTGATTCTGCAATGCTTCATAGTAAGTGGAACTCGTATAGACTTAATGTGTTGCGCGAGAGTAATGGTTCGCACATTGCGATGGTGGAATAAAATATTGTAAAAAAACTTTGATATTTTCTTTATGGAACACAGAAAACCGTAAGTTCATATCATTGTTTTTTTATTTTTTATTAATTTTTAAAATGTAAAAGTACATTTCGAACACCCTATATATATATCTAATACTTCCAAGGAATTTTATTAAATCTGCACTATAGGTTGTTCCCATCATAGTCATTATTAATAATGTATCAGTCTTTTAAAAGATTTTAGTTCTATTTTGCACAAAATCGCGCTTTTAATACGATAAATGGTACTTCCTTGTTACAGGTTTCTTTGAGAGATACAGAAAGTAGTCTTGTCAAGATTTAAAAAAAAATAATAATAATAATCTACAAGTTTTTTTTCCGGCAACCTAATCTCAGTTTCAAACACAAAGGCATTCTTTTTTCAATATTTATGAAATTTATTTGCTGTACAGAAACCATTTTTATGATTCATTTTTTCATGACATTGCGTGTTAGCCTTACCAGAAAAGTTATTTAATAAAATGTCCTGTTTCTGTGTGATACTTATTTTATTTCATTATTTTCTGACTTCCTCGACTGTTAATATTGCTTGTTCATATACGAATTCAAAAAAGAGTAAAATTTTCTTTATTAATTTTTAAAGTGTAAAAGTACATTTCGAACACCCTATATATATATCTAATACTTCCAAGGAATTTTATTAAACCTGCACTATAGGTTGTTCCCATCATAGTCATTATTAATAATTTATCAGTCTTTTAAAAGATTTTAGTTCTATTTTGCACAAAATCGCGCTTTTAATAAGATAAATGGTACTTCCTTGTTACAGGTTTCTTTGAGAGATACAGAAAGTAGTCTTGTCAAGATTTAAAAAAAAAATAATAATAATCTACAAGTTTTTTTTCCGGCAACCTAATCTCAGTTTCAAACACAAAGGCATTCTTTTTTCAATATTTATGAAATTTATTTGATGTACAGAAACCATTTTTATGATTCATTTTTTCATGACATTGCGTGTTAGCCTTACCAGAAAAGTTATTTAATAAAATGTACTGTTTCTGTGTGATACTTATTTTATTTCATTATTTTCTGACTTCCTCGACTGTTAATATTGCTTGTTCATATACGAATTCAAAAAAGAGTAAAATTTTCTGTTGTAAAATTTTTGAAATCGCAGGGCGAATTTTGAATGATTTTGTTTTTCTTCACACAATTCCGACTCTGCTTTTTCCAATGCTTCTGGGTTTTTGGCATACATTACCTGAAAGATAGATAAAAAATCAACAATCATATATAATAAACAGATTTTTAAAAAATTCTTTTTTAACCATGTAAGGTACAGTACAAGTGACAAATCCGAACGTCCGAAATTCGGAATTCTCCAAACTCCGGACGTTTTGCTAACTGACTTTTTTTTTTCGGTGAAAAAGAAAAAATCCTTCTAAAATCACAAAAGACATAATTTACTACATTATTATGATAACAGTTTCAAGCATAATTCCTTTATAAAGAATGCAAAAAAAAAAAAAAAAAAACGCGGAGCTCGAAAAAACTGTATATAAAAAAATCGTGAAAAATGAAAAAAACTGCTGTACGAATTCCAAATAAGCTTTATGAAAAATGTGCAACATAAAAAAGACAACACACAATAAACATTATAAGGGACAAAAGAATTAAAATCGGATTCATTTTACTAATATGAAAAAATCACCTAGAAATGCGCGCAAAAAACTCTAAATATAGGTAAAATTTTCAAAAATTGCAGAAAACAAAATTTACTGCAGCAGGTTAAAACATTGTAGCCGAAATTCTAAGAATGACAAAAAATCGCAGTGGCCAAAATTTATAAGACGTAAATTTTTAAACTGGATTTCTTTTACAAATTTCAGAAAATCGCCGCGGAACTCGAAAAAACTCTGCATAAAACAAATTAGTGATTTAAAAAAAAAAACTGCTGTGAAAATTCTAAACCAACTTTATTGAAAAGAGGTCAACATTTACTATATTGGGCTAAAAGATTGAAACTTTGTTCCTTCTACTATTGAGGAAAAATTGCTACGAAATTCGGAAAACAATTAAAAGTTGCAAAAAAAAAAAAACAAATTTATTTTAAATGTGATAAGTTATTATTTTTTTTATAAAAAAATTTCCTTTTAAAATATCTTCTTTAGTATTCATTTTCAGTATTGCAAATGCTTTTCTGATGTAAATAAGTCGCTGTGTGAGGGAAAAGGGGGGAGGGTAGATTTTTTTTCTTTGACAAACTGCAAATGACCAGAAATTCGGAATTGTCAAGGTCCGGATAATTCTGGATTTTGGTATTTGTACTGTATAATGTAATGTGACAAATGTGGTTGTTATTAAAATATTGGGTGTCCCAAAAAAGACAGGTCTATTTAGGAGTGAATTTTTTTTTAAAAGTGATATAAATGCATCGTTTACTGAAAAATAGTTGGGTAAATAGAAATTTGGAGAAGCAGAATGATATTTAAGTAATATGAATTTAATAGAAAAATAATAGAGATAAAATAGGTAATATAAATTTTCAAATAAACCTGTCATTTTTGAGGCACGTGGTATTTCAATAAATTACACTTATTACATATTTAAAAACAGTGCAAAAATAATACCAGCTATTAAACTTACTCAATACCCCAGCATAAAATCAATAAATTCTTGTTCCTGAGAAGTAATAATAAATAAAAAATCAGACATTTAAATTCCGCCAGTCAATGCTTATGCTTTTGTTTTTTGCCCCCACCCCCTCAATTTACAGTTTAAAATCATTAAAGGTCTATGTTTGAAAACTTTTTTTTTGGTATTTTCTTTCTTGGAGAAACAAATTAAAACATTAAATATTACCGCCCCCTCCATCTTAGACATCAGTGGAAAGTTTAAAACCTTTAAAACTGTAGAATTAAGACTTTTCTGTCATGTTTGTTATTTCGAAGTAACAATAAATAATCATAAATAATCCTCTTAAAATTTCCATTTTTGCTCCATTTCTCCCATCAGTACACAAAATAAAAAATCTTTAAAATTCTAATTATTATCCTATTTGTTCCTTTGTAGTATCAATAAATAAATAATCTATGAAGACACACGGACAGACAGACATTTTGTATGCACATACTTTTGGGGATTTCAGAACCCTAAAATATGTAAATACGTCGAAAACCGGCAGTCGAAAACAATTTCGATTACCATACTTTCTCCTTTTGAAGATAGAAGAAAGTAAGAAAAAAATATTGGAATTATTTAATAAAAACGTTGCAATGCAAATAAATGGATAACAATTCTGTAAAATTGGAAGCCCAGTGCTCGGCTATTTCTTACCTGAATAAAAATCCATACGTTATTAAATTTAACAATGTACAATAAATAACTCGGATCAAATCACACTAATTTATTTAACGGTAGGCGAACAATTTTGCTGAATTTTTTTAATTAATTTTTAAAAATCATTTAGATATTGTTTTCGTTCTTATTCTTATATTATACCCCACTGGAAATGATCTTGTAAGTTTTTTTTTTTTTTTTTTTTTTTTTTTTTTTTTTTTTAACCTGAGTATTATTTTAACCCTCTGCATACAGCTCCGAATTATACGTTGATCTGTTACACAACAGGTCACATTAAAAATGACAAGCAATTAATTTCAAACAACAACATCTAAAGTGGATTTCTACTAAGTTACAAGATTTTTTTTAAATAGTAGTACACAAAATAATAATAAAGTAAATTAAATTAAAAAAATCAAAAAACCCGACTGCGTAAAAAGGGAACTAATTAATTATTTCTCATCAATGTGAAACTATTTTTTTTTTCAATTCCTACTATTAGCTCACACTCTTGCTATATATATATGGATCGAATTTTCAATCGTTAAAAAATACTTATTATTTATCCAATCAAATTCAAATAAATTTTTTAAAACTTGTAGTGGATGACACTTGATGTTAACCCAGTTTTTTTCAATTATTAATCCATTAATTAAATTAGATTAATTAATTTTCAATAATCGAGAGAGCCCTCTTCTTGATCAAGGCATTTTAAGCGCCACTCAAGATGAAAAAAGAATGGGAGAAAAAAAGTTTCTTATTGACCTAAGTAGGAATTGACTTAAAATATTTTTTTTATGTTACTTGTTAATATTACTTACCTATTTTTTTATATACTTGCATTGATGACTTTTAAGTTGTGTTTAATTGTTAGTTCCTATCTATAAACACTGTTTTGATGAGGTCTATAGATGTCTATGATGGTTCTAGTTGCAGTAAAGCTACAGATTCTACATACACAACTTCCAGGTTGTATAATATTTTAACGGAGCTTCTTACTGTAAAATATGTCAATGAAACATCGTCTTCATTTTGAAAGACCTATCCAATGATATGCCACTCAATAGGGTGCGGAAATTTTTTTTTCGCCTCTACCGCCATTTTGTATTTTACTACTGCCATTTTGAATTTATGAAAACAAAACTTAGCCTATAACCATGGGACTGTTAAGACTAATTGATAGAGACATCATTCATTAAAATCCATCCAGCCGTTGGGATGTTTCGAGAGTATAAAGAAATCCACATACACAGATACGCATGAAACACATAACCCTTCTTTTCAGCCGGGTAAAAAAAAAAAAAGAACAATCACGCAGGCGACTAAAAAACGCATCACCCATTTTCGCAAAAATTATTAAAATTTTAAACAGAATAAAATTCTATTTGATTTTTTTCCAAGTGTTTTGCAGAAAACTAAAGTTACAAGCTGAGGAAATTAACATTTATTAATGTAATTATTTTTTTTAAAAAATTGACGCTAATTTCTTTTCTTTGCAGGTTCGGATGACTACTTGTTTAGGGTTTAGGTTGAAGTATGTTAGATTTACGAAATTTTCTTGTCAAATTAGAGTTGACTTCAAAGGAAATTTTCAGGTTTGAGTTAAACACGATCCCTATTGGTCTAGCTCAAAGTAACATCTACATTACTCTTGCTTTTTTTTAATTATAAATTCAGTTATTCTATTCATTTTGCATATAAAATAAAACAAATATAAATTGTAATTTTTGTATATACACAAAAATTGTCTGATAAAAACAAGTGTTTAGTAGTAAATATTGAATACTATTTTTTTCAATTTAAAATAAATTTTTTGATTTTACTAAACTTAATTTTAAAATAAGAAAATCTTCATTACAATATTTTTTAAAGAAATGAAAACTATTAATGATTTCAAAACAAAACTTACAGTTTGCCCTCCAAAACACAATAGGAAATTATCTTTAAGGTATCTGAAATCATTGCCGCAGTTCTCGGCAGTTTGAGCAGGGTATATCAGGACAGCTAAAAGCAGTGCTCCAACTTTTGTTGATATCATGAATATAGTTATTTTAGTTGATGTTGATTCACAGCTACAAATAGAATCAATAAATGTCATTTCTTTAGATGATTAAAAAAAGTGTAGAGGTTGCGTATGCATTCGTTTTGAAGTCATGTAAGTTGATTTGACAACTATGCTAGATATATGATAGAGCTAGAGCTATGATAGATATAATAAAGTGTAAAAAAAAGAAAAAGAAAAAAAAGAAAGAAAAACTGCACGTATACATATGGGATAAAAATATCCTAAACATTTCAACTTTTGCAGACTCAAGAGTTAAATTTATCGATATACAATATTATATGAAATGAAAAGCACAACACGGGGAGCGTGAAGAAAGCGCAAGATATGAGGCAACTACTCTTGTGGAAAAGATTGGAAAATAAAATTAACAAGAGAGGTTGGTGTTCAATAGTTTTTATATCAACATGAAGATTGAAAATCTGTCCATGGCCGAATAAAAGCCTTGAGTAAGAAGTTTAGGTGATTTCTTGCATTTATATTTACGAATGTGCAAATTGTGCACTATACTATTAATGTTATTGAATTTCCATGATCAATATTTGTTCGTGTGAGTAATAAATGCTTTATATAATTGAAAAGCTCATAAGTGAATTCATTTGTAGCTATAAGCCAAGTGAATAAAGTAAGTAAAATAATAAATCCTACATGCATAGAGGTGCTTTTTCATTAAAAGTTATAAGTGCGTATTTGGAGAATTTTTGTGCATATTTTATCAGTTAAATGCAAAAAACCTACTGTCTGGTAATGATTGTAAGACATGTAAATTCATTTCACGTGAAATACGTTATTTAAAAACACCTTTTTTAAATTGTTAAGACCTTTGTTTATTGATCTTTTTGCTCTTCACCAGATTTTCCACCATGGCATTGAACTTAATTATACTAAATTAACCTTTGTATAAAATCTTAAGAAAAGTTAAATAAAGCATTAACCAAACTTCCAAATATCATATTCCATAATATTAAATGTATTTATTCACTTACCATTTGATTTATAAAAATCAAGTTTCAATTTCAGCTTTTCTAGGGGATTAATGAATAAATCCAGATTGAATTCTCTCCAAATTTCCATAAGATGGTTAACTTTCCTTTTTGTTGGATTGGTTGGAGAATTTGCCATACTTAAATAATCTTCTTCATACAAAAAATTATTTTCGTGACAGCGAATGGCTTCTCCTGGCACCTAAATCATTGCTGAAGTACTCAAAAAATTCACCTCTCACCTAAAAGTAAATAAACATAAAACATGCTTTGATAAGTTTTTATTAAACAAAACTATGATAACAAAATTTGGGAATTAGAAATAGAAGGGGAAATAAATTACCTAATCATTTACTATAAGCATTCTTAGAATTTCTGGTGAAGCAGTGCTGTGCAGCTGTTTTAGATTTAAAAGTACTTCACCTGATATAGGAGGATCATGGGATCAAAACTTATCGTTCCGAATGGTGTTTTTGTTTAATTTCTTAATTATAATTTTCAGTTTTGCTTTACATTTAGCATTTCATTTTGTCTTCGGTGTTTTAGGTAGCTTTCATTACAAAAAGCTACCTATTGCAGCCGTTCGGAGGAAAGCGATTTCCAAAGTTTTTGGTATATTTTCATCGATCATGACCCCCAGACCCGAAACATCCTCCGTTCAAATGTTGATATATATATATATATTAGGATGGGGTGAAAAAAAATATTTTTTTATAATCAATTTTTAATAGTGCGGAAAACTTGCGCATTGACATCCTAAGAACGGGAAAAATAATATAAAAAATATAAATTGGTTTTGAAATAGCGCAAGAGCCTTAAAGTTTAGGGGGAAAAAAGGAAAATATGCAATTTTTAAAAACCTATAAAAAATTTTTTAATAGTTTATTTTATTTCTAATAGTGTAAAACTACTCTTTGTAGATACATAAATGTGTGAAAAATACTTTTGGACACATTACCGTTCATTTGAATTCGCGCAAAAAGCTTTAAAATACCTTTTTTTTAGCAAAAGTTGCATTTTTTCAAAAATTAGCAAGCGGAATAAAGCTAAAAAATACACCATTAACATGTTCATGCCGGCGCGGTGGGTCACACTTGACTCTCTCAGAGCTGACTAGTCTCCGGCTTTTTGGATACCGGTATTTTAATACAGAATATGTTGTTTTGTTTAATTAGAACATTTGGGCGATTTAAAGGAACAACATTTTCTCTAAAATAATAGTGGTGTGAAAAAAGCCGGAGACATGACAACACTGAGACAGTGGAGTGTGACCTATCGCGCCAGCGTGAACGTGTTAAGCAACCGTTTTAAGGTTTTACGAACCTATTGCTATTACGTTACCTTTTGCGGAGTTAGTTGCAACTCAATTAGTTAATATTTACAGAAAAGCCTCAGTTCCTATAGTCACACACTCGTGTTGTGCAAATGATCACCTCCTACTTTAATTCTAGTATTGGGTTTTAAAAAAATCATGCAACCGAGACCATGATAAAAAATTTTATAAGAGAAGTTCAGATGTGTTTATAATCAACGCTCAGACGAAACTTTTCGATATTGTAGCTTGTAAATGTAATATGACATTTCCTTGTACATGTGTTAATAAACCAATCGACAATAACCCTGTCCATTGGTTAAAAATGTAATTGTGAGAAAGCAAAAAAAAATTCTTTACATTGGATTGGGGTTTATGCACGATCAGCGAACAACCAGGGTGCTGTTTATTGGTAATTTACTTAGAAAGGAGACAATTAAACGGATTAAAAGATAAGAAAGAAGAGAGCAGCTTTCGATGCAGCAGTCTATTACTTCTGACTCTGTCAGTCCTGGCATAAGTAAGAGTAAAGTTTTTCAAAACACTTTCATAAGAACAGGCAGTGACATGAGTTTCGTATTGCCTTCTACACCGCAAATACGTTCAAAGTTGATGTACCCTTCCTTAATTAGCGATAGATACGGTGTTTCTGACAGGACCATAGCAGCAATAGCTTCTGATGCCTGCATGATCTTGGGGTAATCTCTGATTCAGATATGTCACGAGTGATCGGCAAAAGTAAGATTCGAGGGGAAAAAGTGAGAATTCGAAAAGCAATAAAGAAAAAGGAGCACCAGCTGAAAGAAGTATAAGGAATCTACTTCCATGGTAGAAAACATAGCACATTAACACAAGAAAAAATAGCAGCTAAAATGTACTGCAGAGTAAGAAAAGAAGAACATTTTAGTGAAGAACATAAAGAATATAAAATTTTGAAGAGCAAAAGTGAGACTGGTGGCCAATACATTGGCCATGTTACACTAAAAACAGGAACCGCTAATGATACTGCCGAAAGTATTTTCGACTAAATGGAAAAGAAAGATTTTGACATGAGTGCTGTGGTAGACATCGGATGTCATGGGTCAGTCACAAACACCGGTTGGAAGAGTGGTGTTGTACATAACATTAAAGTTAGGTATCAGGGACTACTGCAGTGGTTTATTTGTTTGCTACACTTTTATGAACTGCCTTATAAACTTTTGTTTCGGCACCTAGGCGGAACAACAACTGGACCAGCGTCATTCAGTGGTCAATTGGAAGGCAACTGTCTAGCTGTGAAGAAAACCCTGTTGCTGATTTTGTGCCGAATCAATTTTAATTTGTCATCATAATAAATAAAACTGAGCTCAGTAAAGTTCAGAAGTATCTTCTAGACACTGTTCGTGCAGTCATCACTGGACTCTGTGATCCAGAATTAGCTCTTAAAGATCCCTGACCCCTTAGCCATTACTGATGGTTAACCTCTGCTAACCGGGTATTTATGTTTCCCAAATTAGGCCAACAACCGAAATGAAGACTCTTGTAAATTACATTGAAAAGACATACGCTGTTTGGTTTGATATTAAGATGCATTACACTGTGAAAGACGGTCCGAAGCGCATACATTCGATAATTAGGCTACAGGAGGATACTGAAAGCCAAAAATGGTGCCGCCAGTAGTAGGTCATGTTAGAGCTTTCAAGATTTCTTTAATTTATTTTCAAGCCACAGACTATACTTATCTTATTGCTTGAACAATATGTAAGCTGACACCACCTCCAATGTTGTCCAATATGGTAACAGAACACATTTAAACTTTACTGAAAGACAGAGCCCTGCCAGAATTTGAGTGTTTGAAATTTCCATGCCACACTCAGTCGGTAGATAGAAGTGTGAAACTTGTTACTGAGGCCGCTGGAAAAGTTTGCAGGCATGAAAATCGAGATAGTTTTATTAGGACAACTTTAAGATCAAGGTTTCTGATGCCAAAATTTGATACGAAGTCAGAATTTAAAGGGACTTCAGTGTACGTAACCACATCCAAATTGGTTGGTTGGTTGGTTGGTTGGTTGGTTGGGTAACGTGTGGGTGGGACTCCACTTGCAGCCACTTCCACGTGGTGTGTCCTGGGTCCTTTAGGCATAAAGGAAAAACGTGCTGCGAACATGGAAAAACACGGGCGAAGAGCTGCAATATGAGGCTTTTACAAAAATAAATGGCATTTTAAGACTATCTGCGCGAACTCAAATGAACGGCAATGTGTCCAAAAGTAATTTTCACGAACTTAGGTAACTACAAAGAGTAGTTTTTATACTAGTAAAAATAAACTATTTTTAAAAAATATATACTTTTTTAAAACTTGCATATATTTTCATTTTTTTCTAAACTTTAGGGCTCTTGCGCGATTTCAAAACAAAGGTATATTTTTTATATTATTTTTCCCGTTATTAGGATGCAAATGCGCAGGTTTTCCGCGCTATTAGAAGTTGATTATAAAAAAATAACTTTTTTCGCCCCACCCTAATATATATGTCTCATTTTTGTGACACTGTAACTCTCGTATTTATGAACCGATTTGCATGTAACTTACCAATGTCTCTACCGAGTTCGTTGGTCAGTTTCATCCGCCATCTTGTTTCGAAATGGCGGTCATTTAATTTTTTTTAAATTTAAAATGTGGTGACAAAAAATTGAAAATTAAAAAATATTTTTTCTTATGTGTTTGACCTTGATGCAAAGATTCCGGAGCAGTTTTTGTTTCGTCTATATCTTAAAAAATGGCTGAGTTATAGCACTTTCAATTTCTAGCGTGGCTGACATTTTGGAACCACCTGATTTTTTGTCTCGCGATAACAGGCGTATTAATGAACCGATTTGGATGTACGTTGGTGTGTACATAGTACATACCAATGTCTCGACCGAGTTCGTTCGCCAGCTTCATCCGCCATCTTGTTTCAAAATGGTGGCCATTTAAAAAAATTTAAAAAATTAAAATTTAAAATGAGGTACCAAAAAATTGGAAAACGAAAAAGATTTCTTTTGCATGTGTTTGAAATTAATACAAAGATTCCGGAACAGTTTTTTTTTTCGTCTATATCTAAAAAAATGGCTGAGTTATAGCATTTTGAATTTCTATTGTGGCTGACATTTTGAAACGACTTATTTTTGTCACGCGATAACAGAAGTATTTATGAACCAATTTGGATGTAACTTGGTGTGTACATAGTACATACCAATGTCTCGACCGAGTTCGTTGGCCAGTTTCATTCGTCATCTTGTTTCAAAAGGGCTGTCATTTAAAAAAAATGTTTAAATTTAAAGTGAGGTATCAAAATATTGGAAAATGAAAAAAAAAATTATTTGTTTTACATTGATACAAAGATTCCGGAGCAGTTTTTGTTTCGTCTATATCTTAAAAAATGGTTGAATTATAGCACTTTGAATTTCTATCATGGCTGACATTTTGAAACGATCTGATATTTGTCACGCAATAACACGCGAATTTATTAACCTATTTCGATGTAAGAAGGCATGTGGATAGTATATAGCAATATCTCGACCACGTTCGCTGGCCAGCTTCATCAGCCACCTTGTTTCAAAATGGCGGCCATTAAATTAAAAAAAATTATATTTAAAGTAAGATAAAAAATATTTAGAAAAAACTGAAAAAGGTTTCTTTCTTAAGTATTTAACCTTGATATAAGTATTTCGGAGCGTTTTTTGTTTTGTCTTTATCTTAAAAAAGGGCTCAGATATAGCAGTTTCAATTTCTAATGTGGGTGACATTTTGAAAAATCTGATTTTTTTGCCTGCGACAACACTCGTATATATCAACCGATTCCGATGTGAGTGAGCATGTGCACAGGAATTACTAAGGTCTCGACCAAGTTCACTGGTTAGCTTCACCCACCATGTTGTCTTAAAATGGCAGGCACTTCAAGATATCGCCGAATTTGGCAACCAAATATAAGTTACTTTAAATAAAAGCAGCTTGGATAAAGCTGACTAATTTCGCGAAATTCTCATTTATAATGATTTAGTATTGATAAAAATTAGTACTGAATCTCCTATAATCGGTTTCCACTAAATTGAGCTTCGTGTGTTTGAATAATATAAGCTGGCTTTTAAAAAATAAGGAATGTGAAAGCTACCTCTTGCGGAAGAATTTTTTTATTTTGTTTTTGCTGATGTTGTGACACATCCATGTTTTGCTGAAAGTGACCGTAAAAAAGGAAAACAAATCGAAGCTTATTTACAATGGTTCATCTATGTATATAAAAGCCGTTTTCTGTATGTATGTCCTTTATACAAATCTTTAATTTTTGACCGATTTGCACGAAACTCGATGTACATACGTTTTAGAACGTGGAAAAAATCACTGTCTACTTAAAAAAATTATGAGACCACTATTTATCCCTTTTTTCTACCACTTCCATAATTTAACATTATAAAACTATCTCTTTTTAAATCTTTTTTAATTCAAACGTTTCTTTCCTGTTGCCAAACCCTAAAAAATGACACAATAATGTGAAAAAAATAAGGATAACGCGTGTATTTTGTTTCTATTTGCCAATAAAAATTCTGATTTCCTTGCTATATTTTTGTGTGTTTGATATTGACGTCATTCTAAACAGAAAATTTACATTTTTTTGTATATAAAATAAAAACTTTAATTATAAGAGCGGGAAAATGACGTAGCACCTCAATTTGAACGTTTTTTTTAAATTAAAACATCTATTTTAATACAAACAGTCAAATTTCATGAAAACAATTTAACAAAAAGAAAAAAAAGGCTAGATATGACGTCACATTCTATCAAATCTTTTCAACGCGTAATCAAACTCATTGTAAACATATGGCTCCTATATTTTGCTTACTACTTCGATTGTATACTACAGCCATATCTTATAGCTATACGTTATCACTAAGTGTTGTGTATTGGTTTAGATTCAGTGCTAACATTTTCTGTGATTTATAGCAAAAAGAGAGCGGTTATTTACATTTTCAAAAAAAAATCTTGACAGATGTCTTCATTTAAAATTTATGGAAAATGGCATCATTTCATCTAATCATTGTAGATTTAATGCCTGCGACTAGCAAAATAATAGTTTTCAATAAAATTTCAAATTTTCCAAATAAAACTTTAGTAACTACTACCTCATTTGGATGTATTTTTTTGCATTTTGTGAAGATATTGTGTACTTCTGTTACGCGCGCTAAAAAAACATGTATTTTAATTTTAACAGTTAAAAAAATTACCAAAATTACCAAAAATTATCAATGTGTCAAAAGAACATCCTTTTTCTGAATTTAAATTTCGCGAGTTCGAAAATTAAAACTAAAAATATGAGTTTTTTCATAAACTTCAACTTAAGGGTGTTCATAAAGTTAAGGCTGTTCTCAAATCCAAAGGAGCTATTTTCTGACATATTTTTTAATTAATTTTTGTTCGGAAACGCATGAAATTGACAGGAGATTTTACTTAGAAACTATGTAATCGAAAGATAGTTTCCATTTGTTGGTAAAGTATAAGATCTTTCAGTTGGTGTTTTGAACTGAATTTCGGACGCAACAGTGCAATAAAGGATAAAAATCGGCCGTCACGCAACCACAGTTGCCCATAACTTGATAAGTAATTTATTTATGAAAAAAGGAAAAACTCATTTCAATTCCAAATCGCTTTAATAGTCAGGCCTACAAATTTTAAGCCTTTACGTTTAATGAGTCAGAAAATGTGTCAGAAAATTTCGCGTTGTTGAGCAGGGAACTGGAGAAGCACCTTAAGCATTTGCAGGTTAGTATTTTGTAAGTTGCATGCCAGATAGTCGCTTAAAACATAAGTCATTCTATATTGCTTTAAACAAATGTTCATGCCATAATAGGTGTCAAGCACACTCATTAACATAAGAATACACTAGCGCACAGCCCCATTACCGAAGATAAACCAGTCAATATACTTAGAGATAAAAATAGTTCTGCATTTTTCATTCAGCTAATAAGACTAATCCTTCATAATTGGGTTCACATGATTATATAACTTTCCCCTATAATTCTATGACTAAGCAACGGAAAACAATATGTTACGCACCAAAATCTTCCCTAAAAAACTAATAGTGCAAGTCGCATGGAAATCCGTTCTGAAGAATTCAAGTTATATGCACCCGGAACGAAATTCCCATTTGAATTTTATATACTTATCAGGTTATTTTGAGTAGTTTGATTTGATATCTGTTAAATTCGTGTTTTATTTTATTTTATTTTTGGCGTTTTAATTTAGTTTGCCAATTTAGTTATTGAATATTACGCGAAAGCAAACAAATTTCTGAATTATTTACAATGTTTTTGAACAATTGAGTTAACCTTTTGTATTTGGGTTGCAAGCATATTTAAAAAATATGCATGCTTAAAAATTATTTTAAAACCCATAAGAAATTCGTAAATTGAGATAAACATTACAAACAAATATCACTGAAAGTACCTTTGTTTTCTATAATACGTTGGAACAATTGAATGTATAATGTTTAGACGTTAAACTGCAATAAAAGGGAAATTTGTTGTGTTAGGTTGTTGCCACCGAAAATATGATACCAGCGTTACTCATAGACATGTCTTTTCTTTATACTATTGCATTAAGTGTAAACAGGTTCATCTTTCGTAATCGGGTTGCACTCAACTTTAAAACTAACCCATATAAACCCAATAACCCATAAAAATATCCATGCTTAAAAATTACTTTAAAATCCATTAAAATCAGAAAACTGAGGTGCAATTTTCAAATAAATTTCATTTGAGAGGACTTTTTTCTATTCGACATTATAAAAAATGAAATTGTGTGATGTTTAAAAGTTAGAAAAATTGCAGTAAAGGCACGTTTTATGGGTTACAATTTATGGGGCACAATTTATGGCACTGACATAGTGTTTTTACTTTATAATGTAGATAATACCATACAAACGAGAATTTCACTAAGTGCTGCGCGATTTGGAGGAATTTCTTTTTTTCGTATTGTCAGGAAAGTCACATATTTTTCTCTTATACCCGCCAAAGAAAACGCGCATCTGTTATTAAAGCTCAGGGATTTTACTATTATTGCAAGACAATAACGCCATGTTTTTTGATTGTCTTTATAACGATTTGTGGATGGGAATGCACAAATTTAAGTTATTGTGATTGCCGTATTATTTCGTTTTAATTTCTTTTACCTGGAAGGCTTCTTATAATTGACACGGGCGAAGCCGGGTAGTTCTGCTAGTATTTATATATGGACAGTTTTGAAATAACTTCAGAAGATGTACAGGCTCAAAGAGTGTACCGATCCCTGTTACAGCTAATTATTGGAATTTTCAAAGTTAAATACGGTAGACTCCCACAAATCCGTGACCCTAAAATCTGCAAACGCATAAACTCCGCACATCGTCATATATGTAAATAGTGAAACTTACAGTTAAGATGTAGGCTCGATAAAATTCAAGCTTATTATATCATTTTATGTCTGATTAATATGACTAAACTCTTGCTTTCTCATGAAGGAAGTAAAATTTATTTCCGAAAAAAATCAACATAACGCTTATATCAGTGGCGATCACTATCTTTTTACCTAACTTTTTTTTTAATCTAACTTTTTTGGTTAAGTCTGGCTAAACATAAAATAAAACGTTATTTAGATTGTTGTGAATAATTAGTGTATATTTATGAGACGAGTTTCCCTGAAGAATTCAAGAAAAATTTACCTCGCCATTATTATGTATATTTAGTTACGCATTATTATTCATTTGAATTAGACTTTTAATATTTTTATCATTTTTTAAAATTTGCTTAATTTTATTATTTTACTTGATTACATAAATATTTTACTTTAATGTAAGCATTCATTATAATTTCGAGTGCATTATTACATTAAAATTACTTTTAAAATATATAAGCAAAACATTAACCAGAAATACACAAAATTATAAAATCTGCGCAACCTATATGCAGATTTGAGAGAGTCTACTGTATATACGTAGATAACTAGTAATTGTTTAGCTAAATTAACTGTTAAACAATAATTTGTTTTTAAATTTTAATAATAATTCACTTTTTAGTCTTGAAAACTTTATTTGGCACTTCTGGATGGGGTGGTCAGGGGGGGGGGGGGGTGTTGCAAGTAAAAAGAAATTTTAAAAAAATTATGGAGTTTCAGAGCATGTAACTTTATTTCCTGTTAAAAATCTTAAGAGTTATATTTTCTCAAACAGCTTGCTATATTACTTGAAGTATATTACTTGAAGTAAAATTACTTTAGTAAGACAAATATTGAAGAAATGAATCTGCAGATTGATCGTCTTATATGCTGACTAAAATGGTTAATAATAGTAAGGGAAACCAGGAATGGTGCCACTCGGGATTATGCCGCCAACCCGCCTAGTTTAAAAACTAATGGCAGTTTGAGATAGTGAATGCGCCTCCACTATAGCGGCCAACAATAGAAACTGTGCCTCGAGTGAGAGTGATTTTGTTGTACGTCGTTCGTTTGTTCTAATGAAAAATTTAGTTTACATCTACACTGTTAAAAATTTGCAACAATCTGTCCAGTCATTTGACCGTTTTTTGAAAAACGGTTTCATAACCCTAATTTAACTCTATTCTGACCATAAAATGGCCAAAAATATGGTCAGAATAGTGTTAAATTACGGATGTGTAACCGTTTTCTATGAAAACGGTCAAAGGACTGGACAGAATGCTGCAAATTTTTAACAGTGTAGTTGCTTCTTATTTTGGAGCTTCATATGAGTAGAGGTAAACACATTGTAACATTAGGTACTTAAGATAATATTACCCGTAATCTACATGCCTTTGCCAACATTTTGATGCAATTTGTTGAACAAGTTCGGTTCTTTTTTCGGCTTTGCTGGGGGATTTCCGCTATATTCTCCTCTCGGGGTAATTCCGCCACCATGGCAAAGGGTGACTTTGCAATTTGAGTTAAATTGTAAGCTTCTCACATTAATAAATCTAGCTTAAAGAACATTGTAATTATTCATTATTCTGCTATATTACATTGCTTTCTAAATATTTTCAGTAGGTTATGTGTTTCCTAGTATCCATTTTATAAATTTCATTCATTATGTTCATGGTCATTAAAGAGTGGCGTCATTACCCCGATACAGTGGCGGAATTACCCTAGTATCCTGGGTAATCCCACCACTGTACAGAGGTTCAAATAATTTTTCTTTATATGCTCTTACTGAACAGTTAATGATTACGATTAAATTTATACAGATACTAAAGTTCATGATTCAGCTTTAGAATGTTTACTATTAAAAAATAAACATTTTATTGAGGTGAAAATTTTTAAATTCCCTTAAGGTATCGCCATTCCCCTTGGTCTCCCCTACCAATTTCAAAATAAAACTTCAGAACCTTGAACTGCAAATTTAGTTACATTACCAACTATAAATGTAATTTATCTACTATTGTATTTTTCAGGTAATTTTTTGGCAGCAATGAATAATATTGAAGACAAAAAATAATAGATTTTTAACAACTCGTGTGACATAAAATGTTGTTTTCATTTGAATGAGAAGAGCACCCTCTTTTCCAAAGTTTGTTATCTGCTTTCTGGTAGGTTTGATTGCCAGATTCTAAAATATGCAAGGTATAGTTATAAATATATAGATGTGTTTTAATATTCATTTTATCGATCGCATGTAAATTAATTATAAACACTTATTTGTAAAAACATTTATTCTTGTTACAATCCGGTAATTGCAATTTAAAAATAAAATTTGATAACTTAGCTTCTCAGTTAAATCAAAATGAAATAATGCTATGAACTTCTTAAATAGCTATATTTTATTAAAGTACGTACGTATGAGAAATATTTTAAAGCAGTGTAGATGTTTTCCAAAAGTTCCAAAAATGTAATTATTCCAATGTAAATGTTAGCTACTGCATGTTTAAACTAATAATAATAAATATTAATGCATCTGAAATTCTCTTACCTATCAAATTACTGTTTACTGTAGTATACAACCCATTCCATCTTCATAATGCTGGAAATTTTGCTTTTGAAAGTTTCGGTATCATCTTTTGTAGACATTGGTAAACGCAATGAAACGTTCTCGTTGTCAGAATTTTGCTCATCTAGAACACATTGTAGATATTGAACAAGGATTTCGCTAAATATAATCTGTTTAAAATTAGCCAGATCCATTTCAATAGATATAATAGTAATAGCCATATGTAATAGCCAATGAATCGCAAATAAAAATAAAAATGTGATGAACGAAAGGAAAGTAATTCGAATCAACGTGACATCGAATGCACTGTACACTATCAATATGCGCATGTGCGGCATAGCATTCTTCTCGCCAAAGCATATGGCCGCTGCCATCGAAATACCCAAGGCACGAGTTGTGATTTCATCACTAATCGACCGACTTCTCACTAGTGTTGGAATTCACACTGGAAAATTTTGAATATCAATTTTCTTTTACTTTATTTGTGGAATACCTGTCATCTTATAAAACAATAATAACTATTTAAACTTAATGGGGAGAATTTTGAATCTCCCAATAAAAAATTAGGTAGATGCGACAACACTGTAGCATTCCGCATCTGGCTGAATTTTTATTTAGGGATTCCAATTTCTGACCAGTAAGTTTAAATAGTTATTATTATTTTATAAGAGGTATATATTCCACAAATAAAATAACAGAAAATTGCAATTCCAAATTTTCCGGTGTGAATTCCAACGCTAGAGAGAAGTCGGTCGATTAGTGATGACGTCACAACTCGTGTCCTCTGGCCTTGAGCATTTCGATGGCAGCAATTTGGCACTCTTCCACTTTCGCCTAAGTGTTGTACGCTTGAGGTTGCGGATATTAGCTGACCGGGCATTCTCAATACGGAGCTTTCCGAAGCCTGCAAGCAGAAGATTAAAAAGTTAGTATTATTCGAAAAACGGCAAAACTTAAGACATATTCTTAAATTTCGTACTTTTACGTTTAAAACGCCCCAATCTGTTCAAAAAAATATTAATATTAACCATTTTTTAAAAAAAGATCATTATGGAAGGCCGAATTCATGTTTTTTCCCCGTTTTCCGAAGCTAGCGTCCTCCGAACTAGCCAAAATACGGAAAAACAGATTAAACCAAACTAAAACCGCACTTTGCTCTTTACCCTTTGAAAAAGTTTAGTTACCGAATGACGTTCCGCGATTTCTGCGATATTTAAAAATCTGCATCCGTGCTTTTGGTAAAAATACACACAAAAAAAAACTAAAAAAAATACCAGGCCATATCTATGTTCATTTTCCTTTCAGAATCCTCAACCCGTATCAAAAAATACAGATTATGTTTTTTAATTCGCTTTTTAATTCGCTTTTGCGAATTCCGCGTTTTCTGCGATGTTTAAAATTGTACATCGGCTTCGAAAATTGAAATACGAACAAACGAATCACTCCAAACCACATCTACGTTCATTGGTGTTCAAACACTGTAAAAATTATATAAAATTACTCCATAAAATTAGAGGCAATATGCTGCCTCCAATTTTATGGGGTAATTTAACTTATATAATGGTGTAATTTAAACTCATATAACTGGTGTAATATAACACATTAGTGTAACGTAACACCAGTTATATAGGTTAAGAGGACCGGGAAAGCCCTATATCCGCCATGTTAAATTCACCAACTTTATGTGCTTTTTTCTCAGAAATGAATAAATCATAAAAAAATGATGTTAAAAAAGAACCTGTGGGAAAATAATTATGCCTGCTTTATTAAGAAGGTTTTAACTTGTTTAACATAGAAATTAGATTCTAAAGGGTTTGATCAATGATTTCTGTTACTTAGTTTGTTGTTTTTTGTTTTATTGTACATTTTACAAGAAGAAAAGAAAAACTGCAGCATCTGTTCCCCTCCACTATAGATATTAAAAAAAGGAACATAGACATGAAAAATCCAAGTTTTGAGAAAAAGTCAATTAAAGACTTAAATGGCCATTAAGCTATGAAGTACTCTTAGAAAGAATGAATAATTTCAACACTTATTTCATATATATATATATATATATATATATATATAAACATGTGTGACACATCGTTGGAAAGATAAAAGTTTAAAGTATTTAATGATATAAAAAAGTAAAAATCGATTTTTTGGATGAATTTTGCTTTTCCGGTCCCCTTAAATTACTCAATACAATGGAGTCAGCAAGGCTGCACCAATTTTATGAAGTAACGTTACATAAATATTTTTTACAGTGAAGCGATGCCTTTCGTTTAAAAAAAATAATATTAAATTTTTCAAAAACGTTAATTTTCGTAAGTCATTTTCGAGATTTTCGCGATTTCTGGAATCTTTAAAAATCTACATCCATGCTTCCGATTAAACTAGGAAAAGACTAAAATATCAGACAGTTCATTTTCATTTTGAAATCCGCAATCAGTTTTGAAAAATATGAATACTAAAAATTCGAAAAAAAATTCTTTTCCAAAAATTACATATGCGAATTTCGCCTTCTGTGCATTGTTTAAAAAACGGCATATGCTTCGGAAATACGAAACATCCAAATATTTGAAATCATATATACGTTCGTTTTGCTTTATAACGCCGTCTTCGGTTTAAAAAAATACCAATATTAAACCTTAAACCTTCGTTTCTGTAAGTCACATTTTAGGTATAGAATTTCTGAAAAATGTTTGCAGATCTACACCGATCATGACCCCTAGAACCCAAAACCACCCTCAGTAAAAAACTTTATCTATCTATCTCTCTATATATATTATATATATATCACTTTCTTCTGGACACAATAACTCCCACAGTTCTGCACAAATCTTTTCCAAACTGATACATAAAATCAACTGGCATAAAAGCTCGGTCAAGTTCGTTAATGGGCAAAATCGGACCAAGGGGATGGAAATAGGGAGGGGTTTTGTAAAAACCGAAAAAAAAACCATTACTTCTTAATTTTTTTACATATCAAATCAGTTTAAAGTTTTTATTACTTCTAAAAATAGGGCCAAAAATTTACGCATCACAGATTTTTGATAAAATTAAAAATGGGCTCAAGGGGCGCAAAAAATAGGGTTTTTGGGAGAAAAAATTTCCTAACTTCGTCAGTTCTCAAGATATCAAACCCAATTAATTTTATTATAAATCTCCTTAATATTATCTATAACTGTTTATTCACAAGTTTTTGATAGGACCAGTTCGTACCGGAAAAAAACAAATTAAAAACGAAAACAAAAAGGGGGGTTGGAGAAGAAAAAAATCCATAACTTTGTCAATTCACAAGATATAAAATCCCCATGAACTTATCATATATCATTTTAACAGTGTATAGTAAAATCTGAAAAGAAATTCGGAACAGTATTATATTTTGTAGTTCGTTTTTTCTTTTTAACCTAATGAAGATAATATGTTTTAAAAAGGAAGATAATCCCATTTTATTACACGTCATCATTGAAAACTCTTTTAGAGTATTTTTCAAATAAGTATTTTTTCATTTTTCTAGGTGATATATTTGTCTGAAAGTAATATGGAATTTTTCTCTTTTTCCTTACTACCAAGAAATCAAAAGAAGTAACGTCATTGCGAAGTGTTACAAACTGAAAAGAAATCTTAGCATGGAAAAACTGCTTTTTTCCAAAATTTTTCTAAAATACATGAATTCTATCTTCCATAAATATTATTTAGAGTAATCTACAAAACTTAAATTCCAGCAAACATATATTTCACTTCTCGTTATCAGAGAGTCAATAATATTTATACACCTTTTGAAATTATAAGCTATTTATGGAATTGATTGTAATACTCATTTCGTATTCCCATTTCATATCTATCTTGATCTGTTAGATAGTATTTAATAATACATATTTTATACTACACCGTATCGTTCAAGCTTGCATCAAATTTGTTGCACTTTGAAAACTAATATTACTGTTTAAATAGGTATCAAAAAGTAGGCTCATATGAAAACAACTCGTTGTTTCATAATCTTAAGTGCAAGTAGCTTAAATGCGGCGAGCGGCCTCTCTTCGTCCGCAGCCCTTTACTCTTCTACTCTATCCCGACTCTTTTTCGGAAGCAAGTTTCGTAGGTCCCCAGCCACGTCCCGAGGGAAAAACACTCTAGCGAAAGCGAGGTTGAAGAAAAAATCAAAAATAGAAACCGGACAAATTTAAAATGGAAATTACACAAATTAAAGACACCGAAAAGCGGGAAGGGAAGGTGCAGTCCCTGGGGGAAGACACCAGAACCGAACGGTCCCGCTTTCCGATGCCAAAAATTTATTTCCATTGAACTTCATGTACAGGTTCAGCAATATTTACAAGATATTATAGTATAGAACAATTTATGCAAGTTTAAGTAATTATCACTAAGTTTAAGTTTATATATTGGATTAGATATGACAAAAGAATGAGTAAATAATAAATAAATGACTATGGAAGGACTGTGTAACAAAATAAATGATGATTTTTCTAGGTACTTAGAGCAATACAAATTAGGAGCTAAAGAAGAATAATTTCAGATAATTTTGCAAAGATAAACACTCTTCTAGTTAATATCCTCAAACACTTCAATATAAATTTCTCAAATTTTTCAATGCTTGAAAGTTATTGAAAAGTTACACAGTACCACAGCTAAATTTCTCCCCCACTTAGAACTAGCCAAAAAATTTCCAGTTTTTGAGATAGTACTTAAGTAGAGTTATGCACTTAAAAAAGTGTTTTGAGATAAGAGGCAACGTTCAATGAGGGAGCGAAACTTCTAAATATTTCTAATGGTCATTTTGTAGAGATCAATATTTAAGTATTTACATATTTAACAACACAGCACAAGTAAGAATGAATTATATTTTCAGGATTATTATTTACAAAGACAACACCACACTAAAATACTTAATTTAGTTAGACTAAACTTAGAAATATAATTTAAGTAATTTGGTAATTAGATTTAAAGTAAATAATAAGATATTTAAAAAATAAGTACGATAAAATAATTTGTAATTAATGTAACATTTGGCGAGGGTTTCTTGGTAACCCACAACAAATAGATGAAAGTTTAGAGTATTTAATATTCACGGTTGGCAGCACCCCCGCCATACTAACCAGTACTCATGAAATTACTTTTATCATGATTCTGATTAGCATTTCTGTATTTCATTTGATAAAGAAATGTAGGACACTGCGGCGAGTCTGCTGTATGAATATGATAGTTCTCAAAACTTAAGCAGTTTGTACAGTTTTTGAGTTCTGGTTTATCAATGTTTATGCAGATCTTAGTTGAGTGACCCATTGCACAATAAGCACAAATGGAATCTCTCTTACACAATTTTTCAGAGTGTCCATCGATCTGACATTTAGCACAACGAATTATCGGTTTGTAGAGATGAATACCACATTGACGCAATTCCACATTGAGAAATCGCATTCTGAGAAAGGTATTTGAAGTTGGACTGTCCATCTCAAGAACCAACTGGTAATTATTTGATTTTGTTTTCTGTATTACCTTGTAGGTTCTCATTAGTAAGTTATTTTTAAAGTTAGGATGTAGTTTTATTAAGTTATTAATGTGTTTAATTGATATGTTCTTGGGAATTCCTGTTATTATTATTCGTTTGGTGTTGTATTTACTGTAATTAATTTCTATTTTACTTTTTAGCTCTTCCATTTTTTCAATACTTAAATAAATTTCCTTCAACTGAACTTCTGAATATGTTTTTATGATAATCGTTTTCTTGTTTCGTGATGTCTTGCTCAAAAATAATGGCAAAGTATCAGATTCAAGTAGTTTTGTGTTTATGATGTCACGTATCTCTATTATTGAAGTACCTTCTAGACACCTTATAAGGATCGCTGCCTCTGTAAATGTATTCTCTTCCCATGTGTTGCTCTTCTCCGATGTATGTTCTTTATAACTTTTATCTACTTTTATTGATGTTTCTTCTAACATCTTTTCTAATTTTAGAAGTTTTTCTTCTATCATCATGATTTCTGGTTCTTTTATTATTTGCATTTTCAGTTGTTCTTCAGAGGGACCCTCCACATGTTTTCCTTCTCCTTCTTTGGTATGAGTTAGTTCAGCCTGTAGCTGTTTTATTTCTTTTTGTAATTGTTCTATTTTTATTGCCTGCTGTACTGTTTGTTTGTTTTTTGTTTCTATTATCTCTTTTAAGTCTTTAATGTTTGTTACTAGTTGCTTTCTTATTTCTTGCTCTTCTTCCAGAGCAATCTTACTTTTCTTGAGTTTGTCTAATTCTTGTTTTTTCCTCTGCACTTCTGCTTTTAGATTTTTAGTTTCCGTTTCTTTGCCTTTTAGCTGGTATAACTGCTGTTGGTTTTCATTTACCTTCGCACGCTCGAAGTCTAATGCACTTGCCTGTATCCGCAGCTTATCGTCTCTGTCTTCAACCTCCTTTTCCAATGATGATATTCTCTTCTCCATCTCTATTCTATCCTGTTGCCATCCTCTTTCCTTTTCTGTTTCCTACTGCAGCAATTGTATCTTTTCCTGCGCCATACTTAGTTCCTTTTCCATTGATTTTAGTTCTTCATCTTTCTTCTTTAATTTCTCTTTTAATTCCGTTGCTTCTTTAGATTGTTTTTCTTGTTTGTCCAATGGTAGAGCTCTCTTTGTTATATATTTCAAGTATTTTGCTGCCATCTCTGCATCTCCTTTGGCACTCCTCTTCGTGAAATTTGAGAAAATCTCTATTAGCTGTTGTATTGTCATCTCTTTTGCTTTTGTTATTTGAAATTCTGGATATTGTTCTTTATCTTGAGAGAGGCCTTTCCTGTTTTCTATACGTCTGCCCGATGCATATTGCGGTGTATATGCTCGTTTCGACTTCGCCTTGTATGACTTTTCATCAGAATCGTGCTCAGACGGTAAGTACTTCCGTACAAACTCCTCCGAATTCACATCAGAGTCATGTTCGGATGGCACATATTTCCTTGGGAGGCTGTCCGTTCTCTTCTTTGTTTGTTCTACGTCTTCCGGTGAACTTGATATTTCCACATAGTTTGGCCTCTGCGGCAGGGCTTGGGGCGAGGATGGCCGCCCAAAGGGGGCTTGGGGCGATGAAGCTACCGAACGACTCCTGCTACTTCGAGCCTATTATTACTCTCGGACGGTGGTTGGGGGGTGGGCGAGTGGGTCAACCGCCGCGGCAAGCGGCCCCTCTTTGTCCGCAGCCCTTTATTCTTCTGCTCTAGTCCGACTCTTTTGCGGAAGCAAGGTTCATAGGTCACCAGCCACGTCCCGAGTAAAAGACATTCTAGCGAAAGCAACGTTGAAAAGAAAAAAAATCAAAAAATGAAACCGGACAAATTTAAAATTGAAATTTCTCAAATTAAAGACACCGAAAAGCGGGAAGGGGGGCTTGGGGCGATGAAGCTACCGAACGACTCCTGCTACTTCGAGCCTATTATTACTCTCGGACGGCGGTTAGGGGTGGGCGAGTGGGTCAACCGCCGCGGCGAGCGGTCCCTCTTCGTCCTCAGCCCTTTATTCTTCTGCTCTAGTTTGACTCTTTTGCGGAAGCAAGGTTCATATGTCCCCAGCCACGTCCCGAGTAAAAGACATACTATCGAAAGCAACGTTGAAAAGAAAAAAAAATCAAAAATTGAATCCGGACAAATTTAAAAGGGAAATTACTCCAATTAAAGACACCGAAAAGCGGGAAGGGAGGGCTTGGGGCGATGGAGCTACCGAACGACTCCTGCTACTTCGAGCCTATTATTACTCTCGGACGGCGGTTGGGGGTGGGCGAGTGGGTCAACCACCGTGGCGAGCGGCCCCCTTTCGTCCGCAGCCCTTTATTCTTCTACTCTAGTCCGACTCTTTTGCGGAAGCAAGGTTCATAGGTCACCAGCCACGTCCCGAGTAAAAGACATTCTAGCGAAAGCAACGTTGAAAAGAAAAAAAATCAAAAATTGAAACCGGACAAATTTAAAAGGGAAATTACTCAAAGACACCGAAAAGCGGGAAGGGAGGGCTTGCGGCGATGAAGCTACCGAACGACTCCTGCTACTTTGAGCCTATTATTACTCTCAGACGGCGGTTGGGGGTGGTCTCGCTAAGCAATAAATTTAAAACGTCAACAATAAAAAGAAATAATATATCATGTAAGTGCCGTGTGAAAATCTCACTATTCATAATTGTTGCAAATGCCTCGAAGTGTGATATAGTATATGAAAAGTACTTGGCGACCTTTAGGCATGTGTAGAGTATGCGAGTCCATGTTACTACATGTTTAGTTGGTAATCGCTTTGTATGCCTGCTCCCATTCCTGCCCCATTTAACTACATTTAAATTTCTCCATGAATATTCCTAAAGTTGATGAATGCCCATTCTTAATTACTTTCTTTCATAATCGATTCGTTTATCTTATTACACTCATCATACGAAAGGGAGATGTAAATGTATATGAACAGAGAAGGGAGTGCACCTGTGGGAGGATGGCACCTACTGACAGAGAGAGAGTGGGGAATTTAGAGAATGTTGAATAGAAATAATGGGAATGAATGGAAATTAATGAATAGGAATTAAGTGAGAATGTATGAAAACAAGGGATTGAAGGGAGATAATGAGATGAATTAAAATTAATGATCGGGGATTTTCTTTCACTGAAATAAAGAAATGAATGGAAATTAAAAAATACAATGTGAAAACAAAGAAATTTTTTTAATTATGCTCAGAATTAAAATAATGGAATTTTTAATAATCGATTTTGAATGAAAATATACTTTTTAAATTGGAATCGCGCGAGCTTCTGATTTTTTTAAACGAAAAAAATAAATGGTAATAAAGTTTTTGTTAATTCATTACCATTAGGAGATATTGGGCCAAGTATGAGCTCAGTTCAGGAATGTGTTGAAACAGTAGAACTGATCTTACACCTCGCTCAAAGCACACGACATGAACATTTCCCCCCCATTCATGCCTCTCCGCGCGCTAACAAATATTTACATTAATTAAAACTGAAAATAATAAAAAAAATATTACGAAAATTAATATTAAAATTAACTGAGAAAAACTATAGATTTAGATTTATTTGTGGAAATATTTAAACTCAGAAATATTCTTAGAAATATTTATAAACTAAAAAAATTAAAATTAAAAAATTAAACTGAAAACATTAAAAATTAAACTCTAAAAATAAAAATTAAACTGAAAATAAAAAATAAATAATTTAATTTAACCGAGAAGAATCCTAAATTTATATGTGGAAATACTTATTCACAAACTTATTCACAGAAATATTTATAAATTGTAATATTTATAAATTGAAAAATTAAACTGAAAAAGTAATAAATTAAACTGAAAAGAATAAAAATTAAACTAAAAATAAAAAATAAAAAGTTAATTTAACAGAGAAGAATCGTGGATTTATCTGTGGAAATATTTAACCTTATTCACGGATATATTTATAAATTGAAAAATAAAAAAAAAATAACTGAAAAAAAATTAAACTGAAAATAAAAAGAAATAAACCAAAAATTAATCAGAAAACTGCTAAATTGAAAAATTAAATTTAACTGGGAAAAAAAAAAAAAAAAATTATTGAATCGGATTTATCGAGGGAAGTAGTACATCCCGACAATTTGGGGAATTCTCTTGTTCTAAAATTTGATTGCATAAACAAGTCATATGAATGGAACGTTCGCAGGAAAAACGTCTTCCAACGTGTCTTCAATGTGCCTGGCACTGTGAGCCGAAAGTAAGTTTTTCATTAGTGAATGGGATTAAAACCCCTTCACACTCACATGCGTCAAAAACAGATGCTATCCATTTCCACAAGCATCTTTGATGACATGAATGAAGGCAAACTGTCGTCCAGTTTGCCTTCTTCTGTAAGCAGATGCTGCATTCCTGTAAAGGAAAGAAATAATAAATAATATAATAAAAAAAGCAATTTAACAAATTACAACGACCATTTGGAAAATGATTTTTTCAAAGACTAAAATTTAAGACATAAAAAATCGCACGGAGTTGATCCTACATTACGTACGCCATGGATTAAACGATAACATTTCTGGACCCATTATGAACAAATTTTAAAAGAAATTTCTGTTTTACAATTTTCGGTACTGTAAATTTTTAAACTTCTACGGAGCTGGTCATACATTACGTACGCCATGAATTAAAGATTAATAGTGTTATTACACGTAAAAATTGCAAGCAAGAAAAATCGCCTGCGACTCGTCAGATTTCCTATGAAACTTACGTAAATAGCCAAGCATTTCATTGGCTGTTCGGGAAAAGGCTTTTCTATCATCAGATTTCCAAAAAATCTCACGACCAATTTTAAATAAAATTTCATTCTTAAACTTCTAAACATCCGACAATATTACTTTTTATACCGTCGGATAGAGAAAAAAATGTACTTTTAAATGCAATTTGTTTGAAAGCTGTATCTCAATTTGTTTCTGATTTATTAATTTTTTTTGTAGTTTTTATTACTTTTTTGTCATCGTGGCAACACTCTGTTGTCCATCGTTGTTGAAGCCGAAGGGACCAAAGGGAAATACAGATTACTGTATATACCAATCAGATAACGAATAAATTGCGGATTAAACCAATGAAAACGTTCAGATATGTTTTTGATTTCCTACCCTGACGAGAACAATAACCATTTTTCCAAATGGTTAAAAAATAAAAATAAAAATTTGAAAATTAACTTTTAAAAGGTTGTTTTTGATTGAAAGAGAAAAAACAACTTACAAGATCACCATCAATGGGAAATCCACCGTGATGTTTTAAATTGGTGATAATTTGACCAATATTTCCATTTATCATTTCATCAGTTTCACCTTCGTCATTATTCCCCACATTATTCTCCACATTCTCCCCCTGAATTGAATTAGTAGCTAATCTTCCATCCGACTCAATTGTAGGAAAATTCACCTACATTTAAAAAAAATAAGCATAAATAAAAAAATAAGTATTTTAAAAATTTAGTTAATAATTACCATTTCACCGTCTGTCTGTTCTCTGCTGTTAAATATAATTTGGACAACTTCATCATCATTATTACTTAAAAGTAAAATAATAAATACCATTTCTGCATCATTGTCATCACTACTATCAAATTTTAATTTAATCACTCTCATTGTTATTAACCTGTTTGAAAAAAAATGATGAAAGAATATTTAATAATAATCCTACTTTTATTAATTTAAATATATATATATTATTTTCCTCACCTGCTCTTGTAAAAGAGCAGCACTTACTGCCTCTGCTGATTCTAATATTTGTCTTATTTGTTGTGACGAGATTGAGTCTAAAAAGTTGCTCCAGAAAAACAAATAGTGAATCTCAAAGATTTTTTTTTTTTTATGTATCGGTTTCTAAACAAAACTAAATAGAATCAATTTTTTACGCTTTTGAGAAAATATAATTTAACAACACAATTATAAAATAGGTTTGACAAAGATTTTTTTTAATGAAACGGTTTAAATAAAAACTTTTTTTACGCTTTTGAGAAAATATAACTTTAACAACACAATAAATTGGTTTGATAAAGATTTTTTTTTTTTTATGTATCGGTTTATAAACAAACCTAACAAAAAAAAATTGCGCTTTTGTGAAAATAAAAATTTTAACAACACAATTAATAAATTGGTTTGATAAAATCAAAATTAAATACAATTGTTTCATTAATATTTTACTTGTTGAAAAAAACCCACTTTTGAAAGGGTAATCGTATCTGTTTAAATTAAATTTATCTTCTTAAAATAAAAGTATTGGTTTAGAAACAATTTTTTGACGCTTTTGAGAAAATTTTAACATTGAAAAATCCTAAATCTTTGGATAAATTTTCTGATGATACATGAATAGATATTTCTTTATTTCTTGAATGCTCGTAACAAATATTTCCATGTTGCCTTAATGTACTATTGAGACATAATATATACGTATATATTGATAAAAAGAAATGTTCAACGGATGAGGAAAATCACATTCTAAAATATATGATAACATCACAATGCTGCGATTCTTCTACTCTTCATTTCTCTAGAGGCAGTACGCTAAAAATCACTTTTTATTTATCGGTTATGATCTGTATACTTCTCTATTTCTCTATGTTTTACAATTCTTACAATAATTTACTTCATTTGGGGAAATGTTTTGCTGTATATATACAGGGTGTTTCGTTAAAGATGGGCAAAACTTTAAGAAGTGATTGTACACATCCAAAGAAGCATCTTTCATCAAAGAATGCATGGTCGGAATTAAAACGCGGATGTGTTAGAGGGTGCCGAAGGAGATGTTATACGAGGCATAAACACACAAAGAGCGTTTAAATGACAAAAGCAACGTGGAAAATCGCTCTCCGTACAATCGTTGAGCCTCTGAGTCATTTCCATTTGCAGTTTCATGGATAAAATGCATATCAGCCTTTTCTCTATTAGTGAAGGACAACATCTTCCGAAACGTTCCTAACGCGATTGACAGATGCACACTCGGATCAGCGGCGTATATGTATTAAACGAGACGAAATTTTACGCGTTCTTCTTACTCATATCACATTTGCATGCTATTAATGCCGTTCTTCTCCCGATAACTCGCAACAGGTATGGAGCTTTAACGTTCGCATGGACCAAGTTTCCAAATGCGCCAGCACCTTTGCGCTTTATTTCCGACCATGCATTCTTTGATGAAAGTTGTTTGTTTGAATGTGTACTATAACCTCTTAAAGTTTTGTACATATTTTATGAAACACCCTGTATATATATGTGTGCGTGCGTGTTCTATGTATATTTTGTGAATGCCCTTTTAGATTTTATAGGCTGAAACAATTTCATTATATATTTTTAATTCTCTGTAATAAGAAGACTCGATTCTTTTCCAAAGTAAAAAGCGTCAAAAGTCATTTCATTTATTAAAACTTATGATCCATAACTAACATTATATGTATTTAAAGCCTGCACAATATTGTCACACACATATATGTATATTTATTTATTATTTTCAAGTTAATGAGCTGCAATATTTCAATCTCGTCATCCACAAATAATTTTTTAAAAACCTTGAAATTCTAAGTTAAGAAAGAGAAACAACGTAAAAAGACACAAATATAAATATGTATAAAACACATACAGCTGTTTCGAAACTTCTAAGGTTTCATCATCAGTGGTTAAAATTAAAGATAAAATTAAAACTCTTGATTAAAGGGGGCGGGACAGGGAGCCAGAAACGCGTACCTTACAGCTCGACGGCGTTACTGTCAACGGCGAGTCGGTGAAATGCCGTTGACAGTCGAGCATACAGGATGTCATCATAATGAAAATTTTATTCACATTAAAAAATTCGCGTAATCATTTTCTTCCTTCGCGTACATAGAATACCGATTCAGTTAGAAATGCAAACTATAAAAACACTGTTCAGAATAGCTGGTTACTGGCTATTGTATGAAATAAATAATTTCGACACAACTTCATGACAATTTTATAGAATTTGATCAGTACGCTTTAAATTCTATCATTTAATTATTAGACATTGATCGTAATATCTAATGTCTAATAATTACCGGGCAGAATTTTCCGGTACGAATTGTTTTTCCCAAACGGACACGACTTTCCGAACGACCCAATAGTTTACAGAGATTTTATTTTAATAGTTATATATTAATAACTATAAAAGTTAAAATTAAAGAAAAATTAATATCGCAGATAACACTGTTCCTTTAACATTTTGTGATTTTATTTAAATTTAAATTGATATCAGTCTAATGTATTTCTTTTATTCTTTGTTTTTAAAATAAAAAAAGAACGAGAGAGGAAAAAATTAACTGACAAGTGTTTTAATTTATTTACATTTTCTACATTGACTGCAAATTTTGCTTGTTTGTTTGTTTGTTTCTTTTCTTACTCAAATTTCGGAACTCGCCCACATACGGTGAATCAGTTTCACTACGCTTTTATATAATTGCTCTTTATAGGGTAACTCCGGGAGAGTCGCCGCATACGGGAAAGATGCCGCATCTCTTGTATTTCTTGTAATTATCGATAGATGGCCGTCAAACGCACAGTATAGGTGCGCAATGAGATTATTTTAACCAGTGTATAGCGTGAGTCCCATTTCGATGTTTACTTGTAGAAGTACAATCCTTAATTTGACGTAAATGCAAGATTTCACTGTCCAAAATTTTAAACACGTTATGTTTAAATACTTTTCATACACTAATTACTAAATGCATGCATGATTTCAAAGTCAAAACTAAGTGCAGCGTTTGTATCGAGTACTGTGTGTATGGTTACGCCATTCCCCTTAGCGATGACAGGTGACTGTGATGGCCGACGTCTGCACCATGCAAAAGGGATAGATGCCGCACTGCTATTCCGCTATACATGCCGCAGTTTCTTTTGAACGGGATGATTAAGTGTTATTAACTTTTCCTTTTCTTTTTGCACAGACTAACCATGTTAGGCATATTATCAAGTTTACTCAAACCAAAGAAGAATAAACAGAAAATAAAAAGTAAGAAGGGCAAGAAAGATGCAAGTCAAGATGACGATAATGAAAAATTGGATTACGCGTAACACAGACATTCTTTGGAAGGAATGTTTAAAAAACTACTCCAAAAAAAGAGGAAGTGTAATTGGCTTCGTTGCATCATGTGTTTAAATGTAGTAACATAGAGACTGTACTTTTTCGACACTTTTTCTGTAGATTGTAGTCGAAAAAACAGGTCTTAACCCAACCGGGACCATAGGTGTATCTAAGCACCTTCATAAAGAGCTTACAAAATTTGTTTCTGGCACCAGTGAAAAAAAATGATAATATTGGCTTTCCTTAATTAGAGCATTTTCATGATTATTTAAGAAAAGGTAACTTTTTTTAAAAAAGTGGTACCAACCGAATAAAATTTGTGTAAAAGCCACCGGTCCCGAAAGGGTTAACAAATAAATTATGGAAACACAATTTTACTTTTTTTCTTTTCCCTTTCTAATACATTGTTGCTACGTTGTTGCTGAAATGACAATTAAAATTTAATGTAAAAAAAAAATAAGTCGATAATTTTAATAGTGAAAGTCGGCAACAATTATTTATTTGAATCTACTAATACGTTTTATTGTACTCATTTTGTTATTACATCGTTAATTATAGTCCAGATATGAATATTTTTTTTATATTTTTATTTATAATTTCATTCTGTTCGTATTACAAGCGCGGCATAACTACAGGACAAATGCGGCGTCTCAGACTGAATGTACGGGTGACGCACCGCAGTGTAATGTTTTAGAAAAAAATTGTTAAAAAAATTAATAATTTGTTTTGAAATTTTTTGTCTCAGTACACGCGTTGTATATTTAACATTAAATAGCACAGCATGATTTTATATATATATATATATCCATCATGGGACTTTATACACACATTCAAAAAATTGTGCGGCATAAATCCCGGATTTACCCTATACTAGTGATAGATATTATGGATTTTTCCAAATTGTAGTTGGTAAAGCGCTTTATGAGTTTGATTCGATGAATATGTATAACTTGTGTGTAAGTTGTTCCATTTTCATCCCCTTTTTCAATTTCGAAAACATTCTGAGAAATGCTTAATTTAATATAACATGATATAGGGGAAATTAGGATAATACCGCTAAGCGAATAATCCCGGTCACTCCAATATCTCTAAACAGAATAGATTTGAAAACTTGCGATCGGTACCAGGACCTAGCGAACTTCATCGCAAGTTACCAGTAAGGATATAGTAACCGTCGGGAGGAAAGCATTTTTGTGTCCTCTCGTTATTAGTTTGCAGTTGTTTTATTATAAAATTCTACAATATCTAACTTGAAGTGTACATTCTTATTTTCAAATATTAATTCACTCATTATATCTACAAAATATATACATTTAGCTATACGTTCGTACTTTTATTTTTGTTTTTGTAGTGCGTTGTTACGTCAAATATAATGCATTAAAATCCAACATGGCTATGAAGGGCAATGGCTCTCACGTGGAATTCGAAGCAATTTTGCCAATGGGCTACTTTTTTAAAATTCAAATTTCTTCATTGAAACCACTTTTTTGAAATGGTAAAATTACCCTTATTTTCGCCTTAATTACCATGTCATTAAACAAGTTCAATTCAAAAAAGTGGTTGAAATCAAAAAACCCGAGTTTAAAAAAGTACGGAGACAGAAATCTGCTGTTTTTGCGGAAAATTCAGGAGAGGTAATGAAACGTAGTTTCGCTGCACAATATGTGGAAAGTGGTCGCATAAAGGCTCCTGTGGTGTGAATAGCCCACACAACTACTTATGTGTTCATACTTAAATGCTGTATTCAAATTTTGAGCGCCATTACCCTACCATGCCGGGCAATACCGCTCAACGCATGGTTAATTATATAAAACGATAAAAGAATCCTAAAACTTTTATGCAAATTTGTTGAATGCAAATTACTTTATGCTTTTGGACTTATACTGCGTTAATAAAATATTGATTTTTTGTATAAATTTGACTAGCTATTTATGTTTTCTCTTAAGTGAGCGGCATCACCCTACTTTCCCCTACGGCTGAAAAATATTTATTGCAAAAAATTATTGTGTCAAGTTACTCTCAATATTTCATATTTCTTACATTCGATTTAACACTAGAACGCCCGAAAGAAGTCGATCCGACTCCGACCATATGATTAAATGTCAACTGGAACCAGAAATTCTTTCATAAAATAAGTTTAATTTAAAACACGCAGATTTACGTTAAATAAATCAGTCAAATAATTTTAAATAAAAATTCTGTTGTCAAATATTTTTATGAAACTTGAGAAAAATTTCCGGGAATTCTAGTGTTAAGCTACGTCTCTTTCTAAAATCTTTTTTAAATCCATCTTCTTCATAAAAAGGTAACTATAAAGTGCAGTTGTGCCGATTATAGTTAATAATACTATTTAGTATTGGCATATTTCAAATTTCATTAATCGAAAGGGGGTTTTGCGATAACTTAAGCTTGCCTTCTTGAAATATCTTGATATCGCTGCCGGAAGAAATTAGATATTATTGAAAGGTAATATCGGAGTATTTGAAATTTATATACTCCAAAATGTTTGAAGGGTAATATTAGGTCGGTTCTCAAAACAATATTCTTCCCCACTGAACAACGCGAAACTTTCTGACACATTTACGGACTCACTTTTAGACGTCAAAGCATAACGCTTGCAGACATAATTATGGAACTGATTTGTAATCAAAGTTTTTTATTTTTAAATGAATGAACTGAAACTTCAGTTGTAAGCGAATGTTGTCTAGTAACAGCAGATTTATCCCCTTTCCTGCGCTGTCGCGCCTGAAAATTCGGGTCAAAAGTCCAACTTTGAGAACATTTTCTCAAGGATCTTTTATCTTTACCAAAAACTGGAAAAAATCAGTTCGACTGAATAATTTTTTAATAACAGCACCTGTCAGTGTCATACGTTTGCAATAAAATGAATTAAAAAATTTGCAAAAATGTGTTTGGATGTATCCAGTACAAATTAGACCTATTAAGAGCTTAATATCGACATATTAAAAATGTCGGTATTCTAAAGTGGAGGGACGAGGTGAACTATCGTTAATATCGTAGACCCTTTCCCGACTCTTTTAATTAAAATATCTCTATAAATTGAAATGTTCCGATCGGAAACCACAGCAAATTGCAATATAAAAGACAAATTACAAATAACCGAGAGCGAAATTTTAAAACATTTCATGTTTTGATATTCGAAAGTGAGAGGATTGCGTTAACCCCCCCCCCCCCCCCCACTTTAACCTTCTCATCTGAATATCAGAAAATAAGATATTATTGAAAGTTAATGTTGACATATTTAAAATTTTGATACTCGAAAAGGTGGTTTTCAAAAAACTATTTTCCTCCTTGAACAACGTGAAACTTTCTGCCATATTTACACACTCATTTTCAAATGTAAATACATCACATTTCCAGGCATAATTATTAAAGTTATTTGTATTAATTATTCTGTAAATTATTTACATCTTAAGCTATAACAGGTTATTGTCTAGTAATAACAGTTTTTTCCTCTTTCCTGCGCTATCGCGTCTTGATATGCGCTTCAAAACGGCGAAATTAATAACAATTTCTTAAAGATTTTTAGCCTTCTAATAATGGAAAAACTGTTCGATTACATAGTTTACGAATAAGAGCACTTGTCAATTTCCTGCGCTCGTGAACCAAAATGAACCCAGCAATGTATTGGAAAGTAGGTAGCTTTGATTCCAGAACGCCCTTAACCCTGCGTTAGGCGCTCGAATATTTGTTACGCATTTAGTGGCGCGGGGGACATATGTCACCCATTTTCAATATGCTGTTTTTATACTTTAAAAAAAGTAGTAATAAAACAACATTCTAAAACAACAAAATACGCATTCAAAATTTATATTTAAAAATTCAACTGTTTAAGAACAAAACAGTTATGAAGAAAACAAATAGAATCCGAAAAAGAGAATGAAAAAAAAAAAACTTTTCAAATGTCATGGGTTACATGTCACCCGCGTACCTAACGTAGGGTTAAGAAACTAGAGATTACCCAATTCTTTTAATTCACATATCTTGATAAAAGAAGCAGAGCAAATTGTAATATTACAGAGCAAATTACAGCTAATTGAGAGGTAAATATTAGCATTTTTCAAATGTCGATGTTGGTAAGTCCCCCCCCCCCCCCCACCGCACACACACATTCTTATTTCCTTACCCTTCTAATTGAAATATCTTGATACGGGAAAAAGAGCAAATTATAATATTAGAGAGAAAATTAGAGCTAATTAGTGAGTTGAGTATTGTCATATTTTGCCCTCCACCAATCTTTGTAATTGAAACCTACGATATCGAAACAGGAGCAAATTTTTATATTAAAGAACAAATTAGTGCTTAAATTAGCTCTAATCTGTTCTTTATGTTATATTTGTTTCTAAATATTAACAAATTTGAAATTTCGATATTCGAAAGTTCAGCCCCCGCCCCTTTTCCCTATCTGTCAAACTGAAATACATTGATACAGGAACCGGAACAATTTTTAACATTAGGGAGCAAACTAGGGGTAATTGATATTAACATATTTGAAATTTCGATATTCTGAAGTGGAGGAGATGGGGCTAGCATTGATAACTTAAAGAGGCCCTCAATATTTCTAATTGAAATATGTTAATACCCTGTCTCGATCAAATTGTAATATTAGAGATCAAATTAGATGCTAGATGCAATTGAGCGCTAAATATTGGTATATCTGAAATTTCAATATTCGAAAATGAAGGACATGCTTTAACAACTTATCTCCACACTCACACTCACACACATAAAACATTCTGATTTAAAAATATAGATACTGGAACCGGAGCAAATTCTGATAATAGAGAGCAAGTTAAATTTAATTGTGACTTAAATTCAGATATATTTGAATCGGAAATATTTTACAATGGAGTTGGGGAGGGGTTAACTAATTTTTTTTTCTATACAGTGAAACAAGCTGTTCGAGTAGTATTGTTTATCGTTCTAAAAGTTCACGTAATGCATCTTGCTGTCACAGTAAATGTTGCTACGTAAAGCAAGTACCAAAAAGACTACTCTCAAACTCTTAATCTAAACACATATAAAACGGGGTGGAATGCAGGCAGAGTTTTAAGACGTTCACGGCACATTCATGTTTTTTCTTCAACTTGTATACATAATGTAAACAGCAGCAAAGAACTACGGTGGATGAAACTATAAAAGTGGCCCCATTTTTTGGTAAAAGTAGATTTTGCCTCAAAAATATTTTATTGTAATATTTTTTGTTGTTTATTATATATATTCAGTGATATAACATTTCGGTTCATCGCAATTGTTAAACAGAACATTTTTGGTGACCATTTCTGTATTAAACAAATCGTTCAATATTTTATTCCATTATTTTGTTGGCTATTTTTAAATTTGTTATTTTTTTTTCAAATTTTATGTATTTATATCGGACAGAGCGAATGAAGGTACCATTTTGGTTTTGATATATGTTTATATTAAGGATATATAAATCATTAAAATTAATTCCTACCACCAGTTTGTAGCAGCGTTATCCAAGTCTTTGCCACACATTAAGGAACTTTGTTGGCGACCCGTTTGAATGTTTATTTGTTGTTTTCTTGTTTCATAACTCATGTATACATAAATATAAAAATCATTTCCTTTTTGTCAAAGTTTAAAAAAAGTGTGAAAGAGCTCGGTATAACTAGCGTGTTGTTTGTACTTTACGATTTTATGATAATCAGATGAACGTGGTTATTTTTGAGCTGTAAATCCTGAATATTTCACTGAGGGGAGTAGGTTTTTTGCAACATCTTCTCCAGATAGGCTTCGTTGTCTGGGGACATATTTCTTTGTGAAATAAACCTACGCTGGAGCTAAGAGAAATACTCAGCAATCTTTTCTGAAAGAAGTATTATTTGAGAAGCTGTCGTAATTGAGCAAGCAGTGATAAGGCTTTTTGAAAGTTAAGATATATTCCACTAAAGCAGGGGTGGCCAACCTTTTTGGGAAGAGTGCCACTTTTAATTTTTCCAACATACTAAAAAATATAAAAAAGGCGAAAACATGTTATTTATAGGCTGATTATGTGAGTTTTACGCAAATAGCTCATTTTTTCCCTGTAAGTCTGAGTAGTGGATATTACAAAAATAATATCATAAATAAAATAAAAGTATAAACTTAGGTTTTATTGTTAACAAATATTTTTAAATGTTCTTCCAGATTATGTATAAAATAAGAATGAATAACTTGAAACATTTAATTCTAAATAATTATTAAACAAACAGTCAGTACTTACATATTAATGTGGCTTTTGAATTTTTGGCTTTTTTATTAAGTCATCTATATTAGGATTAGTTTTTGAAGTTGCTATCAAAATTGGGTGTTTTATGTGCGTATCACTTAATCTTGAACGATATTTTGATTTTATTATGTTCATAATCGAAAACATTTGTTCACAAACATATGTTGATCCAAACCTACAACAATATCTGAGAGCTAAATCATGTAAATTTGGAAAATTGCTTTCTGGTACAAATTACCAAAATTCAATATAATTTGGATCACTTGCAGTTGAAATAAGTTCCTTATATATTTGCTTTTCAGTACAGTATGGTACTGTAGATCAATAATTTCGATTTGGATTTCAGGTGAGTAACAATTAACTTCTTGCAGAGAAAGTGAAAAAGGATTTGTGAAAAGGTCTACATTCTTTTTATCATCTTGAAAATCATCAAACCTAGCACTGAATGAATCTTGCAAAATGGATATTAAATTTTTAAATCTATCATACTTCGGAGAATTATTGACTTCGGTAGCTAGTTCCTGCATTAATGTGAAATGTGTTCATCTTTTTTTCTCCAAAATCGATGTAAAAAAGCAAAAGTTTTTTCACAAAAGAAGATATATGACCAACTAGAGTAGGTAAAATACAATCTTTTCCCTGTAATCTTAAATTTAAATTATTTAAATGTCCCATAATATCGGTGAGAAAATCTAAATCCCACAGCCAATCTTCATTCTTGAGTAGCAAGCACTCACTGGGTAGTTCATTGTTTTCTTCCAGAAATTTTAAAACACAATCCTTCAAAATCCAAAATCTCGCAAGAGCACTTCCTTTGGAAAGCCAGCGCACATTACAATGAAGGAGTAACTCGTCTTCCTCTTCCGTTTCTTCCGGGAAAAGCTCACGAAATCGTCGTCGATTCAGAGCTCGAGCTCGTATTTTGTTGATACAGTGCACTACAGGATCTACAACAGAAGACAGGTTTAAGTCCTTGGCACAAATAGCTTCTTGATGGATAATACTATGATACTTAAAAACTTTTCTTCCCAAATAATTTTCAAGCAATGTAACAAAACCTTTTACCCTGCCAGTCATGCAAGGTGCTCCATCTGTGCAAACACTATCTAATTTTGCCCACTCTACTTTGTTAACTTCAATTACACTTTTAAGTTCTTTAAAAATGTCCTCATCTGTAGTAAAAACTAAATGGTGCAAATCAAGAAGTTCTTCCATAATATCAAAATTATCGTTCGCGTAGCGTACAAATATGTTTAACTGCGCACTGTCTGTGATGTCACAGCTTTCATCCAAAGTTAATGAAAAATATTTGCAGTATTGTAGTCCAGAGACAATTTGTGTTCCAACATCCTGGCCCATGTCATCTATACGACGCATGACTGTATTTCTAGACAAGGCTATATTATCAACCATATTTTTGACATTTTATCGCCGACATGTTGGGCAAATATTACAAGGCTATTTTTTATTATTTCCTCTCCGTCAGAATAGGTTTTTTTCTTGCGGGCTAACAACAGAGAAAGTTCATAAGAAACCTTCACCATGCTTTCCATTTCGTCATTTCTCTTCTGGAACAAGGATTGTTGGCTGGCTAAAGTTTTCTTTTTTTTATTGATAAATTCCATTCGTAAGTGTGATCCGACAGGATATTTGCTATTGAAATCCCTATGCAGTTGTGTAAAATGTCGCTCCAGATTAAATTTTTTCGGCACTGCTACACAAGTTCCACATATCAAACAAACAGGCTTGGAAGTATTTTGATTAGTAAACAAAAATTGTTCTTACCAGACAGTTTTAAAATCGCAAATCGCAATATCGTCTTCATATTTTCTTTTCGATGTCGAAGGTTTACTTATGGACATCGTAAAAATAAAGTTTTAAAACAACAACGCTCGATACTGGAATCTAAAAACAGTTTAGAAAAAACATATCTTGCTCGGCAGTACTAGCTTCCCGCTCAACTGTTATACTAGCTTCCCGCTGAAGTACTGTTGCCAATCTCTGCATGGGGAAAAACTGATTCTTCTGTTTGCCGTTCGCTGACTCGAGAGTGCGGAAGAAGAAATACAGTGAATTCAGGCAAAACGGAGGATTTGCGGAGTAGAGTGCCTGTATATTTTTAGATTGAATTACCTGCAGCGCTGTTAATGTTTTTCGATTGGGAATTTCAGGCGCTTATTATATTAATGTAGACTTATTTTAAGTTTATTTTGAAAATTAACTTTGGACAGTTAACAAGGAACATTTCTATCTGGATTTCTGTCTATTTTTTCTTTTTAATTTTTCAATAAGTGTTCGCGTGCCACTGTCAGAACGCCGCCGTGCCACCCCGTGGCACGCGTGTCGCGGGATGGCCACCTCTGCACTAAAGACTAGTGAAACAGCCACAAATTCACTCATACTTGAAAAAAAAACTTCGCAAATATATATATTTTGGCTATTTTGTTTTCAAGTTTTATTTCTTACACACAGGGCGAAAGAATTTATTTTAATTTTGATTCATATTTATAAAATATTAAAATAAAAATAATACCTCATTTCACTCATTTTTGAAAAAAAAATCATTTAGAAGATAAACAAAGTTTTTAATATTATATAGTACTAATTATAGATTAAATACTTATAATAATATTTTAAATTAATAATTGTTACTTGCTAATTGTTCCTTTGTATGGTTTAAAATTTTCATGAATGCCGCATGGGTCACTTTTAAAGCCTTCTTAACTCTAAACCTTCATTTAGCTAAAAAATATCACTAAATAGCTGTATTAACAATTGTATAACTGTTACGATAATAATTTCTTAAAAATACATGAAAAAGAATGTATTCTTATATAGAAAAGCAGCGATTAAGTAGAAAATATTATTTACACATGAATGTCTGTGATAAATTTAACACCACCATACATTAAATATTTAAAAATTGATTGTAATCATTATATGAATTGCGAAAATCCTTTTAATCAACGTTTCCAAACATGTTCTATTAATACTTTTCTTAGATTAAAGGAAGAATTCTATAGAACCTTAAAGTCAGAACATAGGAATAATTAATTTTCATAATTATCAGTTCGTGCTTGTTGGCTGTTTTAAGCTAAACAAGATAAATGTAGTATTGTGTAAAATTAACGAATGGCAATTTCATTGGAAATTATTTATATTTCAGTAAAGAATATAATCATATAATTCATCAAGTTTGTTGTTAAAAGTAAAGCGTGTAGGTTTGGATTGTCAGAAAATCTAAATATATCGTCTAATGTGAGGTCAGTATTTAAACACATTTGATCTTTCCCAGTCTTTTGCAATATCTATTTTGCCCTCTGAGACAAAGGAAGTAGTCTTTACTCTGAACTAGAATGATGATTTTTTGTGTCAAAACACAAAGACCACGAGAATAATAATATTGAATGATTCAATTTAAGGATTTTTCTCTGAGAACTAGAAAAAGCAAGTCTAAAGAAAAGTCTCAGGTTTGATATAAGCACTACTAAATAATTCATGTAGAAAGTTTTTAACTCTTAATTTTCGTAAAAATATGCAAATCTGTTTAAATTCCTACTGCAACTCTTAGCAAGAGATTAAATAACCCTATTACGCGGGTACCATGAAACTTTTGAACTCCTTTTGGTTACAGTTTAAAGTTTGAATTTTTGGAATTTTTTAACGATACTACCTATCCCAGAATAATGATTTGAATACAAAATATTCAATAAGATATCTCGCTTCAGTACTTTTAAAATTAAAAAACAAAAGGAAGAAATGTGATTCTAATAATTTCATATACCCTTTGCAACATTATGAGAAAATTAAAACTAATCTCCTATACGATACGTTGAAATTGCTTAATAGTACAAAACTGTTATTAAAACACATGAGCACCAGCAATAAGTAGCTTAAACCTTTAAGGCAGGGAGTATTTTTGGTAGAAATTTAAAGATTAGGTGGTTTCTCTTAATCGATAGGATCGTATTTGATTGAAAAACAATACATATAAAAAATACTCGATGCCTTATCCCAGCCGTTTTTTCTTTTTTTTTTTAAATAAATCTACGCAATTGTGTAGTTTGGGATTACGTGTGCAAATATCTAAAAATAAGTTTAAGCAAACACCGTTGTTGTTTATTAAGATAATTTTCATCAGCCACAACGAAAATGTTTGAAATTATTTTTGTTTTTGGAAAGACATATTCAAACAGCACATTTCTTGCATCTCACTCTTGTACTGCTGGAACAGTTTTGAAACCGGTAACTCCTGGCAGTTTTAAGATCGTCAAAACCAGGCCAGTTGCATCTAACCTCTTACTTTCAAATGGTATCTTTATAGACGGATAGTAGAATTTTGATCTGCATGAGTCAGCAACATCATATTCAGTCTCTTCTTCTTTGATGCTGCTGAGGAGAGTCCTTGATCTTTTCTTTCTTGGTAATGGTACATCCAACAGGTTCTCAGCCAAACTTAATCGAAACGATAGTAAATCAAGAATTTTTTATGGAGTATTTTTTATGGAGAAATTTTGTTTGCGGCATCTCGTTTATAGAGAAACCACGAATTTACTACAGCCAGGTCAAGGAAATGAACCGTTGTTTTCAAGATCTACTTTCTTGTTTTAAACTAGATTCGGTATGCCTCCATTTGCTGATTGCAAATCTCCACACCTCTGATTGATGCGTTGTAGCTTATAACGCTGGCTGGACAAGAAATATCGAGTTTCAATTTTTCTTCCTTCAACCACCGGTTGGCGGTCTCCATCGAGTTGAGGCCGTATCAGACGGGAAACGATGAACAACAAACATTTTCGCAAACATTTTACTAAACATGTTCATCCAGCTTGTTGCGCGTTCTGTAAACAGGCTCTTCAAATTTTTTCCAGGATTATCTATTGTGTGTTGATGTTGATCTGGAAGGGTACCGGAAAAGTTCGGTGAGCAAGAATAGGCAGCAAAATTCTCTCCTTCCTCAAGATCAAGCAACTTTTGCTGACCATAATGTTCTGTTGAGGAAAGTGTTCGGCAAACGACTTTCGTGTGATACAGCATTACACCCTGTACGCGTCGACGCCAGTACAACTTTCTTATTGTCTTTCCACTCGACCACTACAATTCCATTTTCGGAGACGTGCTCAATGCTCCCACCCCTCTTAAGAGCCGTTGACAAATGGGGTGCCCTTCACTCTGTTTGGATTGTGCCCGTTTCTTCAAATTTTCTTTTTTAGGTGCGTTCGTAATTATATAAATACGTAGCACCTATAGTCGTCGTTCAGTCCGTCTGTCTGTCTGTACGCATATAACAGCGCAATAACTACCCAACCGAATCGTTTGAAATTTAAAATATATAATTGTTGCATAATTTTGTCGAGTCATTTCAAATTTTATGAAAATTGATGTATAGTTTAATTACAGGGACAGTCAAAAGTTTTCCGATACATTACGGACAATGGGAAAAAAATTATTTCAAGTGCATTTTAATCATGTTACAGCCTTTCGAACAGAATGAAATTGATATGCACTTATGAAGTGCACTAAAATATGCATTCAGTACAATATGCAGCGCAAAAAATATTTATAAAACTAGTTATAGTACGAACGCACCTCATTTGCCACGTTTGACGTGTAATTCCCAACTTGCTAGTTCTGCCAGCAGCGGCATTGTGTTGAAATACCGATCAAAGTACATAAAACTATGTCTGAATAAGAGTAAGGACTACAGCAGGTCCAAAGCCTAAATACTTGTGGTATACTACAAAATTTAAAACTATCCCAGATGATGCTGTTATCACAGGGTGTGGTTTGTATTTTACACACTGCTTTACTGCGGCACGTCCTAACAAAAGGAATCGTCTGCTCATCTATGGAAATTTTCCCTATCTTGGTAAATTCAAGCAAACACTACGGTTTCTGTCGAGCATTTGCTAAACTTTCCATAATTTATTATTCATTCCTGGTGATTTACTTACAGTGTCGACAAAATGCTATGAATTTCTCAAATTTATAAATCTATTTCGTGGCATGCATATAACTCATATAAAACTTATAACTTATGTATGGCATCTATAACCCAAAACAGAAACACACAGTCGTTACATGTGCATATTATTTCTCGAATAGTATCTACTTTAAATAGGAATCATGAATAGTACAAACCGATTAATTTAAAATTAATCCACTTTAAAAATGTAATTAATAAAAAATAAATTGCTAAAAACAGAAATTAAAAAAATTCACTTAAAAATAAAAAATGTATTAATATTAGGAATTGCAATTGATTTTGGAATGGACTTACACAATTGTGTAGGTCATTAGTTTTTTCAACTTTTGTAAAGCCTAATTAAATTTATTAAGGACAAAATCAATTAAAATCATGAATAAAGTATACGAAAAGAAAATATTAAATCTAAGCAAACACTAAAAATCAAATGCCGGATTTACACAATTGTGTAGGTCATTAGTTTTTTCAACTTTTGTAAAGCCTAATTAAATTTATCAAGGACAAAATCAATTAAAATCATGAATAAAGTATATGAAAAGAAAAATTAAATCCAAGCAAACACTAAAAATCATATTTAAAAGAAGTTACGGAGTACATACTTTTTGTCTATTGCTGTCAGATGATATAATCTTCTTAAAAGCAGAAAATATAACCCTGTTTTGCAGTTGGTGCCACCTTTTTGTGTCTTATTAAAACATCTGAAGCCAATTAACTCATACAAATGTGCAAATTCGGTTTTAAATCACACGAAATCAGGAAAAAGTCCTTTTTTTAAAATCAGGATTACCTACACAAATGTGTAGGTCAGGGCTTAAAGGGTTAAACAAATGTCCAAAAATTTTAATGAATTTCTGTTGTAATTGAAATTCGAGATATTCAAATATTATTAAATTCAGAATAATTTATTCGCCAAAATAAGTTTTGTTGAGTATATCTAATTATCGTATTAAACTTAATCAAAAATAGAAAAAGTACGCCCAAATAAAAATTAGACCTGCATAAAAACATCGATTTTTTCTTCATTTCCATTTAAATTATTTTTCAAATAAAAAATGATTTATACACTTTTTAAAAAAAATGTATAGTTTTAGCTATTTCCTAAACCCGAAAGAGGGAAAATTTGTCTCACACATTTATTTACTTCTCTACAATTACAGTAGAGGAAGGATGCATTAGTGGGGATAATTTTTATTAAATTTCAATACCCTAGTCATAACTTTCTACGATCAGTTCCGTGTTTGGGATCCATCATAAGCAGGGTACTTTTCTGGACAAAGCTTTTTACAGAAACAACTGAATGTCTAAGAAATTGGCTATCATTCTCTGATCTTTCTACAAATAATTGCTCAGTATAATGTTATTCGCATACAGTTAGCTAAAAAAATAAGTGTCTCAAGATTAAACACTTTAGATAGTTATGTACAAAAGCTAGTCTTTTGAGCAACCGTTGCATATAGAGTTTACTTCAAAACTTTTCAGTGGTTTAACACTTTTACAGACTTAAAGAATTTACCATATTCATTATTCTGAGTAATTTTCGCCAGTATTTACCAGCTTTTCAACATTTTAACCTATTTTAAGATGGGTGACCATACCAAATGTGATCCAATTCATTATATAAAAAACAAAACTTTAAATTTAACCAATTTAATAAAATACACAATAAAATCATATTAAAAAAACATTTATTTAAAAGACTTTTCGTAAAAACATTAGTCCCTCATCAGTACAGTAAAAAACGTTCAAGTCATGAATCAAGACGAACGTTTTTTTACTGTACAAGACTGACAAGATGCTAATTGGGAAACATCCAGACAGTTTATACAAAGTTTATGACTTTTTACACGATAAATAGCTGTACTGGATACAATTTTATGAAGGAAGAACGTTTATAAATCACGTGTGAATATATACACACGACACATGCAATTCTATTAGACTTAAACAAAAAGTTTTTTTTCTTATTAAATTCGAAACTTTTATTTTCAAAGATATATCTTTCACTTGTAGGTTTTCCAAAATCTGTGTTCTTTTCTGCAGCAATTCCATAAATTTTCCCATTTGGGTAATTCAGTCGAAGTCAAACTCATTTCATACATCTTATGAGATTCCTTATCTAATTTTTGTATGAGAATGTGAATTTAAAACTGGTAAGTTAATTCCTTTGACACTAATTTCATTAATTTTAAACAACTTAAACTTCTAAGCATCAATAGAGTTTTCTAAGAGCTTTAGCCGATTCAACACTCATTAGATATTCTCATTAGATACACTCATTAGATTAGATTAAATATTCATTCTGAAATCTATTAATTAGAGCGGCCATTGAGGATTTAAATGTATCCATAGAAGTTTCAATAAATTCCGTACACCTCCTTTAGTGCAGAAAATAAAATGATTTTGCGTATCAGATAACGGCCCATTATTCGATATTAAACTATCAAATTGCACCTAAAATTATTCCAGTGTTCTATGCTACCATAAAATTCGGTAAGCTTACATCAGTCAGTTTAACTTTACCATCTTCTGGCTTCTAATATTTCTCATTCTCAACACTATCATATAAGCGAAATAGAAAATTTTTCAAACTTACATTTATATTCTCTAAATCATTAAACTGAGACTCCCTTCCTGGAAGTGTTCCATCGTCTAAAAGCTAATAATATCCAACTTTTAAATACTCCAGTTTGAAGGATATAATACACAATCAACCGTGCTTTGAAGTACAAACTCATTCGAAGCCTTTTTCATCACAAAAAAAAAACAAATTTTGTTATCCTTGTGTTGTAATTACCTCGGTGACGATTCAATAATTTTTAAAGTTTCGAGATTCTTATTTCCTTCCCTTTTGACATTTTGCAATGAAATGCTAAATCAAAATACAATATCCATGACGATAGGTGTCCGACTCGACGGACCAAATGTTGTGGACATTCGAGAATTCAAATATTAAAACAAAATGTTCCAACTAAAGAAGTGTATTTAAAAGATTTTCCATGCATATGAAATGATGCACCAAATGAATTCAGCGAAGGCGAGATTCAAGTGAACAAAGCATGGAGGCCACAAGAATGGTTGGTTGGTTATAACTAGTAACAATTAGGTGCAAACACTCTTGTTACACAATTTTTAAAAAAAACTCAGAATTCAGCATGTGTGTGTTACTATTATTCTTCTAATATCCCCATTAGCTTCTCATATGCCTCCATTTCATCACTAATATAAATTTTTCACGGGCGTAACCATTGGTTAATATCAATACTTAATGTATTTAGAATCAATATCAATCGTAAAAGCTTAAGGAAAATATTGCAGACCCATTTTATAAGGTGAATTGTTCTTACACATTCTTACATTTTCCCGACGAAAGGGAAAATTAATATGAAATAACTCCAGAAAAAAGGAGCCTTTTAAATATTCCAACAACGACGCTTTAGGCATCTAAAATACTTAAATTGTGCCGAGTTCGTAACAGAAAAGCATTAAAGTATGTTCTAAATTATTACCATCCAAAGGATTGATGTATTTAATATTTGCGTGTAACTCTGTAAGTGAGCATTAAACTCTAAAATGAAAATTTTCAATGGCTGCGACGAACTAACAATAACATACCTAAATTTTATCCTGAAAACATATCTAGTTGTTTGATCACATGTAAAAGCTCTGACATTCGTTAAAAAGGCTGACATTCTCTTACTGAGCAGGTTCTTTAAATATTTCATAGTCGAGGTGCACCGGCAGTCTTTCCACAATGGAGGTCTCAGGTACTTTTCCATAATCGGGGTTGCCGTCGAAAAAGGACGGGGCATTCAGCGATGATTATTGCCCGTAGTATCTCCGATAATAAATATTGGATTTTCATGAGAAATGCTATTTCCTTTAAATGTCATATATATTTTGTGTGCAAAATTTGCTAAGTATTGGATATTCAAAACGAAGCGTACTCATATCAATAGGAGCATCTTTACTAAACTTGAAGGATTGCTGAATGAACTATCAGACGAACTAATTTTACTAAGCTAATTTTATCTAAAAAACGGCTCTTACGATTTTGACTAAATTTTGTATTCTACAGTTTTAGATTACAAGAAGATCATTGAGGTAGGTCACATGTTCGAGAAAATTCGATTAGTGGGTAATTTTTGGGTCCCTGTAAGTCAAGCTAATTTTATATGAAAAACGGTTCTAGCGATTTTGACTAAATTTTGTATTTTACACATTTGGATTACTAGAAGACCACTGGGTTGGTCACATGTTCGAGAAAATTTGATTGGGCCATTTTGGGTCACTACTGGAAAGAATCCAGCTTTTTACCTTAATACCGACTCAAACGATTTTAAGTAAATTTTGTATCCTACCGTTTTAGATTACGAGAAGACCATTTGCTAAGTCACTTGTTTGAGAAAATGCGATTAGTAGGTCATTTTTGGGTCAGTACGAGTCAAGCTACTATTATCTAAAAACGGCCCTAACGATTTTGACTAAATTTCGTATCTTACCATTTGGGATTGCTAGAAGGGCTAACTCACATGTTCGAGAAAATTTGATTAGTGGGTCATTACGGGTCAGGATCAAGCTAGTTTTATCTTAAAAAATGGCCCTAATGATTTTGACTAAATTTTGTATCCTATCATTTTCAGATACTAGAACACCATTTGGTTGGATGTTCTATAAAATTTAATTAGTGGGTCATTCTGGGTCACTGCGGGTAAGGGTCTAGCTAATTTTATCTAAAAAACGGCTCAAACAATTTTGACTAAATTTTGTATCCTTCCGTTTTAGATTACGAGAAGACCATTGGGCTAAGTCACGTGTTTGAGAAAATTCGATTAGTAGGTAATTTTTGGGTCACTACGGGTCAAGCTTCCATTATCTAAAAAACAGCTCTATCCATTTTGACTAAATTTTGCATCTTACCGTTTTGGATTATGAGAAGACCATCGAGCTAGGTCACATGTTCGAGATAATTCGATTATTGGCTCATTTCGGGGTCACTACGTGTCTGTGCATTTAATTGGAATAACAGTTGAAAAAGTTATTAAAATTTTAAACTGCGGGCATTAAACAAAAGCGCGAAGTTGGCAACATTTCTCGAAATTTGGTGATATTTGACGAAATGTTGGCGACATTGGCGAGATCGACTTTCTACCAATGTCAAAATACATGCTTGGTGCCAAGAATCAGAAAGTCGAAACGTTTGCAAGTTTTTGTCAAATTCTGACGAAATTTAGCGAAAAAGTTGGATTTCAAGGAATTTTCAAAAAATTCTCAATAGGAGCCGATATACATGTTTCAACCAATCAGAGTTAATAGAATGTTCTTGAAAAAGACAGTCGTTGTTCCGTACAACGAGGCATATTTGAACGGAAAAACGGCTTTCATAATCTGAAGGAATTTTTCCAGAAATTCTCAATAGGAGCATGATTCAACCAATCAGAGATCATACAACGCTCTTGAAAAGCAGTGAAGTATTTCCGCACAACGCATATCTGCTGAAGAAATATAACTGCCACATCAATGTCGATCTTTTATCGAGTTGAATAAAAAGATAATTTTAACCGAGCTTAGCTCGATCTTCCCCGCTGTTAAAGTTATTAAAAGGCATTTCACTTGTTATATATACATAGGCTGTAATGTATATTCAATGATATATTTTCAGTGACCTTCTAAGCCCCACCAGTGGTTGAGAGGTTCTGCTCTCGAAACTGGTAGACGGGAAGTGCTGGGTTCGATCCCAATCGCGCCCGTCGGCCTAATCGTTCGGAGTTTTCGTGGTTTTCTTCGAACCATGGATTTCCATGCGTTAATACGGATTAGGTTCCCTTAGAAAGACCCCCACGAAGGGCACTCCCCCTCGGGCCTATATCCCTAGTGTAGATAATCGGCCGTCACAAAATCAACCAACCAACCAGTGACCCTCTAAACGAACCGTAAATACTACAATGCCGCTTTACAATATAGAGTTTACTGTGTGACGATCGCAGCAATCTATTATAATATTGTGTATATGATCATTTTGACAAACGTTAAGTCATTTAGTACTTTTTTGCTGTATACTAAGAATAAAAATACAATACTGTATACAAGCTGATATAGCTCAAAAACTAATTAATATTTTTACACGAAACTACAAAGGTTCGAACTTTTCGTAGGAACAAATAAAATGCGCTAAACCGCGTACAAATTTGTTAATAAGATATCTCTGTAGCACTGTCAAAAGATTTGGGTTCAAAATGAAATTTAATCATTTATTTACTGAATTATGAACTAATGAAAATTTTATCTTCTAAAGCCTTTTTCATGAATTTTTGAAACTGCATTAGAAGATTAACATAATCATTTAATAAATTTTAGAAGGATTGAAGGATTTAGAAGGATTAATTAAATTTGAATTTAGAAGGATTTTGTGCAGTATTTATAACCCCATTTAAATCTTTTATTTTAAATAGTTTTCTTGGTATTTTTTAGAATTAGCAAATGCACAAATATAATGCTCATACAATAGAAATATAGAAATATTTCCGAATTGAAAAATCCCCTTCCGCCCAAAGCCTAGAAAGCTGAAAAGGATGCAAAGGCAAAAGAAATCATCCTTTTAACAATATTTTTGCTTTGTGTAACCGAAAATGCTTTTGGTACAAGATAAAGTAATGCATCTTTAACTCATTTTAACCCTTAACCGGAAACGTGAAAATCCCGTGCTCAAACAGAACACTTAAAAATTTACCAAATAGTGAACTTAAACATTTAATCTTTAATAGTAATGCATTAACAGGACCAATCTTTTAATATAACAGCATAAAAATAAGCTTTGAATGTCGGACAGAGAAAATATTAAGGGCAGATATGTAGACGCAACCATCTCACAGATGTACGTTTCCGGTTAAGGGCTAAACTGTATTACTACTAATCGATGTATTAAATTAATTTTATAACAATTTATTTTAATGGTACTTATAAGTACTCTCAGTAGATAAAGAGTTAAACAGGTGGAAAAGTGCACTTTTAAACTCCCATTTATCAAAACCCCATTCGTCCGATTCCGCTTTATTTTTAGTTACTTGGTAACTTTAGTCACTTGGGATGCGCAGTTCCATAAAAACAGGAAATTTATTAATGCGAGTCGAATGCGACCTATAGAGGTATCAAAACCTCATTTTTTCAGTCCACAATATAAATTATGCAAAATCGTTTAGCATCAATAGACGGAAATTCCTTTCATTAACTCTGTTAAGTTTCTATGATAAACCCTTTTATAAAGGCTCGTATACAATATTTTTTCCTGAAAATTTTTATTTTAAAGAAAAAATATAAATATTTCTAAAATAATTTTTTAATAATTTTATTTGTAAACAAAGAGATAAAAAATACTGAGCTTTTCACATAAGCTATTTCATTGTTAATCTTTATTTGCTGTAACGATACCTATAATAATTTAAATCCTAATAACAGTTCAATTTTTATAAAGATTTTATATATAATATACGTTGCGAATCGTAAGCTTTATATCATTGAATGTACAGTCGTGAGAATAAAAACTATAGCCCAATCCACTAAATCATCATATATAAATTATACTAATACTACTAACAATCGATAGGTAATAGCGTCAACTATTAAGTTTTGGAGAGGGATTGGTGTTTAGAATCCGTTTAAATATTAAAAGTTGCAGCAACTTTCTTTTGTCAAATGATAACACCCATTTTGACATAGTATTCGAAAACTTACAAGGGCACCACCAAACATGGTGCTCACAGATTTTGAGGATTTTAAAGTGTGTTACAGGGATCATACCCCTAATTATTCTGCTGAAAGGTTTTATTCAAATGGGCCCTAGTTTTCGAGAATTTGGGGGTCAAAGTTCTACATACGTTTCAAATTCTGATTAATTTGCTTTTCTAAACGTGGGCTGGGTAGCGTCGAGGTGCGAGTGCGCTATACCGTAGATGGCGGGTTCGAACCCAACTTATGCTATTTTTTCTTTTTTTTATTTAATATTATAGTTTTGACATGTTACAAGTTTTACACTGAATTAAAAAATCCGCATCTTTGAAATTTTTTATATTTTCCTAACAAATTACATTTACTTTTTCGAAATTGTTATGAATATTATATTTTTTCTGCAATTTTTAAGCTAATATTTCTACTGACAAAAATTAAACTAATTTATGTCTAGAATTTTTTTTTGTTACATTATTTTTATTAAATTTATTTGTATTTACATTTTTATATTTTAAGTGCAGATCTATAATAATAATATATGTATATATATTTTTTTACATTATGGGATTTTAAATGGAAATGTATATTTTTTTCCATAATTTATACAACATATTTTTCATGTCGAATCTCTTAAACGTACTCAACGATTATATAATTTCAATACCGTATTTATAAAATAGTAATAAAATGTTAAAGTAGTAACAGTTTTATGCAAGTTTTTACCAGTTGTATAAATTTTTAATGTCCTATAAATACATTTATCTGTAAAGTTCGAACTCAACATCATTTTTTATTTGCAGAGATAAAAAATGACAGATTAAATTTAAAACATTTTCTTCATTCTAACAATTGGGATATTATCAAAATGTGAGATCATTAAATGTTAACTATAAGTAATTTTTAAAGTTTTCAAATTTAAGGCCTTTTTTTTTTTTACAGTATAGTATATAAGTCTACAAAATTATACACAAACATTAAAAGACAGCAACTATTCTGGAAAATTAATTATTAAAGCATTTAATTAGTAGATCTGTAGGTTAAAAATTTTGGACATATTCTGGTACGTAGGTTACAGATTTCGGACATTGCTGACACAGTTGTTACACAGTTGTAACACATTGTTACACAGTTTTCACCTTTCCATAAATAAGTTGTGCTTAGTATTTAAAAAATTCTTATTTGTTCTATAATTGTATGTGTATACATATATATATGTATAAATAACTTTTTGTTATCCAGTAATAATAATAATAAAATCAAATGTTAAACACTGATATTAAAATATTTACTGCTTTTTTAGAAGTAATATCTTAATTTTATAGGAATTACTCATTATGCAAAAAAACATACCTTTACACAATATTAGAAGTATCCAACTTATAATTTATTCTTTTTACTTTCTCAAAAAACAAATTATACTGCCATTTTTTAATGCACATATCTATAATTTCTCTATCAAAAGAAAAGTCTCCTCTTGCTGTCACAGGGTGAGATGCCGTTGATGATTTCAACAAAATATCTTCATACTTTAAATTTGTGCTGCCTTTTTTAGACGGATAACGAAACCTGTTAAAATCAATGTCTCCCTGAGGAGTCAAAAAAATTATAGAAAATATTTTGTTCACCATTATCAATGCTGATCTTTTCAATAATACCTGGCCATAAGTTTTCATCATAAATTACAAAGAACCAGTCACCAATGTCAATCTATTTTCAACTGTGAGGAGTAAATTATAGAAACAATCTTTTTTTCACCAGCGTCACTGGTAATGCAGTCTTGATTGATTTAACAGAGATTGCAAAAACAAGATCTATTTTTTATTTAAGTAGTATCAAATTTGTTTGTCGTTTGTACGGAGTGAATCTTTTGAGTACCTTTAACAATTATCACTGGCTGTCTTACTATACTTCGAGCACTGTCAATTTCTGTTTTTTTTTTTTTTTTTTTTTTTTTTTTTTTTCTTTTTTTTTAAACAAAATTACAGCACGTAGTGGCTTGAACTTTTTATTTGCCTTGCATTTTGGTGGGGGAGCAAAGAAGAAAAATGAAATTTTAAGGAGAGGGGATTTTTAAATCTTGAATAAAAAAATAATGACCTCAAGTACAATAATTTAACAAAAAACTATTTTTTTAAAGATGTATGTTAGAACAGTGGACTCTGTAATAATATATTTATATATGTATTTAGAAAATTAAAATTATTAGCGTTCAGATCGTTCCACGATTTGGACATGGTTATTAAATAATCTTTTTGGATACATTTGCTGCAAAGAAAACTTGTAAAATACATAAAAGCGCGTAAGATATTTGAAGAATTACTTTTGAAATAAATAAAAGAAGTTTTACTATTAATTTTAAATCATACTGTTAAATAAGCATGTCCGAAATTTCGTAACGATCGCAGTGGCCGCCATTTTGTGTCAACCGTACACACGCAAGTTGAGCATGCTTATAGTCAAGTTATATTATTACGCGTATTAAATACGCTTTATTTATACAAAACACGGCAATTATTTGCGATAAAACATTATAATAAATATCTTTTTATGCATTTCAGGACATCGAATCATCTTTAAAATTAAATTTAGCGAAAAAAAATCGGCGTTTCGATCATTACGCGATTCGGACATTCCAGTTTCTTATTTGAGAAAAGTGCATTTATTGCAAAAACATCTTACAAAAACACATACAAATACTTTAAATATTTTAAAAAGGATTTTAAATTTAGATAAAGGAGTTTAAAGTATTCACTTGATGTATATTTCGTGTTAATCACAGCTTTGTTACGATCGTTACTTTTGGACACAAAATACAGAAAAATTATTTCTAGAAAAATCATTCTATCTTCAAACAGAAATCAATCAAACTGCCATCTCTTAACGAAGTTATCAAAAAATTATCCGTTTCCTTTATGCATTGGTTGTTTACCATTAGAACCACCTGGAAAGAAGTTAAAACTCTTTTTCTTGGTGGTACATTAGAACAGTTAACGTTATGAATGTCCAAAATTGGCCTCTTTAGCATAAAATAATATAATTTTAAGATATTTATACAAAGCTTTTACAGTAAATCTGTCATTTTCTGTCTCTGAACAGAATTAAAAACTCGGTGTAAAAAAATTAAAGTCAATGATAATTAAATTTATTTATTGAAATGCTTAAAGTTATGATGTGTGTCCAGTGCCCACTTTTTGAGAACCGCCCGTAAATCATATAACAGCTGGTGCTCCTATGCCGCATTTTTCACAATTTTTGCGATAGAGGTGTATATCAAAAACGAATCTACGGAACTTAATCATACTTCACATTCTGTTACACTTTCACATAAATATATCTTTATCAGGCTTGGGTGTATGCAGCGTGACAAGTGTCGCTTTCATGCTCTTTGGGCTTGGAATTTCTGTTGCAGACATGTAAGAGGGTAGGTGGCGAAATTCAATGATTTGTTTGAAAGATGTGATGCTTATATCTCTTTTTAAATTGTGCACAATTCGATGAACACAGCTTTAGAATCCTCCTGATTGAGATGAGCATAGATTGTCGTTTAGTTTTGGCACTGTGATAGCAAATTTTGATGTATTAACATGTGGAAGAAGAAAGTTTTGCGATTATCACATCCGACTGGTTTTCTCTGAATTATTAAATAATGACGGAAAAAACAAGAAACATATGGTCATTGAGAAGAAAAATCTTTATTACAAAAGTGCCCGATTCTTTATTAATATTTAGTTGGGAAAACCTTTTGTTTTATAGACTGCACTAATTCTGGTTTAAATGGAATGCTGACGACTAATTTTTGACATATTTTTAAAGAAATACAATGCCATGCATCTTACCCAATTATCCAAAGTTTTTGCATAGTTCAATTGTGATCTTTTACCATTCCGTTTATGTCATGAATTCGCCATTGGTCCGGTGGCTGAGAGGCAATGGCAGAGCATCAATTATCTTTTGATAGAGAAGCATTCCTTTCTTTCTTGAAATCATTAAAAAAAATTTCTTCTATTTCCAAGTACTTCTTTTATATTTATTGCAGTTAAAACTGCCATCGGGGAATATTTAAATGATTTGGCAACTTTTAGAATTGAATTTATAAAACCATTTCTTTTGCATTGTTAAAATAGTTTGTAACTCTATAAAGTTTTCATATACCCATTTCTTTCAATATAAATCACGCAAGAAAAGCAATTTCGTGCTAAGAAATTACAGTTATTTGCAAAAAATAAAATACTTTATAAATTATTTATTTATTTTTAATGCGGTAAATATTTATTATTTTCGAAGTGTTTCCATCTTTGACTTTATTAAGACATAATTGAGGAACGAAAACACGGGCTTTCAGATTTATAATATTAATATAGGTATAATGTAAAGATTTCCTTCTTAGCACGGCGCACTGTTAGTGAACCTCGATGTATAGACTCATGGTTGAGTTATGAGGTTTGCTCGAAAGAAATACCTCCAACTATTTGTCACTACATGTAACATCATTAGAGGTGGTTGGTGATGTAATAATAGAGATTAAATTAAACTAAAAGAATAGCTGGTTGATCGATGATGTGATAGAAAGGGTAGCAGAGAAGCAGCCAACAGATGTAAGGTCTGATTGAATGCTGTTTAAAGCAGCGATGTTCGATTCGATTCCTTTTCATGGTGAAACAAGTGTAAATGCACGCGAGAGCACATTTCAACATCTGTGAAAGTGAAGTTAAAAATAGGTCATGTTCTGGAAGGGAATGTATAAATGAAACATTAGAATATATGCTGCTTCTTAATGACCCTCATCAGTTCAAATCAGCAAATAATGAGCAAGGAGCAGTGCAATGACAGGATGGGAGTCCTGCATCGGGTCGGGTTGGCGCTATATTTTCCCGTTGTGGGTCAGGTCAGGTCGGGTTGACTTAAATTATTTTTGCGGGTCGGGTTCGGGTCGAGTTGGCTTCTATTGTTTCGGGTTGGCTTTTTTACTCTTGCGGGTCGGGGTCGGGTTAATCCGCTTTTTTAAAAGAATGTGGAAAATATTTTTTTCTCGTTAAAAGCCTATATAAACCGCAGATCAAAGTTTCACAAAAGCAAAATGTGTGCTTGTTTCTTTTGTCTTCAGTCATCCTTTCACGAGTCTTCAAAATAACGAACTGCATTATATTTTTACCGTATTTTTAAAGTACAATACGCAGCAAAACGCAAAATGGTACTTCATGTCTAATGTATCAAGTGAATAATTTAATTGTGGTCATACGCGATGCACTATGTTAGGCGGAAAAATTCTCAAATAATAACTGCTGATAAACTAAAGGCAGATGGCCACTTGTGTAAAACAAGGTGTATCGTTATAAGTGAGATTTTTGAAACCGCAACTAATTTGAAAGCATATTTAAAGATTAGATTTTTAGTTTTATACCATTTAGGGTCCTGCATCGGGTCGTTTCAGAAGTTTTATTATAGTTGAATATTAAAGAATATAGATTTATTCATTTTTCTATGTAAAACACAAAAATGGTATTAGAGAATTAGGGGTCTGCACGGGTCGGAATTACCAGGACCGAGAACGGCCCGCCCTGCCCCATCCCAGACCGTTGAAAAAACTGTCCTAATATAGCGGCCTGGTCAGTTTGACATTTTGCCGCCCCGCCTCGGCCCGGTGCAGACCTCTATTAGTGATACAATTGTAGATTATTTTTCATAATGGTATTAAAACATGATTTGCCTTCCTTACATTGCGGGTTGAAATATTGCGGGTTCGGGTCGGGTGAGGGATGATATACCTTGGGTTCGGTTCAGGTTGCGGGTTGCCTGAAATTATTTTTGCGGTTTCGGATCGGATTGCTGAAAATTATTTTTGCGGATTGTAATATTGAAGTCCGGCAATAACCCATTAAATTGCTTAATACAAATGGAATTACCAAAAATATTGGCTACCCTCTTAAGGGTGAATTTATATTCATTAAATAAAATAAATCCAACAAATAACTAAGAAAAATTCTATCATTTATACAAATATTTACATTCTTAATTATTCCTTGAAGTTACCAAATCTCATTTTTCCCAATTGAATAAAACCCATAATTAATACAAGAAATTATGTTTTAAAAAAGATGGATTTATCAAATATAATTTTGAAAATGTTCCATCTGTATATTGATTGGGTTCTAAAGAATCAAACACTCATTAAATTGTGCAATATTAATAACTATTAAACAGAACATTACCTGCACTCTTTGCATAAAAAAACGATGAAGTTTGTTAAATCTGAATTTAAAAAATGTGAAGGAAAAAGAGAAGAGAAATAGGTTGTCAAACCAATCGTTTTTATTTAAAAACGTATTTTAAGGGAGGTGAGAATAACCAGAAGTTTTATGTTATGGATGATTATTAATTTAAATGAATAATATTATATTTATCAATTAATTTATAAAAACATCCTAATTTAAGGAAAGGGTTTTTTTTTTAGACAAATTAAATCATCTTAAAACAAAAACATCTTAAAGATGCGTGGAACGAAAAAAAAGGAGACTTCGTCGTACGTCCTACCGTCATGAGAACATAGCACCCAACTGCCGAAAAACGCGCGAACCTGCCCCTACGAGCGTCTGGGGAGAGAACGACTGCCTTAGAACTTAGAAATAAATTCTCCTTCCCTTTCAGCTGTGGAGAAAAGGGAAAAAGTACTGCGTTCTTCCCTCAGCCTTATGTAGCTTTTCCTTTTCGCTTGCATTTGTTATTCGATTATGGAAATTGTTAAAATTATAAACAACGAAGAATGCTGAATCTTATAATTTGAACAAACAAACAAACAAAAAACCACCGAATTTGCAAAAAATGAAATGTTTTTAAAAGGAAATAATAATAATAATAATAATAGAATGGCTGTTATTTATCTGAAAATCTTATAGTTTCATATTTTATTATTATTATATTTTAATATATTTTTGTAACAGACTTTCATATCCTATTATTTTTCTTTTGTGTGTGAGTGTGTGTGTGTGTGTGTGTGGGGGGGGGGGGGTTAAGTTTATGTAAAATTTTACGGTTAAAGGATTTTTGTAACTTTTGTACTTTTTTTAAAAGATATTTTATAATATCTTATTGACACATTATTGAATGGTTTTATGAAGGAAAATGACTTAATAAAGAAAAAAGTTTAATTATTGTAATAATATTTGAAAAGTTAATTTAAAAATTATTAAGAAGATTTTAAACAACACTTCTTTTTAATTTCTTACAACATTCTCTTTCATATTTTTAATTCTATGTGTGCTCTATAGGTGTAAGGACCAGATATCCGAATAATTAATTATTTAACCCTTTATGCCCCGACGCTACTTTAACGTACCATTAAAATAACTTGATATAAAATATGCATCGATTAGTAGTAGTACATTTTAGAATGAGTTATAGGTACTTTACGTTATCTTATTCCAAAAGCATTATTGGTTGAACAAAACAAAAATATTTTTAAAAGGATGATTTTTTTTTTTTCATTTGCACCTCTTCAGCTTTCATGACGTTGAAAGTTCGAGGATGAAAAGTTTCAGTTCGGAATTATTCCTATATTTCTCTTGTAAGAGCATTATACGTGTACATTTCCTAATTCTATAAAATACTAAAAAAAAAATATTTAAAATAAAAGATTTGAATAAAGTTATAAATATTGCACAAAATTCCTATAAATACAAATTTAATTAATTGACTTTAAATGGCAAAATCATTCTAAAATTTATTAAATGATTGTGTAAATCTTCTAATGTAGTTTCAAAAATTCACAAAAAATAGTTTAGAAGATGAAATTTTCATGAATTCATAATTTGGGACATAAAGGGTTAAAAAAATAAGTGGAATGTCATGACATGCTGTAAAAATAATGAACAAATGACTATTTGCTTAATATTTTTATTTTTAAAAAATACTAAGCAAATACTCTTCAACAGTCAATTTATATTAAGGAAAATCCTGTCTTTAATTTTATGAACCACGAGGATTGTCCGTTTAAAAGTCGAGTTAATTGAAAAACATATCAAAGTTTTAGCATTTTAATCACACTGATATATATATATATATAAGAAAAGAAAAAAGAACTTATAAAGATTGCAACTCTGGAAGGGAAATTTCATTTAATGTCAAATAGATGCAGTAAATTAAACGGGGAAATTGATATTTTCGTCCTTATGTAAGTAAAACATTTTAACCCCCCCCCCCCTCCTTCCTACATAATCTGCTAAACGTAATCGTTAAAAAATATATTATCTCATACCTCCTTCATAAAATCATTTAATAATAAATTAAAAAGTCATTGTAAAATATTCAAATCGAATTCCCCAAACTGGAAATTTTGACATAAGCTTGCAAAAAAGAAAAAAAAAAAAAGTAGGATACGATGAGGTTTGTGCTAATCTTAACAAAATATTAAACATTTACGTCAATTGGCCTTATTTTAAAGAAAAAGAATAGGTAAACGCACAGAAAGGTAAATCATTAATATATAAAACTTAATAAAAAATGAATTTTCCGAGGTGAAAAAGAAAAAAAAAAACAGTATTTCGTGACACACATTTTTGAATATAGTTATATGTAATATTAATTGCCAAATAACTACATTATATATAAATATAACACAGAATTGACAAATGTACTTATTTTTTTAAAATATCTTAATATATACATATATGTGTGTGTGTGCGTAATAAAATATTATATATTAAAATATGAAGCTATAATTATAAAAATAATTTTTGCAGATTTATATATAAAAGGTTTTTATATAAATAACAGATATTATTCTTTTTTATTTATTTCCTTTTAAAATTATGTTATTTATTTTTGAAAAAAATCCTTTTTTTATGAAAATCAAATTATAAAATTCAACATTCTACGTTATTTATTTTAATGTTCTCATAACCGAATAATAAATACAAGCGAAACGGGAAAGCTACACAAGGTTGAGGGAAGAACGCAGACTGTTTTCTCCCTTTCTTCCCTGCTGAAGCGGGAGCCGAATTTTTTCTAAGTGCTACTATTAGAAGTCGTTCTCTCCCCAGACGCTCGTCTGCCCCTCTCCAAAAACAAGCGTCTAGCGGCAGAGTGCAACTTTTCAGCCGAGGCCTTGTTTTCATGCCAACTATCGGCATGAAATGAAACTAGAAGAATTTAATTTCTTGTGCTGAACTAATTTATAGGGTTTTAAAAAGTTTTAAATGCAAAATTTAGATTAATTTTTTAAATTGTAGTTTAAAAATATAACCTTATTATTTTTTAAATCGAAAAATAAAGGTACATTGCTCTTCTATGTAAATTATTTCATTTAGTTGATTATTTGTGAGAATTAATTTAAATGAATGTAGCTTTCTTTTCCTTGCATAAAAAATAGTTTTCTTTATTAAATTATTTAAAAATTATGAATGGGTATGATAATTTGTCTTCAATAAATCGTACTATTTTTATATATATATATATAAAAAAAATCATTTACAAGGTCAACTTAAATTCAGCTAAAATTATTGAACGTGATTAATAGTTAAAAGAATTAATATTTTATTTTTATCCCACTTTATCTTTTATTATGTATAAATTCAGAATCTCATTATGAAAAATAAGATCTTCCAGGGTTCTTTAAATTAAACTTTTCTTATTTCTTAACAAGATGAAAAATGAATTAATTAAAAAACTCTTCATAAAAAAAAATAATAGTTATGTGTTCCTACTGTGATTAGCATTAAAACTTTCAATTTTTTATGTAACATCATAAGCTAGTAAATATGAAATTAAATTTCTTTAAAGCTGAATAATAATAATAAAAGTTATATAACCAAATACTTAGTTATGTACGTAGAAGTATATGTGAGTATGTGTATTGCAATATATGTATAATTTCTCTTTCTATGTATTTATAAAAAAAAAAAAAAAAAAAAAAAAAAAAAAAAAAAAATCCCTTCACACTTTATCCAGGCTTAGGGCTCTTTAACCCTTTCAGGGGCAAGGCCTTTCTATTAGCAAAATACTGAAATGAATGAATGACACCTGAAATGACAAACTTATTTGAAAATAAGTGAATATAAATAAATACTTTTCTTCACCTACTTAATAAAGCGGAAATTTTCAAACCAAAATTCTGCTGTCCCATTTAGGGATTAAAAAAATTAAGTCGTCCAAAAATGAACCACCGCCCTTGTAGGTGTTAAACTCTGGTGGGCGAATTTCTTCCCATTTAATTTTAATCTCCGCACCAGAATTTACTATAAAATGTATTTGATAAATAAATTCATTTATTCGAAATTCAGAAATTTTTGGTTTACAAAATAAACCAAAAATTTGTGCGATTAGTGTGCGTGTTTTATTCATAGATGGCAGGACCAGCGACCTATCTTTCGCTGAAAACCGGGCCTTGGCTGAAAAGTTGCACTCTGTCGGTAGACGCTTGTCTCCAATAACGCAAACGGCCGCCAACCCAATCACTAAAAATGCTATCTGGCGCTTTCTCCGACATGTGCAATGCCTGCACCACCCCAGCGCTAACCAGCTCCAAATGGTAGCACGGCGAAATCCGAAAATCGCGCCAAGCGAAGCGTCCACGGCAAACCTGTGCGCGTCCCTATTGTGAGGAGAGGGGAAAGTAAAGCGTTGCGTTTCTGATTCAAAATGGCCAGACAAATTCAAATTTTCGTTTAGAAAATATAAAAAAACGTTTGGCGTAAATTAAAGTTTACGCTTGCGTTGAAAAAGTTAACTAAGACTTAAAAGTTTAAGAAACGGATGTTAAAATACTGATATTTTCAGAAGAAGGATTATGAGGATAAAGTTAATTTTTAAATATTATTTCTTCATTTAGAGTAGTTAGAAAAACCGTTGCAAATATCTCCATTGTAAATCTGTTATGATATACGCTGGAGCTAACGAACTTTTAGCGTGATCGTAACTATAAATTAAATTAATGCGTTGTGTTTTTTAAAGAGATTGAAAGAACAAATGAAGTTATATTACTACTGACATTTAAGGTTGTTTTTATAAGAAAAACGATCCTAATTAAATTCCGCAATTTATATAAATTGATTTAGAAAAATAAAATTGAGATTTTTGAGGTGAAATGAGCAAACTACTAACGTAATTAAAGCTTAATAATTTAAATTTTAAAGAATAATTAACGAACTTATAATAAAATTTCCCAAAATACAATTGCCATAATTTTAATTAATGAATTAAGAAAAATGTCATAATTCATTATGACACGGGTTCGGGTCAGGTTGCGGTTTGACTTAAAATGGAATTTGCGGGTTCGCGCAGGACTCTAGACTTTTGTGCGGCCAAAAATTTTCAACAGATGAAGATTTCATCACAACTGTAAAACAATTCAATTTAGTTTGAAGTAATTCTTCCATTCATGTTCCCCTTAACCGCTGGAAAAAATGTGTGATGAGAAATCATGTTTACACAGATAAATTATGTATTCTTGACCGAAAGTGTTCTTTATTCAATAATGTATGCGATCATCTGTATCGGCTGTGATTTGTCTAAAAGCATTTTGAGGCATGTTTTAGGAGGAACTCTCGTAAAAGTATTTTGTTCCCACTAACTTCCTGATTTCGATCCCGTAGCCACGATGATCTATGACACCCTAAAATGTATGTATATTTGTATTATTTACTTGAACATTGTGATTCACCTAATTTAACTTTGAATATATGACTTTTAAAATTTCAATAATTATGCTGCTTTCAAAATTTATTTTTATTGTCCGAATATTTCCCATTTCTTTGTTAAGAAAATAAAAATATGCAGTTAATTTTTATTTCGTATATCAATGTTTTATAATGAGGATTTTTTGGTGTAATTAGATGTTATAGAAATTAATTTATCTATATTTCATTACAATATCTAAAAAGTAAAGTTACAGATATCATAAATTTAAACTGAATTTGACTTTCTATTAAAATTTATGTTACTTCTTACTATGTCAAATTATCGTTAATAAAATAAGTATTTCTAAGGGTGGCGTAAATCTAAATAACTGTTCAATATTTTGATCAAGTTTAGTACAATATTACCTTGCACTGTTAAAATATTTTCTGTGAAATAAAAGAGTCTTATGAAAATTTATAGAGAGCTAAAAACCAAGATTCCGTTAAAAACAGATAAATTAGTTTGTTAATTTGCCGTAAACTATGTTAATTCTCATGTGTAAAAATACCTAAATCATGTGTAAAAATACCTGTAAATTTTCATGCAAAAACATACTGAAGACTAAATTTATATGAAAACAAAAATGATGACGGTTGTGGATCTGTTATTCATATTATTGGTAAATTATAATTATTGTACGTGGTTGTTTTCTACCAGTAGATTATAGCACAAACAAGCAATTTTTCGAAACAAATGCGAGAACTTTTTTGTTAGAAATACTCGTTATGTATAGAATATTGCTGTACTACAACTGTAACTTGAATTACACCATGTTTTTCTTTGTACAAAAGGTTTGGTGCAAGCATTAACATCTTCCACCAATCTACACGAAAAATGAAAGGTAATGAAATCTTAAAAAGATGCTTTTAACCTAGTGTAAATTTGCGCAAAATCTTTTATTATTTTCTCTCTTATTACAGAATGTTTTAAAAGTGTGGCTGCGTTTCATCGACTTTCGTTAGAGAACTCGCTTAAAATGTGTCATTTCTACAAGATTAAAATAGGTTTTCTGTGGGGGAATAATTAGGACTTACATTTTTAGTTTGAAAGTTGGTGCAGTTGCAAATTTGTCACTCTCTCAGACATATAGAAATGTAGAAAATTATTTTCCGCTGTAGGTTTTTTCTAAAAGCTATTTAGATTCTCTCCCTCTTCAGAAAATTGGTATAAAACCTCACAACGGAAAATGTATGTTATACTTTCTTTCAAAAGCATTTATTTGGCAAGTATGCTGATTTCAACAAGCTGAAATAGTGCAAACCATCAATATAAAAAATTGTAAATTCTTTATTGTTTGCAGGAGTTGTGTGAAACTTATTCTTCTGTTTACTTTTCTAGCAGTTAATATCTGTTAAAGAAAGAAAGAAGCTAAAAAAGGTAACTAATATACAGGGTGTCAACTCTCAACGGTGTCCAACGGCAAATTCCTAAACCGTTAGTCATAGACATACAGTTCCAATTACAAAAATCTTTTAAATGAGGTGAAGAAGTATATTAACCTTCCGTCTACCAGACGGGTCCATTGGACCCGACATGTACATTCAAAATATTTATTCAAACCAGAAATTTCTTCAAAACAAACTAAATGTATAAATCAGACAATAATAAGTTAAATAAACAAATTAAATAGTTTTAAGTAAAAATTCTGGTGTAGAATGTTTTTATAAAACTTGAGTAAAATTTCCGGTAGTTCTAGGGTTAAAAGCGATTTGTGTCAATAAAAACATTTATTTTAAAATTACGAAATTTAAATTTTTATACAGTCCCCCGGTCCTATAAGTTATATTTAGTAAAATTTTCCTGTTACACTGACAAGTAAGACAAAAAAAGTCCCGTTATTGTACAATTAAAATAGATCGAGTAATAACTGTTTAATGTTGGAGCATAATTTTTGCTGCAAATTAGGGGTCATTCACAAATTTGGAAGAAATATAATTTCGTCACATATAATAAAAAAAAAATGGTTGAGAGTAATAGTAACATTCAATATAAATTTGAAATCTTTAATCATTCTGAAATATTAACGCAAAATATACAAATTGTAATAAATGTATAAGAAGAAAAAAAAAACAGAATTTTTATTAAATAAAATGGTGAAAATTAACAGCCTCAATTCGTTACAAAATTATACATATTTTAAAAGATTAAATTACACTAGCCTGCAAAAGTGTGGTTATGTCATGATTTTTAGCTTTTGATAATTGATTCTTATGTATTCTGTATTGTATGCTTTTTTCATTGTATGCAATTTCTGCATGTATGCTTTCTTTTTCTCGAAAAAAAGCAGGTTTTGTACAAAAACTGGTATATTACCGTGCAAGCACTGGGCGCACATATCCAAGCTCATTTAGTACGCTTCGGGCTAGGCAAGAAGTCGTGCTCGCTGTCCACATCGGCATACGAACCTGTAACCTCAGATACGGGCCAATGGGAACAGCCAGGACTAGGAGATCTGGATCAGACGACTACATTCGGAGATTCACACTGGACAATAGACTTAGAAGTACGCTCTTTGTGTACCACCGCCGATTCCCACCTCCACCTTTTATGAAACAGTGAAGTATAATACAGGCATTTTTAAATAGTGTAACATCACTGATTTTTTGGATGCGAGATCAGTTGGTTCTGTATGTTAGAACACCATTGGGTTTATGTATGCAAGATCACAAGTTGATTATGCAAAAATACCAGTTCTTGTACGAGGCGTCCAATTTTTGTTACGTGATTTAAGATTTATCATCAGCAGGCTGAGTATTGGTTCTGTGTACAATGCAGGCATTTTTAAAGTATAATTACAAAATTTTTACAAGTTAAAATTTGTCAGAACCAATAATTAAATGTAATTCTAAATTTAAATTTTGATTTGTTAATAAATCACAAATATTATTAAAATTCCTTGCGTAATTTAAAAAAAATATTAGTCTTTTGTTTCAGACAAAGAGAGTCGACTAAAGTATTCAGACAGGTAGTTTTCTGTCGTATCACAAATTGATCCTAACTCAACAAATCATGGTCGTGTTTGATCAACATTGAATAGAATTCGCTTGAATAGCAAGCTTTATCAAAAACTGCATCAGGATACCATGCACGGCAATCGTTAATGCTACACATTTCTTTGAAAATTACGAAGCCAGAAATATAACAGGTGCCGTTTTCTGTATAATCCAAATTGTACAGCAAGTACGCGTGCTTTGCAGGATCATAAGCAGGCTCTGAGGGGTTAGCATTTGAATTAAAAACCTAGCGTGAACACAACATCATGCTAATCCAAATCACAAAACCCGATTGAATTTAGCTGCTTTGGATGTAGCATTATATACAGGGTGTTATCAACACACTCAGTCTAACATTACGACGGCGCTCAGCAGTTCTTATGCAAGCGAATAAAAACATACTATCAACACAGGTTCGATTGCGCCTGACTAAGCAGAACTACATTCCAGAAACACTCGAAACACGCATATTCAGCAATTTACAAGTGCGAGATCACTTTTCAGACCGAGCAGGACTGATCCGAATGATCCTGCATCCGAAATTGACCTTCATTTTTTATCATCACGTAAAGATTTTTTGAAAAACGTAAATTTTAAAGTTGAAGAAGAAAAAATAGCCAAAATTTGATACTATAAAATAGATGTGATTGGTGTATTTTTAACTTTTGATAATTGATTTTTATGTGTTTTTTGCCACTGAATCCAAAAATGACTTTCATTTTTAATCATCACGTCACGATTTTTCGAAAATTGAACCTCTTCTTCCACCTCATCGGATCCCTCATCTGTTAAATTCCGGTATAAGCCAAAAAAATTGAATAAGTTATTAAATTACATAAAATAAAAAAAGTTTTACATCAGTTTTATAGTGTCAGATTTTCGCTATATTTTACCTTTGACATTTACGATTTGCAGAAAGATACTAATGTGATGGTTAAAAATGAAGGTCATTTTCAGTTAAAGTGCTAAAAAGTACATAAAAATCAGTTATCAAAATTTAAAAAACACAACCATCTCCTCTATTTTATAGTATCCTTTTTTGTTATTTTTTTAACTTTGTCAATTTATGATTTACGAAAAATCCTAACATGATGGTTAAAATTTAAGGTAATTTTCGGATAGTGCTAAAAATACATAAAAGTTAAAAAGACACACACATCGCAGTCTTGTGTTATCTAATCTAAAACTTTTTCTTAAACTTCTTGGCGATAATCTATCCGAAACTTTTTGAGTTATCCTGTAAAATAAGTATAAATGGTAACAACCGAAAATCATAATAATATTAGATTGTCATCGATTTATGTCAGTATATAAAATTTTATCTGGATCAGATATTTGAAAGTGAGTTAAATATCGAGTACAAATTTTGAACTGGAAAACCATACATAAGATCGTTGAAGTTAAATAAAAACTTATAAAAGTAATATAATTTTTGTTAAAAGAAATCATGAAAAGAAACAGTCTCAAATCCTTACGAAATAAAACACATATTTAAATACTATTACTTTAGCCTATCTGAAACTTAATAAAAGTTAACTCAATCATAATACTAGTACGATTTTTTTCAAAGCGCAGATACACATGAAATAATTTTTTCGAACACTTTAAGCACTTGGTATATGACCCCTCAAAGCATGGCCGAACTTATTTGTGTTCAGATGCAGAAAAGTGGCATAACTCATGCATTTTTAAAGTTTCATAACTAGGTCAATTTTAGTGTTATATGAACGGGACAGGGCTTTTTTTGTCTTACGTGTCAGTGTAATAGGAAAATTTTACTAAATATAACTTATAGGACCGGAGGACTGTATAAAAATTTAAATTTCGTAATTATTTAAGAAATGTTTTTATTGATCCAACTCGCTTTTAAAATATTTGTTTACCTCATTTAAAACATTTTTGTAATTGGAACTATATGTCTGTGACTAACGGCTTAGGAATAAGCCATTGGACACCGTTGAGAGTAGACACCCTGTATAAAATGAAATTATTTGATGAGACTAAATAATTTTGTTTTTCAAGAACAATATCTATGTATTAAAAAGCTATTTCGAATCTACTAGCGAGATTCTTCTTCAGTGAGAGATAGGGAAAAAGGAACAGCGTGCTAGAAAAAGCAAGGCTGAGCAAAATGATAGACAGAGAACCCGATGCGGGTAGCGAAGGCGCAAAAACAACCAATGACAAAGAAGCGGTGGAAACGACTGGGTGGACAAGTAGCGACATATACCGTAGTAGGAGAGAAAAAGAAACCAAAAAAGGGAAGATTAAATTAATGCTTTCCAAATACTTGGAAAATCAGGAGTACTAGATAAGTCATTGACTAAATAGTGAGAATTTTTAATGATGTGGTAAGCTTCCCAAAAATCAAAATCGAGGTTAGAAGAACATTTTTGGATAATGATGGCTGAGGAAAAATCAAACCTATGTTGAGAAGACCAGGAATGTTGAGCAATAGAAGAGCGTTTAAGCTCCTGATTTTTAACATAACCTTCACGCTCTTTTAAATGACATCTAAGAGCACGTTTCGTCTGACCAATATAAGAAAGGCCACACTGGTAAGAGATTTGGTAAATACCCCAGTTATCTAGGGTGTTTGCGATTCGAAAAAGTGATTTTATTAACAGGAGAAAAAATAACATTAAAATCAAATCCTCTTAAAATTTTAGCAACTTGCTGACTGATTTTAGGAAAAAATGGTAACACAACTGAAGTATTAGAGTTGGAATTTGAATGCTTTCAGAATGGACTGATTTCGTCAATTTGTTATAAATAGAATCAATTATATTAGAGGAATAACCACGATCAACAGCAATAGCTTTGAGGTAATTAAGTTCAGCACTAAGTAACGGAGGAGTGGAACAAATATTGGTAGCCCGAAATACAAAATTATTGAAAGCAGCGAATTTCTGGTTAGGGGGATGAGAAGAAAACCTGTGAGGTGGGAGACTGTCAGCAAAAGGTTTACGAAAGACGGTAGTCTGAAAGCCATTTTCACAACGAGTAACAAGGACATCCAGGAAAGAAAGACAGTTATTGGTCTCAATTTTGAGGGGTAAATTGAATGCAGGGATCAATGGAATTCATAATAGAGAGATTATGTTTAATATCCGAATTCATTTCAAACAGGACATAAACATCATCAACATAAGACAGAGTTAGCAGAGACAGAAAAATTGTTATTCAATTTGAGAGCATCGAGCTGATTGTTACTTATAGGAACACTAGAAAGATTGACAACAGCATTTTGGTTAACAAGAGGCAAATTCCTGGAGTTATTAGCGACAGAACTTTCACAAAGTGTATTAAATTTCTTCTTTAAAACCGAACAATGAACAGAAGAAGCTGTGAGAACTCTACTCCATGACCTTCTGACAATAGACTCAAATCAGGTGTAGAATTAGCGAGGCTGATATGTAAAGAATATAACTCGTGTTCTATATGAGCAATTTTGTGGCGAGTCTCTTGAATCAAAGCTCTTAAAAGAGCTAATTTAGAACGAAATAAGACCTTGTAAATCCTATTTGAAGAAAATAAATTACAAAGTATGGAAATGAATTTAGGAATAACCTTCTTACGCCTATAATCAAGTAGGAAATGTAAGTGTTCCAAGAACCTGTACTTTTTAAATCGTAAATTACAAAACCTATTGATTTGAGACATTACGAGAAGGAAACAAAAAAAAAAAAATCACAGAGGAATAAAGGCCCGTTAACGCCAAATTAGCAAATAAAGCCTTTGCACAACAATATTAAAAAGCAGAAAAACCAACGTTTAAAAATGCACAATTTTTTTTTCCTTTTCGCAATGTCTCAAATCAATAGGTTTTGTAATTTACGATTAAAAAAGTACAGGTTCTTGGAACACTTACATTTCCTACTTGATTGTAGGCGTAAGAAGGTTATTCATAAATTCAGTTCCATACGTTGTAATTTATTTTCTTCAAATAGGATTGACAAGGTCTTATTTTATTCTAAATTAGCTCTTTTAAAAGCTTTTATTCAAGAGAATCGCCACAAAATTGCTCATATAGAGCGCGAGTTATATTGTTTACATATCAGCCTCGCTTATTCTACAAATGATTTTGAGCCTATCGACAGAAAGTCATGAAGCAGAGTTCTCACAGCTTCTTCTGTTCATTGTTCGGTTTTAAAGAAGAAATTTAATACATTTTGTGAAAGTTCCGTAGCGAATAACTCCAGGAATTCGCCTCTTGTTAACCAAAATGCTGTTGTCAATCTTTCTAGTGTTCGTTTAAGTAACAATCAGCTCGATGCTCTCAAACTGAATAACAATTTTTCTGTCTCTGCTATTCCTTCTTTACCTAAACTCATTGCTCCTACTGAAAGAGCTTTTAAGCATAGCGCTCTTTCTTCCTCTCAAAAAGAGTCCATTAGGCATCTCATTGCCAATACTGTTGATTTCAATTCTAATATTTATAAGACTAATCTTAAAAATCCTGTTAAATAATGTCTGAAAAATTTGCGTTCTGATCCAAACTAAATTATTACTAAGGCCGACAAAGGTGGTCAGATTGTTCTTCTTGACACATCTACGTATTTGGAAAAATCCCATAAATTAATTAATGATGGTCCGTATGTGAATATCCGCAAAGACCCCTCCACTAGTGAAATTAATTCTATGAAGTCTGCCATCAAGTCTTCTTTCATTATTCCTGCTAATTTCAAGAAGTCTCTTATTCCGGCTATTGAGCATTGTGCCAGGTTTTATGCCTTACCCAAGGTCCATAAACCTGACATTCCTTTTAGAACTGTTGTCTCTAGTATCGGTACAGCTTCTTATAAGCTTGCCAAATATTTAGTTTCTGTTTTTTACCCACTTTTTAGCAGTAACTGTTTCACTGTTAAGAATTCTTTAGGTTTTGTTAAAGACATCATAATTTTAAGCCGCAGGGTCACATGATGGTTTCTTTTGATGTTAAATCATTATTTACAAAACGTTCCGGTTGAGGGGGCTTTAGATTGCCTCAAGAAAAGACTTTGTGAATTCCATTTATCTTATTTTGAAATCGAGGAGCTTATCTTTCGCACTCGCGCTTGTTTGTCGCATAATACTTTTGTTTTCAATGGTAATTTCTTCCGTATGATTGACGGTTTGGCTATGGGTAATCCTCTTAGTACACTTTTATGCGATATTTATATGCACTATTTTGAGGTCAAACTTTTTAAAATTTTAAAATTTCCGTTCTATGTTCGTTATGTTGATGATTTTTATGTTCTGTTTGAAATGAATTCGGATATTAATCATAATCTCTCTATTATGAATTCCATCGATCCCTGCATCAAATTTACCCCTCAAAATTGAGACAAATAACTGTCTTTCTTTCCTGGATGTCCTTGTTATTCGTTGTGAAAATGGCTTTCAGACTACCGTCTTTCGTAAACCTTTTGCTGACAGTCTCCCACCTCACAGGTTTTCTTCTCATCCCCCTAACCAGAAATTCGCTGCTTTCAATAATTTTGTATTTCGGGCTACCAATATTTGTTCCACTCCTCAGTTACTTAGTGCTGAACTTAATTACCTCAAAGCTATTGCTGTTGAACGTGGTTATTCCTCTAATATTATTGATTCTATTTATAAGAAAGTGACGAAATCAGTCCATTCTGAAAAGCATTCAAATTCCAACTCTTATACTTCAGTTGTGTTACCAGTTTTTCCTAAAATCAGTCAGTAAGTTGCTAAAATCTTAAGTAGATTTTATTTTAATGTTATTTTTTCTCCCGTTAATAAAATCACATTTTCGAATCTCATTGGTTCTCTCTCATTGGTTGTTTTTGGCGCCTTCGCTATCCGCATCGTGTATATAAGGCAGCGCGGCTTTGTCTATTACTTTGCTCAGCCTTGCTTTTTCTAGCACGCTGTTACTTTTTCCCTATCTTGCACAGGAGAAGAATCTCACTAGTAGATTCGAAATAGCTGTTTGCTGCTTTTCATGTATTTTTGTGCATCTTTAAACATTGGTTTTTCGGCTTTTTAATATTGTTGCGCAAAGGCTTTATTTGCTATTTTTAAATGTCTATGTACTCACAATAGATTGAACAATTTTTATTTTTCACTTAAAATTCAACAGTTTTTTTTCAGGGTTCCATATTTAAAAAGTTAAAATGGAAACATTATAAGATCACCCCCATGTCTATGAAAGATATTATAAGTATGTTCTTTTGTTTCATGTATTTAAAAAATTGCAAGTTGCAGAATTATTATTTACAGGATGCTCCAAACTTTCAGACATTTGTCGAGAAGAAAACTGGTATAACAGCTCACACACAGGATTGCAAAATAAGTTTGGCAACTAGAATGACATTTTTTGCTCCTAATTATACATCAGATTATAATAATTACCCTGAACCTAAATAAATTTGTATTTAAAGCATTCGCCTATTTTTAATACAAAGTTGTATTTTAGCTAATGTAAAATTTTTGAAGTTTCAAGAGTATAATCACCTAAAAAATATTTTTTTAACGATAAATATAAAATTTTAAGCTCAATTTATACAGACTAACATCAAATATATGTTTTAAAAATTTCATGAAAAAATATTCAGAAGTTTTGAGATATTCTTCGCAATATGCCCAAAGACGTCATTTGGAGAAAAATGACTTCAAAGTTACGGAAACGCCGCTTCAGTTATTGAAAGGGTATAATTCTAAATGCCATAACCTCTGTTCTAAAGGTAAATTCAAGGAAGTAATTATATCAAAAAGTTCAGAAAAGGTAAGAGCATGTAAAAAAAAATAAAAATGTTAAAATTTTTGAGCTTTAAGAGTCCTGAGACCGCTTAAAATGCATTTACATTTTTTTTCCGATTTCGGCCTTCATAATTGTTTCAAAAAAAAAGAATATCAATTATTTTTATCCACCAAAAAGCAATTTGTATCGCTAGTGAAATTTTATGATAGAAATGAATAATATTATTTCTTTTTAAAAACTTTCAAGATTTTTTCAAATATATTTATATGATTTTGAGCATTGAACTGAATCAAAACAGTATTCAATTGACATTTCAATTCTTCTCAGTAGTATTTGTTTTCCATCCTGAAACAAATAATATGTGCAATTGTGGGGAAAAAAGTAAACACCCCCTACTAACTCTTCTGCAACTAATTATAATAGAAAAAATTTACAGGTACCAAACGATAGGAAATAATGTCTACTTTTAAATGATATAAGTAAAATTTGCTTAGGACCATCTACAAATCAAAACCAGACCAAACTGTTCTTTTCAGTGGCAACACCCAATTTTGACAATATATTTTAAATCTTCGGTTCAAACTATGCCTAGAAATGAAATTTCAAGCCATTTGGATGATAAGCTTTTGAATTATAAACGTTCAAAATTTAGAGCTTCTAATTTTAAATTACATTTTCATATTTTTATTAATATTGCCTGAAATTATAATCCTAATGTGAAAAAATTTTTAAACTATAATACAAAAAAAAATATAAATACATTGAATTTCTAATATTAAAAATTTTATATGAATTATGAAATTAATATTCGAAACAAATATGAATTGTAACCGACACTTTTTTCTACAGATTTATATTTTTTATGTCCTGCTTTATGCAAATACTCATATACTCAATTTCAATTTTTTTCTTCCAAGTAATTGTCGAATTATGAGTAAAAAAAGTCAAAATGGTGGTTTAAGGGGCCGTCTATGATGTCTAGAAAAGCATAATTTGAAAAATACATATTTTACTCATTTTAATGAAACATTTGGGCTGGCAATAGTCGAAACACATTAAGCGAGTGAGATGTTCATATTGGCAAGAAATAATACATTAATAGAAGTGACATAGTCATTTTATTTTAGTAGCATTTCAACAATCGAGTACGGAACTTCAATTAGGACAAAATATGCTCGTATTAAAATAATTAATTTCTTGGAAACTAATCATACGAAATTCTTATAAATGAACCTAATTTCGCAGGCCCATTGCCTTCCGCAGCGTCTAATGTGTTCCCATCAAACTTCTTTCCGAAGGAACCTGTAATTTAGATCCCCACTACATATGGCAGTATATACCGGGAGTTCCCGTACGTGCCGGAGACAATCGAAAACCAAGTTGAGTGAGGCAAACCTCGTAGGAATCAAGCCCATAGAATCCAAAAAAAGAAAATAATGCCCCATTAATGTTAGAAAATGTTGGTAACTGAAGTCTAAGATAAAATTTCATAATACAGAAAGTAGCTGAATTGTAATCTAAGTTGAAGGAAGCAAATCCCGTTGAAATTGGGCCCTTAAACCCGATGAAATAACACACCACCAAGCGGAAGAAGATGCTCCCTCACCTTGTAAATTTCACGAATTACAGTTAGCATTAACACGATATTTAATAAACGGATGAAATCTCTTATCTAAAGTTACCTTTAAAGTAACGTGATTTTTAATTTACGGCTGTAGTGAACAGACGTAAGTTGATGCTGTGAAAGGAGATTAATGTTCGAAAAAGGTAGTAGCTGAGGTATAAAGAAAAACCGGGCCTGGGAGCCAGGGTCTTAACTGGAATGTAATTGGGTATAAGAAAAAATTTTAGGGGTTTTAAAGTAGCTGGAAGACGCTAAAACTATGCTAAAGAAAATTGCAATAGAATGAGATAGTTTTTAAAGGAGTTGCATCAAAGGCCCCCAAGAAGACGATTAATATTCAAAATTGGTGCTAACTGAAGTCTGCATTTTTTTTTTTTCGTTCATGCAATAGCTGGAGAACCTAAGAAGTTGTTAGAAAAAAAAGTCCGTGAATCAGACCATTTTTAAGGGAGCTATAACAGGAACCCAAAAGGGCCCAACTGATAGTTGAGAGCAGGCCCCTAACATGAAAACGTGTTTAAATGTTTTAGTACTTAGTGTTTTAGATCTTCAATTATTCAAAATTAATCATAGGTTATGAAATAATCATTAGAATAATATCTTAAAGAAATGCACAAAAATGGAGTAAAGGCTTAAAAAGAAGTCTAGAGCCGCAATAAAAATATGAGGGTGTTACTCTAGGGGGAAGAGTCCAAGACTCAATTTTAAAATTATGCAATGAGAAGGTGAGAAAATTAGGGTGTAAAAAATGCATAGAACACAAAAAGTTCAAGGGGCTCCAGATCGGGCCCTTTAGGAAACTAACGTGCCCCAGGATTTTAACTGGAATATAGAGACTGGAGAATAACTAAATGGAAAAATGGTTCCAAAAATGAAGATTGGATTAAGAGGGGCAATTTATTAATAATTTATGGTGTAAAAGCTGCAAGGGGCCTTGTACTGGGCCACAAGGGGGAAGGGACTTAAGCACCAAGGGACCCAAGAAGATGATGTATATTCAAAATTGGTAGTAGTTGAAGTCTGAAATATTTTTTTTTGTCGTTCATGTAAGTAAGTAAGTAAGCACCCACCCTGGGAACCCGCTTTTGGCTTATGGTTAGGTGTAACCCCCAAGCCCAGGGCAGGGAAAAGTTTTACTACCTGTTCATGTAATAACTGGGGAACCTAAGATGTTGTTAGAAAATAAAAGCTAGTGAATCGGACTATTTTTAAGGGATTTATAATAGGGAGCCCAAAAGCGGCCAACTGATAGTTGAGAACAGAGCCCTAACATGAAAACATGTTAAAACGTTTTATTACTTAGCGTTTTAGATCTTTAGTCAAGATTAAACATAAAGTATGAATTAATCATTAGCATAATATTTGAAAGAAATGTGCAAAAAATTGGGGAAATGCTTAAAAAAGGGCCCTAGGACCCCAATAATAATATGCGAGTGTTGGTCTAAGGAGAAGAGTTCAAGAGTCAACTTTAAAATTACGCACTACTAAGGTGAGAAAATTAGGGTGTGAAAAACGCATGGCACACAAAAAATTTAAGGGGCCCTAGACAGGGCCCTACGGGACACTAGACGGGCCCATGGTCAAAATTGGAATGTAGAAACGGGAGAGTAACTAAATGGAGAAAGTATCCCAAAAATGAAGATCGGATAACAAAGAAGCAATTAATTAACAATTTAGTGAACAAAAACTTCAAGGGGCCCTGTACCGACCCCTGCAAGGGTGCCAGGGTCTTAACTGGAATGTAGAAGTGGGGCAGAAACTGAAAGGAGAATTCACCCCAAAAACGAAGATGATCGGATTGAAAAGAGGCATGTTATTAACAATTTAGTGCACTAAAACTTCAAGGGGCCCTGTACCGGGCCCCTTGCAAGGGTGCCAGGGTCTTAACTGAAATGTAGAAATGGGGTAGAAACTGAAAGAAGAATTCACCCCAAACACGAAGAAGATAGGATAAAAAAGAGGCATGTTCTTAACAATTTAGTGGACTAAAACTTCAAGGGGGCCTGTACTGAGTAGTGATGTGCGATTCTCGAGAATTCGACAATCGAGAAAAGTCGTCATCGTAAAAAATCACAATCGATACAGCCATCGATTAATTCCTAGAATCTACAATCGAGATGTTTTACAATCGATTATAACGAGAAAAGCTAAAAACAGTTATTGGAAAACTTAGCTATCATTCTGGCCGACAATTTCATAGTAGTGATAGGGCTTAGTGATGGAAGGAGATGTTCTAGAATCGATTATTGAAATCATTTTTTTTACATATATATAAGGCAGATTTTATTAAATATAGGGTAACTGAAAACAGGTGGAATAAAAAAACAACCAACCAAAGGGAGGCTATAAAGGAGCCATAAGACTGGAAAAGTCTTGTAAGGGTGCCCCCTGGTTGAAAAAAGCTGAAAAAACGCGAGTAGCTATGAAGCGGTAAGGGGAGTTTAAGTATCAAAAATTAGAATTTTTCGGCAATTAGCACCAAAATGGCCAAAGAAATAAGAATCAAAAGCACCCCCTAGTGGCAAAAACATGAACTAAATGATGATAAAAGGGATCAAATTTTTTTATTGATTTTTCTACGTCATTTGAGATTGGATCTTCAATTTCCCCATTTTTAGAAAGTCTTCGACTGGAATACATTAAACGAACCCCCGCGGAGGGCAAAGTAGGGGGGAGGGGCAAGGAAAGTGCATAATATGAATAAGTGGTCACAGGACTTTCCAACGATATGTCACATGAGGGGTGTCGGCTAAATTTAGAAAAGTGCCCCCGCGCGGGGCAAAGTAAGGGGAGGGGCGCGGGCGATATATAAAATGAAATAGTAGTCACACAGCTTTCCAATGATATACCACATGAGGGGTGTCAGCAAAAGATAGAAAAGAGTCCCAACTCCCAGGATTCCAATTATCGTGCCCCCCCCCCCCCCCGAAATATACCCTGCCCATCCTTCTCTTTGAAATTTTCATACATTAAAAATTATTTATCGGAGGGCTCCGTAAAAAAATCCGATCTAAAATGTTTAAAAACGGTACGATTTCAAAAAAGTTCGAAAAGTGCCTCTCTCGGGTCGCCAAACTAGGGAGGGAAGAAGAAAGGTTCATAATATGAAAGAGTAACTTTCCGATGATATATCAAACGACTGGTCCAAAAAAAGTTTGAAATCTACTCCTCCCACGTGGGTTCCCTCTTTTATCCCAGAATATACCCGGAAATCACGCAGCCCCACTTTTAAAATTTTATATTTAATAAATAATATTTATCGGAGAGCTCCATTAAAAAACCTCATTTAATGATATTTATTGTAGAAATCGCTACAATTAAAAAAAAATTCACCCCCGCACCGCTCCCCCCCCCCCCTGACCCCTTACGGAGAAAGGTTCATAATATGAAAGAGTGGTGAAAGGACTTTCCGATGATATGTCAAGGAGGGTTTTGGTAAAAGTTTGAAAATTACCCGCCCCCCCTTTGTCCACTCTCGCGCCCCCCAGAATTCACTCACCTTCCTCTTTGAACTTTTTATATTTAATAAATAGTATTTATCTGAATCTCCAGGTATGGGGCAGCTTGGCAGAGCTAAAATAAGAGAAACATTGAAAAATCGGGGCAAAATGACACTAAATTTAGCAGTAAAGTTTGAAACTAGGACTATACACAACTGAATACATAAACCACTATGCTTCATAACCCACATCGGTTAATAGCAATAAAAAGATAAGTGCCAGTTAAACTGATGGCATTGAGCTCACAGGTTATTCACACCAATTGTATATTATGCTCTTATTTCAAAGAATAATGTCCCTCAAAAAATAAATGAAGGGAAATATCCCCCGTTTGCCCCTTTTATATTTAATTAATGAACCTCCAAATCTAATCAGGGAAACTCCTTAACTATAACAAATCAGTATATCAAATTGGAAGCAAATCAGATAATTCTGCATGAAAAAAAGAAACATATCGTTAAATTAAGGGTGGTCTAACCCCTTTAACCCTTTTATACTTAACTAATGAACCTCCAAATCTAATCAGGAAAGCTCCTTATCAGAACGAACATAGAAAAAAAAATTAAAGTAAATTGAATAATTCTCCATGAAAATCCATTTATTTAAATTAAGGGGAGGGGACTTACCCCCCTTTTCGCCCTTGTATACTTAACCAATGAACCTCCAAATCTAATGAAGGAAGCGCCATATCGGAATAAATCGGTATATTAAATTTGAAGCAAATCGAATAATTCTGCATGAAAAACCCTTTTATCTAAATTAAGGGGGAGACTAGCCTCTCCCCTTTATACTTAACCCATAAACCTCCAAATCTAATCAAGGCAGCTTCTTAACATAATAAACCGCTATCTCAAATTTGGAGCAAATCGAATAATTCTGCATGAAAAACCCATTTATCTAAATTAAGGAGGGGGTCTACCCCACTTTTCCCTCTTTATACTTAACTAATGAACCTCCAAGTTTAATCAGGAAGCTCCTTAACATAATAAACCGGTATAATAAATTTGGAACAAATCGAGTAATTCTGCATGAAAAACCCATTTATCTAAATTAAGAGGGGGACCAGCCCCCCCCCCTTCTCCCCCTTTATCCTTAACCAATGAACTTCCAAGTTTAATCAGGGAAGCTCCTTAACATAATAAACCGGTACACCAAATTTGGAGCAAATCGAATAATTCTGCATGAAAAGCCCATTTATCTAAATTAAGGGGGGGACCAGCCCCCCTTCTCCCCCATTATACTTAACCCGTAAACCTCCAAATCTAATCAAGGCAACTTCTTAACATAATAAACCGGTATACCAAATTTGATGAAAAACCCATGAAAAACCCATTTATCTAAATTAAGGAGGGGTCTACCCCCTTTCCCTCCTTTATATTTAACTAATGAACCTCCAAGTTTAATCAGGGAAGCCCCTTAACATAATAAACCGGTATACCAAATTTGGAACAAATCGAGTAATTCTGTATGAAAAACCCATTTATCTAAATTAAGAGGGGGACCAGCCCCCCCCCCTTCTCCCCCTTTATCCTTAACCAATGAACTTCCAAGTTTAATCAGGGAAGCTCCTTAACATAATAAACCGGTACACCAAATTTGGAGCAAATCGAATAATTCTGCATGAAAAGCCCATTTATCTAAATTAAGGGGGGGACCAGCCCCCCTTCTCCCCCATTATACTTAACCCGTAAACCTCCAAATCTAATCAAGGCAACTTCTTAACATAATAAACCGGTATACCAAATTTGATGAAAAACCCATGAAAAACCCATTTATCTAAATTAAGGAGGGGTCTACCCCCTTTCCCTCCTTTATATTTAACTAATGAACCTCCAAGTTTAATCAGGGAAGCCCCTTAACATAATAAACCGGTATACCAAATTTGGAACAAATCGAATAATTCTGCATGAAAAACCCATTTATCTAAATTAAGGAGGGGGTCTACCCCCCTTTCCCCCCTTTATACTTAACTAATGAACTTCCAAGTTTAATCAGAGAAGCTCCTTAACATAATAAACCGGTATACCAAATTTGGAGCAAATCGAATAATTCTGCATGAAAATCCCATTTATCTAAATTAAGGGGGGGGGGGGGGCGGTCCAGCCCCCTTCTCCCTTTTTATCCTTAACCAATGAACTTCCAAGTTTAATCAGGGAAGCTCCTTAGCATAATAAACCGGTATACCAAATTTGGAGCAAATCGAATAATTCTGCATGAAAAGCCCATTTATCTAAATTAAGGGGAGTGGTCCAGCCCCCTTCTCCCCCTTTATACTTAACTCGTAAACCTCCAAATCTAATCAAGGCAACTTCTTAACATAATTAACCGGTATACCAAATTTGGAGCAAATCGAATAATTCTGCATGAAAAACCCCTTTATCTAAATTAAGGATGGGGTCTACCCCCTTTCCCCCCTTCATACTTAACTAATGAACCTCCAAGTTTAATCAGCGAAGCTCCTTAGCATAATAAACCGGTATACCAAATTTGAAGCAAATCGAATAATTCTGCATGAAAAGCCCATTTATCTAATTTAAGGGGGGTGGTCCAGCCCCCTTCTCCCCCTTTATACTTAACCCGTAAACCTCCAAATCTAATCAAGGCAACTTCTTAACATAATGAACCGGTATACGAAATTTGGAGCAAATCGAATAATTCTGCATGAAAAACCCATTTATCTAAATTAAGGAGGGGGTCTACCCCCCCTTTCCCCCCTTCATACTTAACTAATGAACCTCCAAGTTTAATCAGGGAAGCTCCTTAACATAATAAACCGGTATACGAAATTTGGAGCAAATCGAATAATTCTGCATGAAAAACCTATTTATCTAAATTAAGGAGGGGGGGACCAGCCCCCCTTCTCTCCCTTTATCCTTAACCAATGAACCGTCAAAACTAATCAGCGGAACGCCTTATCAGAATGAACATAAGAAAATTGAAGCAAATCGTACATTTTAATCAAGAGTTATCGCGTTACGTACATACGTACGTACGGACGTACATGCATACACATAGAACCGACGGGTACATTAGCTCTCAGGCTTAGATAGCCTGTGAGCTAAAAAGAGATTGGATAAGCAGATGGAGTCCTTTGAAAAATTATGACTTAAACTAGAAATGCGGTAAGTTTGACTCTGAAACCTTCATTTCCATCTTAGTCGTTGAGCCAGAAGCCAAAATTAGTGATTTTGGTTTCATCTCTGAGGACTTGATGATATATACTTTTTTGCAGTCACAATGGTCCAAGGAGTTTATTTTATGATGATACTATGAAATTTGTGGTAGCTTATAGACGCCATATTGAAAAAATGAGCGCCATCTATCGCACATAGATACATATGATTTTTTTGCCAGTATCACATAATTAAATGGATTTCAATGAAAAAATGGAAAGAACAAATATTGTTAAGCATAAAACGTTATACAAATTATATATTTATTAAAATTTTATTTTAATATGATGCTTATCTTTACATTTAACTTTATGTTTATTAACATTTTCAATACGATAAACATCTTGTTTTGCATTTTAATGCATATTATTTTCATGTGGTAAGACACAGCAATTCAAGAAAAAAATTAATACTGGTGAAACTATTGTACTTAGTCTATTAAGAATTAACCCCTTCGGGACCACGGGTGCATATATGCATCTTCGGAAACGTGTTTCCATCGCTTGCTTTTGATACCACTGAAAAAGTAAAGTAAATTTTTCCTTATTTAATTAAGAATTTTCTTGATGGCCTAAGCTAAATTTAATTGTTTGACAAAAAGTGGTGTCAACTGAATGAAATTCATACAAAAGTATCATCATCGGTTGGCATTCCTGTGTCCAAATAACTTCCATCGCCATAGAACAGCTCTACATTCCGCATATGCTTGTATATCTGAGGTTATTAAAAATACACGCATATGGTGGTGATACACAGGTTCTTGAACAAGAAAATGTCATCAGTTCCAAAATAGCTTCAGGAGCAGAAGAACTGCCATTCCACTGGACCTTTAGATATCCTTTTCCTTCACTATCTGTTCCAAAAATTCAACCATATTTATCTGGGAATGGAAGATCAGGATCAGCCTGTAGGCACTTCATCCAAACAAGACCGTGGTAATTAGCTCGCATTACCTATAGATAAAGTGCATTACTACATGGCAGAAGGCGATGCGACTGCCCAGATTCTTTTTTTACAGAAAAAATATATAGAATATAGCGCAATTCATTGATGTCTGAGTATTTGTGCTTTCCATAATAGCGATGGCAAACTTACAACTCAAGCTGTTTATTTGTTTCCTGTGCTATATCAGCGTCAGTATCAAGCGCCTTAAGCGCATTTCGAAATTCAGTGTTCTGAATCATCATTTTCTCTTACAAAAGCACTTACTGTATCGCACCCGACAGGGAATGCATTTTAGGTAATGCATTACATACTGCTTTACCTAGAAGTCCATGCATCTCACTCAAGTTGTAGTACTTTACTTTACCCTGTCATTGGACCCACATTTTACAAATATTAACCCTTTCTAGTTTTTCAAATAGTTTTCTAAAAAAAAAAAAAAAAAAAAAAAACAGTGTGATAACTGCTACATCAGTATCTATAGAGATAATAATAATATTTCTAAATCCAGATGCTAAAGCATGGCGTGAGCGAAATAAAAGTCGCTATAACCTCTTCTTAGAAGCAGGTCGATTTAGTGTATTCTTCAACTAGTTATATCGTGAATTTATAGCATTTTTCTCCGTAGATAACGTACATCATTCGTATATTCAACTATTTCAGCTAATGTTCATTTTCCCATTCTTGAGAAATGAAATGTATAAGTTCTTTCTTGTTCTCCTCATCAGATAGAAACTGCTTCCATTTTCGTACTGGGTGTCCAGGAGTATATAACTTTTATCGCATTACCAACAGTTCATATTTTTCGCTCATTTCGTTTTATTGACACCTGCCTGTATGTATCAAATACAACATATATTCTTTGAGAGGATGTAGAATCTTTTATTATTTTAGAAAACTGATTCTTTGCTAGTTGTCAAAATGATTGTAGCTCCTGTGGTAGCTTTGAACAAAACACAATCCATCAATGATATTAACATTACTATCATTTGGATTCTTTCAGCAGCCGCATTTTTGTCATAACATACATCGGTTTGATTTTTCAGTTTTTCGCATTCAACCATCAAGTCTTGCTAAAGACTATGGAAGAGGCACTATGTGGTAGGAAAAGACAGTTCTCATATCGAAATTTCTTCGCTCAGCAATGATTGTCATCTGAGCAAACATATTTCTTTCTGCCTAGGCAATAAACTCGGATTTATTAAATTTTACACTCTATTTCTTCTTAAAGTCGGAAAATGTCTTTAGCTTCTTTATTTTTGGAGGTTTGGAAAACCCGTCTAGCTTTGAGTCTTCAGACAGATATTATCTTTTGAAAGTTTGGTAAGCTTCTTCACCCATCTCATGAGCTTTGACCATGTCTTCGACAATTTCTAGATTTGTCATTGCTCTAGTTGATTCTATCACCGTGTCTAGATTTATCCATTCATTGTTAATCATGTTCTGTAAATATGGGATATCACGTTCTTCTTTCTGGACCCTGCTCAAAGACAGATCTGGATGTAGAACTAATTTTGGTTCTTTCACGAATCATGTGAAGAAATGCTGCCCTGATAGCAAAAGTATCTCTCGACTGTGGCAGATCTTTGACTGTACCTTTTGACCCCTGCATTTCTTTACTTATTGTCTCTTCAATAGCCCAATTAATTTAATAGCATGCAAAAACAAGAAAATCTTTCAATCAACCAGTTTATCGGTGGCCATTTTCCAATATGGCGTCCATTAGCTACTCTGTTTTTGAATGTATCACGGATAAATGTCATTCTGATGTTGTGGTGAATTCAAAAATGTGTGGTTTACCAAGTCCGCTGACATGAAACCACACGAGCCTCTGGATCAACGACGGCGGCCATCTTCCGATATAGCGCCCATAAACTACCCTGGTTTTGAATATATCTTGGATAAATGACATGTTGTTGTGGTGGTGAATTAAAAAATGTATAGTGTACCAAGTTTGCTGACATAAAACTACTCGAACCCCTGACTCAACGACGGCGGCCATTTTTCAATATGGCGCCTATAAGCTACCCTGGTTTCGAAAGTATCATGGATACATGAGGTGCTGCTGTTGTGGTGAATCCAAAATATATAGTTTACCAAGTCCGCTGACATGAAACCACACGAGCCCCTGGCTCAACGACTATCTCGCATTTCGGCAAATCTCATCTCGATGATTTTTCCAGCATTTCGACGCTTCCAGATGGGAAGCTGCTCGATGGTTGGTTCTCTCGCGGTTTAAAACCTTTCGGGATGGGAAGTCTCTCGAGAGTTTCTCTCGCCCTTTTCAACCTTTCTCGATGGGAAGCCTCTCGCTGGTTTCTCTCGTCCTTTTCGAAATCTCCCAATGAAAAGCCTTTCGAGGATTTCTCTCGCGCTTTTCAACATTTCGCTACCAGAAGATTTTCGAGGTTTTCTCTCGTCCTCGGGCAGAGAAGAAAAGTAAGAAAATTTATCGAGAGTACCAAGGGACGAGATAGAGAAAAAGGCATGACAATGAGCTGTGAAATGAAGCCCTAATTTCTCTATATATTTCTCTATATTTCTCTAATAGCCCTAGTTTCTCTTATTTTAGCCCTACCAAGATGTCACATACCTGGAGCCCTCCGATAAAAATTATTTATTAAATATAAAAATTTCAAAGAGGAAGGTGGGTCGGGTGATTTCGAGGGAGGAGGACGTGAGAGTGGACTCATGCGGGGTGCAATTTTAAAAAATTTACCGAATCCTTCCTGTGGCATATAATCGAAAAGCCCTTTGACCACTCTTTCATACTATGAACCTTTCGTCGCCCAAAGGGGGATGGGGAAGGGGCGAACAAATTTTTAAAACCGTAGCCGATTTCTATAATAAATTTAAATATCACTTTAGATGTGGGTTTTTTATGCAGTCTTCCGGTAAATATTATTTATTGAACATAAAAATTTTAAAGTGGCGGCTGTGTGAATTCCGGGGCGAAAAAGTGGGCCCACGGGGGGAGGGGGAGCAATTTTCAAACTTTTTTTGGACCAGTCATGTGATATGTCATCGGTAAGCTCTCGGATGACTCTTTCATATTATGAGACTTTCTTCCTCCCCTCCCCAATTTGGCCCTCACTGCGAGGGTAGTTTTTATCATTTTAGATCGGATTTTTTTATGGAGCCCTCTGCTAAATATTATTTATAATATATGAAATTTCAGGACACTTTTCTAAATTTAGCCAAGACCCCTCATGTGACATATCGTTGGAAAGGTTTGTGACTACTTATTGATGCTATGCACTTCCGTTGGCCGCCCCCCCCCACTTTGCCCCCCCCCCCAGGAGGACACTTTTCCAAATTTCTTCAATACCCCTCTTGTGAGATATCGTTAAAAAGGTCTGTGACTACTTGTTGATGTTATGCACTTCCGGTGACAGTCCCCCCCCACTCTTTGCCCCCCCCCGGGGGACACTTTTTCAAATTTAGTCAAGACCCCTCGTGTGAGATATCGTTGGAAAGGTCTGTGACTACTTATTGATGTTATGTACCTACGGTGTCCCCACCACCACTTTGCCCCCCCCCCGGGGGGCACTTTTCCAAATTTAGCCAAGACCCCCTCATGTGAGATATCGTTGGAAATGTCTGTGACTATTTATTGATGTTATGCACCTCCGGTGACAGTCTCCCCCAATTTGCCCTTCCGGGGGACACTTTTTCAAATTTAGCCAAGACCCCTCATGTGAGACATCGTTGGAAAGGTCTGTGACTACTTATTGATGTTATGCTCCTCCGGTGCCCATCTCCCCATTTTGCACCCCCCGGGGGACACTTTTCCAAATTTAGCCAAGACCCCGCATGGGAGATATCGTTGGAAAGGTCTGTGACTACTTATTGATGTAATGCACCTCCGGTGATCGCCCCCCCACTTTTCCCCCACGGGGGTGTTTTTCTAAATTTAGCCGAGACCTCTCATGTGACATATTGTTGGAAAGGCTTATGACCACTTACTCATGTTATCCACCTCCCGCACCCCTCCCCCCTTTACCCCCACAGGGAAGGCATTTTTATAAATTCAGATTCAGACTTCTCATGTGACATATGGTTGGAAAGGCCTAAAGACCTGTGACGACTTAATCATATTATGCAGCTGCTGTGCCCCTCCGCTCGCTTTAACCCCTCCCCCAAGAGATCTGCTCCGAGGTTCATTCGTTTCGATATTATATTTTTTTACAAGATTTTCTAGTGCGTGCACACCACACCCGCCTGCTATCATATATCAGTGCCGTATATAGCGGATAACCTGTTCGTGATTTCATATTACAAGATTACGTATAAATTAGGGGCCCCGATTAAAGGAGGGGCCTGCTAGCGGTCGAAGTCACCTAGTCTTTATTGACATAGACTCATTCCAGTTCACCCGCAGAAGATTCTTGATAAATGTATGACGTATATAACACATAATATATGATTTATAAAAGAAATTTGCAAACTGTAGTCATCGAGAAAAAATTTACACAATCGAAAAATATCGAGATGTCCATACAATCGAGAAAATCGAGAAAAACATCTAGTTATCGCGCATCACTAGTACTGAGCCCCTTGCAAGAGTTCCAGGGTTTTAACTGAAATGTAGAAATGGGGCAGAAACTGAAAGAAGAATTCACCGCAAAAACGAAGAAGATCGGATAGAAAAGAGGCATGTTATTAACAATTAATTGCATAAAAACTTAAAGAGGCCCAGAGACCCTGGCCCTTAAAGGCTGGGGACCGGCCCTACGGGACCCTAGACGGGCCCATGGTCTTAACTGGAATGCTGAAACAGGAGAATAACTAAATGGAGAAAGTATCCCCAAAATGAAGATCGGATAAAAATAAAAATGAAGCAATTTATTAACAATTTAGTGCACTAAAACTTCAAGTTGCCCTGTACCGACCCCTTGCAGGTGTGCCAGGGTCTTAACTGAAATGTAGAAATGGGGCAGAAACAGAAAAGAGACCCCAAAAACGAAAAAGATTGGATAGAAAGGAAGTATTGTAACGATTTCCTTTTAAATGGGAAATTTCTCTGTGCGTAATAATAACCTTGACGAAAAACCCTGCATAGTGAAATCAACTTTACTAGAATATTTTCTCATGTCGGTAACTTTTTAAGTGATCTGAAAGAACTGCTTTTTCTTGTGTTGAGAAGTATCCTGAACAAAAGTATTCCAGGTATTGCACCCTGGTAGGGAAAAGACCTCGGTTACAAATGACCGCTGTGGGAAAAAATATTACATTGGTGAGAGGTGCACTACGATTTCGTGTTTCCTAGATAGAGATCCAGGAACGGGTCTGATTATGAGTGACCTCACATTTTGTCTACAATTTGAGTGGACGAGATAAACGCCTCCCACTTGGAGAGGGGTTGAGAAGATAGTTAAGGGAGTTGAGAAAAGTCTCGGGAGAGAGTGGCAGCAACCTCTCGGAGGGAGAGAAAGATTTTGTGGATGAAAAATGATGTCGACGTGATAAGGAAAAAAGGTGCTAAAGTGGAGAATCACCGGGGCTCAACACGAGCGTTCTCTGAACAATAATGAATGATGAGAACTATCTGTCCTAGAATAATTGGAATGCGTTAGACAGTGTCAACGTTTAAAAACTGTTGATTTATATTATTAGACTATGAACTTCAGCGTGTGTGCACTTCTATATTTATAGACTTTCATAACTTCGAAAATATTAATCCAGACTCCGTTTCATAACTGGAGATATCATGTCACGAATACAACTTAAAAATAATATGTAATTAGTTCTTTCTTCGTCTTTTAATCAATAAAGATTAATTTACGATTCGAAAGAAAGGTGTGTCGTTCGCTACCATCAACCTTACAATTTGATTAGCATACTCAGAACTTTTTACAGATGGTGGCAGCGGTGGGATGTTTCATGACAAAGATCGCCAGACTAACGGATAAAGAATTTCTTTTGTGAAAGTACTAAATCGCCCTAACTGTGAAATAGACAGCTCTGTGAAATAGACATTCTATTGAACTGTGATTAAAAAAAAAGAACTTATAAGTTGAAAGAATTTCCCCAGCCTGATCTGAATGCCGGAATAAAGGATTAGATGACAACAAGCGAGACTCATCATACTAGTCCAGGAGAAATGTGTGACAGACCCCAGAATTGATGAAAAGAATAACTAGTGAACAAAGAGTGATGACCGGATTGACAACAGGTATGCTCTTTTTACATTTAGAGTGGCTTAGAAATTTTTGGTTGTGTTATTTTGGGGACAAAAAGTAAACAAAGTAACTGTGTGTTAGTTATAGTGTCATTTTTCTGTAAAGAAAAAAAAAGAAGGGTTAAACTTTTATAGTTTAACTATTGTTAAGCTATTGTTAAACTTTTAACTATTGTTATTTTGAAATGCCCAGGTTGAAAAGGTAATAAGAGTGTTTTTCTTTTGTGCATTGGTATTTTAAACTGTATTTTAAATTTTAGCTAGTATTAAGAAATTACGTCCAGATAAAATCGGGGATTAAAAATTTTATTAGCAATAAATGATGCATGCTGAGCATTGTAATGATTCACACAAAACATAGAGTAAATTTTGCTTAACACTAGAACGGCGGGAAAATTTTACCTACTGGAACGGCGGAAAGGGGTCATTTTGACCCATCAATGAAACTACTGAAATAACAACGCTAAAACAAATTTAAATGCCATACATTGGCAAAAATATGTAATTTACGTGTATTTCATAATTTATATTTAATATTACTCGATAATTTATTGAATTTTTAAAGTACTGTTTATGTAACGCCTACAGGGCGATTAATTGGATCATACTACGACTACTCAAAAAACTCATTAATTTGATATAAAAATCGATTTAAAATTAATGTTTTCACAAATTAAAACAAATTTTAACTAAAATAAAACACAATTTATAAAATATTACATATTTATATTTTTATCTACTTTACTCGCCGAATGATTCACTCTCTAAATCCATAAATGAGAAATAGGTCCTGTTGTTTCCGTTATTTCATTATAAGTGTAGCTGAATGGTTAATATGTTAAGCATTCTGTTTCAATTTTATTTAATGCTTATGGTACTCAAATTGTACACACGTATTAGGAATTAATTCAGTTGTAAAAAAAAAAAAAAGCAATTTTTCCAGTACATTTTCCGTACACAACTTTGAAATATGGCGCGCAAAATTCTTGAGATTTGTTTCCATTGCATGTCTGTACTTGACATTTTTTCTCTTGATATCTATTTTATTTTCGTGTTTCTTTTTTTTTTTCTTTTTCTTTTTTCTGAAGACTCAGGAAAGATCTTTGGGAGATTTGAAACCATAAGATCCATTCTGAACACATCTCCTAAATTTAATAGAAAATCTCTTCTACTGATAGGCTTGCCTTTCACACTTTTATAAATTATCCAGGCGTTTAAATTTGCATGATCCAAAATATTGAAAAAGATATGTACAGGCCATCGTCTAGAAGCCAATTTCACGGAGTATTTTCGGCACATCTGATCATGGATATCCACACCATACTTCGTTGAGTTGTAATATTCTTTTGAATCGGGCAACTTCTTGAGACCGTCTTCAGTTTTTACAGTAGAATGTAATGAGTTCAGTAGAAAAACACTTTTTTTCTTTTGGCTTGATAGATGGTAAGTGTCATATTATCACATTCCACTATCTTCGATGAATAAAGAGTACTGTTCATATTTTTCAATGATATAGGAATTTCTCTTCTGTCTTTTTCATTGTGCAACCAAAGTTGTATTTTTAGTTTTTAACATTTCTGCTAATATGATGTTAGTAAAATAGCCAACTGTCGTAATATTCCTCCCTTCGTTTAGATGGGGATCTGTTAATTTCATGACAACATTTTCCGATAAATGTAATTAAGGATTGGCTGTTTCATCCTTTTCTAGATAAATAAATTCATTCAAGAGGTATTTAGTATCATCGTCAACAGATCACCAAAATTTTATTCCATATTTATCCGATTTATTTGGCATATATTGCGTAAATTTATATCTATCCTGAGATGGGAACAATTGTTCATCAACTCTAATATTTTGTCCTGGTCGGTAGCATGTTTTGCAATTTTCAATAAATTTATTCCACATTTTAGATGCAAGATCAAATTTATCAGTCTGTAGTCTGCTAGATCTTGTTGTCTTTTCATCAAACCTAACAAATCTTTTTCTTTCTTGGAATCTATCTCTTGAGATAGTTTATTTGCAAAATAGTATTCCTCATGCCTTGGACGACAATGAATATAAATCTAAACACTTTTTTTTATTGCTCCTCGAACATATAGTAATAGCAACAAAAGTAGCTTCGAGTACAAAAAGTATTTTACTAAAGGGGTCAAAATGACCCCCGTCCGCCGTTCTAGGAATACAAGCCCATATTTCAAAAACTAACAAATCTAGAAAGCTGAATTTTTTTTTAGAAATATATGTTATCTATTTAGGAAAAGCCAGAAAATTTCAAACGATTTCGCCCAAGCAAACAAAAGTAATCAACGGACGAAAGTACTCAGGTGTCAAAATGACCCCTACCGCCGTTCTAGTGTTAAATTTAATAAGTGATTTTATGCTTGAAAATTTTGCTATTTTTCTTATGTTTAAGCCAAAAAGCATATCAACGTTTTAAAATCTCAGTTGGGGTTGCAGAGATAAAGTATCTTAGTAACAGGGGAAAATTGTTTAAAAAAAAAAACATTTATATATTTTCTTTTCTCTTTCTTTCTTTCTGTTTAATTGTATTATGTAAGAGAAATTTTAAACCATATACGTATTGTGCCCAAATTCGGCAGTGAATTTTAAGGACAGGTTAAAATTGAGAAATATTATATGTATATTGATTTTTCCAGAGTAATTTTGTTATGTATGTATATGTTTGAGATGAAATCAGATATCTGAGAAGTCGTATAGTAGGTGAAAACCTAAAGTTTCTTTCATTGTTTTTAAAATTGTGTGAGCGAAAATCCTAAAAAAATTGTCGAAATTAAAATATTACAGGAAACCTGATTTACAAATGTTAGCAAAAGAACTTCAAGTAGAATTAGATGAAAGCGATACAATAAAGGAAATAATAAGAATGATAGAAGCAATGGATGATTATGATAAGGATTTAGCAGTAGCTGAAGTTAAATTCATAGAGAAAGATAGGGAAAATAAATTATGCGAAGAGAAAGAAAATGAAAGATTAGCGTTAGAGCGTGAGGAATCGGGGAGAGTGCGCGTTGAAAAGGAAAAAGAGCGTTTAGAAAAAGAAAAAGAACGTGAATTCCAATTAGCTAAATTGAGATTAACTCAGGAAACAGAGGCACGTAGCACGTCATATAATACCTCTGAAAAAACGAATAAATTACAGCTTAAAACAATTATGCATCGTTTTGATGACAAGAATTCGGAAATTTCTTTCAGAAGTTTCTAAATTTATTCGAGAGACAGGCAAAAAAATGCAATTTACAATCAGATGAGTTAGTAACTAATTTATTAGCTCTTTTACCAGTAGAAATTGCTGAACTGATTTTGAGAGAACCGGAGGATAAATTGGACGATTATCATTTTGTAAAAACTAAAATGATAGAGCGTTTTAAAATGACTACAGAGGCGTATAGACATAAATTTAATAAACACGCAAGGAATCCAAATACTCCTTGGAAAGATTTAGTTTTTGAATTGAACGGTTACTTGGAAGGGTGGCTTGCGAATTTAGAAATTACGGACTTTGAACAATTAAAAAAACTGCTTGTAACCGATCAGATTAAGAAAAGAGCGTCTCAGGAAATGAGAGAACATTTTATTGATAATTGGGCAAATTCCAAAGATCCGGACAATTAGTTAAGCATTTAGATGCGTACGAAGCAATCAAGCGCCCACCTAAAAGAATATGGAATTCTAAACCCATTCTTGAAAATAAAATGGAAAGGATTAGGTCTTGGGACAAAACGCGTAGCGAGAACAAAAGCCCTGAAAAAAACCTAAATTGGAGGGACCGTAGTGAGAACAAAGAGATAGAGAAAGCTTTCGAAAAAAGGCGTGTCAACAGGTGCTTCATATGCAATTCCTCATCGCACTATAGAAATAATTGTCCGGAACTTAAAAAGAAAGATAAAGATATTGCGAGTGTTAATCATGTTAACAAACAGCCAGAGTTCGAAAGATCTTTCTCCCCTTATTTGAGTGAAGGATTAGTAAATGGGAGGGAGGCAACAATTTTGAGAGACAGCGGGACCTGTTTAGATATCATTTCAAGTGATTTTGCCACTCATGATCACATGAATGGACAATATGTCTGGGTAAAAACGCCCTTGGATTATAGATTACATTGTCTACCTATGGCAGAAATCACGTTAGAGATTGAAGGAGTAGGGGTGGTTGAAACCACGGCAGGTAAAACTGATACCGAAACAGATATGCAATATTATTTGTTAGGGAATAAAACACAAAAGTTATTGGAGCGAGCTAAACAGAAAACTCAATTATTAAACGCTGTATTTACGCGAGCGCAAACAAAAAGAGATCTTGACCTGTCTGATGCTGACAGCGAGCAGAAAATTGACAAAGGGGAAGAACGCGATAAGCCAATAGAAAGTGAAGAAAGTTTAAACGTAGATCCTTTGAAAGAGGACGAAAATTTGACTGGTGAAGGGGACGAAGAAATTATAGAACCGGGATTATTGCCTTTAGTACAAAAAGATGGGATTGTGAGTTTAGCTACAATAGTGAGGAATGAATTCAAAAAGGAGCAAGACTTAGACCCCTCACTTAAATAAATTAGGGAAAAGGCTAAAGAAAAAAATCGCATTATGAAATCAGAAATTCACTCGTGATACGAAGTACAATGAATAATCGCAAAAACGAGAGAGTGCAATTGGTGGTTCCATTAAAACACAGAAGAGATACATTAAGTGCGTGTCATGAAGGAATCGCGTCACACTTAGGTTATAGCGACTAGAATACATAGTGTGGAAATCGGCTATCTCTGTAATACTTAAAAAAGCGCTAAAATATTGTATCCCTTAAATATGCAACGATGCTGCTGCAATATACAGATCGCAGCAACATATGCAGGATATTTTCTACAACTGCAAGGTATTGCTAGTCTATACAATGTAATACTAGTAATACGAAAATCTCGCAGATGTGGCTGCGATCGACACTTGGTATTTTAGCAGTATCGTGTCGCACATTTAAGGGATAAAGTTTTTTAGCACTGTTTGGATAGCATATTTCCACACTAGGTATTCTAGACGCTGTACTTAGGTGAAACAAAAAATAAAGATAAGGTCTTGCATTATTTTTTTTGGTCAAATATTATAAAAGAGACGGAGGATTTTGTGAAGACATGTGACCCTTGTCAGAGAATCGGAAAAGTTGGAGACAAAAGAAAGGCTCCATTTAAAATTATTTGTATTCTGAAATATCTGTTAAAATTGCGATTGTTGGGAGCCATCGCAACACCATTTAAATATTTGTTCTAAATTGTGGTTTTCTTCTTCTGTATTATTTGGAATAACTTCTTCTAAATATTTACACAGTCTTAAAGAGGTGTGATCAAGAAGATCTGTAGGTTAACTTCTGCGCTTGTTTCTGTCACATTCATCGACTCCTCACTTATATAGCAATCTTTCTTCGCTTTCTTAATCAGAGAATAATAAATAAATATTCTTATTTGAACTATGAATAATATCCCATTGCTTTCTCGTTAGATCAGCTTCTACAAAAATTGATAAGACTTCTGATGGTGTATGGTTCTTAATGGTGGTTTTTTTTCTGCTGAAGTTATAATTTTTCTGTATTTTGTATCTCTTGTATGCTTTATGAGTGTCGAGGCATGAATATTACCAGCAGCTCGTTGATTTGTACTAGCTGCATATGTCAATTGATCAAGAGGAACTTGCTCCCTTAAACCTCTTGTTTTTTGTCAATTGCTTCTGTCACACAATTCGGCGAAATCTTTAGTTGGTCTACCCTTTTTGATATTGTAATTATCGTATATTCTACAGCTAATTTTATGGAACTGTTAAGCCAATGTTCATTTATCTTAAGAAAGCGCTATTTTGCCCTATTGTCAGCCTGCCATTTTTCTTTAAAATCCGATTTGAAACGGCTTAACGAGCGTTTTAATGATACTTGTTTATCTACCGGACATTTCGTCATTTTTGTAACTTTACTTTCCATGAAATATAATTTTTCATCTGTTTTCGTGTTAGAACAATCTTGTTTAAGGTCAAACAGCAACTTTCTTGAAAGATCTTTTGCTGTCACTGAAGTTTCTAAAAGAAAAATGAAGATTTTTCGTTTTCAAAATATCATCATCTTCTGATACCATTTTTTATAAAACGGTAAAAGAAAATTGGAGCAAGTTGGGGCAAGATTTTATTTTATGCATATAATAAGGAATATCTATATTTTACATTCCAACAAAAAGTTTTGCCCGACAAAGGGCGGAACGTATTTATAAATCACTAATAATTTAAAAGAACTAGTAAAAATTACACTTATTTTTAAAGATAAAACAGTGTGGCTATGTTCATAATTATATTCTTTTATAACTGATACTAAATACAGTAATTTAAGCTAAATACCTCCCACTTCTATGTCCATAAAGGGTTTTATTCAGATCTCCACTGTATGCAACAATAATTTCAATTAAATAATGCGCTTCTCACCACAGCGCTGAGAAAAGAGAAATCTGCGATGCACGACAGCTGTGTTCAGACTGATAACGCGACGGGGAGTGTTACCGAACATTCCTGAGATATTGTTCACCGGAAGCGCTGACTAGAAAGCTATGCAAACATATAAAGTATTGCGGGTTTTAACGAAGTTCATTTTTCGACTTTTGTCCAGCTTTTTTTAGAAATACTCCACTGTGCGTCGTCGCCATTTCCGAACACCGCCACTCACCGCACTGGCTAACATAAGCAATATACAATGGCTGGCGGCCCTCCCCACTCCATTAAAGTTGATCCCTTCCCTAGAGGCCAATATACATATTACGCGCTGCTTCGTTGTGGCCGCTATACTATTTCGCTTATAAACTTGATTGCGACGTCCACGCGATAACGCGTGATCGGTTGTTTGGTGAGAACTCGCATCACGCTATATCGTTTGATTGGCAATTAACGTGTACTACTTACACCGATATTTACTCCGATACTTACACCGATAAGTAAAGTAAAATATAACATCGATAATTTAAAGCGTAGAAGAAAACTAAAAAAAACTAAACCTGTGGCTGTGCAATCCATGAAGGATCAGGGCCTACAGTGCCCAAATCTGTTTACTTGACCTAGGGCCCCGAGGTGCTATGCAGCATGTATCCCGGTCGTGTTGTCAGCCCAACGCGAGACCCTCGGTGTTTAGTTCCCAAGCAAGCTTGGTACTCATTTTATTGACCCCGAAGGGATGAGAGGTTGAGTGAAACTTGCCCAACCGGAAGCCGAACTCGCGGCCTGTACACTGTAACAAAAAAACTCGGAAACGTTTCTCTACCTGGTAAGGCAGCAATGTGGCCCAACGGTTCTGTTATATTTCTGCATATGTCGCTCAGATATTCGCAAAAGTTTTCCGCATACATCGGTCACATACTCGGAAACGTATCCGCGTATTTCAGTAGAATATTCAGAAATGTTTCTGCGTGCTTCTGAAATGTTTCTGGATATTTCGGTAATGTTAGAGTATATTTCGGATAATTTTGTGTATGTTTCGGATATGATTGTGTATACTTCGAATATGTTTGTGTATATTTCGAACATGTTTGTGCATATTTTGGTTATGTTTGTGTATATTTCTTAAATGTTTCTGTGCATCTAGGAAACTTTCCTGAATTATGTCATATTTTTTTATTCAAGAAAGTACTACGCTTTTTAAAAATAATTAATATTATCCGATGTAATCTTATTGCATAATAATTTTAGCTTTACTGTTAATCATTTGTTGCACATAGAAAGTTAAATAACTCTTTCGAAATATATACTCTTGTCCATGAATCTATAATAGATATTATATATTTGATTAATGAATAATAATGTAGTTTAATATTAGTAAAGTACAAATAGCACTGTTTATACGTTTTTTCATTTTTTCGTTTTGAACTTATGTTCTAATTCACAACTTTTGAAATGATGAAATGCATCGTTTGTATGATCGAAGAAATTGATAATTTCACTTCTACTAATGCGTTTTACCCTCGTTTATGAATTACATATTTGTAAAAAGATAATAATGAAAATTTAATTTGTATATCTATAAATAATTCTTTTTTAAAATGCGCACACGTGAGCTCTATCCTGTAAATAAATACTTTATGAAAAAGTTTAATTTTACTACATATAAATAAATGGATTCTTTTATACCTTTAAATATTCTTTTTCGTATAAAAAGGATACATTATTTAAAAATAATTAATATCTGCGATTAATTACTTTATTTTCATGAATTGTATACTAATAAATAGATACATTTTCTCAGGTTATCTCAGCACTTCTCGATTTATACAAATAAAATAAATACTGTTAAAGGAATATATCTAAAACCATGATAATTGTAAAACAATATATTAAAAATGTACCTACAAATAGACAAAGCTTTTTCAAAAATATATCTATTCATAAGTATTAAAATCAGGAAAATAAATTAATTACTCAACAGATATGAAATATTGTGAAATAGTATTCTGTAATTATTAGATTAAAAAAACAAATAAAAAGTATTAAAAAAAATCCCGTATTTTAGTAGGGAAATTAAAATTTTCAAAGTATTTGCAGAATGGAACTCACGAGATCGAATTTTTAAAAAGAATTTTTTAAAGATCTATAAATCAAATTTCAATAAGATCTTTTTAGGGTTTCGTTCATCTGACGAAACCCTATTCGTCTCGCTCCTCTGTCTGTCTGTCTGTCCGTCACAGAGCCCGTTCTCAGAAACTATACATGTTGGAGACTTGAAATTTTGCATACTTATAGCAGAACACCACACACCATACGACAAATCATAAAATTTTGAAAAAGTCGTACATTTAACCCTTTGGGCTCCCAAATGTGCATTTCAAACAATTCTTTCTAAGTGAGCCCCTAATTAGGTTGAAGGCTTGAAATTTTGCGTACTTATAGCTGGACACCTCAGACCAAACGACAAATCATGAAATTTTGAAAAAGTTGTACATTTAACCCTTTGGGCTCCCACATGTGTATTTTAAACAATTCTTTCGAAGTGAGCCTCTAATTAGGTTGGAGGCATGAAATTTTTCATACTTATAGCTGAACACCTCACATCAAACGACAAATCATAAAATTTTGAAAAAGTTGTAAATTTAACCGTTTGGGGTCTCACATGTGTATTTTAAACAATCCTTTCTAAGTGAGCCCTTAATTAGGTTGGATGCGTGAAATTTTACATACTTATAGCTGAACACCTCACATCAAACGACAAACTATAAAATTTTGAAAAAGTCGTACATTTAATCCTTTGGGCTCCCACATGTGTATTTTAAACAATTCTTTCTAAGTGAGCCCCTAATTAGGTGGAGGAGTGAAATTTTGCATACTTATAGCTGAACACCTCACATCAAACAACAAATCATAAAATTTTGAAAAAGTCGTACATTCAAACCTTTGGGCTCCCACATGTTTATTTTAAACAATTCTTTCTAAGTGAGCCCTAATTAGGTTGGAGGCGTGAAATTTTGCATACTTATAGCTGAACACCTCACATCAAACGGCAAATCATGAAATTTTGAAAAAGTTGTACAGTTAACTCTTTGGGCTCCCCCATGTGTATTTTAAACAATTCTTTCAAAGTGAACCCCTAATTAAGTTCGAGGCGTGAAATTTTGCATACTTATAGCTGAACACCATCATGCGACAAATCATAAAATTTTGAAAAAGTCGTACATTTAACCCTTTAGGCTCCCACATGCGTATTTTAAGCAATTCTTTCTAACTGAGCAGCCCTTATTAAACTGGGGATTTGAAATTTTGCATACTTATAGCAGAACACCTGAGGCCAGGCGACAAATCGTAAAATCTTGAAAAAGATCTTACGTTTAACCCTTTGAGCTACCACTTATGTATTTTAAGGAATTCTTTCTAAGAGTGCCCTTAATTAAGTTGGAGACATGAATTTTTGCATACGACCTCAGACCTCTCGACTGAATACCTCAGACTACACAACAAATCATAAAATTTTCAAAAAGTCGTATATTATTTACTCCTCCGGGCTCTAACTTGTGTATTTTAAGCAATTTTTCTAAGCTCCGCCCTTTTCACTCGGGGAGCACTTTTCCAACTTTTGCCGACACCCCTTTGACCATTCTTTCATATTATGCACCATAGCCTTACATATTTTAGTTCCACTTTTTACCACTAGGGGCTCCTACTTATCTCAGGTGCTATGGGCCCAATCCCCTCGACTAATATATCTACGGATAGTATGTAAAACGGTGTTTCGTTCGGATAGAGGTTTGTTTAGAATAGAGTGCGCCCCTGGTTGCAAAGTGTGGAACTAACAGATTTTTCAAAAGGATAAAGTGTTTTGAAAGGAATATTAAACTAAACCCTCTGTGTGATCTGTGATCACACTTACCCACTTGTTTGCAAATATATGATTCATAAACAAATAGGATAAAACGTATAGTATAAGTGGAATCATGCATTCCTTCAGTCATATAAACGATATATTTCATCTTGAAATGGAACATAAGTTCAAAACGAAAAGATGATAAAAACATATAAAAAGTGCTATATGTACTTCACTAACACTAGTATTCAAGGTTCGTATTCTTCAATGACCTTTTACGAGAATTTTCGTAGAGTAATATTCGCCGTATTTAATGAAAAAAAATTCTATCTTCAGATATACCAAGCAGCACTTTACAAAATTTCTGGTACGAAAACACCTAAGATCCCTTGATGTGTACGAATCCTGTAATTATTCGTTAATCAAATATTTAGTCTTATATCTGTCATAGATTTATGAACAAGAGATGTATTTCGAACGAGTTATTTAACTGTGTATCTGCAACAAACTATAAACAGTAACTCTAATATTATTATTCAATAAAATTCAATCGAATAATACTAATTCTTTTAAAAAAGCGTATTACTTTAAAAATATATATATAAAACATAGATGCTTACTTTCTCCAAAATACCCGTTACGCCTGTCCCTTCATTACTTTCAACCACATAACAATTGAAGTCACGTGATCTTGACGTTTGTAGAACGTATTGGACATGTGTAGAAAATCCGAATATTCGCATTCAAATACTTTACATGAAAATGAGAGTAATATTTCCGATTTAATGAGTTACTTAGGTGAATTCATAGTTTACACTACATTTTCGGAAACATTTCCGCTATGGACTGTAACTTTTATGATTTTTTTAGAATTTATTCGCTTCAAATAATTTACACAGAAATGAGAGTAACGATTCCAATTTATTCAGTAACTCAAGAAAATTAATAGTTTACGTTACACTTTTGGAAACGTTTATGCTATGGACGGTAACGGTTCTGAATCTTTTTACAGAGTAGCGTGGCAGACAGGCGTGCTGACCAGTAGTAGAAAATAGATGAAGAAAACTTCACATACAAATCGAAGTTTATGACGTCAAAAACTAGAAATAGAAGATAAGTGCAGAAATCTGGATTTCGCAGAAACGTCTGTTTCACTGTCTCAGTTATAAAATTAAATGCTTAGCTTGTGTTTTGAGAAAAGGTGACTTGAAAATGTCACAACAACGTGATTTATCAGAATCTATGGCTTGGCGTATTATCGGGACAGTTGAATCCGAGCAAACACAACGAAGTGTAGAGGACGCTGTTGGAGTCGCAAGAAGGGCCAATGCAAGGCTGTGGAATCGATTCCGTGACACAGGGAATGTTAGATGTCGACCAGGGTAAGGTCGACCATGTGCTACCACAGAAACTGATGACCGATATGCCCTGTTAACAGTTCGTCGAGAGGGAACAGGCAATGCTACTCAGCTGCAAATACAGTTGTTCTTGGCACAGGGCGAAGGATGTCCAGTCAAACAGTCCGAAATAGGCTTCATCAGGATGTTCTCTATGCACGTAAGCCAACGATCTATAGACCTCAAGAAACTGTGCGACCCAAAGAAGGTGGGCAAGTGAACATCGAGATTGGAGGTAGAAATGTTGAAGTCAAGTATTGTTTACAGACGAGTCCCGATTTAGTCTAGATGTGTTATCCGACGTGTTTTGATATAGAAGGAAAAAAGAATTCGAAATAGTACCACATTATTTCGTAAAAGATCACATTACAGACGAGGTGGGTTGATGGTATGGGTTGGAATCAGCATAGGTGGACGTATGTGGCTGCGTATCATTCGGAATGGCACTTTGACTGCCCAAAGTTATACAGACTAGATACTGAGGCTTCATGTCGTATTTTACGCTCAAGTAATTGGTGATTCCTTTTTTCCCATACATGATAATGCCAGACAGCATACAGTTCGTCTTGTGGAGAACATGCTTAAAGCTGAAACATTACAGCGTATGGATTAGCCAACATTCTCCCCTGTCTTGAATCTGATCGAACATGTTTGGGACACACTCGGATAATGCATTGCAGTGAGACTAAGGCCTTCTTTTATTCTAAGGGACTTGGAGATTGCAATTCTTGAGGAGTGAAACAGTACTCCCCAAAGTCGTATCGATATATGTCATCGAATCCATGGAAAACAGGTGTACGGCAGTTTTATGTATTCAAGGGGATCACACGCCATATTAAATACCTTGCATCATTCCTAAACAGTTTTTTTTGTCATTTACATGTAATCAAATTGTTGTCATGAACCACCTTTTCATGTTCTATCTATTGCTTCAAAGAATTAAAGTCTTTTTTTCTGTATTGAGCATTTATATACAGGTGCTATTCATTTTATATCCATGCATGACTGTCTCGCACAGTTCGCTTCACTTTTTTGCTTGTTCTCCTAAATTTTTTTGGCAGTATAGTAATATCTCGTTGCAAAAGAAACTTCGGGTTTATAAATAAGGCAGAGCTAAAGTCACATACAATCTTCTATGACATTATATTTCAACACAATAAATAAAAACGCTAATCCATTACGTTCGCCACACATTTAGCAAAAAATTTTAATAATGCAAGTTTCCCAAAATAAAACACTAGTGGAAAACCATTTCGCATGGAGCCGTGCACAGAAGTTCTTGTAAAATTCGAGGTAATTGAAAAAACTGACGATGGAAAAGAGCCAGCGTAAAGGATTTTGCTAGTAACACTGAAAAAAAGCGCTGTTTAAAATTTGCAACACTCTGTCCACTTCATTCAACCATTTTTATAGAAAATAGCTACATAGCTGTAATTTAAGTGTATTCTGACCATATCATTGCTCATATTATGGTCCAAATAGAGTTAAATTATGGTTACGTAACCATTTTCTGTAAAAACGGTCGAATGACTGGACAATTTGCAACAAACTTTTAATAGTGTAGTGACAGGATGTACAAAATTAGACGAGGAATTCATAACTTGTAAAACCTGCCTATCAAATAGCATACCAACAATTTATGTGTAGTTACAATATATTACAATAACCGTGATAATATAATAATACAGTGTTATCACCAATGTATGGCAGTGTAAGAACCATAAGTAAACTTAAATCATACTTATTACTTTGACGGCAACTGTTTTTCAATGGACGAAATTTTGAACTTTGAGCCGCCCCCTGTCATTATTAAACCTCAATAGCAGATATGTGAAGCATCACATTACTCAACTCACTGAGACGAATCGAATGAGCTATAAAAATCTAAATTCGCGGCCAAGGACGCGGTACCTTTCTTTGTAAGTTTAGGGATATAATACACTTGCATTTATTACTTTACTAGGAAATCTAAAATATTGAGTTAATTTGTATTCTAAGAACATGTATTTTTATTATTTTGAGTTAAGAATATCCCGGGGAAATAATGACAGATTTCAGGACTCCGAATACTCTGTTACTGCTAGGGAAAGAAATTGAAGCTAGCCTGTCAAAATCTTACTGGGTTAAAGTGATTATTCACGATATTACCGGGGTGCCGGATTACAACGAGCCCTTCGAGCAAAATCGCTTAGAGATGATCGGGAAAGAAGAGGCAGAAATTTGAAAATCAATTAGAAGTAGAAAGAACAAGAAATATTAGATAAAGAAATGAAATTTAAATTAGAAAAACTGCGTTGTCAAAATATCGCGAAAATTATTAGTTTAACTTCGAATGCTTCAGTTTCGGAAGTAAATAGGATACAAAGTAACTTGAAAGAATTAGTCCCTAAAATGGATCCAAAATTAACTGTCATAGCCTTATATTTCATAATCTTTGAGCAACAAGCCGAAAAAACAAATATTCTGGCAGACATCAGAATTAGTTTTTAAAAGCGAGTTTTTTTATATTGTTGGTATAGGAAATTGGTTCCACCAATTTGAAACGACGTTAAAAAAGGGGGAAACGTTATATGCGGGAAGCGTTAAATCGTGGTTCCACTGTATATCAAAACAAAAAAAACAAGAAGATGCCGAATTGTCTCTGAAAGTATAAACATGCAATAATCCCTTAATTTGAATGAACTTTCACATGCACATTTTAAATCTTGATACAGATAATTTAGTTTGGGCATTATTTTCATAGTGTTCCAGCAATAGGGGCCAATCGAAATTAAAAGCATGCAATTTCCTGTAACTATTTAATTAAAACAAATACTTCATTGTATGTTTCAGAGCAAGCTATTGACATTTCAATTAATGCTTATCTAATAATATTTATTAAAATAATAAAAAAAATAATTTTATGTGAATGAATTGTTACTTGCAGATTAAAAGACATTATTTGAAAAATAGTTTGCACAATTGAAAGCCAGTTTAAAAAACATTATTTTGAAAAATAGTTTACACAACTGAACGCCAGTAAAGTCAATTTTGTTAAACCCCAGCACCAGACGCTCATTGAATTCGAAAAAAAAAAAGAGTTGCTGTGGCGTTGTTAAAAAAAATAAATATTTCATTTACAGTTAAACCTTTTAACAAAGATAAATTTAAGAAAAATACTTAGTCGGCTGTTGTAAATATAGTATGACATTAGGTAAATTATCCAAAAAATAATTTTTATTTGTATAACATCTAATCTTCATTTGAAAATTCGCATTGCTTTGCGTATTCTACGCAAAAATTATACGTATTTTAATTGCAGATGTACAGTCGTGGAAAAAAAGTAAACACCCCCTACTAACTCCTCAACAAATTATCGTAGACGAAAGTTATTGGTACCGAACGATTGGAAATAAAGTCTACTTTTAAATGACGTATATAAAATTAGATTAGGAAGCCATCTACATATTAAAACGAATCCAAACTTCATTTTTTTTCAATGGCAATACTTAATTTTAACGAGATATTTCAAATCTTTGGTTCAAACTATGCCTAGAAACCTAATTTCAAGTCATTTGAATGATAAGTTTTTGAATTATAAACATTCAAAATTTAGTGCTTCTAACGTTAAATTACATTTTCATATTTTTACTTATAACTTCTGAAATTATGATCCTAATGTTTTAATTTTTTGTGTAGCAATAATACTAATATACCCAAACATAAATGCGTTGAATTTGCAATTTTTATAATTTTCTGATATGAATTATGAAATTAATATTCAAAAAAATTATGAATTGCAACCTACAATTTTTTTGATGGATTCAGATTTATTAAGTCCTGCTTTATGGAAATCCAAAATTTCACATTTTTTTTTCCAAGCAGTTTTGAAATAATGCTTATAAAACGGCAAAATGATGGTTTAAGGGGCTGTCTATGATAGAAGTGACAAAATATTTTGAAATTTCTTATGCTATCCTGTAATCTAATAAGCTTAATTGACTGCTCAAGGTGCTTTGATCAAGAAGGGAGCTCTCTCGGTTAACAATCGAGTACCGAACTTCAATTTGGATACAGCCCTTAAAATACGCTCGTTTTAAAATAAATAATTTCTCGTAAACTTATGGTATGAATTGCATAAAAATTTGTTTTTAGACTAATTGAAGGGTGTAGAGTTCATTTATGCTGTCAGAATTGTGTACTGCTATTGAAAAATCAAAGTTATGGTTCTTTTTAATATGTAGATGGCCCCCTAAGCCAATTTTAAATACATCATTTAAAAGTAGACTTTATTTCCAATCGTTCGGTACCAGTAACTTTCTTCTACGATAATTTTTTGAGGAGTTAGAAGGGGGTGTTTACTTTTTTTTTTCCATGACTGTACAAAACACAATGCCGACAAAATTGTTTTGCTTTTCGGTTTAGCTTTGTTGTGCAAAAGCTACACCTTTCTCTTTTTGGAGATCGAACATCTTTTTTATGGTTCCAACATAAAATTCTCTGATCTTTTAATTCAGAAGATTTGACAATGTTTGTTGTCTATTTTCTTTCCTTTATATTCTTCCTTAATAAATCGAAATCAAGTTCTTTCAAAAAATAGCACCGAATTCTCTTTTTTCCTCTTTTTATTTTTTGTTAGTTTAATTATTTGAATTTATACCCGCAATATTCATCAATGATAAAAACCAAGTAAGTGACCATCTATTACTACTTTTTCTTGTGACGGAATAGGAAACTTTCATTTCATCAACTACATCAACACCTTTTTGTAACATTATATTGATTTATTATATCTGGTTACATTTGTTGCAATTAGTCTGTCTCTGTGTCGTGATGCATTGAAGAAATGAGTAATATGGATGCAACATTTGTAGTATATAAGATTTGTAGTATGTAATGTTATCTCTCCGTAAAATCCAAATATGCTTGAAAATACTTGTTTGCTTTTAGACGGCAAAAACTCTTTGGGGATATATTTTTCAGTTTTTCTTCATGTATCAATCATTGTAAAATAGTTATCATCTAAAAGTGACTTTTCTAAAGAAACTTACGAGAAACAGCTGTGCATTGTGTCATTTTTCCGTTTCCTGATATTGGTATAATATGACGTTTCACAACGCCTTATGGGGAATTGCTCAAAAAAAGGCTTCATTTGGCTGCTGACCAACATAAATTTCTAATTTAGAAACATAAAAGTTGATAGTTCATATAGTTCCAATGCATATATTTTAATGCTATATTTAGATGGTTTCGATTTCATGTATATTCGAAATGAACGGCACACGAAATTGTTCGAGAAATTCATTAATCGTGACGTATCCCCTGAAAGTAAAGTGCTTTTCAAAAGCGTCATTGTATTCAGAAAATATTTTTCCTGGTGTGGACTAACATATCTAATATTCACCTTTCTTTTCTGCTATTTATATCTTTAAACAGTAAACATTTCAATAAAAAACGAAATCTTCGTAAAGGCATTGTTGATTTAAAGACATCGAAGCCTGTGCCATCATTGTTCTATGAATCAGTTAAATTTTGATGGAATAAATTTATAAACTCATCAATACAGGGTGTGTCACAATGCCCTCTGGGGTTTGGAAGTCTTATAAAAAAACAATATTACCAATACAACAATAAAGTTGATTTTACTGGAGGAAGAAACATTACAAGTTTTGTTTCACAAATGTTCAATATGTGAACCTTTGGTGAGGCGGCAGACATCAAGACTAAAGTCAAATTCTTCCCACACTCGTTTCAGCATGTCACGATCAATGGAAGCGAATACGATTGTGATCCTTTGGCGTAAATCTTGTAAATCACGCGCAAGCACATCTCCAACACGAGTAACCATTTTCGCCGAAGGGCCTGGACGACCAGTTCGTTGCACTGTAAAAAAAATTCCGTTAAATTTACGGCAAAAATTGCTGGCAGCAATGTTGCCAGCAGTTTTTACGTAAAAATCGCAGTAAAATTCAATGTAAATTTTATAGCATATTTTCCTTCATTTCAACGGTTATAATTGTAGTAAATTTCTAAACCATATTTCCGTACAAATTACCACGATAAATGCTGTAATTTTAACAGCAAATTATTCGTAAAAGAACTAAAAGAATTATGTGATTATAGCGGCAAAATCTCCGTAAAAAATACTGAAGGATTTGAGATTTTACCTGCAGGACACCTAATTTTAAGTTACACCTCCTTCTGGGTGACCCAGAGGTGAAAGTACGGCACCCCTAATACACTGTGCTAACAGAAACTCCTCTTACTGTGCAAGAAGTTTATGCTCAAGTGAATTCTACTCTCGCTATATTACAATACGATATTTAAGAAATCCCTTGCCTCTGTTTAAGCATGACAAGGGGAGCAAGCTGGAATATCTGTTTATAAGAAGCTTCTGGCTAAAAGTGGTGGCAGTTGATTTTTTTGTTTGTGAGTAAAAAAATATTGAACAAAATTCGAATCTTTAATAATACCTAGCCGACTTCGGTGACCAATTTATAGACTTTTTTTTCTTTCTTTTAAATTATGGTATACATAGAAAAAATATATAAAAAATAATAATATACAGTATGTATTGTAAGAGCTGTGCTCCTTTGAGCTACTAGGGCTCCGAAACAATGTATCTGCTGTATGTCTTTGCGCGCGCAGACGCCGGTCAGTAAAATGAATGATGTGATCAAATTGGTTGTTCGCATGAAAGGATGGTTGAAATCGGAAACACTCGTTAAATTTACTGCTATATTTGCGGTATTTTTTTACATACGGAAATATTACGTTGCAATCTACTGCAATAAATGCAGTAAATTTGACAATCATTTTTTACAGTGTGTCTATCACACAAGCAACCAATTTTCTCCAATTCCCGAAACTACTCATAAATTGTTTTGTCCGTTGGTGGTTGAAATTCGTATTTTGAACGAAATTTTCTTTGAACTGTCACAACAGATTGACTTTTCGCAAATTTTAACATGCAGTAAGCTTTCTGTGAGCCTGTAAACGCCATTATCTTATGTGCAAAATTTTCAAAAGTGTGGGTTTCTGGTATTTTCCACTTCCAGAAGTAGAGGTATCATCTACTAACTCATTTGTGAAACAAAACTTGTATTCTTTCTTTCTCGAGTAAAGTCAACTTTGTTGCTGTATTGGTAATATTTTTTATAAGCCTTCCAAACCCCGGACGGAATTGTGACACACCCTATAAAAAAGTCCCAATATTGCTTTTTGTTCCATTCAGCAAGTTAATATACAGTCCCTTTCTCTCTAGTAATTAGGCTGTTGACTTTTTATATAAATATTTGCATAGTTTAAAGTTTTCTCTCAAATAATGTAACTAAAAAAAATTCCTTTCCAGTGCCGGGAGGAAGAGGTAGCTTTCATGTTCCTTATTTTTAAAAAGCTAGCTTATGTTATTCAAACACACGAAGCTCAATTTGGTGGAAACCGATTATAGAAGATTCAATACTAATTTTTATCAATATTAAATCCTTATGAATGAAAATTTCGCGAAATTAATCAGCTTTATCCAAGCTGCTTTTATTTAAAGTAACTTATATTTGGTTGCCAAATTCGGCGATATCTTGAAGTGCCTGCCATTTTAAGACAACATGGTGGATGAGACTAACCAGTGAACTTGGTCGAGACCTCAGTAATTCCTGTGCACATGCTCACTCACATCGGATTCGGTTGATATATACGAGTGCTGTCGCAGGCAAAAAATCAGATTTTTCAAAATGTCACCCACATTAAGAAATTCAAACTGCTATATCTGAGCCCTTTTTTAAGATAAAAACAAAACAAAAAAATGCTCCGGAATCCTTATATAAGGGTCAAATGCTTAAGAAAGCAACCTTTTTCAATTTCTAATTTTTTTGCACTTCACTTTAAATATATATTTTTTAATTTAACAGCCGCCATTTTGAAACAAGATGGCGGAAGAAACTGGCCAGCGAACTTGGTCATGACATTGCTATATACTATCCACATGCCTTCTTACATCCAATTAGGTTAATAAATACGTGTCTTATAGCGTGACAAATATCAGATCGTTTCAAAATGTCAGCTATGCTAGAAATTCAAAGTGCTATAATTCAACCATTTTTTAAGATATAGACGAAAAAAAAGATGCTCCGGAATCTTTGTATCAAGGTCAAACACATAAAAAATCTTTCTCATTTTCCAATTTTTTGATACCTCATTTAAAAAAAAAAAAAAAAATTTAAATGGCCGCCATTTTGAAACAAGATGGCGGATGAAGCTAGCCAATGAACTCGGTCGGGACATTGGTATTCACTATGTACACACCAAGTTACATCCAAATCGGTTCATAAATACGCCTGTTATAGCGTGACAAAAATTAGGTCGTTTCAAAATGTCGGCCACAATAGAAATTCAAAATACTATAACTCAGCCATTTTTTTTAGATATAGACGAAACAAAAACTGCTCTGGAATCTTTGTATAAAGGTCAAACACAGAAGGAAAATATATTTTTCATTTTCCAATTCTTTGGCACCTCATTTTAAATTAATTTTTTTTTTTAAATGGCCGTTGTTTTGAAACAAGATGGCGGATGAAGCTGGCCAAGGAACTCGGTCGAGACATTGCTATGTACTATGCACATGCCTTGTCACATCCAAATCGGTTCATAAAAACTCATATTATCGCGTGACAAAATCAGGACGTTTCAACGTGTCAGTCACTCTAGAAATTCAAAGTGCTATAACTCAGCCATTTTTTAAGATATAGACGAAACAAAAACTGCTCCAGAATCTTTGTATAAACGTCAAACACATAAGAAAAAAATATTTTTCCATTTTCAATTTTTTGGTACCACATTTCAAATTTTAATTTTTTTTTAAAAATTTAAATGGCCGCCATTTTGAAACAAGATGGCGGATGAAGCTGGCCAACAAACTCGGTCGAGACATTTGCATGTACTATGTATACACGAAGTTAGATGCAAATCGGTTCATAAATACGCGTGTTATCGCGTGCCAAAATCAGGACGTTTCAAAATGTCAGCCACGCTAGAAATTCAAAACGCTATAACTCAGCGATTTTTTAAGATATAAACAAAACAAATACTTCTCCGGAATCTTTGTATCAAGGTCAAATACATAAGGAAAAAATATTTTTTAATTTTCAATTTTTTGGTACCACATTTCAAATTTTAATTTTTTTTAAAATTTAAATGGCCGCCATTTTGAAATAAGATGGCGAATGAAGCTGGCCTACGAACTCGGTCGAGACATTGCTATGTACTATGTACACACCGAGTTTCATCCAAATCGGTTCATTAATACGAGAGTTACTGTGTGACAAATATCAGATATATATATATATATATATCAACTTTTGAACGGAGGGTGGTTTCGGGGTCTGGGAGTCATGATGGATGAAAATATACCAAAATTTTTTTGAGATCGCTTACCTCCGAACGGCTGCAATAGGTAGCTTTTTTCTAATGAAAGCTACCTAACAGTTGCCAGGCATCTAAAACTGTCTTTGAATCTTTTGCACTGTTGCGAACTTCTAGTATTTCAAAAGCAATATTGTGCTATCTATGTGGTATATTTGATCTCGGAGAATTATTTTCTATTTGGTAACATAATCCTTAATAATTAAATATCAGATGATGATATCACACATCCATTTCCTCTTTCTTCGTTATCCTATTCTTAATTATCAGTTTCCTCATCCTCGTTTATATCTAAAATATTGTCATCCTCTGATGAACTAAATTCATCACTAATATAATCCTCTTCTAAATTATCAAGAAGTTTTAAAGCTTCCTCTATAAGCCTATGAGCAAAATAGCAGAAAGGAAGAAACCCAAAAATCTGCTGAGCAAACTACAAAGCATCCATACTTCCCAAAACAGATGCGTTCAAACATATTTCAAATTTAGAATACAATAAAATGCTGAAAAAAAAAACACAGGAATGATTTGCAATTTTATCACACAAAGTGGAGAACAGTCGAGATCAGCTACGCGGCACTTCTCCTTTGTATCTTTAATGGGAGATTGGTTCGAAAATACTGAATTTCGTCAGCAAAAAGACCGCGGTTAAGGAGGGCTCTATACTATTTACACTAGGAATTTACTTTTAAAGGGAGAGAAAAAAATTGTCCAAGGTGTTATTCAAGTTGTTGATGTGAAAGGAACTCAAATCAAAATTAGCTGTTGCTTTTTGGAAAAGGAAAGTTGTCATAAACTGTAATATGTAGACCCACTTTATTTTGAAAATTGCATTTATATTCTGAAAGAAGAGTAGTCTAATGACACCTTTTTTGTCATTTTATTATAAATGATCTGCTAATAAAGACGACTGTATACAATTTTTTTGGCCATCAATTGTATTTCTTATAATTAAAACAAGTTCCTGATAGCATGTGGAGTTTTTTTATATTTTTGTCTACGCTCTTTATTTTTACTATTCCACTGTATACAAAACTACCCATAATTACAAAATCTTTAGAAAAAGTTTCATTAGATTCTTTAAACGAGGGGCCTTCAGGACTTTTTCTCCTTTTATAATAATAAATTGTCCTTTCTTTTTTTTTATAATCGATTAATTACATTGATACGTTGTTTATTATAACAATATTTTTCCATTTTAATCAAGCTAAATGCTTCTCGTTCTGAATTCCGCTGAAAATTATTCATGTGGTGACATGTCGTGGACGGTAAGCATATTATTTTTTATCTTTTAAAAATTTAAACAGATGTTAGATGTTTTATTTATACTTTAAACTAAATATTTGGTTGTCTTTTACTTCGCGAGTTCTCACCGTAAAAATATTACCAAATTTGTTTTATACTTCTGATTTTGATTTGGTAGTATTTTTGCCTTTGTACTCAGATTATGAATTTTATTCGTTTTCATTAATAATAATATTATTTATCATACCTTTAGCTATCGAAATATTATTTTTACAGTATTTTTAAATATTTGAATAAGGTAAGAAATAAAATATAGCTTTTTATGATTTATTTGTTTAAAATTGCAAATTTGAAAGAAACTAAATTGCCAGGAAGAAAATAACATTTTTCACTATAAACTAATCACAGTTTTAATGCTGTGAAAATAAAATTATGTCGTAGCATCCATTTATTTTTATATATACATAGCCGTAGAATACATTTATTTTTCATAATAAAACTCATTCAAACCAGTTCGTCAAAAGCATTCCAATAACTTGTTAGAAGGATATTAATTGAAAATTAGAACATCTAGATTCAATAAATGTTTTTGAAAGTGTATCGATCATTACAAAAGAATAAAAACTGTTAATTAAGTTTTTATTATATAACTGAATTTTATGTGACAAAGTGATACTTCCACTTACTTCTCTTTGAAATTATATTAATGTAATTAAAATATTCGCGAAGCGCGAAATCGAATCAAAAGTTTTACATATACGTCTCTTATTTTCTATACAATCTTTTTATATTATAGACTAAACTATAATTAAATTTATTAGCCTTTGTTGCTTTTTACGTTGAAGCTGTTAGAAGTTCTTTCTTTAAAAATGTACATATTTTGTCGTGTTTCTTGAATAATTTAATTATATAAGCTAATGTCAAAATAATTGCGTAAATTCTTTCTTTTTCCCATGCACTTATTTCCAGACATTCTTCCTTTTTTTAGACCCACAAATAAATTATGCTTATATCAAAGGTGCATTATTATGGAAAAATTGTTTTTGTAGTTCACTTTATTAAAAGTGCTTTAAATTGAAAAAAACCCATTAAAGATATATTAGTTAACTGACTTTGAATACAATATACTTAATTACATATTTGAATAAAAAATATTTTTTAATTAACACGTAAATCAGTATTTTAAAACGACGTTTCGTTTATTTGATAGATATTAATACAATAAATATCAACTTAAGCTGTAAATGCATTTTCTTCTAAATAGAATCTTATAACACAGGTTTTTCTAAAAGTTACTAGGTGATTTTTAAAGTTAATGTATTTTAATATATAATTTTTTTTCATTTCTTTCTATATTTTGAGTTTGGGCACTTTGGTGATTTGGCTTGCAGAAAAATCAGGTTGAATATAAAACAGCAGGATTAAAGCTTTATTTTCAAAATCAACGCTCAATTACTGCGCACATAATATTTATTCCATAGTGTAAAGACAGAACATAGGAAACCCATGCTACAGTAGCTTGTACATGTTACCTCAACTGTTACGTAGTTATTTTTTTATGTTTATGCATCAAAGTCCCCCAAAATCTAATTTTTGTTTAAACTATTATTTCGGAAGTAAAGTTCAGTGAAAAGAGAAATTGTCAAAATTTACTTTTTATACTGCCCTATTTTTAAAAAATAACCAATAGGCAAAAATTATCTCTGTTGCATCCTTATGCATATCCAAAAAGTTTCGTTTGAATATCTTCAAAAGTCACGGAGTTATAGAAATTCAAAAAACCGTGACCTAGCTCACTTTTCTACAAAACTGAAACCGCAAAATCTTAGCGAAATTAGGGACCATCTATAAATCTATGATTGTAACATGTAGGTCAATCGTGTTTATTTTTCTGCTTATCTTTCTAAAATGCAACTGACATATTTTTGCATACTTTAATACAGTTTACAAACTTGATGCAGGAACTTAAAAAATAATTTGTAAATATTGAAATGCAAAAAAAAAAAAAAAAATCTAATACGGATTGAAAGAAGCATATTTCGATTTATAATAGTCATCAATTGAATAGACTTTGAGACTGGAGTAGAGAATTTTTTCTACAAAATGTTTATTACAGTACAAGCCCGATACAACACGGTTGAGTGGATACGTGAAAATATAAAACAAGTTGCAAGAATTTAATAGTACAAAACATCAGGATATTCCTAATAAAATTATCGATTGCATATACTTAATCACCATACTTGGATACACCAATTTGTTTGCAAGTTGGATTTTATGAAACAAAAATATGCAAGGTTTTTTAAATCACAGTTTCAAAGTGTCTGTCGTCAGCACCAGTACAAATTTGTACTCTTCATAAACTATTGCGGAAACTGTTTCTAGTTAATAATGCGTGATGCTTTGGAACGCATCAGTTATTCTGGCACATATATGCTGTGTATTTAGTGGACGTTGACCATACATCAAATCAGAAAATCGCTTCCACAAGTAAAAATCTAGTGAAGTTAGATCCGGTAATCGAGCTGGCCATTCTGTGGGTTCGTGTAGGTCAATCCAGTTATCTCTGAACTCTGTGTCAATTACATTACTTGTTATTTGAGTGTTATGTGGTGTAGCGCAGTCATGTTGAAACAAAACACAATTGTAATCATTTACTGTATGTTCCATAAAATCTTTGACAGCAACATTTACAATAAAGTCATAGTATCTATTGCCTCTCAGTGTTTCTTGATTAAAAAAAAAAAAAAAAACAGGGCCAATTGATGAGTTTTTTTTTTCAGATTCCACAGCACACATATATAGAAAATTGCTGTTGGTGATGTACTTCACGAACGAAAATGGATTCGTATTGTTCCAATAATGATCATGGCGGCAGTCTTAACAATTGTGAATAAACATTCATCTGTCCACAGCATATTCCACACGAACTGTGGATTCACAGCATGTTGTATTAGAAGATACTTGTGAAAATCCACACGACGTTCTTAATGGGAAGAGTTAAGTGCGTGTAGCCCATTTGCACATACGGATGCCACTTATTTTCACGAAGTATCTTCAAAATTGTGGAGCGTGAAATATAACTGAACTTGCTTCTGGAATAGTCGCATGCGGATGCGTAACAAAAGAGGCTAAAACAACAATTATTTCTTTGTCACTTATACTGACAATCCCACCCTGGTCCTGGACGAGACTGTAACGATCACGTCGTTTTTCAAATGTCTAATTAACGTAAGAATAAATATTTGATTAGGCTTGGCGATTTGGGAAATCGATATCCGAAATCTCGTGCCTTTTGAGAATTTGTTGCATTCAGCGTATATCATAAGCGTTTTAAAAAGTTCTTCAGTGTTGAATGTAGTCCTTATTTCAACATAAACAGATAACAACTTAATCATTTTATGAAACAGAAGTAGAATGCAACATTAAACATTTGTTGCAGACGATAATCAGCTGAAGAAGAATTTAGTAATCAAAATATTTAGTCGTATACAGTTTCTGGAATAATTTAAAAATCGTTTAGCCTCTCTCATCACAGACGATTTTTAAACTTTTCTAGAATCTTATAAATAATTTGTTTCAGACAGCTTTACCTATTGATGTTACTAGAGATTTTGGTAGCAAGAAAAAATTTTAAACCTTGTTTAAAAGAAATTTAAATAATTGCTAAATTAATTGCGTTTTATGTTTTTTTTTCTTTAACACGTTGAGTGCCACGCCATCTGGTTAGGTCGCGTCAGTCATCAGTGACTCACACTTATAGATTATGTAATGGGAATCTTATTTCGTGGCCCAAACGGAAAGATAGACAAAATAGACTTGGCATTCAACGTGTTAAAATTAAAGTATCCGTGATTATTTAAACAATGTATTCGGATACCGGGAGAAAAATAAAGCGTTAAATACGATACAAGAAGAAAAAATATGAAAAATATAGAGCATTTTTTAATTCTTACTTTATTGGTTACGTTTTTAAAGGGAGGAAAAAATACTATTGGGACAGTGCATTGTCGACCGATGTGTGTAAATAGTAGTACATCAGTAAAATTTAAAAGAAAAATTTTTTTAAGTAAAAATTGCTTAAAGTTTAAGTCATTTATCATATACTTACAGAAATAAGTCATGTAACCATAATATTTTTAAACCCTGTATATTCTTACGTAACTAAATCCAAAAATGAAATTGTAAAATTTATTTCTTATCATTTCATTTTTAATAGAAATTTCTTTAATGAAGAAAACTTTGAATATTTTAAAAAGCTTTCGAACTTTAACATTCTGCGATTTCAATGAATGTAAAATGAAATGATAGAAGACAAGTGGAATAAAAGAAGAAAGAAAGAAAAAAATCATTCAAATAACACAAAACAATGTAGGTATTAAAGATGTAGAAGAGAAAAAAATGAAAGAAAAATTTAAATTGTTTCAAAGATTTAGTGACTATAATAAATCTGGGACAATTTTAAGTGCATAATAAATACAACCTTAAAGACTTTTTCTAACTGCTCCGATAGCATTAACTCATTTTACTTTATAATGCTTTATTTTCTAAAGTTGATAATGAACTAAAGGATTTACTTGTCATTTCAACTTAAAGGAATAATGAGCATTCAAATAAGACTGAGAATTTGAAGAATTCGCAAAAATAACTTTCAGATAAATTAAATATTTCTATAAGCAGACTTGCCAAGTGCCCGGTTTTTTGCATACCGCTATTATCTTAGAGAAAATGTTGTTCTTTTAAATCGCCCACATTTTCCAATTAAATAAAAGAACATTTTCTGCATTAAAATACTGGTATCCAAAAAGCCGGAGACTTAGCAGCTCAGCTATGAGGCTTTCTTGCCAAATCCACGGAAAGGTAGAAATCTATAAAACTTTTTATTCATCCAAAAAAAAATCTGAATTAAGTATGATTAACTCGTAAAAGGTTTTATTTTTCAACAAAATAAATGAAAACTTTTTAGTAAAACTCATATGTAATCAGTCAATTTATGATATGTTCAAGATAAAATAGTTTTCTCGACTCTATGAAATTTCAAGTTTTATTGCAGTTACAGATTTAATATTATAAAGTTCCAGTTTTACATAGATAATCTGCAGTTATTAGTAAAGTGAATTTCACTTATGGAAAAATATTTACAGCATTTCAATAGCAAATATAAGCACATTAAATTTATATTATTTTTTTGTCTCAATAGAATCAGAAAAGTGATATTTAAATTTCTCACTGGAGAATGGTTGAAGCATTTAAAACAATACTTCTGATCTAAAAATAGTTTATTAAGATGCACCTAAGTTATATATACATACAGCTCACATTCAAAATATTAGAATAATTACTTCTTTTTACAAATTGAAAATTGTCTTTTAATTCAAATATGCAACCGATATTTTTATTATGAACTTATTGTTGATTAAACTTATTTATTATCTTAAAATTAATATCATTTTTGAAAAGATTAATTGAAAAAAAAATTATTTCGAAAAGTCAAAATATTAGAATATTTATTCAAGTGGTACAAAATATTAGAATATTTCACATTAATTCTCCTTTAATTATCACCAATTCATAACTGCTGGCATCATTGATTAAATTCAGACGATTTTATTTAAAATCAGTATTCTTTCTGCAGTTTGTTTGCTTTTTCGTCTTAAAATTGGTAGAGTGAGTGATATTCCTAAATCTATTAAACTTCGCAGGTTGATTTCTATCGGCACAGTAAATATCAATGTTATATAGCGAATTATTTACATTGTTCGCAGTCAAGCGTTAGTAAAATATTAACACAATATTCAAAAAATGGAAATTTTCAAAATAATTGCCGAAAGGGCGGCCGTAAACCAAAAACATCTGCTAGAGATGACAGGAAACTGAAGCGTATAGTTAAGAAAAACCGTTTTAAAAATGTAAGATCCTTGCACCGAAAATGAAAAGAAGAAGGAGTTGAAGTTTCTCGACAACATTAAGACGTCTCCATAAATTTAAGTTTCAATCTCGTTTATCGAAGACAAAACCTCTCACGACTGCAAAACAAACGCGTATAAGATTGAATTGATGTAAATCAAGATGGAGCGAAGATGATTGGAAAAATATATTATTTAGTGGTGAAAGTATGTTTTGTGTTTCATATGGTAAACAAGGTATTAGAATTTGGAGAAGAATTTGGAATTCCTTAAACGATCCGTAAAATTTGCTGATAGTGTTATGGTTTGGGGTTGCACGAGTACAGAAGGACCTGGAAAATTGCATCGTCTACGAAAAGGTTAATTCTCATATATATCAAAAAATATTGGAATATTACATGATTCCATCATCAGAAGATTTATTTGAAGATGATTTCATCTTTCGACAAGATTTAGCGTCGCCGCATACTTGGTGTCAGCTAAAAATTGGTTCCGCCAACGCAACATTAAGGTACTTCCTTGCCCACCAAACTCACCAGACCTCAATCCCATCGAAAACTTATGGTGTATAATGAAGAAAAAACTCCAAGAAAATCCTCCTTCAAGTAAAACTGAGTTAGTGGCACATATAAAGTCTATTTGGGCTAATAATTGTAGAAATGTTTGTAAACGCCTTGTATATAGTATGCAAGATCAGTTGTACGCTGTTATGAAAGCTAAAGGGGATGCTACAAAATATTAACTACCATTTACTTCATATTCATAAGGTAATATTGTTATATATATATATAATATATATTGATATATAAATAAAATATTCTAATATTTTGAACCAATCCAAATTTTATTCTAATATTTTGATGTGTTTCAGAAAGCTGCATATCTATTTTATTGTACTGTATTTTATATTTTGTAAATGTTAAAATTTTATCTAAACATTCCAAATTTAATTTATAAGAAATTTAATTGCATTTACTTAGTATTAAAAATAAATAAATTAAAAATATTTTTTTCTTATTACTTTTCCTCACTTATGCTAATATTTTGAACATGAGCTGTACACCATATGAACAAATGGTAAAATTCTAAAGATGAACAAGATATGAACATAGGAGACCAGCAACTGTAAAATGTTATTATTTTACATTTCCATCGTGGCATATTATGAATGTAAATTCTTGTGAGCGTAACATTGAATAAAAGTTACTCCCGTAAAATAATGTAATGTATTTGTAAAACATAGCTATATCAAAGATGTATAAGATAAGCATTTCTAGAAAATGGAAGATATTTTTGTTGATGGAATAAAATGTCTTGCAAATTGACTTTACGCAGAATTACTTATTTGTAATTCAGGAGGAAATTCAAGCAAGCAACTCACTGAGCACAATCGCGGGTATGCAGTTGTAGTGTCATTTCCAACAACTAACCATCAGTCATACATAATTGTTTTAGAGACATTGAACCATAGAGTACAATTAAGATTATCTAGGGCCCAAACACCAGCACCTTTTTCGCCCCTCCCCCCTTAAACTAAAATAGTAACTGGAAAAGTTTTGCGGGTATTCAAAGATTTTGTTACATTTTATAAAATTTCTTCAGGTTAACTTAAATTTTCTTTTATTGTTTAATGCTATGATATATTGATTATACCTTCATCTAAAATATTTCTTAAATAATAATTTTAATAAATATTTGTCTACAGAGTACGTAATTTGAGTGTTTTTCAGAGAATGGAATGTAAGTGCGCTTAGAGCACCTTGCTGTTGCTTAGAAATCGGAGTTTAAAATTAAGATGTTTCTAAAAGATTTTATCTGTAACCTTGCATTTACTTTAACAGATTATTTACCTAACCATAAATACTGACACATGACAAATTACCATTAAGTGAATTTAAAGCAATACATAATAGAAAGTTTAAATGTCTATTTTCATAAATAAAAAAATTAAGCTTCATAAACAACTATATTTTCACTTTTAATCTAATATGATATGCCCTTCAATGTTTAATTAAGCAATTTTCAGAATTTTCAAATAGTTTGTCTACTCAGAACACATAGTACGATATAATGCAACAGAAGTAATACAAAAACTTAAATGCATACACTTGTAGTTGTATCCTATTTAAGTAAAATATTTGATACTTTTCTGCTATTTGAGTGCAAATCGCACCAATAGCAGATTTTTTTCAATTCGGCGACAGCAAAAAATCGCACCCAGGGTGAAAAAATTGAAACTCATACATCAATAGAGAAAATACATGAACATTCAAAAAACAAAACAAAAATAACTTTCAACCATTTCATTTAAAAAGAAAAAAAACGAAAATAAATGTTTTAATAAGAAACAATATCAAAACATTTTATTTCAACACCAGAGCATTAAAAGCTACCTTTTTTTCAGACTTTAATTCGAAGTCAAAATCCTTTAATAAAAACAGATATAACTACCTACATATTTACAAAGACGTTTGACGAAAATGTTCATCAAAAGATCAATAATACAAGGTGCCCATAATTAAACGACCCTACTTTAAAGTTGTCTACAGACGAAACTATTGGTCATAAAGTTGAGAAACTTTGTGAAGGACATAATGAATGGATGGGAATTTGTTTGAGCGAAAAAAATCTTAGTTTAAAATTTCGCTACTAGATGGCGTTTTTTAATGAATTACACATTTAGCCACCGCCCACCGAATACTAGGCCTTAGCTCTGACAAATAAATGGCCGCTGTCATAGGCGGATTTTTTCAGAGTTTGTGCGGTCCGGTCCATTCAATTCAAACACCAATATTTTTAAAAGTGTTACCCTTTATTTTTCTAAGATTAAATAAGACAAAAATAAAGACCACCCTTTGAAAAATATTCAGGGGCGGTGATTTGGTATATATTTACAATAGTTTAAAAATTTTATTACAACAAAACATTTTCAACAGAACTTATTTTTCTAAATCAGAAATTTCAAATTCCCATCAGGAAATCTTAGTAGTTCTTTTTGCTTTGTGTAATTTATTATATTACGTGATTATATAAAGTAAAAAATATGCTTTCAGAATTTTCGGTTAGAATTTCAAATTTCTGAATTTAAAAAAGTCCAAACTGACGACTGTGATCTGGAATCGTCTCGCAAAATTTTGCCGCCAGAAAGCGCGAAACCCTACAATTTAAATAAATATACAAATAAATTTTTGTTGACATCGTGCAGCAGGTGTTATAAAACCTAGAAACTTTCGTGGAGATTTTGTCTTCAATGTGCTTGCTATAAGTAATCAGAATGTAGTTACGTTTACCAGACCGAGCTTTGTTAGTAAAATTGTTTTACCAAAACAGTAATTCCGCATTAGTTGTTCTACGGAAATTTCGAGCTTCGAACGGGATACGGAAAGGTCCATTGACTCTTAAAAATGTTCGATTAATTGTAGACAAATTTAGTAAAGGCTATCGGGAGGATAGGCTCCCTACCTGATAGCTTCTTTTCCTCTTCACTTGGCGATTTCATAGCGACTTCGCCAAATAGTAAAATAACAGAGTGAGAGCCTTTCCCTAACCATCTGTACCTTCCCGAAAACTGGTTTATGAGTTTTATCAATCGACGTGCTTGCCGATTGTGTTTATTAAACTCGTATGATTAAAATTAAGTTTAATAAAGGAATGAAGTTTCGGGCAGAATATAGTTACGAGAGAGAGGGGGGGATATTTTTTTTCTTTTCTTTTTTTTTTTTTTTTTTTTTTCAGTAAGGGGGAGTATTATTTTAAACCGCAGACTAGAGAGTGTAGGAGAAGGGCATGGGGGAGAAGTGGAAATTTCAGTGATATAATATGATAATTTAGATTTTTACTGCTATTGTTGCTATTTTTACCAGTAAGACAAATGCAAATTTTGATAAGAACTTATATCGTGATAATTTACTGTTATTGGAAACACAAATGCTGCCGAATATTAAAAAAAAAAAAAAAAAAAAATCCAGAGATTGTATAAAGTTATAATTAGAGCAACGATTGTAGTAAATTTTGTGCTAAATTATGTGTGATTTTTTTATGATTTTTATTATTTCCGTGGATTTTATGAACTATAAGAAATTTTATCAGTATCAAACAATTGAGTTTAACTGTATTAAATATAGTTCATCTTTTATGATTAAGGATTTCTTAACTGCTCTTCTCAACAAACACAAAACGTTGTGACACATTTACAAATTCCTTTTAAACGGAAAGATATAAAATTGGAAAACCTGGCCATGGAAGCGATTTAGAATTGAACTGTTTTTCCATTTTTTGATCAATCGTTATAAGCCATTTTGATCACGTGACAAACACATTTTTCGCCCGCTCTTGAGTGCTCTTTCTTCCTTCGCGCGGAAATTTGGTTCAAAACACCCACTTTGACACTATTTTCTGAAAGATCTATTGCGTTTGCAAAAAATCGAAAAAACAGCTCAATTACATAGTTTCTGAACAAAGCCACCTGCTAGTTTCATGCATTTTCGAAAAACAAAACAAAAAAAAAATTAAAACTTACATCAGAAAGTTGCCCTTTTCAGTTTGAGAACAGCCTTAAGACAGAAAATAAATCTTATTTTGAGTTCCTGTTGCTGCATTACTATAGTTGCAGCATTGATTATTTAGATTAACTTTTTACAGTATAAAATTTTATGAAAACAGATTTTTATTGCTTATTTTATATTAGCGGGTGGATTAAAACACTGCTAAGTAATGAGGATTCGTTTTTGTAAAATTTTAGCTCTTTCGATGACTCAGTTTGTCACACATCAATAATATATATATATATATATTTTTTTTTTTTTCAAAAGTGGATCCAAAAAGGAGTTTATGGGGGTCATGATCCCCATTGAACGATTAGTTTTTCACTATAAAAACATTTTAAAAAGTAAATACATATTAAGAGTCCCCCCCCCCTCTCCTTCCCAGAAAAAGAAAAACAAAATCCACTGAAGAATGCAAATATTTTGACAATCATTGAAGTTATTTAAAACGAAAATGCGTGAAATTTGCAGACATTGCCATATAACTAATTGTTCCCCCATGAGCTTGTTAAGGATGTTCTCAAATCCAAAGGGTCAACTTTCTGACATAAGTTTTAATTCATTTTTGTTCAGAAACGCATGAAACCAGAAGGTGTTGTTTTTCAGAAACGAACTGTTGTCATCGAACTGTTTTTTTTTTTTTTTCGTTTTCTTGTAAACGCAATAGATCTTTCAGAAAATACTGTCAAAGTTGGCATTTTGAAGTGAACTTCCGAACGAAAGAAGAAAATCTAGTCAGTAAAGGGAGAAAATGCCGTGTCACATCAAAATCGATTATAACTCAATGGATAATTGATTGATCGAAAAATGGAAAAAACAGTTCGATTCCAAATCGCTTCCCTGAACAGGCTTTCCAATTTTATATCTTTCCGTTAAAAAATGAATTTGTAAATGTGTCAAAACGTTTTGAGCTTGTTGAGCAGAGCAGTTGAGAACAGCCTTAAAGGATTTTTCAAAGGCTCTTTTATTTATTCTGTTTATAAAATATCTTTACAAATTATTTTTTTTAATTATTATTATTAATTTCACACCATTTTAGAAATTAAGAGAATTTATGACTTTAATCAATGACTTAAAAAACTACATCAAATTTTTAAAATTGCGATTTATATAATTTAGTTAAAATCTCTGATACTATATCTATAGCAAATTTACTTAATATTTAACATTTTTATTTTCTCATCTCCATGAAATTTCTGTAACAATTGGATTAGAGGTCAAATATTTATTATTTCACTTGAGCAATATTAAATTATGAAATTAACGCTTAAAATTCTTCAAACTAATGAAAGTTTTCGCATTTTAAAAATCATTTATTTATTTGTAAAATCTTGGTACTAATTTCGAAGTTACGAGAGATGATTACGAGAAAGTTTACGAGAGATGAAATATTTTCTATGACACAGAAACTTCTTATTAACTGCATACTGAGTTTTCGATTTGATGTAGTATTTTATTTATAAAAAAGTTTATAGATATATATTCATATAAAATATTCCACACTTCATTAATATGTTATATCACGAGAGAATTGATATAGTTGAATTGGAATGGTTTATCCACATTAAATAAATGTTAATTAACTTTTAAAAATAGAAAGGATGATATACTTTTATAGAAATTCCGCTTTAAGTATCAATAGGTGTAATTTTATTGTTACTCGCAAAAATTATATCATTAAACAATTTTATATGCACGTCAAATAAAAAATGTAATTAATTGATGTCATCTTTATGATTATATTATTTAGTTATACAGACAAAATATAAAAATCAGTTGGTCTGCCGTAATTACAAGCGTGAAATTTTGCAGAAATTTGAATAAAAAAACATCCCTAAAATAAAGCTAATCATCGCACATATTTTATATGCAATAACAGTTACTATTAAATGAACAGTAAAAAAAATTATCAACGTGAAATATGTATATAAATATATTACTATGACAAATTGTTTATTAAAATTATTTTATTGTAGTTAATGATATTAAGGCAGTGATGTTCTTAACGTTTTCTTTTCCTCTCGAATCATGAACTAGTATTGCTTCTTGTTATTTCGGAGCGAACGCTTGTGTTATTATTGTGTATTATTATAACACTTATAATTACTACCTAACTCGCCAAGTAAGCGAAAGGCTGCCAAATTAGGTAATGTATAACAGATTCGGTAGGGAGCTTATCCTGCCGATAGGAGCCAGTGACAAATTTGAAGAAACAGTATCATCCTCAGAGTAAAGATAAGAAGTTATATGAGAAGTTATATGAGAAGTCTATGGTATCATCGAATGTTCGTTCTGGAAGAGGAAGAAAACCTGTTTCGCCAGAATCAATCGAGAGGGTTGCGCTTCAGGTGGAAGAGGACAAAGCTACCAACGTACAGGCTAGTACCAGTGTCCGTCATGTGGCAGAATTATTGTTTATGTCTCGTTCGCTGCCTAAAAGATCATTCGGATTATCCGCCGGTATTATTCGTACAAGCTTCAACTTGTGCAGGAGTTGCTTCCACATGATTTCGAGAATCTACATCGGTTCTCACTTCAGTTTCTTGTTCTCTTTGAGGTTGATTCAGAATGGCCTTAGAATGGCCGTAAATTATTTTTTCAGTTTTTAAATTATATTTTTGTTTTCACTCCAAAGTTATGTTCAAATGTTATGTTAAGAATCGAAATTTTATCTGCAATGATATAATTAATATATGTAGTACATAACATGGTATTGTTTTATTCCTTACATATTAATTACATTTGACATGAAATATAAATTTTATTTACAATGCAAGCTAATTTCAAATGGATATAAGCTAAGTTCTTAAAAACTAATAAAATTAAATTAAAATTTTATGAAAGAAATAATGATAATTGGTAACTTTTGGTTTTATGTATACCGAATGAAATTTTAAAGTTGTATAGCTTAAGCTTTTAAAAATTTATCTTGAAGTAAATCAATGCGTCCTGCATATTTTCTATTAAAAAGACTATAATTTTAATAAAAAGTTTCTTTGTTTACGAAACGTAAACGTAAAGCTCCATGGATGAGTAATCCCACAGAGTTTCTAATACAATATCTCTATCTCCGTGTCTTGATCCACCCCTAATGGAAAGCGATTTATTGAGCCATTCATCATTGAGATTCGTTCATTTTTATAAAAACAATATACTTTAAAATAAAAAAAAAATCTTTAACACTTTGAATATTTAATTTTAATGTTTTGTGAAATCTTTAGAAATTGCGTTTCACTTTGCTAATTATTATTATTGTTGCAATAAATACTGCTGTTTGATTTGTCCAATTGTTGAACTCTTTCCGAAATTTAATATTGGGTAAAAAATCATCCTCATCATTTGTATTTGTGGAAATCATTTATTTTTGAAATGTACTTTTCTACAATACAAACCCTTCAATAATAAAAGCTTCATTCAGTTTGTTTGTGTGAAGTCTTATGAAAATGAAACGCGGATCAACAATACGTCATTTTTGAAGGTGTTATATACTAGTTATTTGAGATTACATTAAGAATAAAAATATTAGAATATTTAGTTGTTAATAGTTTTAGGTGTATTAACATCTAAACATCTTCGTTAATGGTTTTTTACATGAATTAAAAAAACTGATTTAATTAACTAAATAAAAGCTTCATAAAGTAGGTAAGAACTTAAACTAACATTAAATACACTTTATTATTTTTAACTAAATCATACTAATTGGCAAAGATATCAAACGATTTTGACATTTTTCTAACTGGAGCAAAAAAAAGTGTTAATGACGGGAGTCAAACCCAAGACCTTTGGCTTAAATTTCCGACGCTTTGCCTGTTGAGCTACCTGAACCGACAAACAGTCGACACTACTCACACAAACAACCTTTTTACAATAGCATTTGGCGAATGTCCAGGCCGGTATTTGAGCCCAAGACCTTTGACTTAAAGTACCAACGCTCTGCTTATTGAGATACCTGGACAGAACACCGGCCGACACAATTCAATTAGCAAAGTATTATCTTTTTTACCAATCACTAAATAAAAATAATAAAGTGTATCTACATAGCCAACGTTTAATGGAGTTCAATTACCTATAACATATTCTGTCAATTTGTGAGACCAGATGCTACTGTCAAAAAGGTTGACTGAGTGAAATGTGCCGGCCGGTTGTCAGTCCAGGCAGCTCAATAGGCAGAGAGTTGGAACTACGCCAAAGGTCTTGGGTTCGACTCCAGGTCTGAACACTTTTTCACTAACAAGGGGACCACCAAACATGGTGCTCACCGATTTTGATGTATTTAATGTATATTGTAGAGTTCTTATCTCTAATTACTCTGGTGAAAGGATTTCTTCAAGTGGGCCTTAGATTTTGAGAAATTGGAGGTCAAATTTCAGCGTACTTTTCAAATACTCATTAGTTTGCAGTTTGTAAAGTGTATTGTGTGGCGTGATGACAGAGTTCTTACCCGCCAGCCGGTGAACCCGAGTTCGATTCTGACTCCCGACTATTCTTTTTTTTTTAATATAATGCTTTTGACACTTTGTAAATTTTAACCAAATTTACGAATTTCTACAGCTTTGAAATTTTGACATTTTCCTAAAGAAATCTATTTACGTTTTTGATTTTTCATGGAAACATCTATTTTTTCTCCAATTTTTAACTTAACATTTCTGTTGGCAGAATTACAAATTAATTTGTGTTTAATTTGTGCAGAAAATTTCTTTTCATAAAATTAATATCATTTACCTTTTTATATTTTAAATACAAGTCTCAAATAATGCGTAATTATTTATTAGAAAAAAAAATAACAAAACAAATACCTTTTTAATATTTGGTTTGTTTTAAATATATTAAAATATGTTAAATGATAAAATATAAAAAAAAATTAATATTACTGACATTTATATTTATGTTTAGTAAATATACAATTAATCGGTTGAATATATCGTAAAAATATTCTAAACGGAATATCATACGGAAAATTTTCCTATATAGAGCATAATTTCTTACCCAGTACTTGTCTTCAAAAGAAGATAAAATATATCAATTTAAGAAAAATGATTTATTTAGATTTTATTATGAAAGTCTAGCTGACGATTTCTTAAAATATATGTTTCACAAGTTATATCTTAGGTGGGAACCGCAGACGATTTTTACATTTCCAGTTGAACATTTTTGCTTTATCATTATTTGAGTGAAAAATGTTTTGAAATATAATTTGTCTATTTTTATTCATCAAAAGATAAACACATTTGGACATTTGACATCAAAATTATTATTTATAATTTATACGAAATAATAAATTTTCACTTAAAATTCGATAAAGTAAATAAATATATATAATGTATTATTTCTAAACTTTGCTTAAAATATAAAAATATATAAAGGTAATATACAAAATATATAAAGGTAATATAATATAATAATAATTTTTAAAAAATCTAGACATAAAGTAGTTTGGATTTTCGTCAGTAGAGATAAATATATATAAAATGTAAATTTTCCTGAAAAAAAATCATAAGCGTCATTGTATGCTTTTTAGGAAAATATAAAAAAATTTAAAGTTGCAGCAATTCATAACCATACTTAAAAGTTGAATCAAAGCATAAAATTAATTTTTAAAAAGAAGTTAAGAAGTAGCATCAAACCCCAGTCGTCCGGTTGGCTAGCGAGCTCTCTGCCTCAACGCCACGGACGACACGTTGAAATGTTCAAACTAACGCTTATTTAAAACTTATGCTGAACTTTGACTCCTAATTTCTTAAAATCTAAGGGCCATTTGAAGAAATTCCTTCACGGGAATAATTAGGGATAAGGACTCTACAATATACCTTAAATTGTTGAAAATCGGTGAGAACCATGCTTGATTCCCCTTGTAAGTTGAAAAATGTGAAAGGCATATGATATCTTTGCCGATCAGTATCACTGACTTAAAAATAATAAAGTGTACCTACATAATCATCGTTTAATGGAGTTCCATTAACTGCAGCATATTCTGCTGAGCTATCTTCGAGACAGACTAGATGGCATTGTCGAAAATTTTGTCTTGTTGAATTTTGTCTTTCGGTTGTCGTTTCACGTATCTGTAGGCGTAACGTTGGCAATTTAAACCAAAGGTCATTTGTTCGACATCCGGCCTGGACAAATTTTTACTCGGTTAAAAAAAAATGTCAAAATTGTACAACATTGAATATGTGAAGTTCATTATGAATAACGCGCTACACCTTTTCTGACTAATTTTTAATGGAATTATTTATATGAACATTTTAATGAGATTTGTCAGACAGAAAATGAATATAATGGACAATAAGTAACGTATTGTAATATATGCACATAAGATCAGGGAGTGCTCGATAGTAACATACTTCATGTGTAACATGAGAAAAATGTTTCATTTCCTTTATTAAAAGACTAGCTGACCCGCCCGACTTTGCCCAGGCCCATGATAATTACCTGAAATTAGTATATGCGCATTAATTATTGCTGGCCTATTTTTCCAAACTAACCTCAGCTGATTAAAACATCGATTCATGTTAAAATTTTCAAAAAAACCTAATGTATCAAAACGAACTTATGGGATGAGTCTCCGCTGCCCTCGGCAGCGTACACCGGGCGTGCTCCTCACCAACGCTATTATGATGAAAAGGAATTAATAATGAAAATTTGCCCCCTCCTCCCAGAGCAAAAAAAAAAAAAAAACTTAAATGTTTAAAGCGTGTACTTAATTTTTTATGATCATATAATATTACATTTTTTCAAGAAAAAAAAATTAAAAACTATTACTCAATTGGCGTATGGAAAACATTTTTCCTTTTTTTTTAAAGTATATAATTTATCAGACTTTCGTATAATCTATTTTTAAAGAAGTTTTAAAATATTGCTAATACGAAAAAAAAGTAGAAATACATTTTTGTTTTCTATATACTTATTTGAACAAAAATTAGTTTTAAAAGTTCAGATTAAAGAAAAATGTTCAGCTTTTTAACTTTCTTTCACATAATCGAAATGAACCGTAATTAGAAAAAATTAAAAAAATCATTTTGAAAAAATTAGCACAAAGCAAATTAAATGCCATCATTTCTTTCATATAAAAATATTCATCTTGGTATACGTATGAAAGTATCTGTTGATTTTTTTTTTCATTAAGTATTTTTACCGTCATTTCAGTAAAATTAAAAAATTCTTTACTCTATTAGCTTGGCCTTATTTTTTATAGGATAATTATCTTTTCTTTTTGCTCGATAATGGCACTGGCAATTTACGTACGTTGATTATACTTCCAAAGAAGCTAAAAAATGGAATATAATAACGAAAATTAAAAAATACCATCGTTATAAAATTGTTTTCTTGCAAATTTTTATATGGTTACAATAATGATTTTCTGCATTTTTTTTTTTTTGTGTGTGTGTGTGCTTTCCTTCGCAAGGTGATTATTTTATTTTGACTGCACAAAACTTTCCACTATTTATTTCATTCTTAATTTATTTATGTTTGATTAATAACAAATTATGAAATGACACATAGAAAAAAAATAGCTTCAATAATGTGTAGAATTACTAAATTATGTTATCATTTATTTAATCATTTTAATAAATAGTATAGATGCGACAAAAAATAATTATTATTGTTACAGCTTTTTAAAAAACATAGATCTCACAATATTTCGCAAAAAAAAGGGTTAGAATTTAATTGAAATCGATTACAGTAATAAGGCGACTTTAAAATAACAAATAACGTGTAAATAATTATGAGTTTAAAATTATAAGTTCTGTCCAAGCACGCTTAGATTAAAGTTTTTATTTTACCTCGTACATTTTTAATGCCCTCTTGAAAAGCGTAGTATGTGTAATTGATTTTTAAATGGGTGAAAATATATCTTCAAATTAAAACAAACTTAAAATGGATTATTAAAGACGAACAAGATAGTACACGTCAAAACTTGACGGTAAACAATTTAAAGGTTCCACAGAAAAAAAATGCTTATAACATCTTTAAAGTGTCATAATGTTTAGCATAATATTTGTTAGCAATGGTTATAAGAACTGATAAACCTCCCCTTTTATAACTGGGCTGGGGACCATCTGCATATCGACTCTCCTTACATTTTTTTTTCTTACAAATAAATAATTTTTGAAAATTAAAATTTTATTAGTTTTCTCAAATATATACAATACCAATAAATAGCACCACAATGTGTTACATAAATATTTGTCCTTCTTTCTGTGTTTATTTTTTTCGGAAAATGATCATCTACTTTCCTTTATATACATGCCTTATTGATGAATTGTAATACAAAATATACCAAAAAATGTAGATCGTTTCAATTTATTTAATCGATAATTGCATGCCAAAGTTTTTAATTTAAAATTTTAAATATAAAATCATAGTACATCTCCAATAATTACAAAAAATATTGGAGATAACTTTTCTTGGATAATGACAAAGAAAAAATATATAACTTTCCTCCCAATGTAAAATTGTATTATTCACATTATTGATCTGGGTTATCAGAACACTAAAATTATCTGAGAAACATCTTATACCAGGAGCGGGTTTCGAACCCACGGCCCCTTTAGAGAACCAGAATTCCTCTTTCTGACTCCTTAGACGCATTTTCGCCGATCCCAACCGTTATAGCAAAAATAAGAAACTGCGCATGCTTGGGGACTTAGATTGAAATTCTCTTACTAGAAAACTTGTACAGGGTTACCGAGGTTGCTATATGTCATCATGCTAAATTGGCGATTACTTTTTGGCTTTCAAAAAAGTATTTCAATTTCTTGTTATTGTGAAACGGTGATACAGTGTAGAGCTTATCTAAACTTATTTGATTTGATATTTATAATGAATTTACCTGAACAATATACGTATATTCCTGCCAAAAATGATAAAAATATTTTCTTAAACGGTTTTGGCTCTTATTCTTCTGTCATCAATTTTAATGTCATTTATAAATAATAAATATTATCTATATTAGATAAATAAATTTATAATATTACAATACATGTTATAGAGAAATATTTTATAATACGTACTATAACATATTAAAATGCTATTTTATGTATTATTATATATTTATAATTTTTTTTTATTAACTGTTCAATAAATTTTAAAATATTTTGAAAAAAAATGCTTTTATGTAGTATTTAAATACATATATTTATTTACTTTAATCATTAAATGGTTTATTGAAATATTTGAACATTATTGATATTTTTATAATGTTTATAGTATTTACTTATTATCGACATTAAATATTTTCATTATAAATAAAACAGGTGCAATTCGTAATAAATATTATCTTCTTTGTTGTCTAAAAAATATAATATTTTATAAATAAATATAAATTATCATTAATTTTCAATGAAATATTCATATGTAAAATTTCATTTATTGAAATATATGGATAGTATTACATTACTAATATAATAATTAATAATAATAATAATAATTTTATAATAATCTAAGTATTAATATTATATTAATATTATTGTATCATTATATTTTTTAATAATAAATTATCAAATATAATAATTTGTTATTATCAAAACAATTATCTATAAATTACAGCCACATATTTAATTTTATAATATAATAACAATAATAATTTCATAATTATAAATTACAAATTATAATAATTTATCTTTAGCCAATATTCTATTATTTCATATTCAAAAATGCTATAATTATTTATAAATTGTATGAAAATTACATAATAATGTACTATTAATAAATAATTGAAAACAAAATATTAAATCTAATTAGCTATTTGGAATATCCAAATATTGCTTATTTATTAATTATAAATAATTAATTATCTAATTAATGTGTATTATAACTTAATTTGATAATGGTATAACTAAAATTAACTCTATTAAAAAAAAAACCTCTTAATAATAATCTATTTCTTTGCAAAGTAATTTTTATTTTTTGATAGATGTATGATGTTACATAATATTAAGGTACAATTTATATATGGAGTGAAATAAAAGAGAAAGATTACCGCTGTAAGATAAGACTACAATTTATTTGAATGTATCCCTAAAGACAGTTTCAAATCATATCAATTCATTATTCATTTTTATACACCGTAGGTATAATGTGACAAAAACATTATATCATGTTAATCATTAACTGAAAAAAATCTAAAGAAGTATAAACGATACTGATGTTAGCTTATTGTTGGTTCAAATAATATCATTCCCACCCCCATACATACACACACACACACACACACACACAAAAAAAAAAAAAAAAAAAAAAAAAAAAAAAAAGCAAAAAGAGATAGTTAAAATAAAAACATAAGAAAAATATTTAAAAGATTGAAATAATTATATTTTATCATTAAAAAGGTAAATAAGATCAAAACTGAATAATTTACATCCATATAAAGAGTGAAAAAAAAAAAAAAGAAAATTTTATTGTACTGCCATCTGTGCCCAGTAATTTAAACGAAATTGGTTATTAAAAGAATTTTCTAATTATCTGAATAGATAGCTTTTAATTGCTTATAACTTAATAGAAAAAGAAACAGTTCCAAGAAGTTATATTTAAAAAATGAAGGCCAAAGTAATAATATTCAATAAAAGTATTTAATGTATTTAATATTTAGTAAATTTACATAAAAAGGTAGAATAGGATGTTAAAAAATAATGCAATATTAAATTTGTAAAAATCATAAACTATTACATTTAAATTTATATATACTGCTTAAAATAAATCAATAATGTTTCTTTAAAAAGGCTAAGTTCTATTTTGGCAGCAGAACATACAAGATTTAAAAGAATATATTTTTTACTTTATGTTAAAAAAATGTATATATATATATATACACTATATTGCCATTAATGACCGGCAACTTTCAATTTTAGACATTTTGTCGAATATTTAGAAATATACTTGACAGATTCTTCTGGAATTTCAGGATTGAAAAGAACAGATAAGACCTCATATTTAGCAATGTCGATTTGATAAGGGTGGCAATTAGGGGGCCAACAAAAAATCAAAGAAAAAAAATAATACTTGGGATCACCCTGTAAAATAAAATGCACGAAATGATCTATCGTCACCGAATATAAATAAACAGACATTGTGCAATATGTGTATTCTTTTGTGTAAGAATAGCATTTATATTAAGAGAGATATACCGATTTATTTTAAAAAATTAAAAAATTCTTGTATGTTTTTTGCTTATAACATGCAGGATTTTCAACCAAATTTAACGCCGGTTTCAGAAAAATTGACAAAATATAGTAGAAACAATATAGTGCAATTGGAATATAAATATATTAAAAATTTTAGAAAATATGAGCAGTTGTATGAAATAATTATTATCTGCGCATGCGCGAACGATAACAAGGATAATTTTACATACTTTAATAGTAAACTCTATGTAGCAACTTATTAAAAAGAATCTAGTCAAATATCGTAAAAATTCAAAAAGATATCGGCGTTAGAGTGAGCAAATTTTTAGTTGTTCTCTAAAAGCAGCCGAATGATAAGGGATTTTCCACAAATTATCATTTTTCTTTTTTAATTTTCATTTTTATTGATGCTTTAGTTCTTCTTGGATAACCACCGGAACAAGCCTGTACCATGATCAAAAGAAGTATCAAAATCGGATCATTTTTTCTAAATCTACTTGTTGATACTCATTAAATACTAACTTTTTTCTGAAAGTTAGTTAATAAAAAATGGCAATTTGTGTAAAATCCTTTATCATTTAGCTGCTTTTAGAGAACAACTAAAAATTTGCTCACTTTAACGCCGATATCTTTCTGAATTTTTACGATATTTGACTAGATTTTTTTAATAAGTTGCCCCATAGAGTTGACTATTAAATTATGTAAAATGATCCTTGTTATCGTTGGCGCATGCGCAGATAAAAATTATTTCATACAACTGCTCATATTTCCTAAAACTTTTAATATATTTATATTCTAATTACACTATATTATTTCTACTATATGTTGTCAATTTTTCTGAAACCGGCGTTAAATTGGATTGAAAACCCTGCATGTTATAAGCAAAAAACATGCAAGATTTTTAAAATTTTTTAAAATAAATCGCTATATCTCTATTAATATAGGTGCTATTCTTACACAAAAGAATACACATATTGCACAATGTCTGTTTATTTATAATCGGTAACGGTAGACCATTTCGTGCATTTTATTTTACAGGGTGATCCCAAGTATTATTTTTTTTTCTTTGATTTTTTGTTGGCCCCCTAATTGCGCCCTTAACAAATCGACATTGCGAAATATGAGGTCATGCCTGTTCTTTTTAATCCTGAAATTCCAGAAGAATCTGTCAAGTATATTTCTAAATATTCGACAAAATGTCTAAAATTGAAAGTTGCCGGTCATTAATGGCAATATAGTGTATAAATAAAGTAAAAATAAAAATAAGGTATTCATTCTTCTTAATATTAAGTGTGGAAAGGGTTGGGTTGATTGTTCACGGCCGATTATCTACTCGAGGGATATAGGCCCTAGGGGGAGTGCCCTTCGTGGGGGTCTTTCTAAGGGAACCTAACCCGTATTTACGCATGGAAAATCCAAGGCTTCGAAGAAAACCACGAAAACTCCGAAACGGTTAGGCCGACGGGCGCGATTGGGTTCGAACCCAGCACCTCCCGTCTACCAGCTTCGAGAGCAGAACCTCTCAGCCACTGGTGGGGCAAGTGTGGAAAGGAATAACATATATTTGCAGCTACATTTTTATTAGTAATACATTTAAATTATTCATTGATAGCTCATTTGCAAAATTTAACTCTTTATTTGTTGAGTAATAAATCATTTCCTAATTGCGTTAGTGTTAAATATTTTAAGAAAATCACATGGAGCTATTTCTAAAGCAGTATTTTGCAGATGATTTAAAATAACTAAACAATAAGAGTAAAGATATGTTATTGGTGGTAGATGTATTTTTATTTATTATAAACCATTGGCTTACTACAACATTTAGAGAAAGTTTTTCTAATCAACTGAAAAAATTGAAAAAAATGTTGATGGGATCAGGTCCTGACCAAAAACGTCCAAAACAAAAAACGATTTTGGTTAACTTGGCAACCGTATGATAATCTAATGATAACCCTTCGAAAACTCTCGGGGGGGAAAAATCTAGCTGATATTTTGATGCTAGGGGGCCCCGAAAAGGTGCTGGGTCTTGGGCCCCAAGCAACCTTAATCGGGCTCTGGATGGGATGAAAATGTCACGCCTGATAGGATAAAAGCGCCAAGCTGGTAACCCTGTACGTACATGTTTTCTAGTAAGAGAATTTCAATATAAGTCCCCAAGCATGCGCAGTTGCTTATTTTTGCTATAAGGATTGGAATCGGCGATAATGCTCCTTAGAACATTCGGCCATGTTGACTTCACTCAGTCATTGTCAATCTGAAGTTAAACCAGTTCAAAACTGGTTTCCCATTTTGATTAGCGACAGAAAAGCACCCTAAAGTGCCTATTGCGTATCTTAGATCAACCGAATTAGTTTTAACAGATTTGCTTTGCATTTTTAATATACAGGGTGCAATATGTTATCTATCGCCGACCTTTAATTTCTCAACTGTTGCTCGTAGACATATAGTTCCAATTAGAAAAACGTTTCAAATGAGGTAAATATTCATGCTGTGGTATTATTTAAAGTAAAAAATCAATTTAAAAAAATTGCGAAATCTAACTTTTTGTACGGCCCCCCAGTCCCTATAGTTATATTTAGAAAAAGTTTACACGTATCATAACAGATATAACACAAAAAGTTTGACATCTGTACTATAAAAATTGACACAGTTATTAAATTTCAAAGTTTGAGATTTTTGCACATGATTTTGTCTTTCATTGAGGGATCAGTTAAAAGATGAATTAAAGTAATTCGTGATCAAAATCAGGGTGCTATGTCCTTTTTACGGCGAAACGACCTATAGACGGTATTGCCAAATCGGGGTATCACCAAAGAGGGTTATTTCATCTAAAAATTTTAGCTGGCTTTTAGGGGTCGTATACAAAGCGAAGAAAGAAATATTGAAATTAAACAGAAAAATAAATATACATTTATTATAATATCAGAAAACGGTCTACTATAAAAAATTAATACATAAAACGCCTAAATATGCTAGAGATACTGCTCAAAGTGTTCTCCATTGTTGAAAATGCGCAATTTCATCTAAAAATTTGAGCTAACTTTTATGGGTCGAACAACATTCAAACGTCAAAGAAGGTAGAATCGACATCCGGGAAATAAAACATACTCACTAAGGACTAGATAACTGGCAGCGGAATGAAAACGACCAGCCGAGCTATAAAGAGCATGAAAATTGGGATTATGCAAATTACAATAGTACCGCAGGAACACACGTTCGGGATAAAACACGAGACATCTACCTGTGGATATGCTAGTCAGCGTTGAGATCGTGATCGCAAGCTACGCATGCATGCAATATGCCTAAATGATACTTATTTATGGCGAATGTCAAATGAATGCCAGAAGGCCTGCGAGTTTTTATTCAGAATGTTTTCCTGAATGTTTTCCAAGGCACGAAACTATAACTAATGCATTGCACCATCTTATATAGATCGGCTCTGTTTCACCACAACCCAGAACAAGTAGACGGACAAGGTGTAATGTTCGAGTGACACCGGAGGAGGTGCTAGCATTCGCCCTTTTAATTCCACAACTGAACACTGCGTAAATAAGCGAGGCATGTTGTCAGTATGTCTGGTATTTGTTACATGCACATGATGCGCACCCATACCATCAGACACTAGTGCAAGCATTGATGCTGGGCGACCACGCAGAACGATTTGATTATTGTAATTTCATGCTCAATACCTTAGAGGAAAATCCGTCATTCCTTTGTGACATTATATGGACAGATGAGTCAATGTTTACATGGGGTGGCATTGTAACAGTGCACAATGTGCATTATTGATTTCTGGAAAACCTCCATATCGCCCGCACAGTACGCCACGTGTGGTGAAGTTTATGGGGAACCCAGATTGTTGGACCCATCTTCTACGATGGGACCTTAACGGGCGATCGTTACCTGCATCTGCTACAAAACACGGTACGTGGATCATACATGAGGATCTGCTCAAAGATACATGAAGATACATGAAGATCTGCCTCTCCGACATGCGTGCCGGGTGTGATTTCAACATGATGGAGCCCTCTCCGCATAAAAAATCAAAAGTCCGGCGTATCTGGCCACCGAATTCGGTCAACAGATCATTGGATATCGTGGTCCGGTAGAGTGGCCACCCCGTTTGCCCGACTTGACTCCCATGGACTTCTAGCTCTTGGGTTACTTCAAGGCATAGCTCTATGTGACTGAGACTACTTATCTGGTTTATCTGAAGCAGCGCATCATTCTTGATTGTTGCACAATTTGCACACCTGCTATACTCTAACGTGTCCCGATCTCAATACTGTCCCGCTTTCAATTGTACATTTGCTACCAATGGAGAACACTTTGAGCACTATCTCTAGTAGATTCTGGCATTTGATGTATTAATTTTTTATAGTAGACCGCTTTCTGATATTATAATAAATTTATATTTATTTTTATGTTTAATTTAAATATTTCGTTCTTCGCTTTGTATACGACCCCTAAAAGTCAGCTCAAATTTTTAGATGAAATAACCCTCTTTGGTGATACCCCGATTTGGAGATACCGGCTAAAGGTGGTTTCGCCGTAAAAAGAACGTTGCTCCCCGATTTTGATCTCGAATTACTTTAATTCATCTTTTAACTGATTCCTCAATGAAAGACAAAATCATATGAAAAAATCTCAAACGTTGAAATTTAATAATTGTGTCAATTTTTACAGTACAGATGTCGAACTTTTTGTGCTATATCTGTTAAGATATGTGTAAACTTTTACTAAATATAACTATAGGGACTGGGAGACTGTAGGGTATCTCCGGGAGAGTCGCCGCATACAGGATAGATGCCGCACCCCTTGTATTTCTTGTAATTATCAATAGATGGTCGTCAAACACACAGTATAGGTGCGCAATGAGATTATTTTAACCAGTGTATAGCGTGAATCCCATTTCGATGTTTACTTGTAGAAGTACAATCCTTAATTTGACGTAAGTGCATGATTTCACTGTCCAAACTTTTAAACACGTTATGTTTAAATACTTTTCCTACACTAATTACTAAATGCATGCATGATTTCGAAGTCAAAACTAAGTGTAGCGTTTGTATAGAGTACTGTGTGTATGTTTACGCCATTCTCCTTAGCGATGGCAGGTAACTGTGATGGCCGACGTCTGCACCATGCAAAATGGGATACATGCCGCACTGCTGTTCCGGTATACATGCCGCAGTTTCTTTTGTACGGGATGGTTAAATGTTATTAACTTTTCCTTTTCTTTTCGCATAAACTAACCATGTTAGGCATGTTATCAAGTTTACAAAAACCAAAGGAGAAAAAAGGGAAAATAAAAAGTAAGAAGGGCAAGAAATATGCAAGTCAAGATGATAATAATGAAAAATTGGATTATGCGTAACGCATACGTTCTTTGCAAACTACTCCAAAAAAGAGGAAGTGTAATTGGATTCGTTGCATCATGTGTTTAAATGCAGTTACACAAGGACTGTACTTTTTCGACACTTTTTCTGTAGTCGAAAAAACAGATCTCTTAACCCATTCGGGACCATAGGTGCATATAAGCACTTTCATAAAGAGCTTACAAAATTTGTTTCTGGCACCAGTAAAAAAGAAAAGTAATATTTGCTTTGTTTAATTAGAGCATTTCCATGATTATTTAAGTTAACTTCTTTTAAAAAAGTGGTACCAATCGAATAAAATGTGTGTAAAAGCCACCGGTCGCGAAAGAGTTAACAAATAAATTATGTAAACACAATTTCACTTTTTTTCTTTTCCCTTTCTAATACATTGATGTTACATTGTTGTTGAAATAACAATTAAAATTTAATGTAAAAAAATAAGTCGATAATTTTAATAGTGAAAGTAGGCAACAATTATTAATTTGAATCTATTAATACGTTTCGTTGTACTCATTTTGTTACTACATCGTTAGTTATAGCCCAGATATGAATATTTTTTTAAATATTTTTATTTATAATTTCGTTCTGTTCTTATTACAAGCGCGGCATAACTACCGCACAAGTGCGGCGTCTCAGACTGAATGTACGGGTGACGCTCCGCAGTGTAATGTTTTAGAAAAAAATTATTAAAAAATATTAATAATCTGTTTTGAATTTTTTTGTCGCACTACACACGTTGTATATTTGCCATTAAATAGCACAGCATGATTTTTTTTATTTTATGTCCACCATGGGATTTTATATACAAATTCAAAAAAATGTGCGGCATAAATCCCGGAATTACCCTATAAAAAGTTAGATTTCGTAATTTTCATAAAATTGATTTTTTACTTTAAATAATGCCACAACGTGAGTGTTTACCTCATTTAAAAGATTTCTGTAGTTGGAACTATATGTCTACGACCAACGGCTGAGAAATTAAAGGTCGGCGATAGATGACATATTGCACCCTGTATAGATAATATTGAATTTTTCAAAATATTCATTTTTACGAAATTGCAAACGGAATATTATGCGAGTTTTACAATGCACAAAAATCAATATAGTAGTTAAAATTAAATAGTTTTATTCTTTAATCATGGGGCAAAGTTAGGACAAAGTAGAACAAAACAATAACAAGTTTGCTTACATTCTAGTTCAGATCAAAGAGTAGAAATATTTTGGAAAATAAATCTCATACAAAACAGAAAGAAAACAAATTTATAACTGAATATTCGAAAAGAAAATATTTCTGCTATATATTGCTGTATTTCTCAAACATTATTAACGAATATGAGATTTATATGTAATGAATGAGCAAAAATAAAATATGCATGTTTCTCTACGGTCATTTTTACAATTAAACTTCAGGTGAGGTTATCATGCATGAAATTGTTAATTCGTTTTGGAAAGCTATAACTTTAAATAACATAGTTAGAAAAAAATCACAACTAGTATGACCCTTTGCAAATTAATTTCACTGTGTTAAAAGAATGATTTCGTGTCCATAGTTTTCGTGTATGTAGATTAGTTCCTTTACCTGCGGCTCATTCTGTTGATATGTCTTAAATGAGAGACAATATATCATACCCCAAAAATTGTCTGAGTATATTTTGGCCAGGCTGTCATCTAAGCTGCTCAGGTGATTGAGCATCGACAATTTAAACCAAAAATTTCAAGGGTTCGACTTCTTAGCCTGTATGCTTTTTCACTCAGTTGGAAAAATATACAACTCGTACAATGCTTTACCAACAAGTTTACTCTATTAAATTAATAAAGACAAATAATAATAATAATTTAAATAATTAATCATAGATAGTAATGTATTTATAATATTAAATTCTGATACAAACGAATTTTTTTTCAAAAGAAACATTTCAATGACCTCCATAATATTACATTAAAATTTCGTTCAATTTAAAGATATTGGCATTGCACTACACATTGTAGATAAATGTTAGGAGCTTAAAATATAGAAATCGTGCATTTTTATGCTCTAGTGTAGTACTCGCTATAATTTGAGAAAAATATCCTCACAGCAATGCCACTTTTAGTTAAAGAAATTCTGTGATTAAATGAGATGGTTTATATTCGAAAATTTCGTAACTTTGCGGTTTGCTAGGTGCGTAGCGAGTTTTACTGCTCTAGTGCATGCTCACAGCAAAACGTTTCGTTTCACAGTCTTTTTTTTATGTTTAATATTCTCATTTACGCATTAAAAAGACGTTAGTTTTTTTTAATTAATACTTTATCCGCTGATAATAGTGTTTTATTTTTCTATCTCTGTTTTCATTTATGGCATTTTTATATAATCTATATATATAAAAGAAAGTCTGAATTTTGTATTAATCAACGCGCAGCCCAAACTACTGAACCTAAAGTCTTGAAATTTGGGGTAAAAAATCTTCTTATGACATAGAGTGCTGCTAAGAAAGGATTTTCTAAAATTCCACCCTAAGAGGGGTAAAAAATCGAACGAACTTAAAAAAAAAATCCTTAAAAATCTGATTTTATAGCTATTTTTCAACTGATAACATATTTTGGTGTATTTTTGCATGCTGAATCGAATGGTACTAACTAAATTCTTTTAAGCCCAACAGTTCGCGAGATATTTCATATATTTCTAATTTGGCGATATATTTGGCGCCAAAACCTCGAAATACCTAACATTATAAGTGATAATTCATCAATATTCATTCATCTTATACATCTGTTACTGTAGAAACGGAAGAAATTCAAATTAAATCTTTTTGTTAAATCTTTTGTTTAAAGAATTGAACCGGCTATATGAGCTTGAAAAAAATAAATAAATACAAACGCCTTGAAAAAAAGAAAAATATATATTGAATTTATTTAAAATACAAGGAAGCGATCCACTTAGAAATTAACATTATAAAACGAAAATATTTAAAAAATGAAAGCAATGTTTGTACGACTTTAAAAATTTTGTGGTACTTACATCCGGGCCATGTCAGATACAACTGCGCCAAGCATGGCAATTACATTAATTAAAGCAACCCTTATTTTTTGTTCATTTGATAGTTTATTTAGTATAGTTTTTAAATTAATTTTATTATTATATTTTTTATTTATTATAGTTTATTGTATGTAGTTTTATGTTATATATTTTATTTGTTTATTTACTTAAAACAATTTGCCATTTTTAACAAGGTTATGTATTTAAGAATGTTAAATTACTTTTTTGAACGTAATTGACAAACGATAAACAAGAATGGCAATTGTCAACCATTTTTGGCGATCTATCTCATGGTCCGAATAATGCGTAAGTATTACTTTTTTTAATGGAAGAAATTGGAATTGAAATAATACATCGCGATTTATCACTTGCTCTTGGATAAGAAGAAAAAATGGTTACTTTTATGTCAGCCGTATCCGTATGTAAATATCGCCATTAGCATTTTTTAAATTGCCAATAGCAGTAGTTACATTTCGCGTATGTAAATTAAAAACAATTCTTTGTTTTAAGATATGGCATTATTTCCTATTATTTTACTTTTCATCTTTTTCAATGACATTAGTGTAAAGCATGTATTATAAATGAAATGAGTGAAATGTTTTTATTTTGAATGAAAATAATAAAATAAGAATAAGATATGGTAACAATCTTTGTAGATTTATTACTTGCGCCCGGCTAACATAAAAGTATCACAAAAGGCATATATTCACCCTTCTTTGGGTAGTTGTTCATGGAATTTCTGGTTAATCTTCCGTAATCGGATACTTCTTCAATCGGTGTATTAATTACAATGTCGAAAGCATCATTTATGTATGAAGCGAAAACTTCATGATGAATTCTATTACAGAAATTCGTATCATCATCATCTACTACATATTTAAAACGGAAATTTGCATTTTATTCCTATTCTTTATAATATTTTGATAGGATATGCCACTATTAGTTAGGTAATGCTTTTGGAACTGTTTTTATATATACACACAGTGTTCTACGTTGCTTAGTTTTAGTTATAGAGCTATTGGAAAAGCTATACAGAAAGGTGAACGCAATTATGAAAGATAAATCTACTGTAATTATATAAAATGCAATTTTGCTTTTCTTCCCACCCGTTTATAATTTGAATTTTGCTGGACGCATTTTGATGGGACTTACACTGTTAGTTAGATTATTTTTTGTGGATGGTTGGTACTTCTTGCATGGATGGTACTTCTCTGTAGCGAAGTTTTCTTCTGGGTTATTTTTTTTCTGAAGCACAAACTTGGCAACAAATCAGATTGCAGAAAATTAGATTACAAGAGAAAGTTCCAAAACTAGGTGAACCCGAATGTGAAAAATTACCTTTTACTTAAAGTTCTACTGAACGTATTTTGATTGGAGTTGCACAGTTCGGTAATATTAGGGATTGTTGCAATATTTGAAACGTCATTCTATATTTTTAGTTATGGAACTATGAGGAAAGTTCTCAGTGGTGTGGTTGAAAAAAAAGTAGGATAAAATCTACAGGCAGAGGGTATATATTAGAGAGTATATATGTTATAGCTTTGGAGTGCAGAGTTTCTAAAAAACACCAGAAGGTCTACGGCGTATAGTCTATGCTGCATTCCTAAAAATTCTACAATCACGTTAACTTGATTATGAAAGATATATTTAACTATAAACTTCAAATATAAAATAAAAAGGGCAATTTCGGTCCGACCGCTTATAACTTGAGTTCTTTTCAGTGGATTTTGAGAAGATTTGCATTGTTAGATAAATTTTCAAGAAAGTATTTCATATATAACACATATTATTATACGTTGCTCAGTTATAGAATTATGTGCAAAAGTTCTTTAATCAATGAACCCTATTTTGAAATATTAGCCTTTTAAAAAGGTTCTACTGAGTTAATTAGCACTGTTGTTAGATATTTTTTCAGGAAAGATTTTAGTATATAACTCATATTGTTCTACATTGCTTTGCTATAGAATTATAGCTGAATGTTGTATTATCCGGTGAACCCGATTATGAAAAATTAGTCTTATTAAAAGGTTTTACTGAACGGATTTTGATGAGACTTGCATTTTGTAATTTTCAGGGATGATTTTAATATGCTACATATTGTTCTTCTGTTCTTTTTTATATTGAATTATAAATAATCAACTAAAAGATTTGCTTCATAACAGTCCAAATTTTGTCTGAGACATTAGAAGATACATAACCTTAATGGTGTTCATATTGTTTTCAGCAACGTGGATGATCATTAGAGATAAATGTATTTATTGCTATAAAACACAAGATCAAATACACCGATATATTACGTTTGATTAATGTTTCGCTTGGAGAAACCGACCAGCGTAGCGGGCGAAGGCTTCTATTACTATATGTATAGCGTAAATTTCTATTTCATTCCGATTGACTATAACTCAGATTCTACTGAGCATAATTTTGCAGAACTTACACTATTAGATAGTAAATTTGGTTTATAAATAGTTTAATCTAAAAACCATCGTTCCAAGTTGCTTGGTAATAGTTACGGGAGTTCTAATATTAGGTGAACTCGATTAGGAAAGATTTCAAGTTTTACTGAATGGATTTTAATGACAGTTGCACAGTTAGTTAGATAATATTTTAGGGATTTTTTCAATATTTATGATATCTTTCAAAATTGTTTAGTTACGAAGCTATGCGGAAAAATTTCTCTGTGGTATAGTAAAGAAAATTGGAGGATAATGCACTACGGACAAAGGATGTATACTAGAATGCTATAGTTATGGAAGTTGTGCAGAGTTTCTTTAAAAATCCAGAAATGATGCGACGTATACCTAACCCTACATCCCTGAGAGTTCTATATAACCAGATTAACGCGATTATGATAGCTATATTTAACTATCTCAATGTATATAAAACGCAAAGAGAAATTTCATTCCGGCCGCTTTTAAATTTACTTCTGCTGAATTGATTGTGATGGGTTAGTTAGATAATTTACAGAAAAGATGTTAGTATAAAATATAATGTTCTACGTTGCTTAATTAAATAATTATGGGTAAAGATCTAAATCAGATGAACCCAATTTCGAAAGATTGGCTTTTTTTTTTAAGGTTCCGCTGAATGAATTTTCACGGGATTTAAACTGTTAATTAGATTATTTTTATGAAATGTTTCGGTACATTTTACAGTTTAAAAGATCCTGCTAAGTGGATTTCGATGGAACTTGCTCGGTTAGTTAATTTTTCAGAGAATGTTTTACTATAAAGCGCATATCATTTGCTTGGTGTTGCTTGGTCGTCAGGTTGCTTGATTATAGAATTAAGGCTGAATGCTTTAGAAGCAGGCGAACCAAATTATGAACGATTAGCCTTTTCTGTATGTCCAATTAACAGATTCTGATGAGATTTGCATTGATAATTTTTTATGAACCCTTTTAGTATATTAGATATTGTTCTATCGTTCTTCACCGAATGCTACACTAAATGATCAACGAAAGAAGTTGGCCCTTAACAGCCTAAATTTTGTATGGCTCAAAAGATATAATAGCGTAATAACGTTCATATTGTTTTCACCAATTACACTGTAAAAAAAATCTGTAATCCTACAAAACTAGTTTTTGTAAAACTACAGAAATCTGCATGTTTACTAGAATTTTATCTGTAACCGGGTATAATATTTACCACTCGCATAGTAGAAATACATGAAATATCTTAGTCTCCCATGTCAGCCAATGAGAAAGGACTTCAATGATGACGTAATGACTATTCACGCAGCCACAGAGATGTTCAAGGTATCCATCTTGATTATGATTTCAAAGTAGGATGTAAGTAAATATTTCTTCTTTATGAATTAAATTTTGTTATATTTCCATTCTCCTTGATTCCTAATAAGTAACAATGAACTACAAAGTAAGACCGTTTGATTTCGAATTATAATGTAACATGATTTTAGCAGGTATTAATGCGTAATCATCCTATTATTTTATTGTTAAATATTTATCATTCAGTCAAATGACTATTCTTTACATCAGTGTTTATTACATGCGTGAAATTTCTAATGTATTATGTAATAAATCATATTTTATTGCAATATGGTTAGCAGATTAAATATTTTATTTTTAATTAGTGATGCAATGAATAGTACCCCCCCCCCCCTTTGACTGATAATGAAGGCTAAATATTCCACTATTCTTCTGCAGAATACTTAAAATGTATACCAAAATTATCTTTCTTAATATTAGAGTCGTGCCGTGTAATCGGTATTTATTGTACTAGATTCCGGCATCGGGTCGGGTTTACTTTACTTTTTTGGTTCAGATCGAGTCGGTTTGTGTTTTGAATCTTATGTGTCGGGTTCGGGTTGACTGATTTTTCAAAAGAATGTCCAAAATATTTTTTTTCAGGTTAAAAATCTAGGTATAGGGCAGATGTGCCGGTAATATTTAAAATTCAAAGTTTTTTTAATAAAAAAAAAAAAATTATACAATAAAAATTTTACTTTAAAAATTTTCTTCGTAACTCCCCCCCCCCCCCCCCCCCACGCTTACATGTTTTATAATCTGTGTTATTGTTGATACTCTTAATCAAACCAATTAGGAAGCAAAAAGTGATCCTTCGAAGTTCCACTATTTTTCATTTATGTTGGCGAACATGCAAAGTGCTGGTTTAACTTAACAAATTTTATACATTCTTTTACTTTCCTGCAAAATTTCCTGCAAAATATTTTTTTGTTTTGGTAGTAATAAAAATTTTTGAATATGATCATTCTAGACATTTCTTCAATCGCACACTAGATGAAGCAATGGTAGCCCAATCTCCAGTTGAAAAAAGTTGCATAAGATTTCAATTGTATAAAGTAAAAGATTATTTCAAGATCAGAAGTGATTTTGCTTCATATACTTTTTATGCTTTCTGAATATTAATGACTTGTTTATGCATAGATGTAATAGTTTCGGGTCATTCCATGTCAGTTCAGGCAGGCATGTAACCCACCATCACAGATTTTGATGAAACTGCGTGTGTTTGTTCCTTTTATTAAGATATGATTCCCAGTATTTTTTTTTACTCCTTGGTCAAATAGTTTCTGAGAAAAAAAATGTCAAAATTTTGAAAAACTGCCATCAGTTGGCATTCTTGACTGCTCGATTTTCAAATGTAGCATGATATAAATATGATCATATTTCAATATCTATTCCACAAATCATCTTCAAATAATTTATGCATAATATATAGGGTACGTATTTTATGAAAAAAAATACTGTTACGCTTATATAACATTTTAAGTGTGTCTAAAAAAATGTTTAATCTTTGAAGTCGTGATTTTTTTATGAAAAATAATGCATTAACTAAAATAGCATTATTAACAAAAGGCGGTATTTTTATTAAATTTATTTTTTGTGGGGGATATACTTAAAGGTGTCCTTTACCTGATTCTGAAATAAAAGTAGTGGGATTTTGGGTGTTTTTAGTAGTATTTCATATTTTAAAATATTTTGAGGCGTATTTCAAATCAAATCAAGCAGAGTCATTCCATGTCAGTTCGCCTAAGACATTTAATTCACTGTCACAAATTTCAATGAAACTGGGTATGTTTATAGCTCATTTTAAGACAGGATCAAGGAAATTAAACGTGATTACAAGTAAAATATTTTTTAAGATAAAAAAAAATATCTAAATTTTGAAAATTTTTTTTAAATGTTTTTAATGACAGATCTATATTCAAAGACTGCATAAAAAAAGTCATTTCAATATAAAATCACTAAATAAGTTTCAAATAATGTATATGTGACAAATAATGTAGGCAGATTATTATTTATTGTTGTTTGTCATGTTTAAATGCTAAGAGTGTGTTTAATCTTGTGAATTCTTAAAATCAAGAATTTTGTAATAAATAATGTGTTAATCAAAAATTTATTATTAACCGAAGGCAGGCTATTATTACTTTTTTTAATTGTACGTAAAAATATCTTTTCAATAGTTATAAAATAAAAATAGTGAAAATATGAGCAATTTCAACAAAATTTTCATAAAATGTGAATGTTTAATGATAAATATTGAAGCTTTTCATGCTAAGATGTACTAAAATGACTACGATATCGTGTATTTCTACTCTTGCTTAAATATAATACATACAATAATAAAATAACAAATATTATTTACAGCAATAAAAATTAAATTAAATAGTACCAGTTCCTTTACCAACACTACATTGCTCAACAGCCGACTTAAAATCAACAGCCCACTCTTATTGAAAAATACTTTCAACTGTTCAAATAATAAATAAACTGCATTTAAAAATTTTAATATCAACTTATTATCTTAAGACGATAATAATAACTAAACAACATGATGAATTTATAAATCAGCTTTTAATTGAAAAGTCATGAAATGGTCCCTTTAAATATTGTTGTTCATCGAGTCAATCAAAACAAATTATATAAAAAAAAATAGTGAGCCTAATATGCTGACTGCAATGACACTTCTAACAAAACTAATTAATTCATTACCATCTGAAATCAAACCCGAAAGATCAAAAAGAAAAAAAAATCATCTGTAGTGTGAATGTGACATACTCAGTGGTTGTTGAGGTAGGAATGTCTTTGTGACATTTTCACCCGTACTTCAATAAAATATAAACATGTAAGCTTTTTTCATTCATCCAAATTAAGTAAAACAATTATAAAATTTTGTTGTCATTACACCACATGTTAAATTTTTCGTTACATACTATTAGATAAGTTCTTTACTTTTAGACATTATTGACATAATATCATAAAATTTACTATATGTATTTTCTATAAGTGCATAAACAATATATATATGCTTTATTAAACATAAATGAATAATTTTTAAATAATTTGTTTGAGAACAGGGATATATATACACAAATATATATGTTGAAAATCCATCTTTCAGCAATATTGTGATGAAATAAATCAAATTACCGTAATTTCCGGTGTATAGCCCGCGGATCAAACAATCGTGTTTCGACCCAGAAATTTTTAAAAATAAAATGTAACTTTTTAGATCACAGTAAATATTGGTCTTCAAATACTGAATAAAATTTCTGGGTCGAAACTGAATTGTTTGATCTGCGGGCTATACACCCGAAATTACGGTACATATCATTAGAAACTGAATAAAGTTACAAAAGTGCAACTCATTAAGTTTTAAATATTTTTTTAGATATAGTTATTTGAAAGATATAAATATAATGGATTATGCATTTTTTGCATATATTTAAAGCACAATACGTCAAAATTTTCTTCAAAAGAGTGAAATTTGGTATATTTTTTAAATATTAGCAGCTCAATGCTAAATTTTCAATATTAACAGCCAAATATGAGTTTAAAGATTAGGACTGTCATTTTGAAAATTTCTATTGGGCGGTGAGGATCTAGTGATTTTTCTCTTTTTTGGAAAGGGATAATTGCTCTTCGCCCTAGAAGTTTTACTAAAAAACAATATTGTATATTTTTTCCTTAAGAAACGAACATAAAAGATAATTTGAAAATAAAATAAATGTATAAATAAAAATATTTCCAGGGATGATACATTGGATAGGTTTTACATTTGAAAATATTGATAATTTTAAATATGATTTAAATACTACTAAAACCAACCAAAATCCCACTATTTTTATTTCAGATCCAGTTATAATGTAGTATTATGTACAATTTAAAATTAAAAAATTAGTCATAGAAACTCCGCCTCTGATTGATAAAGTTTTTTTAATAATTTCATTATTTTTGTAAAATATTTTTGATTTCAAAGATTATACAATTTTTTAGACACATTTAAATATTTTTTAACATTACAGCAATATTTTTTTCATAATCTACATACTTTATTTACCTTGCTTAAATTATTCGAAGAAGATTTCTTTATTAGTTATTGAAATATGATTTTATATATAAAATGAGGCCTTTGAAAATTGAACAATCATTAATGGCAACTCGTGGCATTTTTCCAAAATTTTGCTATTTTTACGTAATAATAATAAATTTTAATAATAATAATAAAATAATTTTAAAATTTAATAATAAATTTTTGATTAACACATTATTTTTGACAAAATTCTTGATTTTAAAAATTCATAAGATAAAAGACACTCTTAGTGTTTAAACATGATAAAAAAAACAAGAAATAATAATCAGCCTACATTATTTGTCACATATACATTATTTGAAACCTATTTAGTGATTTTATATTGAAATGACTTTTTTTTTTTTTTTTTTTTTTTTTTTTTTTTTTTTTTTTAATGCAGTCTTTGAATATCGAACTGTCATTAAAAAAATTTAAAACAATTTTTCAAAATTTTGATATTTTTTATCTTAAAAAATATTTTACTTAGGATCAAGAAAATTAAAGGTGATTACGTCTTAAAATAAGCTATAAACAAACCCAATTTCATTGAAATTTGTGACAGTGATTAAATGGCTTAGGGGAACTGACATGGAATGACTCTGCTTGATTTGATATGAAATGCACCTCAAAATATTTTTAAATAGGAAATACTACCAAAAACACCCAAAATCCCACTATTTTTATTTCAGAATCAGGTAAAGGACACCTTTAAGTATATCTCCCATAAAAAATAAATTTAATAAAAATACCGCCTTTTGTTGATAATGCTTTTTTTGTTAATGCATTATTTTTCATAAAAAATTCACGACTTCAAAGTTTAAATATTTTTTTAGACACACTTAAAATGTTATAAGCGTAACAATATATTTTTTCCATAAGCTGCGTACCCTAAATATTGTGCATAAATTATTTGAAGATGATTTGTAGAGTAGATATTGAAATATGATTATATATATGACATGCTACATTTGAAAACTGAGCTATCAAGAATGCCAACTGACGGCAGTTTTTCAAAATTTTGACAATTTTTTTCTCAGAAACTATTTCACCAAGGAGCAAAAAAAATTACTGGTGATCATATCTTAATAGTAAGAACAAACACACGCAGTTTCATTAAAATCTGTGATGGTGGGTTACATATTGATATTTTACTGCCTGATTTGACGTGGAATGCCCCTTTCCCTATTTATGGAACATTATACTGTATATTATCCATAATATAAACTAAGCCTTCAAGCATGGGTCTAAGCATGGGACAAATTTTGAAACTTGCAATTTCTTTAATTATAAAATTGTTTCTGAAAATTATGTTTCTATATTGTTCAAGGACATTAGAAAGTGTTTCATTTTGTATTCTATAAACTGAAATATTGTTTTTGTGCCAAACAAAGTTCATTTTCTTATTTTTGTAAAAGGTGTCCCATTCCTCCATACTCTCTCCTATGCTTCTAACTCTGAATATTGGGCACTTCTCTATCTATACACACGTATCATGGGTATGTGTTTTAAAACTATCAGAAATATTATACATGTGTTTGCGTGTATATGAAAAATTAAATGTTGGTAACATTTTTCTATTCCTAGAGAAGAATAAATGGTTCTTAACTGTGCCTTAAATAAAAATAATTTATAACATTTCTTATATATATATATTTTTCTTAACCTTTAACTGATGTTACCGGCCTCTCAGACCGCAGTTTTTTTTAATTTTTATAGTTTTGCAATTTTTTATATACTTGCAATTTTCAGTTTAACTACAAACACTACCGAAATTTTGTTCCGTTGTGAACTTTAGTACTATCACCAGACACTTTTGAATAGGTGAATTTTAATTATAACAGTCCTGTACAAAAAGTTCAGTACAAAAACACCATCCTATGAGTTAGTCGTGCCTTTTATTCATCTTTCGATAAAGCGGTCTCACAGAAAACTTCACACTAGATGTGACAATTTCTGTGACATCAGTTAAAGGTTAAGGAGTAAATTTAATAATAGCTCATTCATATTGAAATATGTATTTATTTTATCTGAAAAATTGTTCTGCTCAAACTTTTTGTGAAAATCATAGACTTGGGAAAACTTAAATATAAACAACTGCATTTCAATTTTACGTGAGTTTCTGAGCGATAAAATGCCGAGTTTTTACTTTCTCATGCAAAGAGAGATATAGGGTAGGTAGGGGTAAAGATATGAGCGGGGCAAAAATACGCATCGGCTGATTTCATAGGTGGCAGTTTTGTTTCAAGTGTACCAGTCATTTGTTTAAACCTTTGATAAAAGTAGCAATTTTTGCTAAGAAAATGAGGTAAGTTTAAATTTTCGAATTTTGATCTAATATTTTTAAAATTTCACTTTATTCTTTAGCTGATAGTACCTGGAATTTTTACAAATCCAAAATTTTAGTGGAGATCGAAATATTTTTAGCTTCTAAATGCCGTAGTTTACCTCGATCACATTTGTTTATACTTATGGGTAGCCGGTTAAGCAAAATACTGCAGAATAGGGTAAAAGTACGCATCTTTCTTGGGACAAAGATACGCACATGTTTAAGATATGGGACTTTGCCCTATCGTTTTAGCTAGATGCAAAGCTTTTCACAATTTCTAAATTTATATTATATAAAATATAATAGCTACTTAACTAATATAAGTTATTAAACTACATTTTCGTTTTTCTAGTTAAGTTTTTAATATAGAACGTAGGTATCTACCTACCTACTTTTAAAAATCAATATTGTTTCGTGAATCGCTTTTATTTTAAACCTTAATCCTTAACTCCTGTTAACGGTCTCGCCGACCGCTGCAATATTCAGTTTTCACAGTTTAACTTGTAATTTTCAATTTAAGTAGTTATGTTAGTTTAATTTTGATTCGTTTGGTAAATTAGAAGTATAGCTGAAGACTTCTGAATGCGGGAAATTTTACTATAATAGCCCTTTGCATAAAGTTTAGCGCAGAAACCGCCTCTTATGAGTCAGTCAACCATTTTATTCAATCAACGATTAAGCGGTCTCGGAGACCGCTTACAGTATTTATGAAACGATTTTTGTCACAACAGTTAGTGTTTAACTGCTATTTGCGATCTCACAGACCGCTGTTTTTTTCATGGTCTAGTTTAGAATTTTCAGTTTAAATATTATCAAAATTTACTAATGCTTTTACATTACTCCGGCCGTACAATCCGGCCGTAATAGAGCAAAAATGCGCACTGCGAATCTTTTGCCTCATCACTGCGTACTTTTAGTCCAACCAATGGGGCAAAGATACGCAGAGCAATGTTTTTTTAAAAATTACTATTTCTCACGGAATTATAATTTGACAGAATGTCGTTTGATAGTGGAACGTGCCTAAGGTTTTAATACAACATTTTAATCAGTCGTCACATAAGTTTAGATCAATGTGCTCGTTAAAAATCAAAATTAATAAGTGCGTAACTTTAGCCCCCCACCTATCCTACATCACTTAGGTGTGTCATGTGATTGTGAGCCATGTTGAGGACAACTTGTCACCAAGCGCCATTGAGATCAACCATGATGGTGAATATCGATGGCGCTTTTTAACAAGCTGTCCTCACTTCAAATACTTGTGGGCATGATACCCACATATGTTTGAATATTAAACTATATACATTTGTCCATTTTCCTACATAAAACATTGTTATTAGAGATGTAATTGTAGATTACATTTCATAATATCAATAAAACACGATTTCCTTTCCTTTTATTTCGGGTTCGGGTTGAAATAAGCCTGGGTTGAGTTGCAGGTTGCCGGAAATTATTTTGGCTGATTCTGGTCAGGTTGCGGATCGAGGAAATATTTTTGGAGGGTTCGGGTCGAGTTGCGGGTTGACTTAAGTATAATATTCGGTTTTGTGTCAGGTGCAACTTGACCCGTGCAGGACTACTCTGTAGTCGGGAAATTTTCAATATATCAGGATACGGTCCGTAAAAGTACTTGCATTTTTCAAAAGGATTTTTTTTGTGCTTGAAAGTGCTTATTTTCATACAAAATTTTTTAAAAGCCCTTTAAAGTGCTTTACTGTCATATTATCTCTTAATCGGGGGGTGGAACTCTTCTGCATTTCTTTTCATTTCTGATTTAAAAAATAAAGATAAAAACCGCCATTGCTAACCTTTCTTCTGAAATTTCACCTCCCCTTTTTACTCCCTTCTCCACAATACCAAAGTTTAAACTGTTTAAAACTTTTTTTTATTCTTTAACTGATATTACCGGTCTCACAGACCAGTGCTTTTTTCAATTTTCATAGTTTAACTTGAAAATTTCAGTTTATTACAAACACTACTGAAATTTTGTTTCGTTTGAAACTTTAGTACTAACACCAGAGACTTTTGAATAGGTGAATTTTAATTATAACACTCCTGTGCAAAAAGTTTAGTACAAAAACATCCTATGAGTTTATCGCGGCTTTTATTCATCTTTCGTTGGAGCGGTCTCACAGACCGCTTCACACTAATTATGTGACAATTTCTTTGACATCAGTTAAAGGTTAAAAAAAATTGCTCTACTGTATTTGTTACTTTAAGTGAAAAAATAATCGGTCCTAAATTTCATTAACTATTCATTCCATCATATCCATTTCATTAAAATTTTATCTGAATTTCACCTTCAAAATTTCGTTTCCCCGTTTTCTTCACCTCTCACAGTAATAATACTTAAAGTTTCAAAACTCTTTAAAACTGCTTAAATTAAAAAAAAAAAAAACTGTTCTGTGTCATTTTATTGTCACAATAAATAATCAAGATTTTTCTTCCCACTTGAAATTGGCATCCCCCCCCCCCCAAAAAAAAAAAAAAAACTTAGAGCACATAGAATTTTAAAGTCTTTAAAACTCGTTATAGACCAGTGGTAGGGGAGGAAAAAAGGGCCGCATTTGGAATGAAAACTAGAAATTGTTTTAATCCCTTTACTTTATGTCTAGAATGAATGTACTAAGTTTTCCCCCTCTTACTAGGTGAGTGGTTGAAGATATGTACAGATTTATAGTCAAAAAACACATTTTTATTAATTACCATAACAATATCTAAAAAAAAAACTAACTCTATCAAAAACATTATCAATACAGATGTTGTAGAGGTTAAAATTCTGATTGTAATGTGTACTTAATATTTTTGTTGAATTTTTACAATTATAATGCAAAGTTTTGCCTAATTCGTTAATTAAGTGATTGAAGCCAGAACAGACGAGGTTACCAGTTCAACCTGTTTCTAATTTATATATATTTTTTAATTTATTGAGGATTTTGTAATTATTTTAGGCTTTATTTTGGATATTTTCAGAGTTATGGCTTAAACTCTTGATTACGGATTAGAGCCCAGTGGTAGGAAATTAAAAAAAAAAAAGGCCGAATTTGGAATTAAATACGGGAAAGATGGAAATTGTTTTAATCCCTTCGATATAGGTCAGAAATAAACGTACTAAGTTTTCCCGCCCTATTAGGTGCGGCTTTGCCGCTACGAACAAATAGATAACTTAAAAAGTGCACTATTTCATGATTTTTAGCATATTTCAAAAATGATTTATAAATGATGGGAAATATTGTTTATGATCTCTGATATTGTATTTGAATTATGCGTCGTACTTAATTTGACATAGTGAATAACAGTGCGTATGCATCACATTTAAGGAGGTCGAAAATAGTGGGGAGGAGCGAGAGAACAAATGAGTGTGCAGGATTCTTGTCGCTAGAGGAATTATAGGTCAACCAATAGCACAATTTTAAACTTCGATATTTTACGAAAAGGACTAAGATGGTTTTAATAAAAAATATTTTCGACTAGTATACGAGCATCTTAAGTTAAATTCATAAAATTTTAAAACCTTCGGAATATTGAAAAAAAGTATTATTAGTTAGCTTAAAAAGTTAGCTTTACGTTTTTTTAAACTAAGGTTTAAGGTTGACGATATCAGTTGAGAAATGGCATGTAAAACGGCTGTCAATTATGTACCTCTTTCTCGATAACTACTAAATTATAATCCTCAAAATATACAAAATAAAGCATTAACATATTTACAGAAACATCCCGAGGGCCTCAACAACTTAAAGAAAATACATGTATGTAATAAACGGAGGCAGGGCGGATTGATAACTGTCTCTCTCTTGATTAACGGTTAAGGCAAAATTTAGAAATAGAATTGCGACCTTAATGTTCAGCAAAAATATTAATATGGGTACTCATTTTATTCAGAATTTCAAATTCTACAACATTTGTATTGACAATGTTTTTGAAAGCATTAATTGTTCTGAGATATTGTTAAGATAATTTAAAAAAAGTTTTTTGACCATAAATATGTACATATTTTCTAATGTTCACCTAGTACGTGGGATAAAACTTGGTACTTTTATTTTAGACCTAAACGGAAGGAATTAAAACAATTTCCAGTTTCCCACCCACATAATTGTGAGTTACATACCCCGATCACGTTTCTTTGAAATAGAATTGTGACAATGTTCAACAAAAATATTAAATGTAGTTCTCATTTTACTCGGAATTCTAAGCTGACAAGATGAACACGGAAATTGCAAAACCTAAATTTCATTCCAGATTTCAAAGTGCTGCCATTTGCAAAATGACGCACAGATATATTTGTTTTTTATAATATTGATAGATATAGATTTCATTTTCATATCAAAATCTTGGTGTTTTTTTTTTTCTTTTCAAACTAATTTTTTTCACCCTTAAATCCATTTACATCTGAGCCAAATCAATACTCGATCATTTCAAAGCTAATGTATAACATTAAGTGTGTATTTTTAAATAATATATACGTAAAGTGAGTCGTACAGTAAAATGCGCAGAAAAACAGAAAAGTGACTTCGGACAATGAATTTTTTTAAAAGATTAATTTTCTATTTTTTTTTTTTAAATGTATTGCAGTATTTCAAAGAGAATTGAAAGTATATGCTTTTTGGTATTGTTATTATTATTTGGTATTAATATTCTGCATAATTTGATTTTTGGAGTCTTATGTGTAATTTTGAAATATGCCTGGAAAGGGATGTGGGGGAGGGACAAGGTTCTTCCAGTATTTTAAATTCTTAAAGTTTGTCGTTATCATCCAGACTCTTTGAAATTTTTAGATGTTAAAAACATAATGGTTTCGTAGCCCGAGTGAAAAAATATTAATATTTTGTGGGAAAAAGGCTGGTAATATTTTTACCACGATGTAACTCAGGTTTTTGCTTATTTTGTCGAAGTTTTTGCACATTTTATTTAGTAAAAAATATTTATTTGTCCGAATGTTAAGAAATTTTCGTAGGTAAATGTAAATCTGGCCTGTTGATTTGCTCTAAAAAGATTGTGTTAAAATACGGACGTTTAGTTAGTTTTATGGTAGAAAAAATATAGTCTTTGTGAGGCACGAAGTGACCTACGCTCACCAATGTATTTGACAGAGTTAAAACTCATGTTTTTAAAAATCAATTGCATCATCAGTTAGAAGATTTTAACTTTTAGAGCTTATATATATATATATATTTGCCGATACTTCTAAAATATCATCCTGAAATAAATTGCTACAAGCTTTCGGAAAACTTTTTTGATCTTTTTTTCAAAACTTTAATTGCTAGGTGGGGAGAATATCGTAAATTTAATATCGGAATATATCAACGTCTTAATATTGGTGATATATCGCGATAACTACCGTAAAGTGTATGCGAATAGAAAAATTGCTTATTTTAAAAGATAAATGGCATGTTACCAAAAATTTTGGTAGAAACAGATGTAGAAAGGGGCTAATAAATGTTTCATGCTATTTTCTTCTACAGCATCCTTTAAATATATATATAGGGAAGGTGGGGCAAAATCGGGTACCATAAAAGTTTGTTAGTCTCAAATGCTGTGAAATGGGAAAACAAACTTTGAACACTGTTTTTAATGTAAAATGAATCCTTGGCTATAATAAAACATTCTTTTCAAACAAAATATATATATATAATTGTTTATATAAAAAAATAGTTTTTTTTCAAACGTATGCAAAAATCCGGTTTTACCTCGTTGGTTGGGTAAAACTGGGTATTCATTTAAAACTACTGTAAAACTCATTTTGGTCAAAAGATCTTGCTTAATATAGTAAAAAATACATTTTAATTATTTTTAACAAAACGAAATTGCACATGTGTTCTTCCATATGTAAAAAAATAATTCGTTGGCAAATTTTCTACGTTGTATAGGCCTGCTTACTTTACACTGTACGTTTTCGAGTTCTTTTAGCTTCAAAAATCGCAGATGAATTTGTCATCATATTCTTCTGCATTACTACATGCTTCGTGTGCCTAATCGTGGCATTTCAAACATCGTATTTGGATTTAGAATTTGAGTAAAGTTCATAGCAAAACATACAGGTTTCATTATCCTCTTCTTCTGAAGATGTGTCCGCAATCTTTTTTTGGTTTCTTTTTTTTTCTTTTAAAGAAACTTCTTTTTTCGTCTTGCAGTTTGTTTGGCTTATTTCTCCTTAATATCTGCTTCGATCTGTAATTTATAGGGAGAAGAAATCAAAATAAGTTTTTCCCTTTCTTTTCTCAATTCTAAAGCCTTCCTTAGAAGGATATAATAACATTTTACGCGAAATTGGAAATACAGATTGCTGGGCTACATAGTCTGAAGATGTCGAATGGATAATTTTAATAATGTATTCTGTTGATGTAACATTTTGAATGAGTGATGACGTCTGTGATTGTGATGTTAACTGCTGCATCTGGAAGCAGCTCGACGTGAAAGCCGCTGGATGTTGTCAACTCGTTTATGTTCGGAAGGTTGAGCCCCATTATCCTGTGATGTTTCAGAAATATTTATTTCTGCAGCTGTGCAAACATGTGGCTGCATAGACGCAGGTGTGTTATGATGACTTTCATGGGGTTTCTCTGTCACTTCCGAAAGAGCAAAAAGATGGTCTGGAAAAACATTGTTGTTGGGGAAAATCCCTGTTTTCTCGAACCTTCTGATTGCAGTATTTACAATTGTTGCTCTCGAAAATGCAGTTTTAAATAATTTTCCAATTTGGTAAATTGTTACAGATCGCGCAGAGTTGGAAAATAACCACTTTTTCACCTCTTGTTCTTAGTATGAGCTTAGAGATGCATGAAAGACACATCAAGGGGTTGAAATCGATGCGTTGCGTAAGGAAAGAAGCATATATAAATACATTGCTTTATCTTACTAGATTAACTGGATTCTTTTATATGAATTGAACACCTATTAAGGATTTAAAGAACGGGCTTTTCAGGACAAGGATTGGAAAAAATCTGTACATTTTTTAACCAAATAAAATGACCTCTTTCGTAATCCATCCACTCCTATTATATACAGCAAATGAGTCTGGGAAAGTTTCATTCATCAAGAGGGGGTTTTTTTGCCCGTTTAATATTTGATTAAAAAAATATATATATACCGTTATAGATTATATATCCTAGTTATATAAGATTGGGATTTTATGGATTATTTGTCAATTTGGGCAGATTATTTTATTTAGAGAAACAAGTCACGAAATATATTTGCATTTTAAGTGGACCCATAACGCAAGTTATTACACCTCAGATTAGAAAGTTATTTATTAAAATGTAATAAGCATAATATAAAATTATGCCTTAATTAGTACCATTATTTTGTTCATTAATAATTGCAAATTATTTAATTTTATAAATGTAAGTTAAAAATTAGACCCACCTTTTTAATATAAAACAAAATCAAAATTAAAGTTTTTTCATTATAACTAGATAGATTTAGAATTATATTATAACTTAACAGCATTAAGAATGCAATTTAAAATTCCATGCTAATTTATTAACTATACTAAAGGTACATTCTATGAGTGTCGGACAAAATCGGGTATACCCAGTTTTGACCCACTCTTAAGTACCCGGTTTTACTCCAACATAACAGAGTTTAAACATAGCGTCACTACTCTTAATCCTATAAGCAAAAGATCAGTAAAAATTTTAAAATATTATCAGGAAAGGAAAGAATTAGATATAGTACTCAGGAATATTTAATATGCTGAAAAAAAGTGGTTATACGCGTAAAATCTAGAATCAAATAAAACAATTTTTTAAGAGTAATTGAAACTAATTCCTTCACACTAAAAAAAACCGCAAACAGTAACGTTTCAATCAGCTATAAATGCCATAATGGTTACCGACAAGTAATTTCTCGTGTTGGCTGATAGACAGAAGTACAACTGAAGGAGGGATCTGCGCTACCCGGTTTAACCCACCTACAATGTTTTTTACAACTCGCCCATATGTATATATATACACACGTACAAAATAAAAATATTTTTTTAAACAAGAACGTAAAATAATCAAACTTCAACGACAGATTATAATTTTCCAACACATTCAGAATTATGTAAAAGAAAAAAAAAATCATTGTTTAATAAAGTTAAATATGATGGCTAAGTAAGTAAATTACAAAACACGTAACACATTTGAAAATTAAAGTTCAGCAATTATTATCAGTCATCGGAAAAATATCCGAATTCCTTTGTGCAACTCTATATATGATCTATACATTGGAATATATACCAAATAGTATGGTAAACATTAGTTCATTTCAGAAACGCATTTTCAAAGTTGAAAAATCCCCTTCAACATATTTCGTCAATAAACGGAAATATATACATCTTTTTTGCAGCCCTGTATATGATTTACAGATTTTATACATACGAAGTAAATAAATTAGTTAAATAAAAAAAAAAACTCTTACCACAACAAATAACGAACTTCCAGCAATTATTGTTTATTTATACAGTATTATAAGCGAATCCTTTTGTTTCCCCCCATAAATAAACGATTAATGCTACGCTCATCATGTTCTATAGTAAGCATCTTTTTGTACATTTCAGTGATGTGTATCAATTTCTATATGCTTGAAATAGTGTAATATCATTCCAATATACTACAAATGATTTTTCCCTACATACCATTGAAATAGACCATAAAAAATCATTGATTAAAATCACAAATTTTCCAAAAAAAAAATCAGTTGATTAAAATCAGGATTTAATCGTTGATTAAAATCGTTAACACCCTATTGCAGCCAAATGGCAAGCATTAGTTTTTGTTAATCACGATTGATTGACGAATTTTTTCCCTCAACCAACTGACGCTTTTTGCAATATTTTTCTACATTTAAGAATTTCACAATATTTTCCTTTTACCTAACAAATGGAGAATTTTGCAGCTCTTTCTTACAAACTTTCTTTGCAGTTATCCAAAATTTTTAGCCTAATAAAATATAAAATTATAACTAAAAATTAAATAAACAGCACATAAAGAAAAACTATAAAATTATTTAGATATTTTAATTCCAATATTTCAATTGACTAAGGTTTAATGTAGTTTTATTTATTTTTTAAAATAAATAAAATTGTGCGATTTGTGTTTGGTTGCCGTTTTCTCCGAGACGGGAAAATTTAAGTTTACCTATGACCCTGTGAGAGAGGGGGGGGGGGGGGTACTGTTCCTGCTGACCACTGAAATTTTCAAATTAGTGGTCCAAATGAATTTTTGGTGTTCTCGGACCAGCGGACCACCAGTGATTTCGAACACTGATTTTTTAAATGCTGAAGATTTCTTTGTAAAGAGATTTGAATTGATATACTGTTTAATTTTTTGATTAATTCCCCTGTGTGAAATTTGATTATTGTTATGTTTGCACAAGAAATATTTTATGTCTTGAAATATTTACTCTTTCATTTAAAACAGGTGGAGAATTTAACCTGATGCTTGGATCTATTCCATTTTACCAGACTTGAAATCCTGATTTAGAACATACTAAGCTTCAAGAATTCTTCATATTTGATGACCTGAATGGTCAGAGAGGGTGCAGCACCCTCTTAAAACTGTCTGAGAGAAACTCTATGTAAAATGATATTATATTACTGTAAATATTAGTCTGACATACTATACATATAATTTAATGATTATATAATTTGTATTTTCAATAAATGGAGCGGCATACCGCAAACCAAACTAATGTGTTGCTATTTAATAGTGTCTGGAACCATTTCTTTTTCAGCTATTGCAAGGCTGCTGCTGGTGAATATTTGTCTTTTTTACGAGTATAGTTAAAAAATCGTCGTCATAGATTATCATTTAGGAATACTGAAAAAATACTTATATATGTAAGAATAATTAGTCGCTTGGTGGCGACACTGCTGTTATTAAATTAACCCTTCAAAGTAAGTATTTAATATACTGTAGAAATACATTGTGTATTTTAAAAAAAACTTTAAAGTTTAAAGTAATACTTTTGTATTAGCTGATATTAGAGGTTAAATGGATTCTGCTACTTATAGCTGCCCTTTTAATTAAAACAATAATAAAAACAGGGTATGTATTTAAATCGAAAGAAAATTATTTTTTTTTTATATTTTCTTTGTGAATAAGCAAACACTAAATGGACTATAAGTGTAACTGAGTGCAAAGAAATATTCCAAAATGTAAAAGGACAGAATGGTAATATTTGTGGGGATAAAAATGTAATTATTTTGTGAAATTAGATCAAAATGGTTTACATTTGTTTTTTAAATATATTTCAAAGACAATAGAATCAATAATTAAAACTTAAATAATTTTCGGTTTAATGAAAAAAAAAAAAAAAAGCTTTCCTACTGCAAGATAATCTCGCATAATCTGAAATTTTGTTTATTATTACACCATAAAATGATAAATTGAAAACCAAAGTGAGGGGGAAAAAAGAAAGCTACAATCGGGTGTAACCATTCCCCATAAAGATGAGAGAAAATCCTGAATCGTTATTCAAACTTTTAGCAAAAAATTGGAATACCGAAAACCTTGAATTACGATTTAACCTTTCACCAGAAAATTGGATTTAAAAACAATCCTGATTCGTGGTCCAACCTTTTACCAGAAAATTTGATTAAAAAAAATTATGGTTCAAACTGTTACCAGAAAATTGGATTTAAAAAAAACCTGATTTATAGTTAAACCTTTTATCAGAAAATTGGATTTAAAAAAAATCTTGATTTATGGTTCAACCTTTCACCAGAAAATTGGATTTATAAAAAACCTGAATCACTGTTTAACATTTCATTAATATAATGGTATTTGAGAAAGCACCAATAAACTGGTAAAACTTATCGCCAATATCTTGGTTGCAGCTAAATTTCAGCGACTTTTCACCATTTTCTTTGTGAAACGTCACACTTTATTTTTAAGTGTATCGATAACATTTTTTAAAAATTTAGGCATATTTTATAAACTCAGTAATGATACTTTACTTTCATTATTGTTTCTATTCGCTTTTTTAATTTAACTAAAAACCATAAGATCTGCTTCTGCTTATCTGCTTATTTACTGCTGTTGTTATAATGCTCATTTAATATGGAAATGATATTGTACCTATTAGAATATCTACAGTGAAGCTTCAGTCAGTTTTTTAATGCATAACATACAAATATTTCTGGCAAATGCTGTGGTATTACTGAAAAACGTCAGGCCATATTACTTATTTTGATCGAAGGATTTTGACTTCACTGCAATACCTCTTGCACGGTTACAAAAAACTTTCTGGCGAGAATACAAAAACTGTTTTAGATACAATAGTAAAAAATCATTGGTAATTTTTCTGACTGTACTTTATTAAAGTTACCAACAATTTCTTGCTAAAGTATATGTAAAGTTTTGGGTGCAATACTAAAAAAATTCATAATAAATGTACTATGAAATCCTTCGCAAATTTACAAAAAAATTCTTAGTCAATGTACTAAAAATTCCTTTGTAAGTGTACTAAAAAATCATTAGAAAATTCACAAAGTATTCTTTAGGAAACTACCTAAAAAAACCGTTAGTACCTTGACTAAATAATCCTAAGTAAATTTACGAAAAATTCTTTAGTAAACTCCCTAAAAAATCGTTAGTAAGTTTACTGAACAATATTTAGTAAACTTACAAGGAATTCTTTGGAAAACTCTCTAAACAATCCTTAGTACGTTTACTAAACTATCTTTGGAAAAATTACCACATATTCTTTAGTAAACTCCCTAAAAAATCGCTAGTAAGTTTACTAAGAAATATTTAGTAAATTTACAAAAGCTAATTAGAGAAACTCCCTTGAAAAACCGTTAGTAAATTTACAGCACAATATTTAGTAAATTTACAAGAAAAAATTTAGAAAACGCCCTAAAAATGGATAGTACGTTTACAACATATTCACTGATAAATTTACTAAAACTTATTTAGTAAACTCCCTAAACAAGCATTAGTAACTTCACTAAACAATATTTAGTAAATTTACAAGAGTTTTTTTGGGAAACTCCCTAAAAAATCACTAGTACGTTTACTAAGCAATATTTAGTAACAGTTACTGAAGAAACTTTCGTAATTTTACGTGATTATCTTTTGTTGTGGTTACATAAAAAGTTCTAGGCATCCCAGTTTCCTACAAAATTCTTAGTAACCTTACAATTTTTTTTTTTACAGTGTAGATTGGGCATTCCAGGTAAATGTCCATATTGCTTTAAAACGCATGCTCAAATTCACAGATATATTTCGTTTGATTCAAGGTTTCTATAGAAAAACTGACTAGCGTAGCGGGCGTTAGGCTGCTAGTATATCTTATATTTGTTTAAAATACATACACTTGATCAGTGTTGCTAATTTAGCGGAATTTAGTAAAAAATGTACTCTTATTTCTGAAGAGTAGTATTCACCTTCTTTAATCAGTTATTAAATAGGGTGAATATTTTGAATTATAATATCCTTTTGGAAAGAGTGGTATATTTCTGATTAAACATACTATACAGGGTGCCATACGTTATCTATCGCCGAACTTTAATTTCTCAACCGTTGGTTGTAGACATATAGTTCCAATAACAAAAACGTTTCAAATGAGGTAAATATTCATGTTGTGGCAATATTTAAAGTAAAAAATAAATTTTATAAAAATTACGAGGTCCCCCAGTCCCTATAGTTATATTTAGTAAAAGTTTACACATATCATAACATATATAACACAAAATGTTCGACATCTGTACTACAAAACTCACAGAGTTATTAAATTTCAAATTTTGAGATGACTGTGCGACAATCAAAAGGTTCATGTGACCTGGAAACCACCACATCACCCGGACAGTACGACACGCGTGGTGCGGTATATGGGGAACCAAGATTGTTGAACCCATCTTCTAAGATGGGACCTTAACGGGCTATCGTTACCTGCATCTGATACAAAACACGGTACGTGACTGGTATGAAGATATGCTCTCCGACATACATGCCGGGTGTGGTTTCAACATGATGGGGCCCCCTCCGCATAAAACATCAGACGTCTGGGCGTATCTGGCCACCGAATTCTGTCAACAGATCTTTGGATATGGTGGTCCGGTACAGTGGCCACCGCGTGCACCGGACTTGACTTTCATGGACTTCTAACTCTGGGATTACATCAAGGCATAAATCTATGTAACTGGGACTACTTTTATGATTTATCTGAAGCAGCGCATCATCCTTGATTGTCGCACAGTTTGCACACCTGCTATGCTCTAACGTGGCCAGGACTCAGTACTATAACGCATTCCATTGGTCGTTGCCCCAAATGGAGAACACTTTGAGCAGTATCTCTAGTAGTTTCCGGCGTTTTATGTATTCATTTCTTATAGTAGACCGTTTTCGATATTATAATAAATTGATATTTATTTTTCTGTTTAATTTCAATATTTCATTTATCGCTTTGTATACAACCCCTAAAAGTCAGCTAAAATTTTTAGATGAAATAACCCTCTTTGGTGATACCCCGATTTGGCGATACCGGCTAAAGGTGGTTTCGCCGTAAAAAGGACATAGCACCATGATTTTGATCTCGAATTACTTTAATTCATCTTTTAACTGATCCCTCAAAGAAAGACAAAATCCTGGGCAAAAATCTCAAAATTTGAAATTTAATAACTCTGTCAATTTTTGTAGTACAGATGTCAAACTTTTTGTGTTATATGTGTTATGATATGTGTAAACTTTTACTAAATATAACTATAGGGACTGGGGAACCGTATAAAAAGTTAGATTTCGTGATTTTTAAAAAATTGAGTTTTTACGTTAAATAATGCTAAAAAATTAATATTTACTTCATTTGAAACGTTTTTCTAATTGGAACTATATGTCTATGACTAACGGTTGAGAAATTAAAGGTCGGCGAAAGATAACATATTGTACCCTGTATATACAATAAAGCGCCATGTATGTAAATGAATTAGTGAGAAGAATCGGTGTCATTAGGTGTATAATTTTTTAATATGCTCATGAATGCAAAAGAAAATATTTTCTGTTTTGCTTTCAAAAAAATTCACCTCATTTTTATTATTATTATTTATGATCTGTAAATTAATTCAAACAAATAAAGAATAGTCATTTGCCTCAACTGGTATTTTGCTAATATTTTCTGAAAGTTTTTCATAATAAAAAATTAAGGTCTGTCAAGATATATTGATGTTTAATAGTCAATACTTTTTGAGAATTCTTCGTTAAATTAGTCAATTTTTTCTAACATTTAAAATGTGATTGCTATGATATCGTATTATAGATATTGTTAAAGTTAAAATTTGGTCATATGCTTTAATGCATAGTTTTTTTTTTTTTTAATTCGAAACATTTTTACAAAATTACTTTTATTTTCAAAAAAAAATCTAAAATACTTCTGCACCTTAAGAAACAGTATTTTTTATCAATGATACATTTTATCAGGGACAGGTTTAGAAAAAAATCCCAGCAAAATCAAGTTTGAAGCCAGTTTTCTATGTTTATCCATCTTTATCCTTTGCATTTCCATCAACGCATTGCCCTCTTAATTTGCGGGACTTTATATCGTATAAAATTTCAGAAGCTAATAACTTTGCGGTATTTATGAGGCATACAGTATATTAAAAGAGAAAAAATATTGACTGCTTTACGACTCGACTGCTATTCTAAAAAAAACTTACTATTTCTGTTGCTGTATCTGTGAGATCATCTGACATAATTTCTATATTTATCAAGCAGGACGGTCGTTCTGCCAAACCAAGCTGAAAAAAAAATGCTAACACCGCCAAACAAACAAACGCCAAGATCAATGGCAAGACACCGTAACTGCTTATTATACTGAAGACAGCTTCTCCATGTTAAATCGACCAAACATGCCAGCGTAAAATTTCCCATATCAAAAGAACCAATCATCGCAGAAAAATGAAACCAAAACCAGAAGGACCTAATGGAAAAGATCTTCAATTTGAGACCAAGTGCATCCTCATAAATTAATTATAAACAGAGATATAGATTTTTTAAAATAACGTCGAGATACTGAAAATGACAAATTTATTTTCTTCGTCACACCTTATGCTTCAATTGAGGTAGAGACTTAAATAATGGACATAAAAAAGTAAGGATTGCATTTTTGGACAGATATTTACTCAAGCTACGTGCTTTTATAAAATTCAGCTTTAAAAACACAAATTTTCTATTCTTAATTAGCGAAAAACTGTTAATTAATTCTAAAGTTTATAAATTATGCCAAACAGCGATAAACCCGCCAAACCAATTTAGAAGTCTTATACTATTCTTTTATATTATCCTTTTGCATTGAGTGTGTTCAAGAAGCACGCGCGCAGCGCGCGCGAGCTCAGGAGTCAGGAACATGGAGTGGGTCCATATCATGGATGTAGTGTGTTCAGGTAGTGTACAGGTAGGCACGTAGTGTGTTCAGGAACAGATCATGGATTTGATTAATTAAGGTGCTAATTATAAAGATATTTTGATACAGAAGCATCGTGTGCCAGATGGCCGAATGGATAACGCAGTGAACTCGAGACCAGGGATTCTGGGTTCGAATCCTTCCGAGACCACATTGTGTTACAATTTTTTTTTTGTTTTGTTTATTGGTTGTTTTATATTTTTCATAATGAATAAGATATTTTTGATGAAGATATATTTTTTATTTTTATTATACAGAGGCACGTGTATTTTTATTATAATAATAAAATACTTATTTAAATGTGAGAAAATGAGGTATTTCGAGATGAAAGTTTTACATCTGAACACCTTTTAAATATTCAAAGTTTCGTTTCTAAGTATGTATATGTATAATGATATAAACATTAAGCAAATCCAAATGAAAAAATAATATATATCGCACGTAGGATAATTCCTTGATTTTTTTTTTTTTTTTTTTTTTTTTTTTTTTTGAGTACTTTACGAGTGAATTTTTATCGAGACTAGGCTGGAAATCATATTTTACTTTGAACATTATAAAAATAAAATGTAATAGTTGTAGATTATTTTAACTAAAAATACCTGTACATATATTTTTTAAAGAGATAAAATATATAGGTCTGCTGTCTAGTTTTGTAGTGAATAAAGTATGATCAGAATGTTTATAAATTTTCTACTGAAAGTATAAATAAGTATTTTGCTTATACTAACAGAATTTTGAATGCCATTTATTTCTCATGTTTGATGATGTATTTTGGTCTGTTATCCACACGGTATTGAAATATGGAATCATAAAATAAGAAATATTTATATTAAAACGTTCTCTGAAAAACTGTCTAACTAACAGTGCAAATTCCATTGAAATCCATCCAGTATAGTAGATTACAAACAAATCTCATATGTTGATATCACAATCTTGGTTTACTAACAGCATTTTATTTATCACGGAAGATATAAATCAACTGATAAATCATTTTTAAATAAATAAAAAGAAAATTGTTAAAATTTTTAGATCACCAGTTGAATTCTTAAATTGTATCAATCAACCTACCAAACAAAGCACAACCAATAACACATAAGCAGAAAACGCACAATCACGTGATCAAATCGCCCACACAATTTTTTTGAGCAGCTCGCGCGGAGTTTGCGCGCGGTTGGTTAACTAATTTTAAATGCCAAATGGGCTAAAGTAGATAAAGAAGGTCACGTGATGTTTTTCCCGACTATTTTAGATTTTATCTGAGTGAACATAGGCATGTATTCCTGTTACGAAAACCATGTTTTGGAAGAATAAAGAAATATAGTCGTTGGTTTTACCTTTTTTGAACCATAAAAATAATGAAATAATTGAATTATGTTAAAATTCCTTTCTTCGATAACACCTACTCCATGGCATAAACTTCTGAGCGCGCGCGCGGCGCGAAGTGCACTTCTGAACACGCTCATTGATTTCATCGAAGAAAACTATGGCTGAGATCCAGATAGATTTTTCGCTGTTAGCGAAATGAGTTTGACCAATCAGAAGCCAGAATGTTTGAGAATTTTTGCTGTTTCTGGATTCCGGCCTATGTCATAAAAGTTTTGAGTCATTTTCTTAGTGCCATGGATGAAGTGCAATGTTTACAGAAATCTAGGCTGGGATCCAGATAGATTTTTCACTGTTAGCGAAACGAGATTTACCAATCAATAGCCTGCATTGCTGCAAACAGCGAAAAGTTCGCAAAAATGCAAGCTTCTGATTGATGAATCTCGTTTCGCTAACAGCGAAAAATCTATCTAGATTGCGGCCAATTATGCTGAACACAATTTTGCATTTCCACATCCAGGAAGGGTATTGATGTCATAACAACAGTGCATATTCGAAACTATTTAAGGCATTGATTCTGAACTCCCTTGCTATACATTTCAATATTAAAGAAGTTGTTGTTTCAATAGTTTTAGTACTTTTCTCTATTGCTCACTCCAAAACACAAATATCGAAATTTAACCAACAGCGCTCAGAAACTATAGCGCCTAGAATATATAGTGCTGAAATCGGCTAACCCTGTAATACTTAAAAAAGCGCTAAAATATTGTATCCCTTAAATGTGCAATGATACTGCTGCAATATGCAGATCGCAGCGACATCTGCAGCATATTTTCTACAACTGCAAGAAATTGCTAGTCTATACAATGTAATAATACTAATACGAAAATCCCGCAGATGTCGCTGCGATCGACACCCTAAATTTTAGCAGTATCGTCGCACATTTAAGGGATACAAATTTTTAGAACTGTTTGGATAGCATATTTCCACACTAGGTATTCTAGGCGCTGTATCAGAAACAACACCATAACAGAGAGCCTTTATACATAAGAGTGGTGATATATGCACAGGAGGCATGCTCATTTCAAGTTTTTGTCGAAAGTACGGCAATCCGCTTTCTTGAATAGAGGATATTCAATCTGCGTTATGATCACATGGTCAAGGGAAGAACGTCTAGCTTAAAGAAGGAAAGGCTCCGTCTACGTAATGTAAATCCCCGCTAGCCAATGAAACAGTTCATGGGGGAAAGCAGTAGTACACTGTTAAAAATATCGTGAAAAATTACCTCTGTTTTTAAAGGCTATCTGTATTATGACCAATGAGAACGTTTCATAGGCGTTTATATAGCGTTCTCATTGGTCAGAAAATAGAAAACCTTTAAGAACAGAGGTAAATTTTCACGATATTTTTAATAGTATAGTTTCCTGATTCCCTTCTTATCAGTTAGAAATTCTTTGGGTAAATGGAGGATATTCCAAATATGGGTTCGAGGCTGAAAAAAGTCACGTGATACCGGTAATTTACCCAAGGAACTTCTAACTGATAAGAAGGGAAGATGCTACTGCTTTGCCTGATGAACTGTTTCATTGGCTAGCGGAGATTTACATTACACGTCTACGGAGCCTCCCCTTCTTTACGCTAGATGTTTTTACCATGATCACGTGATCAAAACGCAGATGGAATATCCTCCATTACCGGTACCACGTGACTTTTTCATCCTCGAACCCATATTTGGAATATCCTCCATTAAGAGGTGATACGCGCATGGACGATCTCTATTATACTAGGGAAATAATTCAACATGCATTAGCCTGACGATAATGGCATGCTCACAAAGAACTTTAACGATTTGTTTTTATCACTTTTATCAATAAACATTTATTGGCCGTATGTCGCTACTTCGTTATAGAGACACACTTGTTCCTAATTAGATCCCGGCCTTAATGTATCAAAATATGGAGTTTGCTTTCTGTACTATTCCTGAGCTCAGTTATAGCGGCTAGAAATATAGGCCGGGATCCAGGTACATTTTTGCAAACAGTGAACAGTTAGCAAAAATTCTGGCTTCTGATTGGTCAATCTCGTTACGATAACAGAGAAAAATCTACTTAGATCACGGTCATAGTGTGGAAACAGTCTGTTCCAGTAATGCTTTAAAAAGTGCTAAAAATTGAATCCCATAAATATTGAAAAATACTGAATGACAAATGTCGATAGGAGCAACATTTTCTAGATCTTCTCTGAGCGAAACGTTTTCTTTTGAAATAGTTTCGTTGCAACTACCAGATGTCGCTGTAATCGACATTCGTCGTTCAGCCTCGTTCAACATTTATGGGATACAATTTTTTAGCACCTTTTTAATAAGCCGATTTTTAAACTATATCTTCTAGAAACTATAGCTCCGTTATAGCGTCTAGATTATATGTTGTAGAAATCGACCATCGGAGCAATACTTAAAAAAGTGCGGAAGTATTGAATCCCTTAAATGTACAACGATGTCGAATTCCAAACAGTCATTTGCATCGACATCTGCAGGATATTTTTTAAAGAAGAAAGAGACATGTGTAATGCACCGCTACAGCGTGTAGAATACATTATGTGGAAATTTGCTATCCAAGAACCGCTAAGAAGTGTATCCCTTAAATGTGCACTGACGCTGGAATCCAGGGAGATGATCGCAGCGACATCTGAGATATATTTTCAAATTTCAAAGTAAACATGGTATTATTACAGCGGGTTTGACGCCAAGCACACAGGTCAGATGTATGTTAATAAAACGCAAAAAAAAAAAAAATGTTACAGCGTCTAGACCAAATTGTCTTGGAATTTTGGGAAATATCCTGCAGATATCGCTGTGATCGACTGATTGGATTTCCACACTATATATTCTAGACGCTGTAGCACCGCTGTAGTCTGTCTTTTTCGTTTGTCTCGAAGTAGATATAGATGACATCATTTGAAGCTGTTCCTAAAGTGTGGCCAGCTCATCACGTCACACGGAGTTGATTATCTGCACGCGGCAATGGACACAAAACAAATTGGCGCACCGCTTTGTACTATTCATCGTGTAAAGATGATCCAACTCCGTGTGACTTTTAAACGTCATGAAATGGCCTATTATGTCATTGGTCACGCTAACACACTCCCCCTTGCGTCCGCCATATATAGCGGCATCTTGCACTAGAGACAGCTAAATGGTCTGCTATCGGTCAAAATCAAGAGAGAAAAGGGCAGAAGAGGGGGAATGAACTCGTTTTTTACCCGACTACGGCAAAGCCAAAGGAGGGTTATGATTTTGACAGGCTATGTATGTATGTATGTATGTATGTATGTATGTATGTATGTATGTATGTTCATCTGTTCCCTCGTAACTTCTAAACCACTAATCAGAATTCGACAAATGACATATCATTAGAAGCGTCTTAATTGTCCGCTGGTTATAGGCTATATAGATTTTCACCAAATTCAATGTGGCGCCTTCTAGCGGACAAAATATACAGAGTAAAAAAATAAAGTTAAGCTAGATATGCCGTGTTTGGTATCATTTTAAAGCGCTTCACTTCAAAACCATAGAGGGTTTGTTTATAAGTGCCTTGGATCATAATAAGTTGCTTAAAAATCCACATGACAGTCAATCGTTAGCAGAATTAGATAGATTAAGAAATCTTCCTAGGTCATCTTAATACATGAAACCTTCAATCTACATTACACATTTACACATTACACTAACGACCTCATCCACTAATCGGTCCATTACCCATTTGCTGCCATCGACGGATATGTGCGTCACTACTACCAAATACTGGAAGCGTCATACGTCAAAAAATAAAGTTAAGATAAATATGCCGTGTTTGGTATCATTCAAAAGCGCTTTACTTGTACATTTTGAATATATCTATATATTACTAGCATTTGCTTGTGACTTTACCTGTATTCATGGGGTACTTTTATACTTTTTCAGCGTAGTTTTTTGTCGTAGTTGGGTTTTAGTTTTTTTACTTTATCTTGTTTATGTAGTTTTTCACACGGGAAGATTGACATGTCTGCTTCTCTCCTTTCATATCTTCATGATGGTGAAATAAACCAACGCCCCCTAGATATTTGAGAAAGTCTTGACACGCGTCACGAAAACATCAGACAAAGCAGGCAAAGCAAAGGAACAAAATCATTCATTGGCTCGTGGAAAGGGAAATGAATGATTTTTCTTCTTTGTTTTGCCTGCTTTGTGTGATATTTTCCTGACGCGTGTCAAGGCTTTCTCGAATATTTAAAGGGCGTTGAATAGGTCGGGATCAAGATAGATTTTACGCTATTAGCGAGATGAGATTGATCAATCAGAAGCCTGGATTTTTGAAAACTTTTTTATGTTTGCAGTAAACACCGAAAAGCCTGCAAGGATGGAGGCTACTGATTGGTCAATCTAATTTTACTAACAGAGAAAAATTTATCTGGATCCCGGTCATTAACTTTGGTTGGTTGAGACGATTTTGAATAAAATCAAATCAGAAAGTCAATGTTTTTTAACTTTTCTGGTTAGTTTAATCGAAATCTTCCACGTCTATTACTGAAAACTGACTTACTGTACGTTGGACAAAAACTTGAATATGAGTACACGACTTATGCATATGTCACCACACTTACATATAAATGTACTCTGTTATGAGCATAATTATAAGCGCAGCTGGTTAAATTTGAGTATCTGGGTATTAGAGAAAGCAATTGTGGCCCACCGTGGCTGAGTGGATAAGACACCACGCCGCTAATCGCTTGAGAGCGTAGGTGGGGGCGGGTTCAAATCCCGCCGTGATCCCCTCGTGATCTGATATATATGTGTTCAATAAAACAAACAAATAAATAAACAAACAAGCAATAGTGAAAGGTACAGTTGCCATGGAAACAACGACTTCTTTAATTCGTATAGAAAATGAATGAATAGTTGTAAATGACTTAAGTTTAAAATGTAGGCAAATGCTCTGAAAATATCAATGGCTCCCATCTAGTATTTTACAAAAGTAATTTAATATAGTCACATGATGTATAAGTTGATGCAACTCTTAGCTAGTGAAAATTCTGCAACAAGACTTATGTAGGTAGATCTTTTCAATGATTAATTCAGAATTCTAAGAACAAAACGAAGTTCTTAAGCGCTCTTCCTCCCCCCTCCCCCCCTTTAAAAAGAAATACGATAGAAAGATATAAGTATTTGGATAACTTCAGTATTTCTGTGATCTTTTGTCAGAGCTTAGAAAAGTGTCTGGGTATTAAAAAAAAAACATAAAACAAATTTGACGAACGATAAGACTATAGATTTCAGGCAATTTTTAACTGGAAAAAATTTAATTCTAATGTTTATGCGGCTTTAATAATAGACTATTAAAGATAATCAATTTACGGGAATTTTTATACGAAATTATATTCTCACATTTATGCAAATAGGTAAGGATAAACAGACTTGAATAAAATTACATATTTATTCTTTTTTCTCTATAACACGATCTAAATGAAGATGTACAGTTTATATCTTTAAATTTTTAGATTTTTTTTTTAATCAAAAATGTTTCCTCATCATGTCTAGAATTGCTAGATTTACTTCTTTAGACAGATCTTCGATTCTTTAGATGCCTGCGGGGCTTCATTCTCGGATTATCCGTAGGTATTTGTAAAGACAAATTTATTTTGCAAAACCGTCAGCAAAAAAAAAGTTAGAACAAACAATTAACAGACAGACTAACTGTAAATATATATTTTATTTTGACTCTATTTGATTTTTACTAAATTTTCATCCTTCATAGAAAATTTTAAGGAGATATAAATTGAGAAAGACTGATACTTTGAAAGAAGAAATTGACTTTCCTTACTTTTAAATTATTAATTACTCTAAAAAATGAATGATAGGTAAACAAAATGTATACTATTGTGTTTGTTCCCTGCTGATAAAGGCTATACAAGGACTAATTTTAGCGAGTAGAATTATTTCAATTATATATAATCTGTTTAAAAAAAAGGACTGATATCTACTAAAAAACAACTTTTCAAAAGTAAAAAAAAAAAAAAAGCCAAGCAAAAAAAAGAAAAGAAAAAGGGGGAAAGTTGTGGCTAAAAAATAGTGTGATATCAAATTTCCAAGCTTATATTATGGTACTTATTTAACATTTTTTATTGAAAATTTACCATACGTAAGTCGAGTACCTAAGTATGCGTTGATAGAAAGCCTTTTCTCCTTTACTAAATACATCATAACGTGTTTCTAAAAATTAATTTTTTTTAATTATGCATGATGGGCTTGGCGGCCATCTTTCCATATTTGACACAAATTTCTAAGCAGACAAGCTCGTAATATGTTTGTATTATTAAGAATTTTGAACTTCTAGTTTTGGCTACAGACAGATAAATTAAGATTGTCTTTTATTTTGAAAAAAAAAACAAATTGATTTTTACTGCTTTAACTAATTAATTAACCGCCTCCGAAAAAAAAAAGAATCATAAGATGAAACCTGAAGTTACTTCAACTTTATTTTAAGACACAAATTTCTAGGCACTCATTTCCATAAATTAAAAGCATAAAATGTTTGCTTTAGCAACAATTTCGAATTTCCGATCTTAACAATGTACTTGTGTGCTTAGAAATTTGTGTAAAATATGGAAAGATGGCCGCCAAGCCCATCATGCATAATTCAAAAAAATTAATTTTCAGAAACACGTTATGATGTATTTAGTAAAGGAGAAAAGGCTTTCTATCAACGCATACTTAGGTACTCGACTTACGTATGGTAAATTTTCAATAAAAAATGTTAAATAAGTACCATAATATAAGCTTGGAAATTTGATATCACACTATTTTTTAGCCACAACTTTCCCCCTTTTTCTTTTCTTTTTTTTGCTTGGCTTTTTTTTTTTTTTTTTTTTTTTTTTTTTTTTACTTTTGAAAAGTTGTTTTTTAGTAGATACACTTTATACACCGATATTTCGGGTAAATATAGTATTTAACGGGAAATGTATGTTTTTTCACCTTTAACCACAAAAACTAAAAAAAATTATACCAAATTGGCACTTTTGCAATTGGAAAAATTCACAGTATCTTACAGTTGCAAGGATAGTAATTGAGACTTAAAAAAAAAAATTAACTATTACTTTAAGTTATTCTAAATTCTATCATATAACATAAGGGATAATAAAGGGATTATTTTGATTTGTGAAACTAAAAGATTTATTTTATTTTAAAACTATGTCACTGCTGTAAACCTCTATTCTGCTGAACTAACTGTACATAAGTTTTACATATAAAAATTTATTTCTTATATATGAAACTTTGAAGCAGTTCTCATATACCTGTTTACCAATTTTAAACAAATAAAATACATTAATTTAAATTACCAAATTCATTTCTAAAAAGGATTACCGATATTGACAAAAACTACAGTTGATAGAAAAAAAATAATTTTACTTATTTACAAAGTATTTCTTAAAATAGAATTCTCCAATAAGAAGGAAAATGAGTACAAAGAAATGACCGTGGACAATTACCTCATTATACGCTTGCTTTTATTTTAGACATTATCTAAAATTTAGAAATAAGATGTACAATGAAAAAATTTAAAACAGTATTAAAGGTTTTATCTTGAAGTTTGGTTCTAATAGGGCTGTTCATTAGCAGGAAAAACTTCCAGAAGTTAGCTGAAAAGAAACTAAAAGAGTAACAATATGTTTTATAATAAAATGGGGCAATAGATTCAGAAATTAAGACGTAAGTACATTTATTTTAGCAAATATTACGAAAATGATTTTTAATTAATAAAACAAAGTAATAACTTGTCCTAAATTAACCTTATGCATATATTCAACAAAGTTTCTTTATAATCTAATAATATTTCACAACTAGAAATAAATTCGGAGAAAAGTATTTAGAATCTTATTTCTAAATAGTAAAATGTAGTTCAAATGTTCATCTGAACATGCTTATAATATGCATAAATTTTCCAAAATATAGTGAAAAGTGTGCACTCTTTCATTTCTATTTCCAAAAGCTGAGTTTAATAAGCTAATTTTTATGTATTTCCATGTTTAATGTTACCCACTAAATTACCCGAACATTTAGTCATTAAAAAGTGTTTTCTTTTCAACTCTGTTTTTAAAAAAGTACTTATTAATGATCTTGTACATTTAAAAAATAAACTTACTCAAAAAGTTAATTTACTCACCCATTTCGAATTACCATTAGTGATCTTCTGAGCAATTACCTCTGAAAAACAGACATAAAAACTAACAATCTGATTGTCAGTGTTTATGAATATGGTTGAGGTTAATTACAAAAATAATCCACCATTCACCACAGCTCAAAAGTTCTTATGACTTTGGAGTACTTGTCTGTCGGCTTATAGTCTGTCCAAATACGCTTTAATTTTCAATGAAATGCTTTAATTGAGGTGGTTTTAGGTAGCTTTCATTACGAAAAGCTACCTATTGCAGCCGTTCGGAGGAAAGCGGTTTCAGAAAATTTAGGTATATTTTCATCGATCATGACCCCCAGACCACGAAACCACCCTCCGTTCAAAAGTTGATAAATATATATATATATATATATATATATATATATATATATATATAAACGTAAAGAATTTAAATTCAAAGTTAATACATTTACAAATTTTAAATCTTGTCTTCATAATTCTGTATATCGAAATATAATACTTAACCATTTATATAGAATAAAATGCTTATGTTCTTCTCATCTAATTAATAATAACGTTAATAAACTAATTTATGATGCATTAAATCAAGGTTTTCCAAAGAAATTAATATATTCTTTAATATACAATTAGTACTTACATGATCTTAAAAAAAAAAAAAAATAACACATGCGTAAACAAAATTACAAAAAAAAACTTATAAAATAAGAAAATATATATATATAAAAATGTAAAATAATAAAAAAATTTATAGGACGGATGGGTGGGTAGGTGTTAGAGTACGGAGGAGAGTGGTGTTGTCTGGATAATACGCAATGGTTAATTTATATTTTTAAAAATTGATGGGGCATTTTAATTATAACTACATTGCTAATACACTTTTTATATGGAGGTGATTCGATATTTTATATATATATGGTGACGTTAAATTTTTATTTCAATTCATATTGAATTTATTTAGCATAATTGATATTTAATAAATTTAACAATTAACTTGTTAATAATTTTTAGTCTTCTCGGGACAATATCATATTAATTTCTAATAGTATACCATCTTTATGGTGAATAATATGCATAATAAGTTTAATTGATATAACTAATGATATTACAGTTTGTATTAAAATTGGGTTATTAGTATTTTATTATTCCTCTATACTTTTTAATAATGTTTAATTTTGAACTTAGTATTAAATAATTAATTAATGTGAATGTTAATCCCATATTCATATTCTTTAGTTTTTTATGGTTAATATGAAAATAAACCACACAATTTATTTGTTATCATTAGGCAATTGGGAAATGTAGATTCTGACATAATTATATCAACATCCATTTATTTATTTTTTTCTTCCTGTTCATTTTATTAATTAATTTTTTTATATTTAAAAGTATTTCTTATAGTTTATATTTTTATTATATATAATTTTTTATACATAATTTATTTAATTTTATAGCATATTGCTATATTATATTATAATTGTTTTGAAATTATTTAAATTTTCCGTATAGTTTATTTGGGTATGGTAGTAGAATATATTGTAATCATTCTATTAACATTTGTATTTATTTAATATTTATATGAATAATGAAATATAATATGGTATTTTTATATTAGGATTTGTTGGGATATAGCAGTTGGTATATTATGACTGAATTAACTTATAATAGCATAATCTTTATGACATTTTGTTCATATTAGTTTCAAGTTAATATCATAGATTGCAGCACTAAAATTTAAATTGGATTCTGTATGATGCTTCGAATAGAGTAATAATATTAATTTTTAACACAAGGTGGAGCTTAATGTTGGCTATTTGCGATTTTGTAAAATTATAGTTTTGGTATTTTTTACTTTATTTAAGATGTTTAAAAAAAAATTTTAAGTTTTAAGAGGTAATTTGCTTATTATGTAATTATTTTCTATTAATATTATTTTAATTGCATTTATCACGGTATTTCATAATAGATTAACTCTATACATTAGGTTTTAAAATCTGCGTTAATTTAACAGTAAAAATAACCTTAAACTTATCGTGCTTATGGATACCATGTGCTGATGTGTACTTGGATAAAATAACTGGGATTTTATTAGGTATTTTGTGTAATATTACTATTTTTCCTTGTTATAAATTAATTATTTAGAATATTGTATTGCTTTTTCCATTTCATAGCATTTTATTTTATTCTGTTTTTAGTTTGAAACTATTCTATTGGTTATATTGGTCGTTAGAGTACCGGAGAAAAAAAATCAGCTTTTAGCATTTTTTCTCACAGAAAACGACTGATTTTGCTTATATAATTGAATTCTGTACTCTTGATAACGTAATTCAATATATAAGCTTTTCAATCATTTTTATCGAATTCCGTATCCTTCTTTTTTACTTCATTATTAATTCTTGTTATATAGTACAAGGGACTTTATTTTATACATAGCAGCTTGTTAATTATGTTTTTGGTATCCATTCAGTGTGTTTGGGGACATTGTATTATTGTAAATGCATTCATACTATCACAATTATTGATGGTGGTCAGTAATGTTTAATTAATGGTTATATATATATATATATATATATATATATATATATATATATATAATCTTTGTCACACTGTAACTCTCGTATTTGTTAACGGATTTGGATGTAACTTCGTGTATACATAGTGTACACCAATGCCTCGACCGAGTTCGTTCGCCAGCTTCATCAAAATGGCGGCCTTAAATTATTTTTAATTTTTAAATTTGAAATGCGGTACCAAAAAATTGAAAATTGAAAAATATTTTTTTTTATGTGTTTGACCTCGATATAAAGATTCCGGAGCATTTTTTGTTTCATCTATATCTTAAAAAATGGCTGAGTTGTACCACTTTGAATTTCTAGCTTGGCTGAAATTTTGAAACGACCTGATTTTTGTCACTCGATAACAGGCGTATTTATGAATCTATTTGGATGTACCTTGGTGTATACATAATACGTACCAATGTCGCGGCCGAGTTCGTTGGCCAGGTTCATCCGAAATCTTGTTTCAAAATGGCAGCCATTTAAATTTAAAAAAAAATTTTAATTTGAAATGTGGTACCAAAAATTGAAAATTGAAAAATATTTTCTTCTTATGTGTTTGACCTTGATACAAAGATTCCGGAGCATTTTTTGTTTTGTCTGTATCTTAAAAAAATGGCTGAGTTATAGCACTTTGAATTTCTAGCGTGGCTGACATGTTGAAACGACCTGATTTTTGTCACGCGATAACAGACGTATTTATGAACCGATTTGGATGTACTTTGGTGTATACATAATACCTAACAATGTCTCGAACGAGTTCGTTCGCCAGCTTCATCCGCCATCTTGTTTCAAAATGGCGGCCATTTAAGAATTTTTTTATTTATTTAAAATGAGGTACCAAAAAATTGGAAAATGAAAAATATTTTCTTCTTATGTGTTTGACCTTGATACAAAGATTCCGGAGCATTTTTGTTTTGTCTATATCTTAGAAAATGGCTGAGTTATAGCACTTTGAATTTCTAGCGTGGCTGACATGTTGAAACGACCTGATTTTTGTCACGCGATAACAGACGTATTTATGAACCGATTTGGATGTACCTTGGTGTATACATAATACCTACCAATGTCTCGAACGAGTTTGTTCGCCAGCTTCATCCGCCATCTTGTTTCAAAATGGCGGCCATTTAAGAATTTTTTTTAATTTAAAATGAGGTACCAAAAAATTGGAAAATGAAAAATATTTTCTTCTTATGTGTTTGACCTTGATACAAAGATTCCGGAGCATTTTTGTTTTGTCTATATCTTAAAAAATGGCTGAGTTATAGCACTTTGAATTTCTAGCGTGGCTGACATGTTGAAACGACCTGATTTTTGTCACGCGATAACAGACGTATTTATGAACCGATTTGGATGTACCTTGGTGTATACATAATACCCTACCAATGTCTCGAACGAGTTCGTTCGCCACCTTCATCCGCCATCTTGTTTCAAAATGGCGGCCATTTAAGAAATTTTTTTTTATTTAAAATGAGGTACCAAAAAATTGGAAAACGAAAAATATTTTCTTCTTATGTGTTTGACCTTGATACAAAGATTCCGGAGCATTTTTTGTTTTGTCTATATCTTAAAAAATGGCTGAGTTATAGCACTTTGAATTTCTAGCGTGGCTGACATGTTGAAACGACCTGATTTTTGTCACGCGATAACAGACGTATTTATGAACCGATTTGGATGTACCTTGGTGTATACATAATACCCTACCAATGTCTCGACCGAGTTCGTTCGCCAGCTTCATCCGCCATCTTGTTTCAAAATTGCGGCCATTTAAGAATTTTTTTTTAAATTTAAAATGAGGTACCAAAAAATTTGAAAATGAAAAAGATTTTTTTTGTATGTGTTTAACCTTAATACAAAGATTCTGGAACAATTTTTGTTTCGTCTATATCTAAAAAAATGGCTGAGTTATAGCATTTTGAATTTCTATTGTGGCTGACATTGTGAAACGACCTGATTTTTGTCACACGATAACAGGAGCATTTTTGAACCGATTTCGATGTAACTCTGTGTGTACATAGTACATACTAATGTCTCGACTGAGTTCGTTGGAAAGCTTCATTTGCCATCTTGTTTCATAAGGGCTGCCATTTTTAAAAACAAATTAAATTTTAAATTTAAAATGAGTCATCAAAAATTTGAAAAATGAAAAAAAATTGTTTTATGTGTTTGACCTTGATACAAAGATTCCGGAGCAGTTTTTGTTTCGTATATATCTTAAAAAATGGTTGAATTATAGCACTTTGAATTTCTGGCATGGCTGACATTTTGAAACTATCTGATATTTGTCACGTGATAACACGCGTATTTATTAACCTATTTCGATGTAAGAAGGCATGTGGATAGTACGTAATGTCTCGACCAAGTTCGCTGGCCAGATTCATCAGCCATCTTGTTTCAAAATGGAGGCTATTAAATTAAATAAAAAATTATATTTAAAGTGAGGTGCAAAAAAATTAGAAATTGAAAAAGTTTTCTGTTATGGCTTGCCTTGACATTGTTTTGAACGCACCATTGTGCGTTCCCCCATACTTTTGTGTTTGCCGTTTGGCAACGGCAGTCTTATCGTTTTTGTTCTGTTGTTCGCACGTCGAATGTTTTCATGGAGGAAAACCCGCATTTTACTGAGCTATTTTGTTAGCAAAAATGGCCATGGGGTCTTTATTGTTTATAATAACGACTATTATAGTATAGGTGTAGCATAATTATACAGATTATGTTTTTGATTCAAGTGGTATTGTCCACGAAAACAACATCGCAATGTTCCGTAACTGACTATGGTGTCAGTCCATACAATTTCCTGTATATATGTATATATAAAAGAACTGTTTTGTTGTTTAACTCTCTTCGTATAATTTGACTATTTTCCATTTATTTGAACTAGTTACAGTCCATAATCAAAGTACATACACGCTCATAAGTGGTCCGTCGAGCCGGAGTTAGGAACTGGTATTATTCTCGGAGTATTAGTCATAGATAATCAATTAAAAGATGAGTGATAAAAAGAAGCTAATAACTTTAAATCATCAGAGGGGAGCCTATAAAGGTCAATTGACTAGAATACAAACATTTCTAGATGATGAAGATAAAAAGGACATTTGGGAATATCAAGTTAAATTTGACAATATTCGAAAAATTGTCTCGAATCTAGACGACTTAAAGGTGAAATATTTTGAAACTGTAGAAGAGGATACGGAGCTTAATGATCATCTGGCAGCCTTTACAGAAATAGAAGATGAAGCAGAACAATTAGAGGTAAGGCTTAGAAAATTCTTACTCTCTAATAGTAATAATAGTGAAAATGCATCTCATGTTAGTAATTCAAATTTTGAAAATTCAAGTATAAATTATAAATTGCCTGATATACCGTTACCAAAGGTTTCGGGAAATTATCAAGATTGGTACACATTTAAAGGTCAGTTTATGACTTTAATTCATTCGAATAATAAATTAAGTAGCACACAGAAACTGTATTATTTAAAATCTACCCTTAGTCATAGGGCTTTAGATGTAGTTACAGATGATGATTCCTATGAATCGCTTTTTAAAGCATTACAAGATCGTTTTCAAAATAAACGTTTTATTGTAAATTCTCATTTGAGTGAAGTATTATCAATGGAAAATTTATCGCAAGATTCAGCTAAAGGTTTAAGGGCTGTTGTTGACGGATGTCAAAAACACATTCGCGCTGTTAAAACTATTGGTTTAGAACTTAATCAATTTTCAGAAATAATGTTGATAAATATTATTCTTAAAAAACTATACAAAGAATCGAAAAAACAATTTGAGTTATCCTTAACCGCCAGTGAATTACCCGCATGGAATGAATTTATTGCCTTTCTGCAAAAGCGCTGCTTAGTATTAGAGAATTTGCAGGGTAATTCAAATACGAAACCTAAACAATTTTCAAGTGAAAGAAATCAAAGGGCAAAAAGTTTGCTCATAAACAACGATTCCCGTACAAAAAATAAATGTTTTCTTTGCCATTCTATCAATCATTCTATTTTTAAATGTAATATGTTCTTAAAAATGAATGAATATGACAGATATTCAGTAGCGAAAAGATTTAATCTTTGCATTAATTGTTTATCTCCAACGCATATGATTAAGAAATGTTTATCAAAATCACGCTGTTGTTTTTGTTCAGATATGCACCACAAATTACTCTGTCGCAAGCATGCCTCTTCTTCTAATGAGAAAAATTATCCACCTGCCACTCAAAAAATAAATAAAAGGGAAAACGAATCAAAAGATGAAGTAACCTTGGAATTTCCCCCCCCCCTCACTTCCGCAGAAACGAAAGAATGCAATTCGGTAAATAATGAATCATTGAAAGCTTTAAATAATGTAAATACGAAAAATAGATCAATTTTATTAAGTACTTGCTTTGTTTTTATTGAAGATAAATTTGGAAATAGAAGGAAATACAGAATGGTGTTAGATTCAGCGTCCAATGTCAATGTTTTGACTACAGAATGCGCAGATGCTTTGAAATTAAACAAAAGGTTAATTAATGTTCCACTAAGCGGTTTGAATGGTTCTTTACATAATATAAAAAATAAAATTTCCGGTGTTATTTTCAATGTGAATGAAAGTTTCAAGGAGAATATAGATTTCTTAATTGTTTCTAAAATCACAGATGTAATTCCATCAAAGCAATTAAATATATCGAACATTAATTTACCAAATCTTATGGAATTTGCTGACCCAACGTTTTTCAAACCGGGAAAAATTCATGGTTTACTTGGAGCTGAATTATTTTACAGAATTTTAAAACATAATTCAGTTAAGATTAGTGATAAGTTAATTTTGCAAGACTCAGTTTTTGGATGGATTCCAACCGGTACACTAGATGACAGGGAAACTACAAATAATTCCGCTATGTGCCATTTTATTAGCGATTTCAATGAAATTAATGATAATTTAAGACAATTTTGGGAATTGGATTCTATTGGCATAACGCATGATCCGAAAACATCGGAAACTGATCAAGCGTAACAAATTTTCGACAAAACTGTAAAATTTGTAGACGGTCGATATGAAGTTCAGTTGCCCTGGAAAAGGGACTGGAAGGAATTAAACGATAACTTTAATATTGCGAAACAGCGTTTGGAAGGTTTAAAAAGAAAATTTTATAAAAATCCTGAACTTTTTCGCCAGTATTCTGAGATAATCAATGATTACCTAAATCAAGGAATTATTGAGCAGGTTGAAGGAAATGAACCTGTTTTAGACAAGGCTGTGTACTATTTGCCCCATCATGCGGTCTGTAAGGAAGACAAGCTCACTACCAAAGTTCGTATAGTTTTCGACGCCAGCTCTCATGATAACAACATGTTGTCTTTAAATGATTGCTTATGGCCGGGCATCAACTTAAATCCACATCTATTCGACATTTTAATCCACTTCAGATTAAATCAAATTGCCTTTTCTTCTGACATCGAGAAAGCGTTCCTTCAAATTTCACTCGCTGAAAAGGATCGTGATGCTATACGCTTTATGTGGTTCGATAATGATTTCAGATCTTTCAAAAATATAAAGATTTTTAGATTCAAACGAGTTATTTTTGGAGTCAATGCTTCTCCATTTCTTCTATCTGCGACCATTAAGGAGCACATCAAGCAGTTTAAAAACGTATATCCAAGAACTGTTAATTTACTTGATAACTATATTTATGTAGATGATTTCATATCGGGCGAAGATATTCTGCAAGAAGCTCTTGATGTTTCCCTTAATGCTAAGAAAATAATGTCTGAAGCAGGAATGACTCTACGAAAATGGATAACAAATGATGAAACGTTAGTAAAGTGCTGGCAGAAAGAAGGTTTAGATATTCAGGCGGAACATGCTACTATAAGCCTAGGTAGTAATCTCACTAAAGTATTGGGTATGTCTTGGAAAACAGAAGAGGATTGTCTGACATTCGAAGTCAGGAGTCTAATAGAATTCTTGTCATCGCAAAAAAGCTCAAAACGTCTAATATTGCAAACAATTGGTAAAATCTTCGATCCGTTAGGCATGCTGACACCATTCACCATTTGATTAAAATGCCTGTTCCAAGAACTATGGCTAAAGAAGACAGCATGGGATGAACAGTTACCAACTAATGTGCACGAAAAATGGTTAAAGTGGTTCGAAGAACTTCCAAATTTAGCAGAATTAAAAATTCCGAGGAAAATTCTTGGTTGCTTGAATCAAGTAATAGCTGTAGAACTACATGTTTTTTCTGATGCTAGTAAAATAGCGTATGGCTCTGCAATTTATCTGAGAATAAAAAGAGAGAGTGGTGTGGAAGTCAATCTCGTGACTTCAAAGAGTCGTGTTGCACCGATAAAGGAGATAACTCTGCCTCGGTTGGAACTTCTCGGAGCCTTACTAAGTGCAAGACTGACCAATAAAGTAAAACCCATCCTAGATCAAAAAAATCACATCGACAATGTACTTACGGACCGATTCCAAAATAACATTATACTGGATCAAAGGCTCATCAAATCGACGGAAACGGTTTGTGGCAAACCGTGTTATAGAGATCAATGCACTGACTGATTCTAACTCATGGTATCACTGCTCCATCAAGGACAACCCCGCTGATCTCTTAACACGAGGTGCGACTGTTAATTCTATTATAGAGAATCCCATGTGGTTTAAGGGACCACAGTTTCTAGCAGCTGACGACTTGTCAATTCCCAACGAACTTATTTCTGTTCCAGAAAGGGACTATTTAGTAGAGACTAAATCAAAATGTAAAAATGACATTGATTCTAATATTTATCTTTCTCTTTTTAGGAATCCTGAAGCAGTAGATTTTTTTCTAAATTTGAAGAGCAATTATTTCAGTATTCTTCGTATATTCGCTTATATTTATAGGTTTTTTCACAATTGTAAGTGTAAGTCAGTAGACCGGCTCCGAGGCAGCCTCACCACCTCAGAAATAAGGGATTCAGAAACTTCTTTAATCAAGTTAGTACAAAATGCAGAATATCCGGAAGATATTAGCAGTTTAAAACGGAAGTCAAGGGTTCCTCATTCCAGTAAAATTAAATGTTTATCCCCCTTTTTGGATCAAAATAATATCTTAAGAGTTGGAGGCAGATTGGAAAATTCAGATTTAAACTTTGATAATAAGCACCAAATCATTTTGCCGAAAGAGGGGGGGGGGGGTAATATGACCTAAAAGTAAGAAAGTTATGTTTTAAATTAATTTTGAATAAAAATGATAGCTATGGGACAGAAACGGTGTCACAGGCCATAAGATTACAAAACTCATATTTGAGTATTTTCATAGGAAATATTTTCATATTGGTCCCCAAAGTTTGATACATTACGTACGTATGAGGTTTTGGCCCGTAAGTGGGAAAAATTTAGCACGAAAGGTAGTGCATGACTGCGTTGTGTGTTTCAGGAGCAACCCAGTTACTGCCAAACAAATCATGGGGGTTCTCCCATCAGAAAGGGTAACTCCAAATTTTACTTTCAACCATATAGGAGCCGATTTTTGCGGTCCTTTTGAGATTAAATATAAAAAATAGAGAAGGGGGATTTTTCATAAGATTTATGTCGTGATCTTTATTTGCTTAGTGACAAAGGCTATTCATTTAGAAATGGTCACAGACCTAACATCGGACGCGTTTATCGCAGCACTTAAACGGTTTTTTTAGGAGAGGAAAATGCTCTTCGATTATTACAGACAATGCTACAAATTTTAAGGGTGCTAATTCAGAATTACGCAAACTTCATGAGTTAGTTCGTAGACCGGATGAAAAATTAGCTAATTATCTTATTTCAGAAGCTATTGAATGGAAGTTCATTCCTCCTAGATCGCCCAACTTCGGTGGTTTATGGGAGGCTGGTGTAAAATCTTTCAAGTATTATCTTAAACGGATATTAAAATGTGCTAGATTGACTATGGAAGAATTCCAAACAGTCACCACCCAAATCGAAGGGGTACTAAATTCGCGTCCCTTAACTCCGTTATCGATCGACATAAATGATTTTAACGTATTGTCACCTGGCCATTTCCTAATTGGTCGGCCAATAGACGCTATTCCTGAACCCCAATTAATTGATATTAGCGAATCCAGATTATCTTGATGGCAAAGAGTAACTAAATTTGTTCAATTAATTTGGAGAAATTGGCAATTAAATTACTTAAGTCATCTCCAAAATCGTTCAAAATGACAGGTAAAGAGCGATAACATCAAACCAGGAACAATGGTAGTTATAAAAGAGGACAATTTACCTCCTTGTTAATGGATGCTGGGACGAATTCTAGAGGTTACGCCAGGGAAGGATGGTAATGTTAGAGTAGCGAAAGTAAAAACTGCCTCTAACGTTTTCGTTAGGTCGATTTCTAAATTATGTGCCTTACCCGTTGATTGATGACCCATTTGTTTTAAGAAATACCTTAACTTGTTTTACCTTAAATTTTCTTATTATTGTATTTTATAAGTAGTATTGTCATTGCAACTCTTCCTTATTGTATTTTTTATTATCATTTATCTATTTCTTATTTAGTGTTATATGCATAGTAATGAAGTTTATATATTGTAATATTTGAGTGTAAGTTGTATAATATACACTTTATATTATTGTTTTATTGAATGTTGGCACATGTCAATGGGGGCCGGCATGTTACGGCTTGCCTTGACATTGTTTTGAACGCACCCTTGTGCGTTCCACCAGAATTTTGTGTTTGCCGTTTGGCAACGGCAGTCTTATCGTTTTTCTTCTGTTGTTCGCACGTCGAATGTTTTCATGGAGGAAAACCCGCATTTTACTGAGCTATTTCGTTAGCAAAAATGACCATGGGGTCTTTATTGTTTATAATAACGACTATTATAGTATAGGTGTAGCATAATTATACAGATTATGTTTTTGATTCAAGTGGTATTGTCCACGGAAACAACATCGCAATGTTCCGTAACTGACTATGGTGTCAGTCCATACAATTCCCTGTATATATGTATGTATAAAAGAACTGTTTTGTTGTTTAACTCTCTTCGTATAATTTGACCATTTTCCATTTATTTGAACTAGTTACAGTCCATAATCAAAGTACATACACGCACAGTTTCTTTCTTAAGTATTTGACCAAGATATAAGGATTCCGGAGCATTTTTTGTTTTGTCTTTATCTAAACAAGTTGGAAATTGCTCGTCAAACGTGGCAAATGAGGTGCGTTCGTACTATAACTAGTTTTATAATTATTTTTTGCACCCCATATTGTACTGAATGTGTATTTATTTGCAATTCATAAGTGCATAGTCTGTAACATCATTAAAATGCACTTGCAATAATTTTTTCCCATTCCCCTTATTGTAACGGAAAACTTTTGACTGTCCCTGTAATTAAGCTATACATCCGATTTTCATGAAATTTGAAATGGCTCGACAAAATTTTGCAGCAATTATATATTTGAAATTTCAGCCCATTCGGAAAGCTGTAACATCATTAAAATGCACTTGCAATAATTTTTCCCATTGGCTTTAATGTAAAGAAAAACTTTTGACTGTCCCTGTAATTAAACTATACATCCGATTTTCATAAAATTTGAAATGGCTCGACAAAATGTCGCAATAATTATATGTTTAAAATTTGAGACCATTCGGAAAGCTTTAACATCATTAAAATGCATGTGCAATAATTTTTCCCATTGGCCGTAATGTAAAGAAAAATTTTGACTGTCCCTGTAATTTAACTATACATCCGATTTTCATAAAATTTGAAATGGCTCGACAAAATTTTACAACAATCATATATTTAAAATTTCAGACCATTCGGTTGGGTAGTTTTTGCTCTATTATATGCGGACGGACGGACGGACAGACAGACGGACTGAACGACGACTATAGGTGCTACGTATTTATATAATTACGAACGCACCTAAAAATGGCTCAGTTATAGCAGTTTCAATTTCTAATGTGGGTTCCATTTTGAAAAATCTGATTTTTTGTCTGCGACACGACAGCACTTGTATATATCAACTGATTCCGATGTGAGTGAGCATGTGCACAGGAATTACTAAGGTCTCGACCAAGTTCACTCGTTAGCCTCATCCACCATGTTGTCTTAAAATGTCAGGAACTTCAAGATATCGCCAAATTTGGCAACCAAATATAAGCTACTTTAAATAAAAGCAGCTTGGATAAAGCTGACTAATTTCGTGGAATTCTCATTCATAATGATTTAGTATTGGTAAAAATTAGTATTGAATCTCCTATAATCGGTTTCCACTAAATTGAGCTTCGTGTGTTTGAATAATGTAAGCTTGCTTTTTAAAAATAAGGAGTGTGAAAGCTACCTCTTCCTCCCGGCACCGGCCGGAAGGACTTTTTAATAGTGTGACTGTTTGATCTTTTAATATATCTCTTGTAGAAAATGATTTCTGAAAATAAAATATCTTCTTACGATTTTACTGAAAAACTCATATTACCATCTATGGTTATTCTTTATATGATTTTGACGATAAAATAGTTCTTTAAATTTTATTAAAATTTAGAATATGATTTAGTTGGACAATAGTGTTTTTTTTTCGTTTTAAGTAAAAGCCATATCTTAAATAATAGTTTTTTTTCTTTATGTGACGATATTAAAATTATTAAATACGTTTTCATTTGTGATTAAAATTGTTCAACAAATTTTGATTTAAGATGTTTTATCCTACTCAGGAAAATTCCAGTGTAATGTTTACTCAAATTTTATGAAGTTTGCTGTTAATGAAAACCAATATCATCAACATAGAATATTTGAAACCTGAGTGTTTGAAATACATTACCGAATAAGAACTATTAAATCTTCAATAACTATTAATGACTTATGTACATTTGTTTTATAAGATTTTAAGATTTTAAGAAAATATACTGAACTGAAAGGCATTAAGACCTTATGGTCTAACGTAATGTCCTAGAGATTGCGTATTATACAGGGTGTCCCAAAAGGTTTTGACACATTTTAAAATTCAATAAAAATTCAAGTAATTGTCGTACAGGACTGCAGTTTGGACTAAAATGCTTCTCACGATGAAAATTTTTTTCAAGCGAATAAAAAAGTTAGTTCATATCATATCTTATAGATGGAGCTGTACCTTAAATTAATCAGAAAGGAGCATGAAAAACTCAAGACAATCAGTTACAGATCATTTTATTTTGTCAAAATCAGTTAAAGAGTAATAATTTGTGCAATCCATTAGCATAGTTAAATGAGCGCACTTTTGGAGCTCGAGCTACATTCAGATGGAGCTCCAGTTCAATCCACGTGTTCGGTAGCATTTCTTGTGGAATTGGCTGGATCACATGCTTCATTCTCGTCTTCAGTACTTCAATTTCAGCCACAGTAAAAGCATACACTTTGTTTTTGTTTTCGCTAGGAGTCGTCATTTATTTTTTACAGCGTCAAATTTAAGCTGAAAATGAGAAAAAAACGCATGTTTGAAAACATTAAAACCAAACATGCGGACAAGTGGCACCATCTAAGATGGAAATTTGGAAATAATTATTTTCATTCCCTTGAAAAGAAGGAAAGGGAAGTCCCCTTTCCTTAATCCGACATTATGCAACATATATATTCTTTTAAGTTTCTATTCAGATGCCACTTTATAGCCTTTTTTTTCAGTTAATGATGTTTAAATGTCCCTCTTCACATTATTATTTAAAACCATTAAGGTTGTGTCATTTGTTGAGGAACGATTCCGGCAGTGAAACTGAAGGAATGATTACAGTCTGTAAAAAGGAATCGGTCCTTTTCGAAATGATTCCGAAAAGGAACGACTCCTCGGAATCGGTCCGAAATGTACCGACTCCAAAAAAGACCGATTCCGCGGAGTCGTTCCGAAAAGGACCGATTCCTCGGAGTCGTTGCGAAAAGGAGCGATTCCTCAGAGTCGGTCCGAAAAGGAACGATTCCGAGGACTCGGTTCTTGTTCTTGTAGACCGGCCAGTTTTAATAAATTAAAATACGCTATTTTATTTCAAAATAACAGATTTTGATTCTATTAAAGCTGACTTTATTGCTAAAATGTCCTTCTAATGTGTATGCCCCCCCCCCCCCCCCAAAAAAAAAGAAAAGAAAAGAAAGAAAGAAAAAAGAAAATGAAGTGCGGGGCGGAGGAGAGCGTTTAATAAACTACAACTGCGTATTATATTCTCTTAAATTTTATGTTTAGATGAATAGAAGTATATTATTTTACTTCAATTACAATATTGTCTATTATAAATTATTTACTTATCATCTTACTTAATTATATTACTAATGGATATTCTTGTGCTAAATTAATCTGAAAGAAATAATTAAAAAAAAATATTTTATACGAATTGGATTTTTTCCACCTGAGTGAAAAAGTGCCCGAGATGGGATTTGAACACAGAACCTTTACGTGCTTTACCGATTGAGTACCTGGACCCCGAAGGTAATGGAACACCATGTGTACTTAAATACACTAATATTTTTTCTAAATGGTAAATGTATCTTACGAAATGAATTTTTTCTAAATGAATTCTTTAGGCTATTCTCAAATCCAAAAGGGTAACTTTGTGACAAAAGTTTTAATTTATTTTTATTCGGAAATGCATGAAACAAGCAGGTGTGTTCAGAAACTATGTAATCGAGCTGTTTTTTCCGTTTTTTTTTTTTTTTTTTTTTTTTTTTGGCAAACGCAATAGATCTTTCAGAAAATAGGGTCAAAGTGGTCGTTTTGAACCTAATTTCCGCGCGAAAGAGGCATAAACGCTCAAAAATGGGTGAAAAACGTCTTTGTCACGTGATCAAAATCATTTATAACTCAATAGGTAATTTACTGATGAAAAAATGGAAAACACTGTTCGATTCCAAATCTCTTCCATGGTCAAACTTTCCAATTTTATATCTTTCCGTTAATAAATGAATTTGTGAATGTGTCAAAACGTTTTGCGCTTGTTGGGCAGATCACTTAAGAACAGCCTTAAGAAAAACAACGGAAATGCTTGTTTAAATAATAGTGAAAAATATTTTTTTAAATCTTGTTAGAAACAGTTTTGAATAGTATGAGAAATACATCACTATGCCATAAAAATTGTATTTTAATAGGATAATAATAACTGATTTTCAATTATTTTAATAATTGTAGAGTTACGCACTTTCATGTATATTTCACAGTTTCATTGTCAAAAGAAAAATATGACCAGCTACGAGCGCTCGAGTACCACTTTATTTTAACAGTTTGGGGTCTTGTTTTTTTCTCTTGAAGATGATGATTCAAAAAATCTCGAAACTCTCGAAGATTGTTGTTTTAATCAACTTACATTGAGGTTTATTACATAGAGTAAAATCTGTTCGAACAAGGAATTTTTGTAAAACGTTTCTTTCTTACTTACAATAATGAATATTTCAGAAAACATAATGTCTAACAATAATAATAATATAACAGTAACAATGGTGGGTGGGATTCAAGTAATTTAACCGCGGTTCGCTCTCTTAATGGCCGTTTTGAGTATAAAAACGGTAAAGAAAAATCACGTGCTACATATAGATTATCGGACTTTCTCCAACACTGCGACATATATGTAAAGCTACATATTTTATGCTTGTTTCGGTTTAATAGATTTGTGTTAAACCTCCGCCTACAAGAGGGGTTCAATGGCCCCGACAGGTACATTTATAATGATATTTCTCTCTTTTTTTTTTTTTTAACTGAAATTTCTGTAAATATATGATTTTTTCTGGGATGTTTTATTCTTTTGAGTAGAACATTCCAGAAAAAGTCACATATTTACAAAATTTTCATTTTTTTAAATGTGAAAAATCAATTTGAATGTACCTATCGGGTCTGTTGCACTGGTATGGTATGCAGAAGGTTAATATTGCATTAAAAAAGTTTTACAATATACGGATTTAATTGTTGGTTTCCAAAGAATGCAAGTTGTGATTTTGTACAGTTTTTTCATTTGTTATTTTATTTCTATTTCTTGCTAAAGAATTGGAATTTAAATAACTGTGACTTTGTTTTAATTCAACGTAAAAGAAAAGCAAAAGAAAATCGTTTATCGTAATAATTTCTTATAATAATTCAGATTTCTCGATCGGGATTGATACACGTAAATCTCGAAATCAATACCACGATTAATGCCTGTTACTGTGGTGATGGATAATACATATCTGAGTTGAATTTCGGTCCGAGCCAGGCTCCCTTCGTGGCAAACTAAATTTAGTGTTTCAAGTCGAATACCAAACTTCCGTTTTTACTGAGGTAAAACTTACTGCAAATACGATACTAAATTTTATGTATTTTCCTTTCTTATTGTTATTCTTTTCACTTAGAACATTTATTTACTTATTTTCATTTTTTTTTAATTACATAAAGTTTTCTGAAAAGTTTGAATTTAACAAAATGATTTATCTGTTATAAATAGTTTTGACAATAAAAAGTTTAACTCCGAATAAAAAATAGTCAAATTCTCAAAAAATTAAGGTTGGTATTATCTATAACACGTTTTACAACAGATGTCTTTCATTCAACGGCCGAAACATCGTCAAAAGGATGTTAACAAAAGGATATTTCTTTATATAATACTACACTCTGTAATAATAATGGACATACATTTAATTTGTTTAATTTAATTAAACCAATCAACCGCTCTTCAGTTAAAAATTTAGCAAATTTCAAATTTAAAGAAGTAGAACTTTAAAATTTAGTGAATCACTATATCTTTTGGCGTTGATAACATGTAGTATATATGTATAAAATCATATATTTTACTATATTAATATATTATTATATTAATATATATAATATTATCTTATATATATCACTAGCCATGCTGCTAATGAATCTGTTTACAAATCATCTGAAGGAACTTTTACCCTTTTGTGTAACACAAGTGTTCCATGACTTCATGACTTACGACATTCCAAAGATCCCAATCCAAACAAACACATTAGCATCGCAATTCACTCACACCGAACTGAGGTTCAGTATGATATAAGTGGAGAGAGGGTGACAGCAGATGAGGGTGTGAAATTAGAGAAACTCCTGTAGGTTCTCGTGAAATTGGAGATTCTAAAAAGAGTTGTAAGTTTATTGAAATTCTACGTAGTTAACAGCAGTTCACAGATAGCGCTGTTAGGGTATAAGACAAGACATATATCAGTCACTCGGGAAGGACAGTGTGCAAAAACGTGCTTTACTTTTTAACACTTTCCAACAAAGTTAGTGTTCATGAATGCGGTTTATCTGTCCGTCAGTCCGTCTGTTCACGCTCTAAGGCAAGTCATACACTAAGGCGACACATAAGACATGTCGCTGAAATTCGCTAAAAAAACTCGTTTAAAACAACTTCGTTCTTTGTTTCGACCGGTTTTTGCACTTCATGTTGCGCTTCATGCCGCTCTGTCGTCTCAGTGTGTGATATACCGAACTCCCGTAAATATACTCGGATTCCCATGCAATTGATATATGTTAATTATGTTTACCATGGGATGTTTGGTATTCAATATGAAGAGTGTAGCATTATTAGTTCATTTACAGGGGCACTCAAAAGTATTCCGTTACATTATGGTCAACGGGGAAAAATCGTTTGCAGTGTAGTTTAATGACATTAAGCTATTTCAAATGCATTAAAATTGATATACAGGGTGTTTCTAAACTCATGCTACAAACTTTAAGGGTAGGTAGAGCACACAGTAACAACCATTTATTGTATAGGAATGTATGGGACCAAGAGACACATTAAGGCAAAAACATCGGGGGGGGGGGTGCAATTAGGCACCTTTTTAATTTTAAAAATTTCTCATTCATACCAGAAATTTTTTATGCTTTCCTTTTCTTGACATTTCATAATTACTTAACAATAAAATTCTTCTTTGAAAATTTTTGGTATGAAATCGAAATTTTTGAATTTAAAAAATAAAGCGCAAAACTGGCAAACTTATCAAACGAAATACATGAATAAAAAAGATAAAATGTTTTTTTACAATGTAGTTTACAAGTAAATAATAATGCATACAATAATATTACAATAAATGTTCAAAATTGTACCCAACAACTGTGATACATGCTTGGCAGCGTCGGTGGAACGATTGGCGTACAATTCTAAAGATGTCAGGCATTTCCCGCACACGCGCAGCAGCTTCGGATATGCAAGCTACTAGATTTTCGTCTGAGTCAACTGGAGTCTCATAAACAAGACTCTTCAGATGTCCCCATAAAAAGAAATCAAGGCTCGATAAATCGGGAGATCGTGGTGGCCAAGGAACTGGTCCACCACGCCCAATCCATCACGTCCCAAATGTGGCATTCTGGTAACTGCGCGCATCATTGGTGAAGTGCGCGGGCGCTCCATCATGTTGAAATCACATCCGGTTACGAATGGCGATCGGAACATCTTGCAGCAGTTCTGGTAAAACCTTTTGCAAAACAATAAGGTAACAGCGACCATCCAGCCTCTTTGGTAGTAGGTATGGGCCAATCAAATAATTATTAACAATATCCACCCACAAATTCACAGAAAATCGTTGTTGATAAGCATGTGGCTGCGTTGCATGTGGATTATTGGTTGCTCAAAGATGGAAATTGTGCGCATTAAATACACCCTCGCGTGTAAATACTGCCTCATCTGTAAATAGAATATGAGCAGTAAATTCTGGCTGCAATACATGTTGCTGCAAAAGCCACTGGCAAAAGTTCAACCGCAGAAGATAGTCTTCCGGATTCAAAGTTTCTACACATTGCAAACGGAAAAGATGAAATCGATTTTCATTTAACACTCTCCAAACGGTCGGATGAATCACACCTAAATTCTGTGCAACAGCTCTTGTACTTGATTCGGGCCTTTCTCTCACAAAATTCAAAATAATTTCTTCCAGACTTGTAATGTGTACAGCCCTTTCTCGCCCACTTTCCTGTCTGGTGACTTGGAAAGAACCTGTTTCAGAAAGTTGACGGTGTAAGCGCTGAAACATTCTATGATCAGGCATTCTTTTGCGAGGAAACTGGTCCTGATACATTCGTAGGGCAGCTCTGGCGTTGCCATTTGCAATACCATACATGAAATGCATATCGGCTTATTCGGCATATGTAATTTCTATTTCTATTTCTATTTACAATTCAAAAAATTTCGATTTCATACCAAAAATTTTCATAGAAGAATTTTATTATTAAGTAATTATGAAATGTCAAGAAAAGTATAGCATAAATTTTTTTTGGTATGAACGAGAAATTTTGAAAATTAAAAGGGGGCCTAATTGCCCCCTGCTGTTTTTACCTTAATGCGTCTCTTGGTCCCATACATTCGTATACAATAAATGATTGTTACTGTGTGCTCTGCCTACCCTTAAAGTTTGTACCATGAGTTTAGAAACACCCTGTATATCACTGAATTGCACTACAAGATGATTGCTATAGAATAGGGTGTTCCACTTCTGAACCAGATCCTGAAGGCAGTGATAATAATGTTGATGAATTATGCGAAATAACTTCTGAGCGTAAAGTTAGGGGACTGAGGAGAAATACGATAAAGGGGATAAAGTTATTGAAAGTACGGACACTGGAACAAAACGAACAAAAATGCAATCTACTTTAACAAGTTACATATCCAAACCAGTAGGACCATCCAAATTAAAAATGAGATTCAGAATGAAAAATGAAATTAAGATTACCTAGAGGTAGATTTTGAAAAGGAATCTATGAGACTAAAAATTCCTAGACACTGGTGACAAATATCAGAACAATAATAAAATTTCCTGTACAGGATGTCCACTCTCAACGATGTCCAATGGCTAATTCCTAAACCGTTAGTCATAGCCATATAGTTCCAATTACAAAAATGTTTTAAATGGGGTAAAGAAGTATTTTAAAAGTGATTTGGATCAATAAAATCATTTCTTGAAAAATTACGAAATTTAATTTTTTATACGGTCCGCCGGTCCTTCAAGTTATATTTAGTAAAATTTTCCTATTACGCTTACAAGTAAGACAAAAAAAGTCCTATTATTCTACGATTAAAACTGACCGAAGTAATGGCTGTTTAAAGTTGGAGCATATTTTTTGCTGCGAAATAAGGGTCATTTACAAATTTACTAGAATTATAAATAATCATCAGATATATAAAAAAAATAGTTGATAGTAAAATTAACATTGCATTATAAATTTGAAATCTATAACCATTCTGAAATATTAATGTAAAATATACAGCTTGTACTAAACATATAACAGGAAAAAAAATAATAGAATTTTCGTTAAATAAAATGTTGAAAAGTAACAGCCTCGATTCTTTTCAAAATGACACATATTTTGAAATGTTATTAGATTACACTAGGATACAAATTTGTATTGTGTCATGTGTTTTAGCTTTTGATAATTAGTTCTTATGTATTTTGTAGCACTGAATCCAAAAATGGCCTTCATTTTTTATCACAAAATACAGATATTTTGCAAATCGTAAATTTGAAAGCCAAAAAGTAAAAAATTAACGAAAATCTGAGAGTATAAAATAGATGTGATTGTTATTTCTTTAACTTTCGATAATTGATTTTTATGTATTTTTTACTATTGAATCCGAAAATGACCTTCATTTTTAACCATCACGTCAGGATTTTTCGCCAATTGTACATTTCAAAGTTTTAATTGAACCTCTTCCCCTCCCACATCATCGGATCCCCGAGCTGTTTAGCTGTAAGAATCCCAGTATAAGCTTAAAATTGAATAAATTGTTGAATTAAATAAAATAAAATTCAATAAAATAAGTTTTACATCCATTTTATAGTATCAGATTTTCGCTATTTTTTAACTTTGAAATTTACCATTTGCAAAAAAAGTCTAACATGATGGTTGAATATGAAGGTAATTTTCACATTCAGTGCTAAAAAGCACATACAAATCAATCGTAACAAAAAATACAACCATCGACTCTATTTTAGAGTAACAGCTATTTTTTCAATTTTGAAATTTACTATTTGCGAAAAATCCTGACATGATGGTTAAAAATGAAGATAATTTTCCGATTCAGCACTAAAAAATACATAAAAATCAACTTTAAAAATAAAAAAACACAACCATCACAGTCTTGTGTTATCTAATCTAAAACTTTTTCGTAAACTTGTTGGCAGTAATCTATCCGAAATTTTTTGTGTTACCCTGTAAAATAAGTACAAATGGTAAGCACTGAAAATCATAATAACACATTGTCATCGAATCACGAAAAAACCGCCGCAGCGAGCGGCCCATTTTCGTCCGCAGCCCTTTATTCTTCTACTCTATCCCCACTCTTTTGCGGAAGCAAGGTACATAGGTCCCCAGCCACGTCTCGAATTTAAGAGACACTAGCGGACGCAACGTTGAAAAAAAAAATCAAAAATTGAAACCGGACAAATTTGAAAGGGGACGTACATACCTTACATTTAATACCTACATACGATCATTTTAAGTTAATCCATTACCCGGTAGTGTTGCGTTTACGCAACGGTCAAATAATTGCTCATGCTTAAATTAATTACTTTGTCACCACTATTTTAGAATTAAAAAAATTGCCTTATTTATTGGTAGAAATCTGATATTTTAATAAAGCGGAAATTACCTTTCTGAATTTGTGGTGAGAAGCAACTTTCAACAAGAAATTTGAAAATTCCTACTTTATAGTTTTGGCGGTTAATGGGTTAAATAAAAGCTTATAAAAATAGCTTAATTTTTGTTTAAAAAATCATGAAAAGAAACAGCTTTAAATCCTTACAAAAATCGGTCGTAATACGATTTGTTTCAAAGCGCATATACACATGAAATAAATTCTTCAAATACTTTAAGCACTTTGTTTACGACCCCTAGAAGCATGGCTAAACTCATGTGTATTCAGATGTGGAAAAATGGCATAAGTCTTGCATTTCAAAGTTTCGTATAACTTCGTCAATTTTAGTGTTAGATGTATGGGACTTTCTCTTTCTTTCAAGGGAACAGGAAATTTTTACTAAATATCACCTATAGGGCCGGGGGACCGTATAAAAAATTAAATTTCGTAACTTTTTTAGAAATATTTTTATTGATCCAAACGACTTTCAGAATAACTTTTTACCTTATTTAAAACATTTTTGTAATTTGAACTATAGGTCTATGACTAACGATTTAGGATTTAGCCATTGGACATCGTGGAGAGTAAAGACAATCTGTATAAAATAATAATATAAATGGACGGTGGTTTGACGACATATTTTCAAGAGAAACCAATGATTACACTGAAAATCGAATAGACCGCCGCGCCGCCCTTATCGCCAAAACCGAAGCTACAGTAAAATTTCCTTGATAAAGTACAGCGGTAAATGAAAGGTCAACCAGGAACCAGGGGTAAATTTTCAAGAGGAATTATGCTTAATGCCATAAATCATAAAGTTAGTAATAACTGCAAATTAATTGCATACACTGATCAATGAAATGAACTCTTAAAAACAAAATCATCTGTCCAAAACATTACAAAATTAAGGCGACTGGATGCGTAAGAAAATGGATGGATACATAAGAAAATAAATTAGTAATAAATATTATGGATTGCATGTGGTTCTCTTTATCTCGGAAGTATTTTTTCCCCCTTGGAATCCTTTTTTTTTTTTCAAAATCATTCCTTTTTTCTCGGATTCGTTCCTTTTTTCTCGGAATCATTCCTTTTTTCTCGGAATCGTTCCCTTTTCTCGGAATCGTTCCTTTTTCTCGGAATCGTTCATTTTTCTCGGAACGATTCCAACAGGAACGACTCCAAAGAATGCGTTCCTTTTGGTGAACGATTCCGGCTGGAACGATTCCTTAAAAGGAACGATTTACCCATCTCTAAAACCATTATTCCAAAAAACATTTTAAAAATAAAATACTTTATAAAAATATCTTTTATAACATATAATATATAATTTACTTATTATATACTTATTTTCTTGTAATATTTACTTTATAAAATACAATATATACATTTTTTAATTTTCTATTCTAATATCACTTTATATCCCAATTTTTTTTCTGTTAATGATATTTAAATAACTCTTTTCATTAATACATAAAACTATTCTTCTAAAAAATACATCATAAAAGGAAAAAATTGAGTAAATTTTCCGCGTTAATTTTCAAAACATAAAAACTGTGTCACTTTTAAAAACTTTTATGCTAACTATATGAAAATTGTTTTATTTAAAGAATATTTAGTGGTAATATAAATCTATCCTACAGAAAGCCATTATGTCAAGCTTGCGAAAAGTGTAAATTAGATTTTCTTAAATAATTTTCGTGGTGAAGGAGATTTTTACGCTTCATCCCTTAAGAATTTTACATTCTTAATTTAATAAATAATAGTAATGCAAAACACTTTTAGGGGTACTATTTTTATTTTCCTAGATTTAAATGAGGTTTGAAAAAGAAATAATGCTTCTTGAAGTTTTAATTTTATTATTTCAAATTTAATTATATCTACTATGTGATACCCTCTTTTACAGGTAATTCAATGATTATTAATTGGTAATACAACATTTTTTTATGGTTTCTCTTTTTTTAAACGTAAGTCCTCAAAAAAATCAAGCATTTGGGAAGCGTGTTGTCCAATAATGGATTGGTTGGTCGGTTGGTTGTATGATGTTTAATGGCACAAAATCCCTTAAGGGACATGCTGCTCCAAAAAAGAATAGGCTAAAAAAACAAAAAATTAAAGAGCATTGTGAAAAGCAAGATGCAGTCAGAGAAGTGTAGATGAATAAGATTGAAAACTAAACCATCAGAGTAAAAAAGAGTTTAAATAAAAAGTGCAGTCTGGATGGGGTTCCCATCCAGATGTCAGAAAAGTGTAAAAGAACATTTCAAGTTGTTGTTAAACCAAGGTAAGATATAAAATTATATTTCAAAATAAAATCCAGCTTGCTTTAAGAAAGTTAAGAGTACCCGATGAGGTGTTTCCCCAATGAGGTTTGTCAAGTTTGGTGATGACGAGTTAAAATAAATTCTATATAAGTGCCGGAGACCGGGACAGTCAGTTAGAACATGATGAACGGTCAGGAAATCAAAATGACAATGTGTACACATGGGTGCATCCTTCCGAAGTAAAAGATGTTTATGAGTGATTCTAGAGTGTCCAATTCTCAGACGAGTCAGAAGAACATCCGTTTTCCTTGGATAAATCGGAGGCCAGGTCTTGATGGTAAGTTTGATGTGGTGCAGTTTATTATTGCATTCTAAATTCCAACTTTCTCGCCATTTATTATGAATAAAGCGTTTGATAAGTAGTTTAACGTCTGAGAATGGAACTTTATGGCACAACGGATTAAGAGCACGTTTCGCCGCCTCATCCGCTCTCTCATTACCAGGAATACCCATGTGCCCAGGTACCCAGCAAAATAAAATATTATAGCCACTTCTTGTCAATTTATAAAAAAAATCAAGGATTGATGAGACATAAGGATGCTTTTTAAATGATTTAATTGCGTCAATAGAGCTATTTGAGTCAGTATAAATTATGACGGATGAGCTATGATGATGAGAGATGTGGAACATGGCTCTCTCTATTGCAATCAGTTCGGCTGTAAAGACAGAAGTAGATGAATAAAGGCGATAGCTTAAAGAGGTGTTTTCACAAAATACCCCACACCCAACAGTATCTCCACTCTTAGATCCATCTGTGTAAATGTCAGTGTAGTCATTAAAGTTTGATCTGTGTGCAGCAAATAACTGTTAAAAAACAACAGGAGCTAAGTTGTTTCTATCGTATCCTTTAAAGGGATGGAGCGATGTAATATTAGGAGGTTTCCAAGGAGGAGTACATGCAATGGACATGGACTCACCTTGATATTACTCAGTGGGCTGTTATCAGTAATGTTCCTTATTCTGACACCAAAAGATGGGATGCAAGATGGTCGATGCTGTTAAAGCATATCGTTGTCTGTATTTAGAATGTATGTATGAAGAGGATGGCCTGGATGTGAAAGGATACGGTAATAAAGTTCTAAAGAAAGATTTTCACGAATGTGGTGTAATGCTGGTTCATTGCAGTCAACATAAAGGCTTAAAACTGGAGAGGTACGAAATGCACCAGAGAAAACAGGGAGGGCGCTATGGTGCACAGTGTCAAGGTTTTTAAGAACAGAATTACGAGCGGAACCATAGACCTGGCAGGCATAGTCAATTTTGGAACGGATCACGGCTCGATAGATTTTAAGGAGTGAAGTACGGTCTGCTACGCAGGAAGTATTTGAAAGCACCTTTAGTAAGTTAAGCGATTTTTCACATTTTGTCCGTAATTGTAAAATATGTGGTAAAAAGGTTAGCTTACTATCAAATTGGAGGCCGAGAAAACGGACACTTTCCACAACAGGAATTTGAGTTGGTCCAATAAAAATTTCAGGATCTGGATGCAGATCTCTACGTCTACAGAAGTGAACACAAGAAGTTTTGTCATGAGAAATTATAAACCCGTTTTTATTAGTCCAATTAAGAATATGGGTGATTGCAATTTGCAACTGTCTTTCAATAAAACGGATATCCTGTCCCATACACATAATTCGAAAGTCGTCAACATATAAATCACCTTTCACAGAAGGGGGAAGTTGACTAAGAATGTCATTTATTTTTATAGCAAAGAGGGTGACACTCAGGACACTGCCCTGGGGTACACCCTCTTCTTGTACATAAAAACTAGAGAGTACCCCCACCGATTCGGACTTGAAAAAGTCGAATGGCGAGGAAGTTCTCAATAAAAATAGGGAGATTCCCACGAAAACCTAGGTTAAAAAGATCACGAAGGATCCCGTATCGCCATGTTCTGTCATAGGCTTTTGCCATGTCAAAAAATACTGA